>JAUYWH010000001.1:18361462-18378408 GCA_034779795.1 Ctenopoma multispine
ATCTCACACACACACACACACACACACACACACACACACACACACACACACACACACACACACACACACAGACGCTCAGTGCAGCTGTGCTCATCTCATCTCACATTCGTGCTGGCATGTACTGCACGTCTGGTGATTTTAATCGTACCTCTATGAAACAGCACGTATGGCACAACAATATGTATATAATATATATATATATACGTATGGCTCTGTAAACCTGCCCACAGATCCCATAATGCACTGCTCCTGCTTCTGGTGCAAAGAAAAGTCAGTGTGGCTCCTATTTCTCCTTTAAATTCACTGTTTCTCCTCTGAAATGCCACAGTGATAACACCCGTTGGTGTTATTTAACGTCACTGCTGTATAGTTCCAATATACACTGTTTATGGTAGGTAATACACTTCTGATGATGTTTTGGTTGAAGTGTAAACACTAGTCACCAACGTTCGTTTACTGACAACTGACAAATCCTATCAAAAAACCCCCACTTTTGCATGTTTTTGACATTTGTCATTTATCACACATTTATGTGCAGAAACATCCACCCAACAGTTCCTGTCATACTTTTTGTCTCGTGTTATGGAACTCCCCATGTTCACTTCCTCGTTGTCTCTGTCTCTACCACATTTTTCTGTACTGTTTGTTTCGTCCCACCAGCAGGTTTGAGGTCTCTCATTAGACAGACCCTCTCTGTCCTCCTCGCAGATCTCATTATGACTGTTGTTAGAGAACTGGTGGAATCTCTGGAGTCACATGGCAGGCAGCTGAACTCAGAAGTAGGTCACATGGTTAGGTGGGCAACCAGAGTAGACAGTAACAGAACACAGGATGATCAGAGCAATCAAGTTAGCGCTCTTCACTTTATTAAAAAACACAATCAACTCAGAGAGTGACACACCAACAGTGTAAAAGAACACTGTGATGGCACAATAGCTCCACTATGTTAGATACACGTTCTGTGACTTTCTCAAAATCTTACGTAACGCCATTTTAGTCTGACGAATCGCTTCTGAAAAGCTTCTTTCAGCAGACACAAGCTAAACCTGTGGATTTTTTAAAAAATGTTCTCCTGTGGCAGTACCTCTTCGAGCAGGGACTGTTTGCGTCACTCGTGAGAGTTGGCGGTTTAACAGTGACCTCTCTAGTGAAGGAAATCTGAATTCACATCTTCTTTTTCATGACAGCCACCATTGTTTCTCAGCAGAGCTCTTGACTGCAGTGGGGGTTTTTTTTAGAAGCAGACACTAATACGTGGTGTCCAGGTGTCTTTGAATGCACCACCAAGAAAGAGTATTGCGAATGGTGCCTGTTTTTGGCTTCATAAGACAATAGCAGCAGAATAAAACAGATGACAATGTCTAATATTATAATACTTCTTTAACTTTGCAGTGTCTTTGCAAACATTCAAGTTGTCTTTAATTGCCAACTTCTTCTCCATTACAATGTAGATATTCGCCTTGGTGGTATTTGCCTGCATCACAACAGAGGGATACATCAATGATTCCCACAGCGTGGACGCAAACTGCATCTTCAACCAGAACAACTCGGCGTGTCATTATGCTATTGGCATTGGCGTGATTGCCTTCCTGGCCTGTGTAGCCTTCCTGGTGTTGGATGTTTACTTGCCTTTTATGAGCAACGCACAGGAAAGGAAGTATGCTGTCATTGCAGACCTGGGATTCTCAGGTGAGACGCAGCAGCTCCGCAAAATGTTTATGTTAACAGTTGAACAAATGATGAATGTGTGATTTGAGAGAAAAGAGAGAGTTACAGCCTGACTACGCTGTTCCTCTCAGCTCAGCTTTCTTTTAGCTCATGGGTTTGGGTTTTTGGGGCAACAACAGAATTTTATTTTGTTGTAGTGTGTGCTATCCTAAACCAGTTAGCACAGGGACCAAGTTAGCAACCAGCTGGTGAACATATTGGAGCATTTAGGAACTAGAGAACCAAATATTTTCCTCAGAAGTTGGTGGAAACCAAGTCTGTCAATGAAGTCTGAAGTGAAGTGAAGTGTGTCAATCATCCAGGTGAGGTTCTGAGGAAGTTGGATATTTTTCTTTTTAGTTTGAAATGCTTCACTACTCCACTTTCACTACTGACATGACTCAACTTCAGCTGGACACATCTGGTTCCAAATGGATGCAAATGTTGCTCAGTACTTCCTGTGTGTGTAAATGGGCAACTATTTGCTGACAAGTTCACCTTATTTTGTTTGTGCTGAATACACTTAATGGTGCTTTGCGCCATTTCTTAGTTAAAGTTATCTGAGCACAGATAAATTTAACATTCTGCAGATGGTAACAGTAAATGATCACAAGCTGTGTTTCCTTTTATTCTGTGGATGTAGTTTTTGTTCTTGTGAATATCAGGGCTTTTCAGCTGAACAACTGCATCTGTGGCTCTGTGTTTTCCAGGGGCGTGGACCTTCCTGTGGTTTGTGTGTTTCTGCCTCTTGGCCAGTCAATGGGGTCGCACTAATCTTGACAACAGTATCCCTGCGGATGCGGCACGTGCCACTGTGGCCTTCTCGTTCTTTTCCATCGCTACCTGGGTGAGCTGGACTGCTGTTGTCTTCTTTTTATCACAAAAAGCTGAGGTTTAACTCTTTCCTTTCCCCTGAGCTCTAATTTGAATAAGATGACTAAAGAGACAACTGTCTCACTTCACTGATTTCTGATTATTGGTGCTTTTTGCTAATGACATTTAAAAGTTTAGAATGTGTTTTTAAAATTTTTAGTGAAGCATACTGTACAAAAGTCCTAGGCCACCATTAGAGTTGTTTTAGCAGTGGTATTATGACCATCTAAATATGTATTTCTGTTGGACAGAGCCCGGTCAGCACTTTCTCTTTAACGAGTCTTTATGCTAAGCTAAGCTAGCCAGCTGCAGGTTGTAGCTGCATATTTACTGTGCACACATGAGAGCAGTGTCCATCGTCTCTTCTGACTCATATGAAGAAACCAAAAAAATTGCACACTGTGTGGAACTTAAAATGAGTAACAGGTCGGGGCGTTCAGGTGTTGGTGGGACTGTCCCTTGATCTCCCAGAGACCTTTCATCTTGTGTAACTGTCGCATTGACCCAGTGATGCAGTAATCATCATATCAGTTTGTAGTGTTTGAAAAACGATGTTGTTAAGTCACACTGATTTTCTGAAACACAGGAGAACACTGTGGTGATGTTTACATTTTTATCTCATTGTGCAGGGGATCCTAACGTACTATGCCTTGGGTCGTTTCCGCCGTGGTGTTAATGAAGTTACCATCCCCACCTACACAGAGCCGCCAGCGGACCTTAATACCCCCTACCCTCAGACCTATGCTCCCACCTCCTACAACCCCACTACTTACACCCCTACCACTTATTCAGTCTTTCCCGGCAGTGGGCCTGACACACTCCAGCATCCTCCCTTCACCCCAATCCCTCAGCCGCAAGGAGACGTCGGCTACCAGCCGCCGCCCAACTACTGAGACAAAGGGAGGTGCTGTCCCAGGTCACTGTAGAAGCACTGCACAGACACAGAGCTATATCATGTTGATGTGATTTTACATTTGGTTTAACACATTGTTCCACGTGTGTGCTGAGCAGTGCAACTGCAACTTAGAGATGAGGAACATTGAGGTTTATGTCAAAGGGTCTTTGGTCAGATCTGAGGACATCAGGCTTAGTGCTGATGATCAGCTGATCTGATCTTAGACTCGTGTGCAAATATACAACTTTTACCTCAAACAGGCTGATCCTGAAGGGTAGAGGTAGCGAGAATGTTCCACTCAGAGCGGTAGACGTGAATACTGAATGTGTTTCACTTTACTTTCTGTTGGAGACCTGAGAGCGTGAAGTTGTATATAGATTTGACTATGCAGAGCTGTCATTTTAATGGTTGTACGTGCCTGATTATTTTTCTAATTTGGATTAGATTCTTCAGTGCAGTTATCTTGAGGACCTATAATAGTTTAGGACGTTGTTGATTTACTTTAGGAGATGTTTTTGTACGAGTAGAGGGATGAAAACTACTCCCAAGTCAATTGAGTAATATTTTGCAAAATAGGCTCTGCAGAGATTTTGTAATTAGGTTTGTTATGATCATCATCTAGATCACTTTTGAAATAAAGTTTTCAGAGCCAAGCAGTCTTTGTGCCGCAGTAAGATATACCTGTATTTGCCATGTGTTTTTGCTGAGAAGAGAAACAACAAAAGACCCTCAGTTTTTTTGACCGTGGCAAATGTAACAAATTTGTGTTGGTAAAAATGGATCACGTGTTAAATCATAAAGGTGTTTTTTAGACATTTATAATCAGTGCTACCCTTGTAGCTAAGATTCAGCTAGACAGGATGGAGGAGAACGTAGGTGACTATGCACTTAATGAACTGGTTTATCCACCGAGCATGTCCTCATTCTGAAGCGTTATTTATTAACTCCCAGAAACAGAGAGCTTCCTCCTTCAGCCTGTGACCAGAGTGGTCTCACACTTCCTCCGAGCTCTTTTGGTTTTCCGAACACTGATGTTTATCTCCTGTTTACAGTCTTTCTTAGTCTGAACGTTTGAAAGCGGAGAGCAGCAAGTGTGTTTTTACAGATGACAGATTAACACTTCGGGCTGCAATATTGAGCAACACACTCCCGCCCTAAGAGTAGCTGCTGGTTTGTTGCTTTGTGTCTGGCAGTTTGTCGGCTTAACACCTCAGTTGCTTCCTCGTCGTTCTAGCTCAGCTAAAATGACAATTGTTGACCTGACATCAGTTTATTTATTGTTGGTTTGGGTCTGTAGGCTGACTTTACATCTGTGGACAATATGGGAAAAATATGGTTATATTTATTGAACATTTATTGACTATGCTGTGGTACTACACTGGAGATATTTATGATGGTGTAAAGACATTATTAATGACATTACTGAAGCCAAATATTAGAAAAACGTTCCCGTTTGTGCCTCAAGAAGAAACTTTAAAGGGGGAAGGAAAGAGGAGGAAAAGGAATGAGAGAGAGTAGAATATGCCATGATTGACTATTAAAGTTATATTTAGGGTAAACAGCTGTGTATCACAGCTGGCCTCACTGCTATGCTTGAGTAATGTTTGCTTGTTTTCATGCTCTGAAAAATCAGTTAAATCTGTTCTTGACTGAACAGTTTAAATCAGTGTACCTTCTTTTAGCGAGGCTACAGCTTGCTATAGTTAACCGGCTCTAATCACCCACTGTGCCCAGCTTCTCCCCGCAGTGTTATAACCGTAACACCAGGCTAAAATTTGTACTGTTGATTTGATGTATAAAGTGGTGTACTTTGGTTTTGCTAAGTTAATGATTTAGTTAAATTGATACATTTTATCAAGGTTTGTGTTTTAGATGTGAAGAGACCAGAATGATTTGTGACACCTAATGTTTTATAAAAACTGGCACAAGAAACTGGTCAGGCTCGATTTTTTTTTTATTGTTTCCAATTGATGTTTCTGTTTCCATTGATTTGCAAAGCTGCCATTTGTTTTTTTGTTTCATCTTTGTTATAATTTCACACCACTGTCAGAAAACAATGATTTACTTGAGACCTTTGTTTATAGAATAAAATAATTCACACAAGATTTAGTATTATTGTTATTTGTGTGCTGCAGTAATACAGGTTTCATATAATATGGAAGAGAAACTTTTCCATTTGAACCTGCCAGGTTATTTTGGTCGTCAGTAGCATGTGAGGGTGTAGGATGGTGTACGGTTACATGTCACACAGTTGACGCGTTCAAACATTTGAATTTAGCGAGTGAGGAAAGGAGAATTTCCCCAATACCACTGCAACTTAATGCACAACTGCCAAATGAGATTCTGCGTTTTAAAACCAGAAATATTACGCAACCTTCCATACACTGAAATATGAGTTAGCTCTTATGTTAAAAGGAATTTACATTAAAGCTGATGACAAAAAAATTTTTTTTTAATAAAAAACTAGTTTAAAACCCTATTAATGTTACAAACATACACACACAAATCAGTTATTAGCTGGCTTACTTATTTTCAAGTTTGCAGTGAAGTGTCTTTTCATCAGGTATCAAGGCAAAACACTGGAAAAACAGTGACAAACTCTTAACACCAAATACAAAGGAAAATAACAGAGCTTTTGTCATAGTTACACTTTAGGGTAATTATGACTAAATATACAGAGCCCAGGAGAGGCCATGGTGAGGAGAAAAAAAATAAAACTAAACTGTGTGCACAGATTAGTAAATGTTATAAAGCCACTTCCCTCTCTGGCAGCTCAAACAAAGCCACAAAATCAAGACAATCCCAAAACACGTCATGCACATGGTTGATTTTTTCCCCCTCCTCCCAAGGCACCTCCCAGACTCCAAATACAAAATGTGGCACCAAAATATGTTAAAGTGAATATTTCATATATAGGAATCAATTGTGCCACTCACTCTCTCTCTCTCTCACACACACACACAATTATTTTCTACTTTCCGCTGAACATTCCCAACAAGTCTTGTTTTGTCGTCAGAGGTGGAGTGAGGAGAAAAGCATTCTGGGAACTCCACAGTCCAACAGTTTTCCTGTCCTCGCATGAGGTGGGGTTTCATCCCTGAAGGGAGCACTGTTCTGTTTGTCCATCATTAAACCTCCATAACACTTTCTACACGCTGCCTGATATTTGTCAGCGCCGCCGATAACTTCCACCTGCAGAAAAGACAAACAGGTGACTGGTTATAAACATGTTCAAAGAAAATTTTAAAAATTCACCACTCCCCTTTTTGTTCTGACAACCTTTATGAAGAACATACTGTATTCAGAAATTTTACGTTTTGACTCCTTACCTCCTTCTCTGCTCCTATCCTCTTGGTGTAGGCAGCTTCTTTGAAACACTGCATGCATACGGCATGGAGCTTCACAACACTCTCCGCTAGAGGAACGAGGTTCAGGATGTTTCCAAATGGCTACAAGAATGCACAGAACAGCAGAAAAGTGGTCAGCTATAACTGTATTACAAAGACAGAACAACCACTATAGTGAGGGATAATGGGAACATTTAACTCTGTTATTATGCTGCTCATGCAGATTGTTCAGTTCTTGTGTTCCCTGTTTTGGACATTTTGTGGCATCTTTACTTGTAGCATCCATTGTTCAGTCTGAAATGTCAGGATTGTCCAGTATTATGCTGACATGCGGAGACAGATATTCACCTTTCTCTGGAAGGTTCCATCCAAAGCAGCTACAACGATTGTCTTTCCTAAGTTGGCCATCTCTTCACAAAACTCCACTATGTCTGGAAACTAAAATAACACAAAAGAAGCATACATTTAGTGAGACAATGTGATGAGGACTGGAACACACTTCACAAGTCCAGACAGTAAGCATGCCTCAGGAAGATAAACAGTGAATAGTTTAAACCAGAAAAGATTGGAGGAAAATATACATTAGATACACTTACAAACTGTCCCTCATCAATTCCAATTACACAGGCTTGCAGGGCCAGAGACCTAACATCTCCCAGACAATTGGCTGGTACAGCTTCCATTGTGTTCCTGAAAGATCAAGACACGGAAATAAAATATTTTCCAAAGAATACGTATTGCCTTGTTATCTTACTTGATGTGTCCTTTCACAAAGTGTTTAAATTGTATGTGAGAAATGCAAATTGCTTTAAAACTGTACGTCCACTAGAGGTCAGCTTTTGCTCAGGTAACGTATAAAATATTATAATGTATAAAACTTGCAAAACTGCCCATTTTTAAAAGAACCTCATGCAATTCTGATTTATTTTAATTAAAAGTTAAGTGCAGTCCATCAAACATAATGACCAGCAGTAATATTTCAGTGTAGGAAACTAAAATAAGAAGAAACACTAGGGACTGACTTGTCATGTGTAGCCATCCCTTTATCAGAATAACGTGTGTCTTTGGCATATTTAATCACCAAGCAGTGGTACTGGGCTATCTGGAAACGGCGCACTCTCCTCATCAGTTCAGTGCTGCAAAGTAAATGACAATTTATGATTTAGTTAACATCAATGAAAACCCAACATTTTCCACATGTAAGTAAAAAAATAAAAGCGCCCTTGTCACTATGGATGGGCGTGTCAATATTCGGACTTTGGAGTCCTTACTTTTTCTTTTTTTTTTTTATATCGAAATACCGCCGTGCTAATACAAAACGTGCGATTTGTTTTCACTTCTGATAATCTTAGGTATTTAATTTATATGTGAAAACCAGCACGGGCGTACTTCAGAGACTCTTCCGTGTCACATGATGTCACTGCGCAGCCTCAGTCCTGCTCCACTGACAGCTGCTGAGCGGGAGCAAAGACGGCCGAGAAAAGAAGAAGAAGAAGAAGAAGAATAGTGTGTGGTGCTCTTTTTTCACCTACGAGCAAAGGTAATGCCATGTACTCAGTCTGCAATAAAGTGATGGCACATAGAAACACTAGCAACCTCTTCAGCATTTTGAAGACAAAGCACCTCGACATTTTTTTTTAAAGAAGATTAACATCGTCAGGAAGTGAAGTCAAACGAGCGGTGATGAAAAGTCAGAATAAGGTCAACGTCAGAATTGTCTTTGAGTGCGTTTTGTTGTTAATGATGTTCTGTTGTATTGGTTTACTGCAGTTTCTTGAGCATTTTGTCGGTGTCGCCCCTCCCTACTTATCACGCTAATCATGTTCATCAATACCACATTATAGACTGGTTATTTTACTAAGCATGCGGTGACAAATGCTGAACATGTTTAGTACAGTTCGCAAAATCACTGAAGTAGACTTAAATAGCAGGTGTTAATATACAAAGCAAGCAAATGGAGTTCATAAACAAACAATAGATTTGAGCGGGATGTGAAGTATGAGCGGACTTAGTGACGACTTTGTAGTTTTAACATTGATTTAACAAAATATGAGTAGCACTAGTATACTTGTAAACAGATCATATGTCTTTTTTTGGGAATTGAAAAACTCACCTTTTGCCTGAAAACATCGGTCCAAAGATGACCTGCAAACAAAAGCAGATAACGTTTAGCAACTAATGTTAAATCTTAAATTAATGAATCACTGATTATAAATACAGCATTGTTCTGACAAAAATAACATTATGTTCCTGAAGTTAGTTAAGAGTTAGTTACAAAAACATCAGTGTAAAGTTACATGAATCTGATACAAACCTGTATTTGTCCCCGTGCTTTCCTCGGTGAATTAGGGAAAATTCTTGGAAAATCAACACAGTCCATGTTAGATTTAAATTGACTATACTGTACTAAAAATGTAATAGTTAAACGATGATCAATAATATTACTAAAGAAAAATATTAAACAGCAGTAAAAAGTTGAATGTGGCGCTCAGCGGTTGCCGGGGTCTTTATCCACCAATCCACCAATGAGAGCAGAGACACCTTTCATTTTTCAGCCAACCAGCCTCAGAGTCTGCAGGCGGGACGCCTGCACTGCGCTCTGATTGGTCGAAAGTCGTCCCGACAATCAGAGCGCAGTGCGTCATGGGTGACGCATATCCGGTGACTGAGAACAACTGTGTTAAGAGCCAAAAAAACTGTGTTAATAGGCTGTGTTTATTAAAGTAGTAGGAGAGAAGAAGATGAGGATAATAACAGGAATAAGGTTTGGTCATACAGGATTAAATAGTTCTTTAAAGTTGATGAGGAAGCATGATACAGGTAATTGTGAATATTGCGGACATAGAGAAACATGTTTTTTTTAGAGTGTCAGAGGTTTGATCAGGAGAGACAGTGCTATACAGTCAAAAGAAAATGAATTTCCTTTACTTAACATTTTAAGATGGAGTTCTGTGGATCTTAACGATAAGCTATTTTTTCATTCTTTTACATAGTATGGGCCTTAGTTATAGAATTTAAGTCTTTCTGTTCCTAACTCCAGACCAGAAGTCGGCGGTAATGCACGTTATTAAATATATCGGAAGAAGAAGCAGTAAATATATCTGTAAATATAAACTTCAGTGTTCTTCTACAATGTACAATATCTATTAGTGATGGCCAAACGAGGCTTTATGAAGCTTTGAACGCGTTTGGTAGTGATGTTCAAATAAAGCAACGAACCAGTATTCAACCACTCCATGAATTGTATTGAAAAAGGGTTCATTCATCCAAAGCTTCGTTTCAGTGACATCTAGTAGCGAAATAAGACTCGGCAAAACAATGTGAAGAGTGTAACTAGGGTTTGTGTGAATGATAAATACTTTATTCATCCCCAAGTGGAAATAAACAAAATACTGTCAATACAAACTTAAGATAAAAAAAACATACAATCAGTACTAATAAAAAGATTGATCGATTGACCAGTTGATGCTGTAAACGCGTGTAGTGTAGTAGTTGGTAGAGGGTGTGATTACGTGGGATGGAGAGATTCAGAGATAGTTTTTTTTATACAGAAACAATACTTTTAGAAGCTGCTGAAACGCGCGAAGCAGTCTCGCGCCACGAAGCAGTGGTTTGAATCAGTCACGTGATTCATCGTGAGCTGAAAGAGACACGTGACCGACGGCCTACGTCACAGAAGCGGTTCACAACTGAATTGAGATACTGACTAATGTTACACTGTTCATGCAGTATTACATGTTATCTATAATAATGAACTCAAATCGAAGATACAGCAATTATATGTTTATAATGTTTTACTAAAACAAACTATTTCTAATAAAACATGATGAAGTGGCAGTTCTCTAACAAAATTAAAGCTTTTAATTTGAGTTAATGTCTAAAATGAAGCAGATAAAACAGAACCATGTAATTCAAAGAGCCACCATGAATTGCACCTTGCCAAAAACTCTCAAAGCAGCAGGTTTTTAAGTGTAGATTATAGTAATGTTATGTAATTTAGATTGAGTCCTTTTCAGGGGCGATTTTGGAAAACATAATCTCTCGTGTCACTGCCAAAATGTTAATCTCCAGCTGTTCTTTATGATTACAGATCAGTCTCACCTTACACGTCATGAAAGTCCTGGAGAGACCGGTACTGACTAAGGCCTCAGAAGGAAACAGAAGGTTTGAGTAGATGTTGCCATCATATACCTGCACCAGCTCTCTCTCTCTCACCTGGACAGAGCAGGCATCTATGTGAGGATCATGTTTTTTGATATCTCCAGTGCCTTTAATACAATCCAGCCAGTCCTGCTGAGAGAGAAGCTCCTGAAGATGCAGTATAGACTCATCCACAGCCTCCTGGATTACTGACAGACCACAGTTTGTACGGCGGAGAGGATGTGAGTCTGAGCAGGTGATCAAGGAGGCAGAGTACAGAGGCGGCCTCTGAGAGGCCTGGTGGACCAGTTTGTGGAATTGTGGGGAACAACCACCTGGCCTTAAATGTAACTAAGACAAAAAAGATGGTTGTGGACCAGTTTTAACACTGTTTCCCTTTTGGGAGAGGAAGTGGGGGTGGTGGAGGGGATGGATGTGTGTAACAAAATGTTGCAGACCTTTTACCCGTCTGTTGTTGCCAGTGCAACATCCTTTGCTGCTGGGTGCTGGGGCAGCAGCATCAGAACCAGAGACACCAACAAACTGAACAAACTGATCAGGAAGGCTGGCTCTGTGCTGGGGATTTATCAAAGGTACAGAAAGTCCTTCCTGCCGGCCATCACCCTGTACAATAACACAATACACATCTGATCCTCAGTTCCTGTAATTTATGTACAACCTGTTCATGTTTCTGTTTAGATGTGTATTTTTTTCCTGTATCAATCTTTGTTTTAGCTAATCTTTATAATCTTGTATTCGGCCCGTTTTTCTATACCATTCTGTAATGTTATTTTTAAGGCTACTGCAATAAATCAATAAAGTATCTATCTGTCTGTCTGTCTGTCTGTCTGTCTGTCTGTCTGTCTGTCTATCTATCTATCTGCAGATCTAGGTCTGCAGGATCCAGCTAAGCCTTCACACAAGCTGATAAACTGGTTATATTATAACACAAAAAGTTACACTTCTAAAAAGCAGTGGTCACTGTATGACTGAGACCATGTGACCATTTCCTTAAATGGTCACATGTTTGGTCAGTCAGGGAAAATAATTAGAAACTTACAAATAAATGACCTGCAGGCATCTTCCACATATTGGTACGACAGCACCCTTCAGGTCCTCACACCTGAGAGAAGTGCTGCCCTGTAGCTCATGAACAGGTGGACAGAGTTTTGAAACTGTGCTGTGCAGCTGTTTTTTTTATTTTATTTCGATCTGTTTGCAGAGGGGAGAGTCTGAAGTTCACCCCTTCAGTATCACCACTGGGCACCTGCTGGACTTCCCTGTCTTTCTTTCGACGGATTAAATACCTCAAAGAGTTAAAACAATGCACTGGACTGACATGAAGAAAGTTGTAAGTCTGAATTTCAGTGATATCTCCCTTTTCTTTCTGCGAGCTTTGGCTGTAGCAGACTTGCATTAGATTAGCTAGCTGTAGCTTTAGCTAGCGGTGTTAAGCTAACTAACGTTAACTATCTGTACGTGTCAGCTCATAATTTGACTTTTCTTGGTTTTACAATAAACGTGTCATTATTCCTATGTTGATGACACTGTTAGGAACTTGAGACAAGCAGGGTGTTGACAGTAGCGGAGGAGGGCGCTGTTTACCGTCATTACAGTGTCTCTCGCCGGCTCATGGTCGGGAGTGTTTCGGCTTTCATGGTCGGGAGTGTTTCGGCTTTCATGGTCGGGAGTGTTTCGGCTTTCATGGCCGCCCGGCTCACAGCGATCTCCCTCCGTCTGACAGGAGCTTGAGAAGCAGTACTCGCCCAGCCAGTGGTCGGACAGGATGTCTGCGGACGACGTGATCAAGGCCCATGTTACGGCTTTAAAGGAAGGTCGGTCTGTTTTTGAAGCTACATGTTTGTGTGCGACGATACACAGATATCCGGTTGGGGCGGACAGACGGGCCACAGGTTCTTTCATGGCCACCTGTTCCAAATGTTAGAGCCCCGTCAAAATCTGTTTCCCTGTCGAAGACCTGTTTCATAGTTTAGATATTAGAGATATTTTACAGGTAATATACACAGACTGCCAGTATACACCACACTGTTGTTGAATGTAGTTTATGATTAAAGGATATACAATTACAGGTCAGTAACATGGGTTTCATAAAGACTTTTGGGAACAACATCAGAGCCTTAACATACTGTATATCCTCTCTGTATATATATCATCCAATGTCTTGTTGTGACGTCCTTAGGTACAAAGCGAGCCCGTGATATGGCTCAAACTTTACTCAATGTGCCCTATGGAGAGGGGGATGGAGAGAAACTAGATGTCTACGTACCAAAGACCAACTCTTTGGGTATGGATGTGTGTGACTTTCATGACAGCAAACCCCACCGTGAGACTTGACATTGGAAAAATCTGTGAGAGTTAACAGGTTTCATCTCATTTGTTTCAGATGTTCCCCTAGTTATTTATCTACACGGAGGCTACTGGCAGTTTCTCAGGTATAGTGTTACGCTGTCACAGGCCTCTGGATTGTAGCACAAATGTACACAAAATGTGCTCACGCTATTATTATTTTTAATGCTGATTCTTTTTACTCATACAGCAAGGAGGAGTCTGGATTCATGGCTGTTCCACTCATTGAAAAAGGTGTAGTGGTGGTTGCTGTTGGCTACGACATTGCCCCCAAAGGTAGTCTTTTCATTTTAAAGTTGCTTCTATTCTTGGGGAAAGAAAATGTCAACGTCAGCTCTCCTTATGTAATCTTTCACATGCTTTTCAGGTAATATGGACCTGATGGTGTCTCAAGTACGCAAGAGTGTCGTGTCTGTTGTTGAGCAGTATTCTCACATCAGGTACCAATGCTTGTCACCACGTCATTAATTCACTGTGTTTCTGTTTGTGTTTTTTTGAACTCGTATGAAATTTATCACTTAGTGGTCTGTATCTGTGTGGCCACTCTGCTGGGGCTCACCTGACTGCTATGGTCCTCTCCACTGACTGGTCACAGTACAACATCACCCCTCAAATCAAAGGTGAGGTCAGTGTGTTGGTTTTATGATGGCTGATGAGTGTCATGTTGAAAAAGAAGCAAAGATGTATCATAGCTGATATTAATACATATGATATACAGTATATAATAATATATATTGTTGCATCCCAACTTGATTGTACACAGAAATCATTAGACACACAAGAAGAGGAGGATAGAAAGCCAAGGCTGTAACAATATATGTCCTTCCCTTACCATATATCATTTTGTCTTTTGATTTTTTTCCTCCTTTCTCTTCCAGGTGCTTTTCTTGTCAGCGGCATTTATGACCTCCTACCCATCCTGTCCACCTATGTCAATGAACCTTTGAAGATGACAGAGTATGTAGATGACCACCTAGTTCAATTACCCGCATTGATCTGATTGTTACACACATTGTAAGCAGACATTATCTGGGACATAATGGCTCAAGAGTGAAAGGTGTGTGACTGAGAGTTGGTTGGGGCTGAAGAGTCTAAAAATAGAAAAGCAAATCTGGCAGTGTGGTGCACAAGAGAAGAAGTCAACTTACCAGACCTCTGTTGCACTCTGCTTGACCTCTTTTGTCAGCAGCCTAAGCCTAAGTAGCGGTTCTCTTTGTGAAGTGTGCATGTAAATGACCGTGTGTGTCCTCTGCCTCTGTGCCAGTCAGTGTCTGACCCCTCTGTCTCTCGGGGTGTCTGCTAGGGAGGTGGCGGTGAGAAACAGTCCCAGCAAGCTGGTTCCTCAGCTGAAAGTCTCCTCCTCCAGTTGCCACATTGTTGTGGTTGTCGCTGAGAACGACTCGCCGGAGTTTCGCAAGCAGTCGGAAGATTACTATAAAGTCAGTGCTGCTAATTCAGCATGAGTACCATAAACTTTGTTATGAAACTGTAGATAATCATCAGATCATAAATCCTTATTAAAGATGGGGTTTTTTTTGTGATGATTTAAAACAGAAAATATTATTCTACAGTTCACTTAATAAGCCAAAGAAATCTCTGTTTGCCATTCACCACTGCCCTAGTAAACAAACTGTGCTTGATATATAAACACTGGGTTAGCATATTTAAATTATATGTATATATGTGTGTGTGCTTTTCTTTTATCCCTTTGCCATTCTTCTCTTTCCGGTGGCTTTTAAGATTTTGGAAACATCAGGACTGAATGTGACCTTGGAGGATATAGCGAACACAGACCACTTCAGCATCATCGAGCAGCTGGTAGATGAAGAGTATCACCTAACAAAGGTACGAATGAAATAAATCAAATAAGTTAAAGTTTAGGTTATATTGAATGTTAATGCTATTTTCTACAGTGTTCTGTTTCTTTTTTTCTCTGACCAGTAGTCATGTTATTGATATGCAGTCTGAAGCTGTGTTGTAAACAAAGAAAGAAGATGTTATGAGAACAATCTTCACTTGGTGGTTGTAGTAGTGTCCATCAGTTATTTTCTGATGTCCAAAACATTATCTTAGAAACTATTCCAGGAATCCAGCCAGTTTTCTGCTGTTTGTTTACAGAATTCAGCATAAATCTGTGGAATCAATGTTTTTTATTATTAAAGGTGGTATTATAATACACCAGTGGCGTTTTAATTTCTTTCTTTCTCAATAGCTTCTCTTGAAGATGATGGGGAAGAGCTGAGGTATTCGCGTTTGATCCATCATCTAATATCAACATACCTCGATATCAGGATACTCAACAGAGTCCTCATAAATAGATATTATTACAGCATGCATTATTTCAGGTTTGTACTATGGTAAATGTACAATTTCTATCAAACTTGATTGATCAAAAATTCATTGTTTTGACATTTTAATTTACTGTTTCATCATTTATAATTAACGTTGATGTTCACTATAGGTTCATGATTGTATTGTTGTTAAACCTGCTCATATTATAGTATCATAATTTGCAAACAGATTTTTTTAAACAACAATAGTGCACAATTGTTAAGAAGTACTGTTTCCTGGTGTAGGTAAAGTAGCAGAGCTGATGGATAGTGTTGGCTCTTTTCCAGTGTTTTGTTAGAGGGTGGGTCTGTCTGTTATTGTTTTTTTTTTTTCTTCATAGTGACAGTTTGCACCCCAACTCCAAGTCCACAGACTTACAAAGTATATGTAGCTCTTTATTGTAACCTCCAAATTACTGATATTTAACATGCAGTCCACACTAGGTAAAAGTTGAATGTTGAAAACATATAGTGCAGGCTGTATATATGCTGATACTCAGACGTATTTTAATTAACAAATGTGACTAAATTGTAACTAATGCACATTGTTGCTGCCCTCATTCTAGCATCTTTAATAATTTTTACATTATTGTTTACAGTAGATTCTGTTTTTCAATACTGTAAAATAGATATACCAATAAATATTTATATTTTATAATGGGTGTATTGACAAGTATATATACATAGTATAGTGTATTTAAATGTTACATTGATGCAAGAGTTTTCTTTGTTTAGCATCACTTTTTATTTTAGCTTATACAGTATATCAGTATATCAGTTCATACAAACATCCTTTCTGTTTAGTGAATGATATTCTAAAAACTGTTGCAAGTAAGAACATTTACTCAAGTACTATACTCGGGTACAATTTTGATGTACTTATAGTTTACTTGAGTATTTCCATTTTGTTATTTTTACTTTAATTACCACTCATATGTAAGTATTATGGTTTTCACCCCATTATTGGACAATTGCTAGTTACCTTGCAAATGCAGATTCTTAATATAAAAATAAATTGACTAATAATTAAGATGCATTGCTTTGAATTAACCATAGCAGTATCAAATGTTTTTTAGTACTTTAATTAAAAACAAAAGAACATGTAGGATTTCAACTTTAGTTAAGATTTAAAAGTTATTTTACTTATTATACTACGAGTATTGTGTATACTTCGGCCACCTTTTCCCCAGAGACTGGTGGTTTTGTGTCTACCTACAGTGCCTTGCGAAAGTATCCGGCCCCCTTGAACTTTTCCACATTTTGTCACATTACAGCCACAAACATGAA
>JAUYWH010000001.1:18378549-18390460 GCA_034779795.1 Ctenopoma multispine
AATAGAATTGATTCATGTTTGTGGCTGTAATGTGACAAAATGTGAAAAAGTTCAAGGGGGCCGGATACTTTCGCAAGCCACTGTATAATACTACAAATAAACCAGAGGACTGGATCCATAAAGAGCATTAATGGGGTGGGCTCCAGTCTCCTCAGATCCCCTGGAAACTCAAAACGTCCGTAGCAAGATGACTTTTTTTCTGCTATTCTCAGAGAAAATTGATTAGTCTTAAACATTAATGTTGTTTTTGATGATTCTAGTTAGTAGTAACTAGCATACAGATGACATTTTTGCCACGGTTGTAGGTTATTTTGGTCTTAAGTAGTAAGTTTGTGGAAGGTCTGAGGGTTGAACACGTTAACATGAAGGAGGAGCCTGCTAACGGTACCTGTCGGTACACAGCCCATCAGTCATGGTCAGAGCCGAGAGGAGGACCAGGTAAGCTCCACATAAGCTCTAACTTAGCGAGAGTCACGGCTCGACGAGCAGATCAAGTCTTTACTCGGTTTAATGATTAGTCTTGGTGGTAATGCTAAGTGTGGCCAAAGTTAATGCTAGTAAGCCGAAGTTGCTAAGATGATGTCAGTTAGCAACATGGCTAACTTAGCGTATTTGAATTGAACCGGTGATTTTATTTCTTCTGTAAGCACATATTAAACTGACAACCTTCTTGTTAACGTTAAATCCTTTAACTTTAGTGTGATATTAACTTCGTTTTCGTGGCTGAAGGCGGGTGGGCTGCCGGCTGAGCCTCTGCCTTCGTGGCTGCTTATGGACACAGACAGGGAGTAAGTGTGTGTGTGTGTGTCAGGGCTGTGGCGTGAGATTACATCAGACATGTCTCTACACGGGACACACTAATGAGAATAATGAGGATGTTTTGTCTGTTTAAGTCAACTCACAGTCCAGTGAGTTAGTAAAAAGGTCTTAGATCCGCTGCAATGCTCAGTCCTGGGGTAAGTGGTGACTTTAGTAACTACCTGTCTGTTACATCTTTTACTGTCAAGTCGGCTCTGTTAATGGTAAAATGTAGTTTTGTTTATCATTTGTTATGATCTTCTAGTAACTAAAAGTCAGACTGAACCAACAAAAGACTCGTAGTTTACACCATGCTGGTTAGCTACATTAGGTACAGTACACATGTACTAATGGATACTAGTTTAGAAGTAAATAACCGCAACAAGAAAGTTCATTTAGTTTTCAGTAGTTTTGCTGGATAAACCTGGTTAACAAATAAAATAAATAGTATTTTGTTTGTAATGAATTAACTTTCTGTTGGTTGACAGGTTTCTGAATAGTGGGTTAATATAAAGTTCGAGTATGTCACCCAGCAAGTCCTTCAGAACAGAATCACACTTACTGCACACACATATGTCTTAAAACCATTCAGTGAAACATTACTTTAAAGTTCATTGTGCTCACTAATCAGTAATTACTGAAAGGGGCTTAATCTTTTTTTTTTCTAATTCATCCAACTCATTATTAAATTTCAGACATGCATGTCTGGTTTCCTTACCCAACCTGTTCCTCTTTATTGTTCCCTTATTATGTTTTTTAATGAAACCTAGCTTTCGTTCTTGGCTCAGCGAGAAGAAACTTGAGATAGGGAGCGAAAAGGTGGAGACGTGGTAAGATAGAGATCAGTTATTTGTCTGGGACAGAGGGACTGAGGAGACATTAAGCTTCTCGTGTTGGTCACAGTGTGTTCAGGAAACAGGCAAAGGATGAATAAATGAATAATTTTTAGAGCGTGGGTCTATAGTGTAGAGATAATCAAAAAAAGACAATTTCTTGTTGGCCAAGAGTTTGACAGTTTGTGTGTCAAAGAGCGTTATATGCAAGGAGTATGAAGGTTTTTTTAGAGAGCTGCTTAAAAGGCAGAGGGGTAAATTAATGGTTACCAGGCAAATGCTTAATTCAAACTGTTGGGTGTTCACATCTGTGTTTTATAGCATGTTTATTACAGTACACACTGTTGTGGTTGTCAAATGCTGATGATTTATCTGTGTAGTAATATAAGCTTCAGCTCTGGCTTTATGTGTAATTTACAGTAGCAATAACGTCAACTACTCAGAATCTCATTTAAGTATCATTTCAACATCAAACAGTACTTACTAACTTACAGTTTTACTGTAATCATAATAGTCATACATTTCAGTCTTAAGCAACAATTTGTCATTTCTGTGCAAGTAGTTCCAGGAAATGGTTTCAGGAAATTTACAGAATCTGTGCAACACAACCTGTTCTCTGCTGGAAGATCTGGAAAGACAACAGACTACACAACATTTCACACAGACAAGGAGAAAGAAACAAACAAGAAAACTAAGTAATGTGGAATTTTGGTTTATAACCCAACAAGAGGGTGTTACAAGATTCATCTGATCATTTATTGTAAAAAATTATAAGATTCATCAGCTATTACTGAACAATTATTCAAACAGGAAGCCAACGCATGTGACTCAGTACAAGTGGTTGGAGGGAGCTCAACCTCTGCCAGCACTGAAACGTATTTACTGTATTTGTCTCCTTGCTACTCTTGTTTTCCCAAACTGAGTGCACATCTCATATTTCAGCAGGTAGGGTGCCTGTTGGCAGCCATTTAAAACCAAGAATACACTAAACAGCATGTTTATATCTTCTGTTTTAAAGAGGAAAAACTCACTAAACTTAATATATTATAACATTAGCAGGTACGTCTGTATATGTCAGCACAGTTTTAGATTTGCACTTGGGTGTTTCTTCTCTTTTTCAGCTTCATATGAGTTGTTCAGTACATCATTAACATTGCACAGTGGGTCTATTACTAACAGGAGACTACAGCAGGGTTAAGAGGTGTCTTTGATACAATCCATCAAGTATTGTGGGACTAGAAGACATGTTCATTGGGCACATTATTTCCAAATAATTATGAGAAACTTAGAAAGCAGCTGTTTTTAAATTGATGATTGGTCCTTTCTCATGCTCTAAGGATTTCAGTGAATGTACAGAGGCTACAGGGTTTCCCACAGGACACTGTTTAACAGAGTTGACTGATAACCCAGATCCTAATACGTCATCAGGTGTTCAGTGTAGTTAGTAGATGAGTCTGTGTGACACGACTAATTTTTTCTGTGATGGTTGTTTTATGAAAATATGTTGTTTTGGTTTTTGATCATGTTACTGAAGGTGACCTTTATTTTAAGCCTGGGCTCACACCTCTGAGAAATGAATCATTCTCTTAAAGTGAAAACATGGATTTCACAAAAAAACAAGAGTTGTCAGTCTTCACTGCACACCACTTTTGTTACTTTTGATTTTTTAAAGGACAAAATAATTTGACGTAAACATCAGAAAAGATCAAGTTTAATTATATACTTTTTGTTCTGCGGAAATGGGATGTGCCAGCTGCCTACTCAGTATGCATATTAGAGGTTCTGCTTGAACAACACAATCAAGCTCTGTTTTGAACAAAGAACAACACGAACAAAAGCCTATTTTACCAAATGCCCTAGTGTTGTCCTCCTCCCCCATGTTCATTCTTTCATCCTCTGTAGCTATTGTTTTCAGTGGTATTTATTATATCTTTAAATTGTCAACACCACACATTATAAAACTCCTGCAAATAGTAATTTTATTGTGAGCTGAAAACATTTTTACTTCATTCTTATAGAGGAAAACAGTTGCATAAATACACATACACAAATTTTTCAATTTTTTTTGCATCACATTGTCCAACATGTAATCCTTGTTATCTCTTTCTCTCTGTTTTCCTCCACTCTAGGCTATGGTAGTCATCCCCAGCAGTTTTCACCTGACAGTGAGGATGAAGACATTACTTCCATGACCTTGTTTGTTGCCACCAGAGGCCTCCCCATGGCCTTCGCATCCATGACGCAAGCAGCCAGCTCAGACTCGCGCTTTCACCCGAAATGGCGGGCGATCACAGTGGCAACCCTGCTGGCTTTAGTGCTTATGTTATATTTACATCGGACAGTGGGAGATGGAGACCCTCCTACCAGAGGTTACTATCGCAACAGGGGTCATAATTTGCAAATGCACAGTGAAGATGAGGATCACATTTTCAGAGACAATAACAGACAAACTGCACGAAGCATTGCCCGCCACCAGAAAAGAGAAAAGCCTTACAATGACACGTACCCATTAAGTCCACCAGAGAAGACAAAGAATGGCATTCGCTACAGAATAGGTGTGATAGCTGATCTGGACACAGCCTCACGCAGCGCAAAGGAACAAACGTGGTTCAGCTACATGAAAAAAGGCTATCTGACTGTTTCAGACAGTGCTGACAGGCTGGAGGTGGAGTGGGATCCTGACACAGTAACTCTGGAGAGTCATCTGGCCGAAAAAGGTCGAGGTAGAGTGATTATAGACACATATTACATGATATTGTGGGTGTATGTCTTTCCTCTGTGTGAATGTTTTTGATGACCTCCCTTTGCTGCAGGCATGGAGCTGTCAGAGCTGGTGGCTTTCAACGGTCACTTGTACAGTGTGGACGACCGTACAGGTGTGGTGTACAGGATCGAGGGCAACCAGGCTGTGCCCTGGGTTATATTACCTGATGGTGACGGCTCAGTTTCCAAAGGTCAGTCTCCACTGGACCTCTTAACTAGTGTACATGTACTGTAGGCCCTCCTGAGCAAAGCTAACACTAGGTTAGACTAACACTAGGTCTAACACTAGGTCTAACACTAGGTCTAACACTAGGTGAAGAGCTGTGAACTGTTAAAAATAGATTTTACAGATGGAATAGTTTAACCTATCAACTGTGAGTTTCTTCTTTTGTCCAAATATGTCATCATGTATCACATTTGACTAAGAAGAGCAAGCTAATCTTGGCATTTGGCAAATTTAAAAAGTAATTAGTTGATTATTTTTCTTTTTTGTATCTAATTGCTAAACATATTGTAGCACGTTTAAATGCAGTATAGTTGGAACATCAGCAGAAAACATTGGTGCGATAGTTGGGCTCATTTTAACACGTTCCCACACCTTCTCTTGGATCAGCCTTCTGCTCTTATGTGCAGGGTTCAAGGCAGAGTGGCTGGCTGTGAAGGATGAGCACCTGTATGTTGGCGGCCTGGGGAAGGAGTGGACCACAACCTCTGGAGAAGTCGTCAACAACAACCCGGAGTGGGTGAAAGTTGTTGGCTGCCATGGTGACGTGCAGCATGAGAACTGGGTGCCATACTACAATGCCCTGCGCACAGCAGCAGGGATCCAACCACCAGGTGCTGAAAAACTTTGTTTCTTCTATATAAACAGATCTGTGTCTGGAATGTTAACTTGTTACTGAAACTCAGTTCTGGCAAGTCAGAATTATTCTAAAGCCAATAATAATTAAGTCATTCTCTGAAGTAAACTCCTCTACTTTCTCATTGTTCTGCAGGCTACCTTATCCATGAAGCAGCAGCATGGAGCGAGCGTCTGCAGCACTGGTTCTTCCTGCCTCGCCGTGCAAGTCACGAGCAATACGAAGAGACAGCAGACGAGCGACGTGCCGCCAACCTCCTCCTGTCCTGCCCCGCAGACTTCAGCTACATAACAACGCGGCGTGTGGGACCGCTCCACCCTACTCACGGCTTCTCCTCGTTCAAATTTGTTCCGGACACAGATGATCAGATCATTCTGGCCCTGAAGTCAGAGGAGGATGCAGGCAGGGTCGCCACCTACATCATTGCATTTACACTTGACGGTCAGGTGCTGATGCCTGAGACAAAGATTGGGGATTTGAAATATGAAGGCCTGGAGTTTATTTAAAAAATTTAAGTGCACAAAATGTCTGGAGACAAAATTTGAAACTCTAGATCTAGATAATTATCATACAAGCAATACTTTCGTTCTGATTACTTAGTACTGTATTACATTCCCATCTAAGTTTTACTGTGCAATAATACTGTATTACACAGTATATTTCCTAATTATAATATATATTATGATTATATATATTTAAAATATATAATTGAAAGCATCAAGGGAAGATAAGGTAGGAGAAAGCCATCAAGCCATCATCAACCTTTGACTTGTTAAGTTGTTTGTGTAACTGGTCTCGGCAGCCTGTGCGTGGCTCAACACTACCTACCTGATTAGATTTTTTTTTTTGCTTCAATGACGTAACTACTTCATACCAGTGCTGGTAAAATAACGGTGTCTCTGCTTTAAGCTACACATCTCAGTTTTGTCTTGATCGGACACTGCTGATACTTCATGGGAGTGTGGGTATGTTTGTTTTTTAGTAGCTGTCTGTGTGTCAAACATGAGATTAATGTAGATCTCTTCTCCTGCAGCCAAACTCTGCCAGTCAGACACTCAGGGGGAAACAAGGGGAAACAGCAGAAACCATAAATGAACCATGAATGTGTTTCACTTACTTGAAATATTATGCTTCCTCTTCGGGTTTTATTTTACCTGCATAGACACACTGATTTCTATTTTATTACATTTATGTTAATGTGATGAGTGCACTCACTTGATGCACAGCAATTGTCTGCTCTGCTAAACTACACAATAACTTATTGTAGGCAGGTCCAGCTCAGATCTTGTCTTATGTTAAACTGAATAACTACTTTCTAAAGCCAGAGAACAAGTGAATCACCAGCACTTTAACAACATTAATATATTCCGTTTGTATCCCTTCAAACAAAAAGAATAAAAATGTGTTTTCTTTAAATGTCTTGTCAAGTTTTTATTGTGCTGGGTTAAAACAGATTTTGCAAAAAAAAAATCATTATACATTTTACAGTTTTACTTTACAAAATCAATAGTATTTGGATTAAACAGTAGTTTTGTATGACGACACTGGCAAACTGTGCACGAACTAATATACACAATCTGAATCTGAGCTGACAAATGACAAGATCACTCTCAATCACACTCAACATGCTGCAAAGATAACGATTATTCACAGGAACATCCCGAGAGAAAATCCTAGTGAGAGAGGGTTCACAAAGTTGTTCCCATGGTGACCACGTCCTGAGGCAGACCAGCCACTTTTATGGGTTTGAAGGAGCCTAGTTTAGAGTAAAAGTCGAGCATCCTCCGATCGCTCTGCCTCACCTCGCAGTACACTCCTCTGGAACCTGGAAAGGAAGCGGAGATTTAATCTTTTAATCTCGTTTGGGTAACGCGCTGCTCCGAAGTGTTAAAGTGCTGAATAAGGATGAAGAAACATTGAACTGATTGTTATTGGAAGAGAGTCATGTATTAATGATGCAAAGCAGCCAAAAAAGCACTAATTTTACGTTAGTATACCACACATCAGTCAAAGAAGGGAAAATACACAAGAGGCATAACATTTAGCCCTGCAGATGTACTTTTTAACCTGCAAGTGAAAAAGTTTTGTTAACTGACGCATGTTTTTTTAATCAATTCTGGGAAGAGTGCAGAGGTCACACTGTTTACTATGAGTATTATTGTACTGTATGTCCTGCAGCCTCTTAGATACTGTGTATAACTGACTGAACAGCTCCCCCTTGTGGAATATTTGCAGCATGTTAAACCTGCGTTTGTCCATGTGCAAAGCATCAACCTACCACTGCTCTTGATGGAGGACAACAGCCAACCAATCATACGCTTGGCTGGAGAGGGATCAGTGACCCGGAGGAGCACTTGACTGGTGACCAGAGAGGGGAACTCCTCGCTTAACACCCTCTAGAGGTAGGAAGCAAAAAAGACAGTGTTCCCATTTTATCTTTACCTTTTATTCTGGAAAACAATCAGATCTTGCATTTGATCACCTGAATCTTGGCGGCTGCCGGTTTGGCGTCGGTGAGCGCCAGAGCGTACCCACAAATCCCAGCGTCATCCTCCATGACAAGAGCACACTGAGGGGAAGGGGAGATTTCACCTGCTGACAGGCTGAGCAGAGCGTTAAGGTGAAGGTGGTGTAAACGCACAAATGTTCAGGGTAGAATAAGTATTCTCTTTTTACCTATCACAGATAAGAGGAGGCTGTGTCATGCGGGGGGCTCTGCCTTCTCCTGCTCTCTGCATCTCAGTGAAAATCCTCTGTATCGCCACCTGGGATAGAAAACAATCCAAACTACCATCACTACTGAATTTCATCCAAAACGCATTATGAAGTTGGTGGATCTGCCTTCTTACTTTATCCTCTGGGGAGTACGGCCGTATGTAGTACACTGCCGTCGTGGGGGGATGTTTGAACAGGTCCCTGTTTCCGTGGCCCGGCAGCATTCGCTATAAGTTCAAATGTTCCTTATTTTTTTATTTATGTAGACAAAAAAAACTGTAGAAAAAGTATAATTTTCTCATCTTTAGAGAGTGCTCTGTTACCTGAAACTCTCCAGAGAGGCCTCCTCTGAAGCCCCAAGGTTCAGGGTCATCATTCATTAGCTGAGCAGAGGGTCGGCCCTGGCCCCCTATGGAGAGCAAAAACTATATTTAAAGCTGCAGGTGACTTTCGTGACTTTACATTTTAGTAGAGTCACATTTGATGATCAGTGACCACTAAAGATGAGAAATTATTATCTACTTAACCCAGTTACAGGATTGTCATGGTTGCTGTAGCTGCTTGATTTGTTTGTGGAGATGCTGTTGTTACAATGAGTACACCTGACTACACTGTGGTCATTTAAGTCCACATGAAAATCCTGTCAGGAAGGTGTGTTGTAAGGTGTTGCTCTTTACAGGTTAGAGTGGCAACACATATCACGAACCCTTTAACAAACACTTATGTTGGGGTTTTCGTTTTATGAGGCTGACTGGTTTCTTTAGTGGAGCTGGGCACAAATCTCACTCACCAAAGTGGTGAGTGCAAACACAGTCGGTGTGAATGGTTTCTTTGCCGTGATCTCTCACCCCAAGGATCAAAATCTCACCGAGTGTTTTCACGTAGGCTCGAGCCAGACCGACCCCACTCTTGATGTCACAGATGTAGTTGTAGAGGTCGTACAGAATGCTCCGGTTCGGAGCGTTTGACAGACGATTGAACATCTGCACCACTGCCTCGCACATGTCATCGAACTGCTGCGCCCTGGAGCACCACTCTGCAGTCTGAGGAGCGACAAGCACGTCATACAACACCGTGAAAGAGGAACACATGCTGTAAAATTATCCGCATTTGAAAAAGTAGAAGAGCACAACGTTACCTGGTCTGATTCTGAGGTTGCAGGCTGACTGTGGTTCTTGAGCCAGTCCAGCTCCTGCAGCATGGTCCTGGCTGTGGGCCCGTGTTCGTACGGCAGGTAGAAGAGGTCTGACAGCAGCTTCAAGTCGTCCAGTGTCAGAGGTTCAGCCGTGTACAGTGGGTTCTCATCAGGCCGGGGAACATAAGAGCTCTCTCCTATGTCTGTCTGCATGGGCTCCTCATCCGACGACTCTTTCTTGAGACGAGCTGGAGGATGACACGGGCCTGGAAGCATGAAGAGAGCACTGTAAAAACAACCCGAATTCATCAAACAGGTTAGTGTTTAATGAAAGGTGTTATTTTAGGAGTCTACCTCCAGGTTGGTCTGTGCTCAGAAATTCCTGAAGCCAGTCAGTGAGAGCCAGGGTCAGGGCCTTCTGGGGACTGTAGCAGTGATCCTCCTCCTCATCACCTGGTGATGGAGGTGAGAGACAGTGAGACAAAGTTCTGTGGTCTATGGGCATCTCAATACAGCCTCACATAAATCACTAACTCCTGCTTTTATGCCCATTAATATTAATGAGAGCTGACACCTCTGATGTTTTAAAGTCATCCATCTTTCTGTGATACATTTTTAACAATGCAATTAGCAGCTGAGCAAACCACTTTCTAAAGATCCTTCATTATTGGGAGCCATTTTTTTATCTGTTCACATTTGTAATGTATAACTAAATCTGTGTTGTGACTAGAAACTGTGTCTGTGTTCTGTTGTTTTTTCTGCTGCATTATCCTGTTTTGCTGATGTGTTCCTGTCTGCATCACTGGTAATTACCAGATAAATGCTAAAACCTGCTCCGTAATTCTTTCTTCCGTAGCTTATTTTTTAAAGTAAAAGCTAATAAGTACCCATTTCTACATCCCTCGGTCCTGCATCAGGAGTAGACTTGCACCACGTAGCCAAAGTGTGGATGGCCACAAAGTTTGGATAGAACTCACAGTTGGGGTTTGTGAGCACTCCTCTCAGTTTGGGAATCAGCTCACTGGGACGATCCTAATTAGCCAAGATAATGTTGTTTGTTTCAGAATACAGAATCCAGGACCAGACTGGAGCATATGCAGAGTAAAAATATCTAATAAATATACCTTATAGGGTCCAAGGAAGAGTCTTTGGGGGTCATAGTCATTTGCATGGATATTGTCCCAGATGACTGGTGCCCTATTCAGGACAGAGGACACCTCTTCTATGGACTCGACTGAGATTTTGTGAGATACCACTTTTGGACCTAAATGAAAATCGAAAAAATACAAGGATCATTAAAGTTCATGATCATGGAAACAGGCTGGAGCTCTGGTTTGGTGTTACCTTACCAGTCCACAGTATGTCGATGCCAGGCAGCAGCTTCTCTCCCACAGTGTGCAGGTAGGACGACTGGGACACGCTGGGAGTGCAGAATGCAGCACAGTAATCTGGAGATACAGAGCAGAACACCAGTGAATGATGGAAAAGAATGACAAAACAAGACATATAGGCTAAAACCATATACTGTAAATCCTATTTATTTATTTATGTTTCTCCTCAGTGTCCGTTTCACGCGACCACATAATCGCACCTGTGGGACAGAAGAGGAATGTCTCAGGTTCTCCCAGGTGCTGGTACACCTCGTTGGTGACGGCCACCTGAGCGTGGGCGAAGGAGTTGAAGGTCTGTTTATCAGCTGGACACATCTCAGTCTCGATGTCATCAAAAAGTAAAGAGAAGGACCTGCAGCCAAACTCCTTCACCTGAACGAGAAAATGGGGACAGCCCGGGTATGAGAACGAGGAGTCGCTTTCTGGTTCAAGCAACAACTTCAGAAACACATTAGCTTACTTATTATGTATCTTCCCCCCCAAGATGCATTACTGTGAGCTTTCTAAAATATATTACTCCACATGGGATTGAACCTGCAGCAGCGTCAGCACCATCAGCTCCCTGTTGACCTACTTAAGGTGTTTCAAACCTTTTTCTACAGCTGCATGTTTCATATAAAGTAGTGTAAACCCTCAGAGAGCCATAAAGCTAAATACAGCTAAGACTAAATTATCTCTTCTGCTCCACCCTTCATACAAAGTCCTACCTGATCCAGTTTTCTCTTCAGGGCAGCAACCTCTTTGGGGTTGGAAAACGTAATGTCCAGACCGGGAGAGATGGCATAGATGAATTCAACGTTGTGCTGCTTAGCTGCTGATATCAGGGCGATGAGTTGTTCTGAGAAAGGAGTAAGAGATCAGAAGAGAAACTGCCATGTTGGATGTAGAAGTAAAAAGATGCACAAGATTGGACTGATGAGCAAAACCACTACAGGTTGTTGTTCAAAGGTAGAAATGATCTGTGATGGTGCAAAGTCCACTGATAGCACCTGTTCTGACAACCACTTAGAGTCATCTGAGACAAGATAGTGCTCTTCAGATTATCACCACTACCTGCAACATTATTGATAACATCCAGGAAAGCAACGGAGACAACAAACCCTCTGTCTCTAAGGAGATAATGATCAAACCTATCAAATGAGATACAGATACAAAATGAGAACACTGCCCTGAGTCTCATTTACTCTAAGATATAAATATGTGTGTAAATTTGGGTAAATGGAGAGTGGATCACACACTGTGTAGCTGTCTGATTAAAAGTATTATTTGTATTCTTGTATGGACGCAGATGTGTGTGTGTGTGTGTGTGTGTGTGTGTGTGTGTGTGTGTGTGTGTGTGTGTGTGTGTGTGTGTGTGCGAGTGTGAGAGTGAGCGAGTGCGTGTGTGTGTGTGAGAGAGAGAGTGAGTGAGTGAGT
>JAUYWH010000001.1:18390560-18409504 GCA_034779795.1 Ctenopoma multispine
GTGTGTGTGTGTGTGTGTGTGTGTGTGTGTGTGTGTGTGTGTGTGTGTGTGTGTGTGTGTGTGTGCGCGTGTGCGTGAGAAGAGGTGAAACCTACCCGCCTCCTCAGCAGAGTACAGGTCTCTCCAGTACATCCTGTGTTTGTAGTCATCTTTGGGGGCATACAGATATGTGTTCAGACCCCACGTCTGTTCCCTGAGAACCCAACAGCAGAGACAAACAAATTACACCAGGGTTTTTAAAGTGAAAAGTGATCAAGAGGCATCCAGTAACAATAAATACAACTGAACTATCCATGCACTGTAGATAGGCCTCAAAGTTTATTATCTGTCATACCGCAATTCTGCTGTTTTCTGGCTAATATTCTTTCAGTGACTTCTCTGGAAGATCCACTCCCTTTGTTTTTTACATTTATATTTTTTTAATAACAGTCTAAATGAGTCCATGAGTTTTAGTTTTTTAGCAGCCTACATGTTGGGGTTGTGTTCATTAAAACATGGAAATATATATATAAATGCTTTTAATAATATTATATGTGATACATAATATCTAAAGATATATAGTTTAACTCCTCTGTCCTCTTGCTTGGTGTCTTTCTGACTAACATTTTTATTTCTCTGTGCAGCTGAAGACAGAAGAGAACATAATGGTGCAGTGCAATTAGTTTATTCACTAGTAGTTTAAAGCTCCCCCCCCAAGATAGGCGTAATGACGTCCATGTTGTAATAAAGACCAGCAGGTCACACCTTTTAACATGCAAAAGGCCATTTTAGGCTCTATTGTAATGTGATTACTAATGTGAAACTATTTCCACACACTGTACCTTCTGAATAGTTCTGTTCTTTGCTCCATTGTCCATGGTCGCCCATAAAAACCTGTATCGAGCAAGCCAAACCAAATCATATCAGGAGGTGATCAACACATGACAGACATACAAACTGTCACTCTATGAGGGGAACAACGGAGGGGGGGCGGGGCGGGGGAGTCCCAGTCCTCTCACCTTCTACTACTCCGCTAATGAACCTCCTGGTCCCAGTCTGGTGTCGCCCCTTGGCACTGTCCCGTGTCGACATGTTGAACTAGTTTGCAGGGATGAGCTGGTTCCTGTTGGTGTCACACAGCTGTAGTGTCAGTCATCAGACTTTCATTTGATTCACTTTACTGCTCCGTCCTCACACGCCTGCGCAGACCTACGCCTTCAAACGCCGGGAGGGTTGTTCAACACGATGCTTTACAGGATCTAAAGTCTAAAGCTGTAAATGCTCTGATAAGAACTGCAGGTGTTGTTTTGTGATGACTGAAGTTCACCTCGGATCCAGATCAGACTACCGGGTGGACGTCTTAAAGAGACAGCGTCCCAATTACCGTCCGCAAACACACAGCAGCGATTAAGATAACACACAGGGACAAAGACTTGTGCGTGTCCTGCTACAGCACACGGATGTAAAGAAAAGCAGCCTTTTAGTGTCATTCTGCACAGTGATGCTGAAACATGGAAATCAAACAACCAACAAGCAGTTTTGAGAAGGAGACTTTTAATTGATCACTGCATTTCTTGTTGAACCTCATTTCCCTCACAGACCTCTGAGCTCACTGGTTTAATCCATTGATACGCAAGGGAATTGTTTAATGGCACTTGAGTTGATATTGTGATATTTTATTCGTCCTCCTCCAGAAGATATAGTGACTCCCGGTGAACAAGTGTCTGTCAGGTCAGACAGAAAAAAGTGGAGCTTTAATCAGAGTGCAATTATAATTTGTGTTATCAGTTACACTGGTGGTTTTTGACAATTCGTGGTTTGTAGAATAAGTTGAAGCAAAAAGCTGGGCATGTCACACATCAGATTTTTGACAGGGCAGGTCTGCACACTTCCAGAACACATGATGTGGTGACCGTTAAATGAAACTGCTGACTATAGAGAAAATGTGAACAGGGCTGCTGAGGAACTGAACAGGCAGGCAAAAACTGCCCTGTAAAGACAAAGACAATTAAAGAATTATATAGTCTGACATAAGGATGGAGACCTGCAGAATTTAGCCTGTGGTCTTGAGATTTTAAGTCGGTAAAACCCCAGGAAAGTTTGGCTTGTAGGTCAAACTCTGAACAGTTTACATGAGTTTTACAGGTGAACATGTAAGGCACCAAATGTCTGCTGTTCACTGGATTAAACTAAATAAAATGATCCACAGGGAACAATAAACAACCTTTATTTTTTATATACAGTTGTACAAATGTTTTCAGTGTTAAGTGTAACAAAAATCTTTAGTGACTTTAACTAATATGTTTTCAAATAGAGTGCTACATTATTTGTACATATTCACTGTACACATCAGAAACTGCATGCAAAACCTTAAAAAAAAAACGAAAAAAAACAACAACTAAAGTTTGCTACATAAGTGTGAGCATGATGCTCTGAGGTGCATGGAGTAAAAAAAAACAAAAAAAATATCTCATCTCACATCCATCTGACTGCTACCTCTTTAAACCTCTCTGGGCCTGTTTTAGCAGTGAATCAAAGTCGAGGTCCTCGATCCTGCTCTTGGCGGGAGACAGGTCTGCTTCTCTGTTCGCATCTGAGAAAGAGATTTATACATTTATACAGTGCTGTATAAATAAAGTAAAAGTATCTGCCTTTGTTTTGCATATTTGTCAAACTAATGATTCAGATCATTAAACTAATTTTAATTAAACACAGAGATACCCCAAGTAAGGTTTTAGATGCGGAGCTGTCCAAACCTCTCTGAGTGATTTTTTCAATCTAATATTAGTAAAATTGTCACAGTATAGAGAATAAAGCACAATACGCAATATGAGTGAAACAAATCTACTAAATAGTCCATTTGGTTTAAACACTACACAAGTACACTGTGAAACTTTTTTTTTTTTTAAATTGACTATTTTCGAACATCAATACAATTAATACTGCTGTTACGTCTCCTTCGGGAAACCAGCGTTACATACACGTGTCGTTTCTCATCACGTGATGGACTCCACTTTGACGTGTCGTAAATGAAACAGCTTTTTTTGTCACGTTGTGTCTCCTGTATCCTCTACCCAGCAGCCATCCCTCACCAAAATCAAATGGACTATCTGATTACTGTTGGTGTGTCTAATGGTTGCAAATACATCAGAAAACAACCATCCCATCATAGCTTGTAAATTACCATGCCAGAACTGCAGCTTTGCCAGAGCCCAGTAATTCATTGATGTGTGGTTGGAGATTTGTGGTTTCACAGTCTCACCTAGGTCAGAGTAGTCTGAATTGCAGAACTGTCTTCTTCCACCAAAGCAGATGTCAAAAGGCAGTTCATCAGGCTTCCGTAGTTTGCCGCCGTTATCGATGGCTGCAAAAGCATCCTCCATGTTGTAGAAAGTGACGAAGGCGTAGTGGTCACTATGCGAACCAAAGATGCAGGATGTTAATACTGATAAAGGTGTAAGTTAAACTGTAAAGAAGCACATAACTCTCCATACATACCCTCTGTCTCTGAAGTGAAGAGTCACACACTCCACCTCTCCAAACTGAGAGAAGCGTTCTCTCAGTTCACTGTGTGTCATCGACCTGCGGATGCGGCCAACATACACCACCCTGCGCTCGTCCTGTTTAACACACGTTTTCACAATTACTCACCACTCGCTGCTCATCTTAAAAATCCATACACATCACAGCAGACTTGTACTCACTATGGCTTTAAGCTTCTGAATCCTCATTTCACATTCCCTCCTGAGCCTCCTGGACTCTCTGCTGCTGTAGAAATGAAGAGTTGTCATGGGAGAGAATGAGATTACACATGGAAACTCACAGAAACAGAAAGAGACAAGAACAACAAAACACACAATTTCTGTTCCATCTAATGAAAGAAAAACTCAAACGTTAACTGACCTGTAAACATTTCCCCACCGCCTACTGTAAATCTCTGGTGATGGTGATCGAGATCTGGACGCGGACCAAGACCTGGACCTTGACCTGCTGGGTCTCAATCTGGAGTAAGACGACCTGCTGCGTCGAGGTGGTGAGCGAGAAACTGAGCGAGAGCAGGATGAGGAACACGAGCTGCTCTCTGAACACTTGTGACGGAGCCTGCAAGATGGCCAAATGGACAAACCAAAGATTAGGAATGATGCACAAAAAAGGACGACGAATGTTGAACGTAACATAACATAATATTACTTTTGTCTTTTAGGAGAGCGAGATGCAGAGCTGGAATAGGAAGATGATGAAGAGGAGGAGCGGGAGCTAGCGCTGGAGTCAGACAGAGGAGACCTTCTGCGATATCTCCTCTTCTCCCTCCCTCTGCTGGGAGGACTGGGTGGAGGTGTAGGCAGAGTGCACTCGGCTGACTTGTGTTCACATACAACACCATCTTCTGAAATACGGTGTGAAAACTGCAGAGCTCTGTCTGGGGACGGCCCCGTCTCTGATCTGGCCTCGGGCTGTGCAGAGAGAGACTTTTCTTGTCCACTTGAGGTCTGTGTTTTGCATTCAGCAGCAGCAGCAGCAGCACTTGAGTTGCATGAGCTCACCTGTGATCCACTAATGGTTTGAAGAATATCCTTGAGTAAAGAGGACTTAGCTCTGCTTCGCTGAGCTGCACCTGTAAGTGAATGATCCACAGGTCCACAGTAATCATGATCTGAGGATACAGATAGTATACAGACAGAAGTCAGGTGAGATGAGGTATTTGTAGCAGGGGACTCCAGGGGGCCAGTGTGAATCTTTTTGGACGGTAGAGGACGGGCGTCAATGATCTGAATGGCCTTGGATGGAGGATTTCTGCGTCTCGCTGAGTGCTCTTGTTGAGTACTGAGGATTATTTCTGTGCTGAAGGCTTCGGGGATGTCAACACGCTCCAGCATCTGGAGATCTGGTAGATTCCTGGGGTGTTTTGAAGTGCTTAAAGGTTCAAGTGCTAATCTGGAGGCATTTTCTGAGCCTACCGGTGCAGTTCTCTGTTGGTCCAAATCAATACTAACAAGCTTTGGCTTCGACTCACTCTCACACATTCTCTCTTTAGCTGGAAGAGGAAAAATAAAAATAGATTAGTACCAGAGATCAGAAAATCCAAATCAACAATGCATCAGTAACCTAACTACTCACCTTGTGTTTCTTCAAACTGCTCCAGCAGGCTGGTCAGATCAGGGGCTTCAATTCCTGAGTTAAAAGAACCGGGACATTTCAATTACTGAGTATAGTAAGTTAATAACATGTAGTTTTCATTAGGTCAGATTTAATGGTTGTGTTTGAGCAGTTTACCAGAATCTCCTGCTGCGTCCTGCACTGTACAGCCGCGCCGAAGAGCAGGTGGTTGTTCCTCATGAGGAGAAACACCAGGAAGAACTGGCAACTCTTCCTTCGCTGGTATGGGAGCAACTGCAGGACAAAGTGGATGAGCATAAAATGGCGGGGGGGGGGGACACTTTATTTGCCTCTCAGGATCTGGACGTTGCGACTGAGGAGTCTTTGGTTCCTGCTTTGTTTCCTTCACTGGGCTCGGCCTGCATTTTTGAGGCTGTAGCTTTCTGCACTGTGAAGCTGATTCAGTTTGCAGCGTCGAGGGACACAGCGCTGGAGATGTAGAGGTGATGTCTGAAGCCATCTCAGTAAACTGGTCTTTGACGTCCTGAAGCAGTGCAGTGCCGTCCTGGTTTAGTGACGGCACCTGCGTCTTTGGTTCTGAGAGGAGCACCTGTCTTCGAGGAGATGAGGTTGAGGATTCCTTTTGGTTTTCGTGCCTGATATTATGAAGGTTGCAGTCTGCTTTGGGCTCGGATGGGGAGTGGTCACTGGGTGGTGGGGCTGTCTGGCTAACAGGCAAAGGGAGGAGAACAGGATTTGGCGGATCACTGCTGAGCACTGTTTGCTTCTTCACTGGACTCTTCTTGCGTCCAGGCACAATTACATTTATGTTACCCGTGATGTCTGGCAGTGGGCTCGCAGGTGAGATGATTCTGGATTCATTCCTTTGGCGCTTTAGTCTGCTGTGATGTAGATGAGTGGATGTTTTGGCCTCTGAGGGTTTAGGTCTGTGTCGTGGAGAAGTATGACGGGTGGAAGTCTTATAACCGGGTTTATGGAGATTATCAGTAGTGATTCTGTTTCCTCCTGGACAATGGTCTACAGTCTTTTGCCCACAGCTGTTCTGTACCTGTAAACAAAGGATGGGGGGCAGCTCTTTCGGGGGCTCAGAAACTGAGGGCCACTTAGTGGTGTAGTTCCCCTGCTTCTCCACCAGGGGCTGCCTCTTCTGGCGCAGCTGTCTGTACTGTTGGAGGCTGAGTGATTTGACCTTTGTCTCACCTTTCAGCGAAACATCTTCAGCTTTGCCGATGTTCGTTTCTGAGGACGGTATTTGGGATTCAAGCGCTGGACCAGATGAATTTTCAAGTGCTTTTGTTCTGTCTAGTGGAACGGACACAGTCTCACTTGTGTGCCCACTTGTTAGAGTTTTCTCGTTCAATCCCTTCTCCACCGATTCATCAAATGAAGCCACTTGAACGGGGCCAAAGCTCACTCTTTTCTTCTCCCTGGATGGTGGTGATATGGATGAATTCCCATTCACCAACACACTCTTTAAGCGTTTGCCATTATCTCGTTTTAAATCTCTCTGCTCTTCCTCCTTTGTCTTGGTAACAGGTGCCTCATCGTCCGATACAACATTTATCTCTTCATCACTCTCTTCTGTGGGCTTCTCATACCTCCACACCTCTCCCTGGGAGATCACAGTGTGGTTTTTCTTTCCCTCGTCAACATACAGCCTCAGACAGTAGGAGTGCATGAGCTTCACTAAGTTCACCACAGACGTTGAGGTCAAGACCTGCTCTTCATGCTCTGCTTTCTTATTTTCAGCGTGACTTTGTTGCTTGAACAGCTGTGGAAAGCTGTGTCTCTCCATTTCCTTCTCATCTCCCTTTTCTCCATCACCCTTACTTGTGGCTGTTACACTTGGTGATTTGGGTCTTGGTCTAAGTCTTTCAGCAAGTGACATGATCTACAGAGAGGGGGAGAGAAAAAGGTTTAGATCTCGAGTGTCTCTTGGCAAAACAATGATGGGACTTGAAATTTTCATAATACCTCTTTTAAACAGGAGCATGGCTCTTACATAACCTTTCATTCAACATCTTTTTATTAGTCACACTCAAGAAAATGACTCAGTGAGTCATTTCAGCCTAATGGCAGCTCATGTGTATCGGAACCTGAACCTGAACAGAAGTGACAGTTAAATCAGCACACGTGTCCAGTGTATGCACCCACCGCTGTGCTGTCCCTGCGGCCTTGGTTGATGAGGAGCTTGGTGTCTGGCAGGGTGTCAAAGGGAGACAGAGTGTCATCATCCTCCACAGTGTCCAGCATCTCCGTCAGGGCCGACAGCAGGGTCTCACTCTCTTCGTCCACTCCGCTCTTACTCTGCAAGAAGAAGAATCAACTCTCACTTATTTGTCTCCGGCATATGATAAAAACCAGAGACGCGCGTCATTTAGAAGCTTCCTCACTGACCTCTGAAGCAACAGTGGAGTCCTCAAAAATGGCCAGGATGGAATGATCCATACAGGACTGTGCGCTCCTCTCGACATCTTCAACATCAGCTCTGCTGTGGGTCAACTGTGGAGAAACAGACAAACACAAAAACTCCATCAAACACCTGTTGTGTACATGTACAGGCACATGGATCTGCGCTCCTTCCTCTGGGTGTGACCTGACTTTCAGGCACAGGATGTAACCAGCTCAAAATGAACTTTCTTAGCATAAACAGGAAGAGGTGCTTATTCTGAAGGAAATTCAAATACAGAAGTGTATAAACAGTGAGGGAAAGTTGATGCTTTATCCATGTTTAAGCAATACAATTAATGTGTCAATGTGTAGGATAAAGAGTAAGATCATTATCTAATCTATATATACAGTGCTCAGCATAAATGAGTACACCCTAACAGATTTTTTAGAAAACCTTTAATCAACATTTTCAATGGGATACTATACCACAAAATAGTGATTGCAAGCTAGATTTGTTCATTTGCTCGCACAAAAATAGAAATATCTTAACAAATTCATTCAGGACCCTGTTGCAAAAATGAATGAATACACCCATTAAAAGGCTTAGGATCAAAGAAACTAATTTTATACCATCAACTTTGAATTAACAAAAAAATCTACCTGTCTATTAAACAAGCGTTTTGAATATAAAGGGCATTGCTTCCCATTACCTTTCAAAGGGGGTGAACTCTGGGGGGTGAGCACTGTATATAATTCTGATATCTTAACATAAAGGTGTAGTATCATACCTTCTACATACTGAATGATTTAGACATTTTTTTTTAAATCCGTTATATTTAAACACATTTGTGTAATGTATCATTGTTTCTTATATACACTTTTATCTGAGCAAATAATCATTTACTTAAAACAACTCTGTTTCTGGTTTAATACACAAAGAAGACACTATTAGAATAAAAAAATAAAGCTTTGGGTCTGTGTAAAAAATACCTGCAGACACATTGTCATACTAAGACCCAAGATGTTCTGTTTATTTTAGGTAGACGTTCAGTTTCACGGGGACGAGAGGCGGGTGGAGCTCCACATCAGCCTCGTCACTAACGTAAACCTACGTTACTGTGGCAAGACTTTTACGAGACGGTACAGTGGGGTTAATGAACACTAAAAAGGAAAAAGGCAGCTTCCTGAAATGAGTCCCCCTTCAGTGGATGTCTGGGTGTAGACGGCAGGACACGCCGAGGGCGCAGCCTTATCTGAACATCTTGTACTTTAGCGAAAACCGAGACCAGGACTCGGTCACTTTTTGTGTATAAATCTGTTTCACCGGAGAAGCTGTAGCGACATTAACGAGCTGTCATTAAGCTGTTTCTGCACACACACGGTCCGGTCCGGTCCGGTCCGACCAACTCCCTGCTCACTACTACCGGCCTGTGTCAGCCACGTGTCGCCATGCGCGCATGTGGCCTCACGCGCCGGTCAAACACCTGCTATTAAAACACCGAAACCTGCCCGCGTGGGGTTAATCTGATGCTAAAATAGCTAAAGCGAGGAGACCGGTACCTCAATGGTGTTGTTGCTGGCCGGAAAGTCCCCGTTGGTGGCGTTTAAAAACCCGTCTTTCCCCCTCCACCGCGCCGCCATCTTGCTGCTCCACATGGTCCACCGCCTGGCCGGACAGAGACACGTGGTCACCGGCACGAAGCGAGCACCGACCTCGGATCAGTTTGTAACCAACGTTTCCATTAATGAAGCAGGAAGACGAGCAGAAATCTGATTCGCGGTCAGTTATACGAACAGCCCATGTGTTTTACAGAGTAGAAGTCTTCTCCGGAGAATTAACTAGTGGTTTTATTTTGCTGCGAAGCAAAGAAGATAATGACTCAAAGTTGATTTTATATTAATTATATGTCCAACTGATTGCCCCCACCCCCGCAACAAAAAAAAAAATCGCCCAATGGGGTTAGTTTTTCATGTCTTCGTGGCAACAAAAACGATTTTTTGACACACGTTTATTTTTTATTTTTATTTTATTTTTGTCCCAATTAAGTCAAATACACCAGAGCGTCTGATTTACGTTTTTGTTTAATTTATTTATTTATTGCTCAAAGGCGACATCTAACGCACGAATGACGACAACACAGGTTCCGCTCATAATGAGCAAAGCAGATAAAAGTCAGGCAGAAAAACGAACCAATTAGGTTTTATACACGTGAAATTTAACAATTTACCCACGTTTTAAAGGAGCTATTTAAAAGTCATTAGTAGGCTAGAAGAATTCCAAGCTGGGCTTTTTCTGTTTATTAAAAATGCAACAGAATGGGGGCAAAGGCAGCCTAACATATTAGAAATTTAATGATCTGTTTTTCCCTTTACAGAGGAGAGCACACAGAGAGCACTAATAGTGTAACTGGGAGTTATCTTGAAATAGGAAAGAACTCCCTGTTAAGCAGTTAAAATCACCCGAGTCTTTCATCGTGTCAGATGTTATAATTACTGAGAATATCAGTGCTTTCAGCATCAGCATTATCTTATACATTAACTACAGTCGTTGGTGTTTACATAGAGAATCGTTGAAGTGTTGTATAGCAAAGCAGCGTGTGTCTATTTGCTGTGGTCGGCCTCATCACCAGGACAAACAGACATTATCTGCATGCTCAGATAGGCCGTTGCAATATTGATGTGTTGAATTTGCAGATAAACCTGTGTACACCCTCCACCATGACATGGTTTACTGTGAGGACCTAACAACAGTCCCGTTTCACTTGAAATGACACCTGCTGAGGTCCCGTTTGACGCCTTTACATGATAATAACTGTGCTCAGGCGTCAGAAATCATGTGTATGGTACACTAGATCATTATGATTAAATGCATTTGAATGCATTAATCACCTGCATCCATGTACGTTCTAACTGTGATGCTGAGACCTTGGAGGACTTGTACTAAACAGTCACATGAATCACAACCGGTGCTGTTTCATAATAAATCATCCTTTTTCTTTCCACTTCAGTCGGTGCAGCTCCACGCTGTGCTACCTGGTATATGATATGATGAATAATTATTCAAAATGTCACAGCTGTTTTCACCTGTGGTTTTGCATTTTCTCTCTGTCTCGCTGATGAGGACTAGCACCAAACTGTCTTTGGATGGTTGATTACATTTCCATTTTTCATACAGCAGCAAAGTATTTTGCTTGATTCTACTTCTGTGCCCATTTTATACTGTGTTTTCTGTTGTGCTGTGTTTTTTGTGGTGCTGAACTTGTCTGCAGGAGTTGGAGTATTTGTCTAATACAGATGATTCTCGTCAGACCGGTTGAACTTGATGAACTGTCATCAGACTTTGACGGAAGCTGATCAGTAGCTGTTAAGACTTCTGGTTGGGTAAAAAAATATTGAAAAAACAAATATCTCATCAATTTTTTTACACCAGGTTCACAGAATTCTCCTACTGACTCCTCTGTTCATCCGTCCATCCATTTAATATCCTAACTACTTTTCCTCTCAGGGGACACAGGGGTGCTGGAGCCTATCCCAGCTGTAATTGGGCAAGAGGTGGGGTACACCATTGACAGATCGACAGTCTATCACAGAGCTGACATATGAAACAAACGCTCACACTGACACCTATAGGAAATGTACAGGGACCAATTTTTATAGCAACTTACACAATTTAGAGATAATTAGCGATGACAGATTTTCCTGTACGTTGTACTCCAGTGACTTATGTATCTATTTTCTCCACTAGATGGGGCTATAATACGTCTTTCATTAAGATCTAGTCTTGTTTTCTAGCAGCACTCGAAAGTTGTGAATGAGTTAATTCCCAGTGAGCTGATTCCTCCATACAGGCCACCTATTCACAGTGGATGACAATCAGATATTTATACATGAATGAAATGGATGCATGATGTACTCGGGTTCATCGCCTCTTCATTTCCGTGGCGTTATCTTGTTTCATCTCTCCGTTTTTCTGTGTCTGGCCTGTTATCTTGTGCATACCGGCAAGCGTTTGACCTTTCTGCTGAAGGTCATGGTCGCACACAGACTCAGTGGCTGTGCTAGATTAGTGGGGAAGAAGCACACTTTACCAAGGTACTGCCACATATTCACAGTTCATTTATTTTGATCTGTGGGGCCACCTGGTTTGACTTCCCACATACGTCTTACTTACTGTACATCTGCTCACTATCCTACATAAGTTTCCTTTTTTCTGGTTTTATCCTTTAACTCCACATCTTCTGTTCTGTTGCTGCATCTCTTCATCCCTACACCCCCCCCCCCCCCAACACACACACACACACACACACACACCACCACCTCCTGCCTCGTCTCCCACAACTCTTGAAACACATTACTGTCTGAAATGGGGCCAAAGCACCCTCCAGTCTCCAGCGGGTGAGGTGCGACTGCACACAGGCATGTGTAGCAGTGTGTGCGTTCGGGATGGGGGGGGGGATGGGGGGTTCTGTGTAAGTGGGTCACCTTACTGCTGCATCCAGTGCAGAGCCACCAGGCCAGTACGTGTCCACACATACACTCGCACACTCTTAACCCACTCTCCATCCTCTTTTTTTCTGCCTGGGTCACTGTCTTTGGCAGGAAATGTAAAATTCACTCACGCACACTCACTAGCTCGGTTCCTTTAAACTCTACACAGCGCTGATGTTTGCTCTTAGTCTTGGGGGAGAAAAGGGAAAAGGAAAACATCTCCATCTCCTGCTTGTCTTTCATGCCTCTCACTCTCCTCTCTCTTTATCACTCTCCCCCTCCTTCCTTCTGCCTCTCATCCTGTCCTCACTCTTGACCTGCAGAAGGACTCCCACAGTGCCCTTTTGGCATGTTTGAATTTTTAAAGAACCCACGAGGCTTAAGGAGTCGGGTATATGCTTTCCTCTCCCTGCCTCCCTCACACTTTCTGCTGTTGTGTGTTTGTGTGAGTGTTTTTCTATGACTTCCAGTCATCTTGGCTGCTCAGGCATGCAATGTTTGGTGCGTATGCACTTTTCTGACCTTTCAGATATTGTGTAACGCTGGGAGCAGCGTGTTATAAAAAGGCAAAAGCATCTGATCTTTAACTTGACACCTTCTCTTCGGGGGAAAGCAGGACACACAGGCGTTACTTGAGGTTGCTGAGTTGTGTTGCTGTTGTCCTCGTTTAATTTTTCTTTACATATTATTTTTCTTTTGCTTTCAGAGCAGAGGAGAGGAATGCCCTCCCACACGGTGCAGTGAACATCTGTTAGTGCAAAATAAAGGCCTGAGAGAGAAAGAGGAGGAGGAGGAGGAGGAGGAGGAGGAGGAGGAAGGGCCTTACATTAATACAGGAAAACAAATCGAGGTGAAGAGAGAACAAAAGAGCATGCAGAGAGGTGGAAAGGGGAGGAGAGGAAGTGACAAGACATCAGCAGGAGGAGACCATCCTTTCTACAGAAGAGCAGAGGTGAGACCATATCCAGCGAGTGGTGGTTGTAACTTACAGGTGTACAGGTTCACGGGCACGTATGCATTCGGAGTGGTAACAGAAGCCTGCATCAATAATGTAGCTGAGAGAAACAGGATGCAGATTCTGCCTTACATAAGAGTTTGCAGAGAGCTCGCTGGTTCAGAACAGCTCTTTTATTCTCTAGCTTGCCCTCAGGCTGGAGGCACACAGGCTTTCTTAAGCTAATTAACCACCACATTTGCCATCCAAACAACTTTTCAAGATAAGTGTGCTGCAACTAAGGCATTGGGCACAACCTCAGCCTGCTGACTTTACGTGATTCGTTTTACTCTGTGGAGCAAAATATTTCAGTAGTTTCTACTCTAGTACTATACTAATTTGCTGGATCGTACATTATTGACCTTGTTTTACAGTCTTGTTTGTCGCAGACACGGTTAGTTTGTTGGCAAAAACTAGATCCTTCAAAGTTAATGACCCGGTAACTGAACTTTGTCAAACTGATACTCTGTGGTTGAACTTTCCAAGAGTCAAAAGTCTGTCCAGGTCAGTGCGGTCACAGAGACGTGATGGAGTTCAGCAGGTTGCATTTCGTCAGTGAGCTGCGTCCAGACCAAAATATCTCATTCCCATGAAATTTATTTATTTAATGAATAATGATAACAATATTAATACTATTGGTCCGCTTGGGGAAATTGTTGTTGGACAGCTGCCACACGGTATATGTTGGCTCTACTACGGGGTTTTGGTGGCTCTGTCGAAGGACAACTTGACGTGTAGTCAGGAGGAACCAGGACTTGAACCACTGCCACAAGCGTCTGTAGACAACTGCTCTACCAGCTGAACTACTGCTGCCTCAAAAGTGTTAGCAGAGGATGGTTTTAGTCCATCAACCTCCGGGTTCTGGGCTCAGCACACTTCAGCTGCACCACACTGCTACGTCCTGCTGATATTGGTGATGCCCAGACTATTCCTGGAGCATCCCAGTGGGGTTGACATTTGTCAAGGTTGAGAAATTTAAGATTCAATGAACTTTTGAATAGTTTTGCCTGTTACAGCTGCTCTCTGTTCAAAAGGAAAGGAAAGAACCACATCAACAAAAATACTAGATTCCAAAAGAGAATAAAAAAATGGATGAAATTTGTCTGTACTAGTCAGGAGAGGAATGTCATGAACAATGATGACATAAATAATAATTATTATAATGGTGTCATTTCCCCATCATTATAATCATCACTTATTTATCATTTAAAATGAAGTTAATTTTTTTTTTTTACTTTTCATTCAGTGTCATCGTTAGATCTTAATTTCATTAAATTCTAAATTCCGCTGTTTTGCTTTTATGGCACCTAACGTTACGTTTTTAAATCAGTGTGTCTGCTCTCATTGTTTTTGTTTCTGGCAGGCTGCTGTTTCAAAGGGCTTTGAAAACCCTGCTGTAAAATACCTGCCGAGCACCAGACGGCTGTCAAACAAAGTTAGCAGCTGAAGACGGTGGAGCAGTTGGCTGTTAGAGGCCCAGATATTTCTCTCAGGAGTTGGTAGAGACCAAAACAGTGCAGAAAAAAGAGAAGGATGAACTAACATTCATTAGGTGAATAAATATGATGTCATATTACTACCAGTGTTGCTCTGTGTCTGCTGGGAACTGTCGACTATAACATCCCTATGAGGTAGTAAGTTCTCAGTGTTGTATTTACAGCTCGCTGCCTTTACTTGAGTCCTGCCAATAAAAATCAATGAATGCTGGTTGTATTAGGATGTTTTATAGTTAAACACAAGAATAAAGCAAAGCAGAACGAAGGATCAGCTGAAATGCTTAATAGCAACATTCATCCCTAATCCGACAACACAGCGGGAAACTCCAGTGTCTCTCCTTCATCTTCTTGTTTTGTGTCTTTTATACTTTAATCTCCCTCCATGGTTTTGTTTGTCTATTATCAGTGTTGTGTGTCTGCTAACTGTTAACGTGTGTGTGTGTGTGTGTGTGTAAATAATTATGGTAAGGTGTAAGACAGTGTGCTTTGTGCACATATCTGTTTGAAAGTATGAACTTGTCAGAACTATCTCTGTGAAGCTGTTAATGTGGGCAGATATATGTGTGAATCACAGTTTTCATTTGTACATGTGTGCGTGTGTGTAGAAGCTCATCATGCTTTTGCTATCCTTTTTCTGCCACATTGCCATGGCGACAGTGCCCTCCCAGGGTAATGGGGGATGAGTGCGCCAGAGCTATTTATTCCCTTTTTCTCCCTCCCTCCCTCCATCCATTACCCTCTCTTTTTGTCTGTCTCTCTCCGTCTCTCTCGCTCCCTCCATCTCTGCCCTCTTCCTCCTGCAACCTCTCCGTCTCCCCTCTCTGATTGGCTTAACACTCTCCTACTCAAAATGAGATACTGCCTAATGAGACAGAGGGTGAGGAAGAGAGAGAAGGAGACAAAGCAAGAGTCTTAAAGAAGGGAAGTAGAAATTTGTGGGGGAGGCGATCTATGCCGACTTGTGTTCCTCTTTTCATGTAAAGGCAGAAACTGATTGAACAAAACTCTGCAGTGTCATTTTGGAGGGAAACATCGTGCAAACAGCTGGTTATATACTGTATGTTTATACATAGAGATGTAGGTACAGGAATGTGTATATGTGTGCTATGTACATGTATTTAGTCTCTGTGCATTTTTTGTAGACGCTGTGAACCCAGTTAAGGTCATGACCTTTTTAACAGTTTCAAATCAGTTTGTACGTGTGCTGTTTCTATGTCCCTTTAACAAGATTACTAACAAGATTATTAATATTCAAATTATAAATAAATCTTTTCATATGAGTGAAATAAACGTTTGTGTAACAGAATAGTTTGACACTGTAAGAAAAACACTTTTTTATTGCCATGACTTTGATGAGAATATTGATACCACTTGTTTTCTAAGCGCTCGTTTTGAGTGTATGATGTCTGAAACTATACACAAGCAGATGGTGAGCTGGTTAGACTGAAAACAGTTAGTTTGGCCATATTCAAAGGAAAGATAATACCAGAGCCTCTAAAACTCACAAAATAACAAATTATATTTTCTTTATTTAATAATCCCCATACCGAACTAGCAGAAGTGGGTCCTGGGGACACACAAATCCGAACAGACTAAATGCATATACGTTAAACACAGTATACAACCAGCTGTCTGTGTGCTGATTCACTTCCAAAAGACTTTCGTTTCGTTAAATCAAGTTTCCTTTTTACTATTTGTCTGGATGCCAAACGTGTTCTCAGCCAGGTGCAGCAACTTCCCGGGGCGTCTGAAGATCGGCTAACCAGGTAGACATAAGGGTGAGTTCAAGCTTCTCATCAAACTCACTGCAAGTAAGCGAATAAGCACAGGCTGTTCCCAGTCCATTCAGGGGGTCACTCACCACCCTGGTTTAAAGGACTCAACACTGTGAATGTGTTTGTCTCCCAGTACTTTCCCACGTCTTGTTAGTTGCACTCAGAGATGGCAAAGTCCATTGGGTGCTATTTAAATTTGTAAAAGATAAATTCTTAGTGCTGTAATGAGTATATACAGCAGCAAAACAGTGCATGACAGACTCAAAACAAACGGGGGCCATGTTCAAAGTAATGAAGTGACTTGTCTCCCATTGTGCATCAGTAATGCATTTTAATGGAGAACAGAGGAACATCTAGATACACACAATACTTGTTAGTAGGATCAGTTCATTGGTCTTTTTGTGTATTTGTTATCCTTAAGGTCTCCTCTTTTATATAACCTGGGCCTAACAACCCTCTCTCTCTCTCTCTCTCTCTCTCTCTCTTTCATACACACACACACACACACACACCTACACACGCATCATCTAACGGGGAAAGACAAATGACATAGTGATAGAAGAAAGATTAGAGTGAGATGGAGACAGTGGGAGGGAAAGGTAGAACGGAAGAAAGAGTAATAAGGAGGGGGAGAGATGGAGAGGGAGGAGGGAATGAGGGGTGCAGGAGAGATAAATGGCCGAGTAGACAGGAAGATGAGTGAAGCGAGAGAGCAACACTGTGTGACATACTGCAGACAGAAAGACTAACGGAGCGAGAGAGTGAATGGGCGAAAAAGAGAGACGAGAGAGAGAGTCGAGGTACGTCAGTTGCCCCCTCCTCTCTCCTCCTCCCTTTTCCTCCCCCCTGCCCTCCCCTGCCATGTAGCAGACCTTTGCTGGATGGTAACAAGCCACTCAGACTGCTGCAACACACACACACACGTCCAGCTTTTCTGAAGATCATCTGAATCTTCATGTGTGCACTTGTGTACGTGCGTGTTCATATGTGTGAGTGTGTGTCATTGTAGCAGCACCAGTGAAAACAGCCTGTACATATTTAAAGGGGATAAAAAAGACCCACATCACATGGTTGTTATTCCCTCAAATCTGCCTCTCAGGTCACTTTGACAGTCCAGTCTCTCGCTCCCTCCCTCACTCGCTCTAGCGTGCGCACACACACGCGCACATACTCACACTCTCTCTCTCTCTCTCTCGAGCACTCAACCTCTCGTTCCCTCCCTTTCTCTTCCTCTTTTTCTCCCTCTCTCCTCCCACCTGAGCTGTAATTTGCAGGGCTGATGAGGGTGAGGGCAGAGCAGAGGCAGGAACAGAATTCTCCTCACTCTATAACACACACACACACACACACACACACACGGTGTGATTCACAGAGTACAGCTACAACTGAGAGAATCCGATCCTTTGTGTATGTGTGTGTGCTCTTTTTAAACCTCTTCTTCCCATCTTTCTCTCTCTTTTACTCCCTCACCGTCACTCTCCCCCCTCTCCCCTCCCTTTCTCTCAGGCTCTCTCTCTCTCTTTGCTCCCTGGTGGTGTGTGTGTGTGTGTCAGTGTGTGTGAACCGTGGGGATAACAGACGCTCATGTGAGCAGCCTCAGTGGCGGCAGCAGTGACTGGTGAGAAAGAGGAGAGGACGAGCGCAAGGATAACAGAGCCACCATCATCATTCTGATCGGATTCACACCAGACATGTGAGAAGATGTCCGTGGGCGGCTGCGCGTGTCCCGGTAAGTAGCTGCCGTGGTGATGGTTGCTGTTAACGACAGCCCTTCTGCTCCTGCTGCTGCTGCTGCTGCTGTTACCAGCCTCTGACTTTTTCTAGTCATTGTTGATGTTGTTGTTGTATTTTGGTTGGTGAGTGCAGCTGCTGCTGTGGCGTGACTGGGGCAGAGAGAGAGATAGGGACAGAGGTGCCCCGGGGCCCTGGGGCTCTATTTGCAAAGGCTCATGGGAGGTCACCCTCTGTGATGGCTCATAGTATGGAGAGCAAATAAAATACCAGAATAGATGGATCAACATGTATGCTTGTTTCACTTTTCAATTCAGTCTGACGACAAAGTGCATTTGCAGTTTGTTGTTTAGTCTTTGTTAGCGGTGCGGACATGTGGGCATGAAGTTGTTGCTATGGCACCACCAATGCTACTTGACCTCCTCCTCTCCTCCACTAGTTTGTTTATGTTCTCGATGCTGCTGCTGCTGCTGTTTTCTGACTGATGGCCCAGGTTCTTTTAAGAATGGCACATTACCAGATGTTACAATCACGTATCTACGGTGGAAGTCCTGGTGAAAAGTGCCTGGTGCAGGGATGGCAGAAAAGAAAAGGGGGAAAAAAAGGATCAAAGTGTGACATTTAAAGGGCAAAGATTGCTGGCTTGGATCAAAAGCTCGCGCAATTGATTCTGCACCTCTTGCCACACAAGACTTATTAATGAACGTTTGATGTTTCACGGCTCACACAGGAGTATATCATTTAGGATGCATAAAGAGCCTAACGACGGTGATACACATATTTCTTTAAGTGTAGAGGCAGTGTTTGATAGCACAGTAGAAACTTTGTTACACGTAACTTTCATTGTTGTTGTTCCTGTCTTCTTGAGTTCACAGAGGAAGGTCATTAAAGAACACGCGCACACACACGCACACACACGCACACACACACACACACACACACACACACACACACACACACACACACACACAC
>JAUYWH010000001.1:18416281-18455794 GCA_034779795.1 Ctenopoma multispine
CACACACACACACACACACACACACACACACACACACACACACACACACACACACACACACACACACACAGAGGATTAACCCCATCATGTACCATTTCAATGGGCGAGCTTTGGAGAGACACACACACACATCCAGGATTAACCCTTGTGTGTCCATTTCCATGGATGATTCTTAGTCTCTCTCTCCAGTTGTGACAGCATTGACTGGTCGTCGTGTTGCCATAGCTACAGGGGCCAGTGAATGTAAGATAGGCAAATCCACATAAGTCACGCACAACAGACACTTTAAGCTACTACTGACTACGCCTCTGCCTGGTACTAGACATGCAGAGATGCTGCCAAAAGACTGACATGAGCCTCGTGAGCTCTGAAGTGTTCGTGTCTCATGTTGCTATGGTCAAACCAGCACACGTAAATTAGACCAAGCATCTTTGTTGCTGGTCAGGTGAGAGACAGGCCTCAGGGCAGCTTATCCTCTCTACATGTAATAGGTCAAATGTCTATAAACCCCAGGGTTGGTGGTTCGCTTCCCAGTCCGGGGACATGTGGCAGTGTCCCTGGGCCCTTGGCCCCTGAAAGGGGCATCGTGTCCACAAAGGTTTTCCCTAAGAGGATCAATAAAGTATCAATTATTATTATTATTATTATTACTATTATTAATATTATATGTCTGGGGTTTCATAGATCAGCATTATCTGCAACTGCATATGAGCTGTGTTTTTATTTTGCAGATGTAAGGAAGTTACATATGTTTCAAGAGGAAAGACAGAAAAGATCCACAAATAGTTTAGAACAAATTAGCATCCTGTGCTACATGGCAACGGAAAAGTATAAAGACATAATGTAGCTGGAAAACTAAAGGATTTATCCTTCAATTTTGGCACTAAATTAACTTCTTAACTAAATGCTAATATGCTAATAGGCTATGCCCATCAAATCCACATTCCTAAGTTGTGGACATCTTGTGGAACTGATCCATGAATGAATGTAACATCACCACCACACATTTTAAAAGCTGTCGTCATGATTCTTCTCACAATCAATGTGAAGTACGTACTTTCTGAATCAGAGTAATACTTAAATACCTTCATCTGTGAGTCACATTAATTTCATATTTTCTGTAATCCTTAAAAATAATCCTGCTTCAACCAAAATGATGGAATAATTTCAGTGTTCAGATGTAGAGCAGCCTGTGTGAAAACACGTTCACGGTTTCCACAGCGTGACTCAGAAGACAGCGACTTAATTTGTGAATAAATCATTAATGAAACATTGTGTTTTACCTCATGGTGGATAAATCACAACCGTGTTCATGCTGGTGGCAAGCGTCCTTCCTGACACTTCATCCTAAAAAAAATCACAGGCAGGGGAAGGTACCTTCAAACTAAAGTAAAGTTGCTTTCTTTTTTACTTTGACAGGATATGGGATCACCTGTTACAAATCAGAAAAGCAGAAATCTCAGATGCTTTTTTTCTTTAGGAATGACTATGTACACATATCAAATGACCAAATAGTTTAACCAACTTGCATGAATATATGAGAAAGTCCTGACCTAATACTACTTGTTCTTTTTATATCCCAACTTTGGCCATATGGGTGAGACCTTGCTGGCTGTGATCTGAATATCTGATTATAATTTGAGGCGATTTAAGCAGATTTAGAGGCCTATGGGATTCTCCCATCATCCCATAGTGCTGTGTGTGTGTGTGTGTGTGTGTGAGTGTGAGTGTGTGAGTGAGTGAGTGAGAGAGAGAGAGCTTACTGGCCTATCATGGAGACAGTTTACAAACTCAAGACACATGAACTGCACACAACCCCAGTCTGTTATCCTTACAGGAAACTTTAAGGATCCTAGCTTCTTTGACTGATCAGGCTGCTGCTGCATCAGATGTGCATGCATCACAGTGCAGACTGGGTCCAGATCAGGATCATGATCGTGTCTGTCTCAGTTCAGTTGTTTGTGATTTGTACTAATTAGGTAAAAAAAAAAGGCTTTGCAGTCAGCATGAGCTTTATTTCCACACACACCCGCCTGCATTAGGCCAATTCTCATCTGTGTCAGTTACAGGAGAGGGATGGGATACAGGGAGGAGGAAGGAGGAAAAAATGCTTACCAGACAACCTTTATGTGCAGTTGTGCATTAGTGGGGGAGGAAGAGGAGGAGGAGAAGGGGGAGAGGGCGGCTGGCGGTGCTGGGCAGAGGAGAGAGGAGCAAATGCATTGCAGAGGGAGAGGAGGAGGAGGGCCTACAGCTATTGTTCATGTCCTCCTGTGAACAAAGGGCTCATCGGGGTCCGTATGTAAACCCACAGCAGGCTTCAGCCCATTGACAAGGCCTCATGTGGGACAAAACATAACCGATCGACTCCCGCAATATAGGCCTTATTCCGCTCCAGTCTCGCGGTTCGAGGAGATTTTTTTTATTGATCCAGTTCAGAGGGACGTATTGTGTTGGTACGTTGCTTCCAGCCAACCGCCGTCCAGCGGGCCCATCCGTCTTTACGCACTTAGCGTACACACGGTCTATCACCACGGATCTGTAAACATCAATTTTCTGTTTGGACTTCTTTTAAGGTAAAGGGTGTTTATTCCCAAACACACACACTTTGGCTGCAATGTTGAGCTACAGTAGAGATTACGATGGTTCCCGGGGGGCCACGGTTGTAATTTCTCGTCTTATTTCGGTGTTTTCTAATTGAAAAGGGATTTAACGCTAAGGCGTTAGCAATACGGCTAACAGCCGCTAACTGATTAACTGTTTTCTGGCTGGCTAACACTAGCAAACCTCGCAGGCCTGCAAGGCAGCGTTAGCGTATGTACATTCAGTGATTTGGTGGTTAAAGGTGTGGAAGTTATTGGTCGTGTTTGGTCTCTGTGTCTTTCTTGCTCGGTAACTTGTGCTCTGGTTGTAGTTAAGTTCACCCACGTCCCGAAATCACCTGTGTTTAACGTTTTAGCATAGCTAACAGCTAGCTTAACTGTTAGCATTATGTGCTTGCTGTCTTTCTAATTGCCTTTGTAACAGACAACTCAACGTCAAATGTGCTTTTATTGTTCAAAATGTATTGTGTAAATTGTGAAAATGGCATTTTGAGTACGATTTAGGTAAAAACATTACATGTATGTCGGGTTTTGTTCAAGGTTTGCTAACGCAGGTTACAATCGTGTGGGTACTTGTTTCCCTAACAATCATGGTGGCAGGAGTCCAAACCCACGACGGATTATACTTCTTTAGAGGAGACCCTCTGATGCTGGATGGATTTTTATGTCTGACTGTTATGTGAAATCAAATGTTTCGTATTTCTTTCGCATCCAAGACACTAAACATTTGACATGAGCTCTCGTATGTAGGCTGGCTGACTGTTGCTCAAGCCAGGAGGATATATGTACATATAATGTGTAATATGTATATAGTGTACTATGTCAGCTTATGAGAGGGGAGCATGATTCCCAGTGGAGGAAGTGGAGTCCAGCTGATGTGATTGTGACTGCCTGTCATTAACCGCTAACAGGAGAGAAGAGGAGCTAATGGAGCTTTCAACAACTAATGGACACATAACCATCGATTATTTATTTATTTATCAGCCCCATTTGTTTTCCTCTCGTGGTGCATCCAGTACATAGCATAGTGGTGCTGCTGGCTCACACAGTAAACAACTTGTTTTTACACGAAGTGAACACAGGGTTTCCAATGGATGGAGGTTTTATGACTTTTTCCATGTATAAGATGCATCTCTTCTTTGGAAGATCTGTGGTCTCTTTGGTGGAAAACTTTACTTGTTAATTATTTATTTACCACTAGGCCTGTAAGAGCAATGGCATACTCTGGCTAGTGTTATACAGGCAGTAGAAACTAATTCAAATAGTTGGTATGTTGCTGTTATTGAATTTAAATGGGAACCAATATAGATGGGTGCTTTAGGAACATCAGTTTTATGTATGGTTGTTTTCTTGATGATCAGCTGTTTGACTCTCTAACAACAGTGTTCAAATCTGGTTATATCTGCACATTTATAATATTGTTTATTATCTTTTTTGCTAGTAAACACACAATGCTGAAGGAAAAGTGTCTTTTCACCTTTTTTTCACAGCAGAGAGGCTGTTTTTACTTTTTAATTATTTAAGTGTATACATCAAATATTTATTAAGAATTACTGCTGTGTTCTCACAAACATCCTATCAATATAATCCGTCTATTCCCCTCAATGTTGTTCTCCAGATGTATGACTCTGTTCCTTACAAATATTGTCAGAAATATGTTTAATATGAAGAGACAAGACGGACATTAATGAGGCAGGGTTTCACCATGGTGACGGCAGGGGTCGTGACCTAGAGGCCTCCCCGTCTGTATGGCTTTTATTGGAGAGATGGGCAATTAAAATAGTAACTCACTGGAGCTGTGTGTGTGAAAGAGAGTCATAAGTTTTTTTGTTTATCTAAACGGAATCAATATTGCTGTTAGTGTTCGTGTTTGCTAATTATTTATGAACAGGAGATGTAGTTTCTCTGGGAATGCATGGTTTACAGGAGACTTCCCACTCTACATGTTGTTGTTGTTTTGTATCAAGATGCAAAAACATTGGTGTATTGGGGATGACCTGTGAATGAAGGCAGCCAACTGAAACTGGACCATACTGGCCACTTCTGGCTGCACGTGCCTTCACCCTCACAGGGTAGTCATTTTGTAAGTGGCATGCCAATAGCAAATAACAGATTTTAGAAATATCACTGCTATCTCGAAGTGTGTAGGAACCTCAGATCCTATCTTCTGGTCTCTCCTGTTTATGTCAGTTCCTTTTTTGTCTCATAATGTAGGCTTTTATTTAATACTGGCTCAACATATGTGTTGTCTTAAAAGGGTTGCAGTGTCAATCATTAATAACACATTTGATCACAGATTTGACTCCATTCAGGATTTTATTTTGATATTATCTGGAGGCCCTTTTAAACGTATAATAAAAATTTACATTATGCCAGTGGATCAGGAGATCGAGCAAGTCATCCAATAATCACAGGGTTTGTGGTTCAATCCCTGTCCTTGAGCAAGACACTGAACCCCAGGTTGCGTGTGTGTGTGTCATTTGTAAGTGACTTTGAATAAAAGTTTCTACCAAATCACTAAACGTAAATATTGTCCTTCCCTTGCTTCCAGGCTGTTCCTCCAAGTCATTCAAGCTGTACTCCCCGAAGGAGCCCCCCAACGGTAGCACTTTCCCCCCTTTTCATCCCGGCACCATGCTGGACAGAGACGTGGGGTAAGTTTTATGTCTGTGTCTTTTGTGTGTTTGGGAACAGGAAAATGCCATTGTAGCCTTTAAATTTCCTGCATGTGTTTGTGTTATTGTGTACCGTGCTTATATAGCTATGTACACCCAGCCTGAATATCTTGTCTATCTAGTCCAGTCCCTGCAACAAGATGTTAATCTGGAAAATGTCCACTTATAATTGAGTCAGCTTGGTAGCTGGTATGCTGACAAATCATCAAAGTAGGAAGTGGTTTAGGACAGAGTCAATGAGCAGATCTATATTGTGGATTTGAATTGCACAGTGTAGTGTTGCAGAGTGACCATTTGTTTGTTCAGAAGGTTCACAAACTTCCTGAACAATGAATGCCTCATTATGTTTAGATGTGCATGACTTTTCAGAAGCCACACAGTCTCTTGTTATATCTACCAAGAAATTGTGTTATGTGAAATTCAACAGCTGCCATGTGATACAAGTTAGAAACCTGAAGTTAAATCTCAGGCACAGCCAAGGTAGCACTGGGTTTGTTATCATACTATACCGTCACTTCACAGGATCAAATATTCTGTGAAGGTGTAGAATAAAGCACGATGGGGGTAGATCAGTCACTGTTTAAACATCCCTCGGTGCAGCAGCATGATTTTTTTAGTTAAAGGACAGGGCATCTGTCAGTCTTCAGTTGTTGAAAGGCTGATCCAGTTGCTTGTCCAATATTGGTCCACTACCATTAACACAGCCCATTATCCAGGCAGTGCCTGATGAATTACGATGACTAAAGTGAGATTTTTTGCTTGGCTGTGTGAGTCTAATTATGCTAAAATTGATTTGACTTGTGACTGTGGTTCAGTGAGGTTAGGCACCGTGCTTGTACAGAGTGCAGTGTTTCATAGCTTGTCTTTTTGCTACAGTTGGTATATGTGTGTTTGAATATTGTTATTTACTGTCTCCTTGTGTCATCCAATTTGTGCTGTGTTTGGCTCACGTCCCAGGGTTGTAAAGGCAGACTAACTGCTGGAGGAGAGAGTATTAGCACTATAGCTGTATGTAATAATGGTTTTATCTCTTGTTTCTCCAGTCCCACCCCAATGTATCCTCCCACATACCTGGAGCCAGGAATAGGGTAAGACTGCGTTATTTTCATTTATCTCCAGTGGGTGTGAAAACCATAATCACACAAGTATAGATAAGGTTGTGGGAAGTTGCGTTCTTATCTTACTTAAATAGAGCTTTTGCATTTACTCTGTGGCAAGACTCAACCTGGCAGTGAACCGGCTGTAAATGCTTTTTTAACTTGCCTTTTTTTTAAAATATTACCTAAAGCTGAGCAACAAAAATGTTAAATGCTATTTCAGCTTTATGCAGAACGCAGGGGAAAAACAAAAAGAGATTTACACATTGTGTCACTATTAATGACATGCAGTTTAGCTGCACAGCAGACCTATATGTGAATTTAATCAGCAAACAATTTATACCATGTTGGCTTTTTGACCTATCGATTTCAAAATAAAAGACAGTTTAGAGTAGTAGTCGACTGTCCATTCGGTCAGCTGGTTAATTGGGACGACACTTCTATTTACAGGCATAGGCCGATGTCTGTGTTAAAGACAAAATGAATAAAAAATGTCTGCAGATACATTTGCAGCCACCACTGGGGGCATTTCATGCGTACATGTGACCAGAAATTACAGTGTATAATTGTGGAAAATGGCAAATAAGAAGCCAATGAAAATAGTTGTTCAAAATACCTGTTAAACATACAGACTCTCACAAAAATAATTTTTCCACCTTATGGGAATCCCCTAGATTTTTATTTTTTCTATAAAAAAAGAAAATTCTATAATATCTCCGGGGTTGTCAGATATTTCCTTTCGTCTTGTCGTAAATGGGTTTCGTGGTACATCGTGTAGCGATGGTGACCATTCTTTACAGCAGTGCTGGCGAGGCATTAACCAGCACTACGGAGTGTAGGCTACCCGTGTTTCTGAAACATTTTACTTTTAACATTATATATATGAGACATTATATGTCATCCTCTAGCTTGCCTTCTAGCCATCCGCATCGAGGAAAAATCCATATTGGTCAACCACTAGTTTTAAACCATAACAAACCTTGTGGTTTATGTTGCATTTATTCCTACACATAGTCTTGAAATTAAAAGGTATGCTGTGAAGTTTTAGATTGGTGGTATAAAACATTGTGTGTATCTTTAAGATAAATGTTGAATGTGTTTCCTTCCTCAATAATTACGTGTGTGTGTGTGTATATGTGTGTGTGTATGTGTAATATGAAAAAAATGTGCCGTATTGTCCAGCCCTGATATTACCACAGCCTAACTAACTGCTTTTTGTGTTTTTGACTTCTTCTGTCTCTCTATGATCATCCAGGAGGCACACACCATATGGCAACCAGACAGACTACAGAATATTTGAACTCAACAAACGACTACAGAACTGGACAGAGGTTCATAAACATGCACCAATTCCAACTATACACACATCCAAAAGCATTTCACAGATGGTGTAAGTAACAGATCGTTTTCCCCTTCTCCTGTAGGAGTGTGATAACCTGTGGTGGGATGCATTTACTACAGAGTTTTTTGAAGATGATGCCATGTTGACCATTACTTTCTGTTTGGAAGATGGACCCAAACGTTACAGTAAGAAACAAAGTTCTCTTTCAGGGATATACAGTCCTTCAGTCAGTGCTGTACCTTACAACTTTTCATACCCCTTGTTTTTTTTTCTTTCTTCGTCTTCACCAGCAATTGGCCGGACGTTGATTCCACGGTACTTCCGGAGTATATTTGAGGGTGGTGCCACTGAACTCTACTATGTGCTGAAACATCCCAAGGAGTCCTTCCACAATAATTTTGTCTCCCTCGACTGTGATCAGTGCACCATGGTCACTCAGAATGGAAAACCCATGTTCACACAGGTGTGTGTTTGCGTTTACACAGTCAGTGGAGATGTAACAGTTTAATGTAACAGTTTATAGCCAATGTGACAACACTGCAAACTACTGTGGGTGGGGGAAAAAAAGGAAAACATATTAGAAAAGATTGTACACCATATATAATGTGTATTTTTGCAGGATTTTGTATTGCTTTATATTGAAGTCTTTATATTACACAGCTGACGTTGTTTGATTCAGTTTCTAAAGGAGCCCAGTGCTTTTATCATTCGTGTTTCACAGCAACAAAACATCATAAAGAAAGAGAGTGTTTTAAAAGATTAAAGGGCATAAAGAGAAATATTTAAATGAAACTCACATGCCCATATGTTCCGCTGCAAGTTAGACAAGTTTAAACCCGTCTCTGTGATCTCTATAGATTTTAGTTAGGTAACCCGGTTACACTGCTTTCTTGAGTAAACCGGATTTATTGACTGTGATGTAAACGTAAAACCTGGTTTCCATTATCATGGTAGGGGACGCTTGATTCCACTAGGTAGACTTGTCCTGGGAAACACGAATTCTCTGTCATATACTACACATGTAACCAGACTTCTAACAGACGTTTTACAAGAGTGCAAGTGCAGGAGAAAGAGCTGCAAACAAGGAATGGAGTTGCTGGATGACAGAGAAGATCATTTCACATAGCAATGCCTCCACGTTTTTTTTAAAACAGTCATGTCCAATGTCTGATTGAAAATGAATTAGTTTTCACAGTTCACACTGTGGTGAGGAGCTTCACTACACACACACAGCCAAAAACGAAAGCCTGAATATAGCGTTTTGTCATTATTTAGTTAAAATCTCTCAGACAAATTAAGTCACATCATTCCAGTAACCAGGTTTCTTAAGTACGTGCTGTTGTATACTGACCTCAGTTCTCTGATCTTGTGTAGGTGTGTGTAGAGGGCCGCTTGTACCTGGAGTTCATGTTTGACGACATGATGAGAATAAAGACGTGGCACTTCAGCATCAGACAACACCGTGAACTCATCCCCCGCAGTATACTGGCCATGCATGTAAGTGAATCCACATATGGTGTATTTGTGTGTGCATGTGTTAGTTTTTAAAAATGTTTTGTACTGGTGTCTCAGGCCCAGGACCCACAGATGCTGGACCAGCTGTCCAAAAACATTACAAGATGTGGCCTGTCGAACTCCACCCTTAACTACCTCCGAGTAAGTGAGCCACACATCCCTCTTCCCTCAAGGACACTGATGCTGACTGAAAACTGTTCTCCTCTTCAGTGTGTAATTGTGCTCTGTTGGTCTGAAAAAAAATGTCAGTGCACAATTTAAAGAACTTATTACAGGCTTTCAAACTATAACTGAAAGTTTATTCTGATGAAGTCCAAAAATTTTGTCCTACATAAGCTGGATGCAGTCAGCAGAATTATGATAATTTGTTTCTTTTTACCAGGGAATTTCTAGTAATTACTGAACACCAGTCTTTAACACTGTGTAATATTTAACCTGTTGCCTCTCTGTGTTCCAACCTCCAGCTATGTGTGATTCTGGAGCCCATGCAGGAGCTGATGTCCAGACACAAGACATACAGTCTCAGCCCAAGAGACTGCCTCAAAACCTGCCTCTTCCAGAAATGGCAGAGAATGGTGGCACCACCAGGTAGGTAAACAGCACACGCAGCTGTAGGTAGACGCAGCCACTTAAACGCACAGTATATCGGTTACAGTCTTGCCTCACCTCTTGTCTGCAGCTGAGCCATCGAGACAGGCCCCCAACAAACGGCGGAAGCGTAAGATGTCAGGTGGCAGCACCATCAGTGGAGGAGGAGGAACTAATAACAACAATAACAACAAAAAGAAGAGCCCTGGCAGTGGCTTCCCTCTGTCCAGCCAAGTCCCAGTGAGTACATCACTGCCACCTAGTGTCAGCACTCTGTTATTGCTTTACTACTGTGTTCACAGATAAACCGCTGCACTTATTCATTAGGTGATGTTCACTTTCCTGGCAAAAACTGCATCCTGAAGACAAAGCACATTATAACCAAACTCAAAGTGCTGTTTTGTGTCTGTGCAGGATGTGATGGTGGTGGGAGAGCCTACACTGATGGGGGGGGAGTTTGGTGACGAGGACGAGCGTCTGATCACACGGCTGGAGAACACGCAGTTCGACGCGGCCAATGGCATCGACGACGAGGACAGCTTCAACAACTCCCCGGCGCTGGGCTCTAACTCACCCTGGAACAACAAGGCCCCCTCTAGCCAGGAGAGCAAGAGCGACAACCCCACCTCGCAGGCATCGCAGTAGAGCCCAGAGTGTGCAGCCTCAACACAGACCCCTCTCTGTCACTCCTCAGCCACCCCAGCCCAGCCAAACAGCTACGATTGCAAAAGCAACACTCCGTCATCAACAAAGACATCGCTGTAGAGCTCAGATTCATCACACGCAGATAGCCTGAGGGAGCTCAGTGTGTCCATCTCAGACAGTTTCACTGAGCCAGAGAGAGTTTTTAATGTTTAGTTAGTGTGCCCCACCTCTGTCTCCCTTTTCCTCATACACAAAATATCCAAACTGCTCTTCTAATTTTCAGTTTGGACAGCAACCAGGTAGATGTGACACACAGGAGCAGGGGTTTAATCAGGCTTAGGCCTGTTCACACTAACCCATCCATACTGAAGTTCACACGTAGTAAGGGGTGGGGTGGAGGGATGGTGCCAGTGGGGCTTCAAGATGGTGGCGAGTTGCTTAGGGACGACTTGTCCACCCATCCTCTAACATGACTCTCAATTCTGGTCTGCTCCAGTTTATGCATAAGCCACTCGTGGTGTTTGTTAACAGAGTATATGTGTGTGTGCGTGTGTGTGTGTGTGTGTGTGCGTGTGTGTGTAAGAGAGTGAAAAGAGGCAACCTGAGCATATTTGTGGCTTTGCTGAAGCAGATGGACCAGAATTTAGAGTCATTCTGTAAAACTATTTAAATTCACACACTTGTAGGAGAGCTGAAATGTGGCACTAGGGAAACATCACACATACACAAACATAATGATTGAAGGATTTTGAGTCCCCTGGTGCCCGAGCCATCTCTGATTAGACTACAGTGAATGCAGTCTTTCATACAGAGAGCATTTACAACACACACATGTACACAGACACACACACACAGTTACACATTTTAAGAGTTTTTATACAGTATATATTTCCCTAGAATGTTTTTTAATTTGTATTAAACGCCTTCATTTCAATTGTTACTTTTTTATTTTCTACCAATACTGAAAAGCTACAGACCAAGGAGCAACACAGGACTTTTATCCCTCCCCCCTCTAAAATATATTGTTTTTATCTTTTATGTTTATAAAAGAGAAATAATTTAGTGTGGATGTTTTTCTTTTGTCTTTTTGTTCCTTTTTTTTTTCTTTTTTTTTTTTTGAAGATTTGAATTTTTGTGTATTTGTGCTTGTATATTTAAGGTAGTAGCAAAGTTCTGTCTGACTGTAATAAAATGTATTCTTACTTAGATTTACCTAAAGCCATCCCGATCTAATGTAAACAAACAAAAATAGGAAAAAGGAGAAAAAACACTCATGAACCCGTCCCCTCTATCGTCCCACCTGCTCTTTCCTCCTTCCTCTTTTTTAAAACTTGTGTAAATTAAATTACAAAACCCCAGAGGGTACAATGGCACCATGGAGAGATGATTTTACTGTTGATTTTCTTTTTCTAATTTATTTTGGCAGAATCTCCTCTGTATGGGAAGCAGTTTCCAGATAACACTCATGATTTTGTGTACTGCATCTTTTAACTTGATGTCAAGTGAATGTGCTCACTGAACTTTAATTAATTTTAGTGAATTTCATGTTTAATCACTGGCTGTTTTATTAGTTTTTGTCCAAATTGTGTCATTTCTTTCATAACCAACAGAGTGACACCATCAATCATACACACACACACACATACACACACACACCTTCTAAAAACCAGCTTAACATTGAGTTCAGTCTGCAGACGGCAATGCAGAGTCTGTAAATTCAGATGAAAAACAGCAGAAGCTCTGTTATGTTTTGTACATGATCGTTTTGTTACAGTTGATTCCAGCTATGATTGAGTTTGAATGGTGACTTGTACCTTCTCGAAACCCTGTAGAAAAATCATTGTTTGATATATATTTTTTTGATTTGGTTAGTTTCTGCCCTTGATAATTAATGTATGGTACCAATAAAAAAGATACATTTTCACTTTAAAACCTTTCTGTGTAGCTGATTTTGTTACTGGTGCCACAAAAATCCAACAAGTTGTATTCATAGGTTTGTTTGAAGCATTTTCATTCAAGGTTTTAGTCTTTAGAAGTACTAAATTCCCTATTTTTGTTTTCTCAGAAGGTGTTTCTCTGCTGAGATGTATTGGAGGGAATTTTGTTCCAAAAAGGCTGTAAGTTAATAACCATCAAGTGTGGATCTCTGAATGGATTGTTAGATCAATCGGCACATATTTCAGTGTAAATAAGAGCTTCTGTTATCTGTGTGAAAAAACGTGTGCGTCTTCCTCATCCTTTGGTCCACCTGGGAGTTGGAAGGACCTGCGCAGTATCTTTGCTGCACCTTCTGGACAGAGATTTCTGATGTTGTTCCTGGGATCTGTTGGAGCCACAGCTTGGAGTAAATATGAATCTAGCTTTAATAGATGAAAATGAAAGCTTTCATTATAGGGGAAAGCTCAGCTAAGACAAGACATTCTTAAGGCTAGTCTATAAGTCTACAAAGGGAAAAACATGCCCCCGATTTCAGTGTCAGGAATAATTTTTTGTTACTTTGTGATGAACAAACAGTTTCAGGCTGTGAGGAGAAGGAGAGAAGAAGGTGTGCAGTGAGAAGGAAAGACCAAAATAAACTTTTTCCTCCATCTATACGTCACATTTTTGTACAGCACATTATGCCGTTTCTCACCTTGAAACAAACCTTTCCTCTGTGTAGTCACTTCCCTGGAGCTGTCAGACAGGCATCCATCTGTGCTGCTGGGCATCCTGGCACTCCTTTGTTGGTATGGCTCTGAGGCTTGTTGGTATTCAGTTTTACTGGGCGTTTGTTGCTTTCACCTGTTAATCAAGGTCATTAAATAGAAAACTTAAAGACCAGAAAGCAGACCGCTCCTCTGGTGTTGGCCTTGCTTGTGTTGTGTTGGTGAGCCGATGGCACCTATGTAGATGCCAGTTATAGACCTGCAAGAGCTGCCTGACACAATGAGTATTTGTTGAGGCTGAAGTAGAGATATAGCAGCCGGATTAACTCCATGCTAGAGCTGACAGCATTTGTCCTGATTTCACAATATCCGAGACTCACAGGAAGAGAAAGAAAGACAGCAAATGTTGTGCAGTGTAGTTCTATTGTCTTCAGTGCAGATGGTGTAAATACTTACTACTTCTACAATCTGTCCTCCATCTCCTACCCACACTGTCTATTTATCAGATCAGAAGCCTGATTAATGAGCTAATTACTGCACAACAGTTACAACAGAGGATGTGTACAATATCCTCCTTCTTGTATACAGTCTATATGTATAGAGGTTGCTGTTATACGCAGCTTCTTCCTTAAAAGACACATAAACCTGAGCTGACTTCAGTGGCTAATGGAAGTAATGGAAAAGTGAAATATTATGAGATAATTAAATACTGATGTGGTTACTTTGCATATTCAAATTCAACCTAAGTTAGAAACATATTGCACAATCAACAAAATATTAAAATATAGCAACATTATATAAAATAGTTTTGTAAAGCCACTAAAATGTACAGTATTTGTCTCATTATATTCAATGCATGTATGAGGTATGTTTTCGATGCCACTGTTATGAAGGCGAAGTTGCTGAAAATGTTTGGGGACGTGTGTTAATTTGATGAAGATTCGCAGCTCTGTGTTTCTATCCTCAAACGAACAAACAAAAACCGCTTGTAGAAGAAAACCATAGTACATAAATCAGAGTGCAGTGCACATCAATTAAAACTCAGCTTTACAAAGTTATTTCCTTTTTGTCATAACTCGTAAATATTCATGCAGCTGATATAAAATGATGTGTAATTTAGTCTCTCACAACAGAGGGCACTTACTTTAGATTACATTTATATTTAATGCCACCATATTCCACTACAGTAAACCATATAGAGACTTTTATCTAAGACAATCTAACACTTAAGATGACTTATGTTGTTTAGAGCACACAAGCTCGGTGAAGCACGCTACTGTGCAAACACACTGACAGGACAAAATGGATGAGAATTATTTCTACAGAGAAATATAACACTATGTCTCTGCATAGTCTGGTGACAAGTTGAGTTACACTTAATAAACCTGTGTGAAATCTTGTGAAACGCTGAGTTTTTAAAGGTCAGTCTAAAGTATAAAGATGTGTTACTGCACTTTGCAGGACAAGAGAACGTAAGTACTCCACAGCAGCATCATACTTTCCTCTCACCACCTGCACCAACTCAAGTCCGACCTATTTGTGTTTCATCACAAAATAAAAGGTTAACGAGATTAGAGTTTAAGCGTACAGTATCTACCTGCCCGTTCATGTGTGTAAGTTAATGTTCTCACACACTCCTCAGCTGCACTTCTGCTCTTCTACTTCTTTCTCATTATATTCTGATTTCCTTGCTCTCTCTTGTCTCATCTCCCTCTCTGTCTAATGACACGGTAAAAGCAGAGATCGTCTCATTTATTCCAGAAATCGAGGTGCTCCATGTAGTCTTTACCAGAAATATTGCACCCTTGATGGTAAAGTTAATTTACAAAGGAAGTCGTGAGGTCAAAACATGGAAGCGTTTGTTGCAGCTGTTGCTTTAATTTGGAGTTAAAAGCATCAGGGATTTATTACAAGTGTGGAGAAACAAACCTGTGAGAGAAGGGTAAAGCTCTTCTGTCATTCATAAATGTGGACAAATGTGAATCAACAGTCTGTTGTAGTTAAAATATTTTATATATACTGTATGTGAGGAGGTGAGTAGCTCAAACAACAATCTCAGTTAATGTCAGTGCTTCAAATCAGAATCAAGTGAGTACAGATTATAGAGACATCCCTCGAGCAACTGCATCCCAACTTCCATGTATTCAATCCCTTCACAATTCATGTCTTAAACAATATCCTGCAATACCCAACTCAGCCCTGCTGCTTCTGTCCAGATTGGACTCAACACTGCACCAGTTAAAGGAGCAGATGTGTCCTTGCCTCAGTATCACACAGATGGTTTATTACTGTAATTTATTTCCAGACTAAATTCGCCCCTTCTGGAATGAGCCAGACATCAATAACCGGTGTTAATGGAAATATAAAATGCACAACACGTTGCTCTCTGAGGCCTGCTGCTGTTAGACATCCGCAGGCTATTTTCGACAGCAGCCTTTAAATGCCGAGACTTTTCACTGAAACAGTCTAATCACTTGAGATCTGTATCTTCCCCTGAGATACAGACTGAGTATTGATGAAATGAAGACAGCACTCAGCAATGCTGGAATAGAGTGACATACAGATAGATGCAGTCCTATCTGCAGTTTCAGCAGAGTCAAACAGCAATCATCCCAGCAGAACACTTTCTTAAAAGAAATATGTTCTTTTAGTCTTCACACTTCACGTCTCTACAGAGGCTGTGGATTTTGATGGTGTTGAATTGGTTACTCCAAAGTTTGGTGGAGTTTGGTGGCACCTAGAACTGTTTGAAAATCTTGAGGGTGTTTTCAGCTCCGTGATTGTTGGAATAATCATGACCTGGATGAGGTGATGAGACTCTCCACAGACCTTTGTTTTTCTTGGTGTATAGAAAGATTGTGTTTCGTATTGCCTGAACTCTTTGTTTTAGATTTCTCATTTTAATAGAATCACAATACTGTTTGAGCAAATGTGCTATTGGAGTTTAGTTGCTGTTTCTATTCTTATTTAATAGTGTTTTTAAGTCAAACGGTATAACACAATATAGAAATGCAGCGCTTTGTCGTGGTAAATAACTGAACACATTAGTATTTGTGGGGTGTTAAGACCATGAAGACCAGCAGGAGGCTATGCTTAGCAGTATGCTAGCAGAGGCTAGTGTTGTCACAGGGATTCATGAACTACATTCACGACTTAGATTTTAATACTGTAATTGAGGTAAGAAAAACACTTCTAACTAGGCTGTCACGTACGTAACGTTAAAAAATGTGATACAGTAATGCTGTCAGCAATCTCACGCAGGTATTAGACAGCTAACGTTAATTGAACTCCCTTGTCTGACAGGCATTAGCTGTGTAGCGTTAGCTTTAGGAGCGAAGAGTGAACATTTCAACCCATTTACGTCTGGTTACCTGACTGTTAACAAATTAAGTGCTCGTCTAGAAATAAAAACCCGCCTGTTAACATCACCATGTCGCTGTTTGTGGTAGTTAGTTGAACCCAGTTAGCTAGCGATAGGCCAGTTGGTTAACTAGCTAGCTAACGTCAGCTAGCTGACTAGCAGCCCATCCCAGCTTGTTAACATCTTGTCTGTGATGTTAGTCTTAAACACCTTTACAAATTTTTTATAGTTCCAGCGAATTTGCTAACGACATACGGAAACGATTGAAGTGCTTCTTATAGTATGTTAATCTGCTTTAACCAAAACTAAAGGTTTACGTTAATTTAGCTGTGGCACTTCAGTTGATATAATTCGCTTGGTCAGCAAAGTTTTAATATTAGTTACTAGAAAAGCCTCCAGACAGTACTGGATTTCCTGTCATTCCGTTTAAAGTTTGTTATTTGTCATTAACGCAAATAATCATGGCTTTCAACAGGTGGCAGTTGTTGGTACTTTGTTCTTACATGTTATCCAGCGTCTTAAAGGATAATACTTTCGTATCAGTTTGAATCATGATGTGAATGTCTGTCTTTGGTTGAAGTAGGCAGTCGACTGTCAGATAACGTCTTGAGAGGCTGTAGTTGCCTTGAGTTAATAATCTTATTATCACAGAACAGGATGACAGCTCCAGTGGCTTTGCTGACCACATATCCCTCTGTTCCTGGAGCAAGCAAAAATATAAATATTAGCAATGGTCTCCAACTGATTGCACGTATAGCCAATGTAGTTAAAACCTTTTATTCTTCTGTTACATGGACTTTTGTTATCAAATGAAAACTACTAAAACGTATTAATGGGTCACACTGATGCTCTGTCCAGCAAATAATGATAAACATTGAAGTTGTAGGTAAACAAAATACACCGTCCATCTGCATAACCAACTTATTTGTGCACCAAAGCCACAGCTGAACACAGTCACAGAGAAATATATAATTTACTCCTGTGTGAGCAGCATTTATTACTGTGGTGCTTAGCCGTTTAAAGTATTTATATACCTTTAATTAAAAAAAGGAAGTATACAATTATGACCTGTTAAGAAATATTGACGTTCTCACTAGTAGTGAATGAAATTTAAACTGAGATGCACACAGTTGAAAGAGTTTTGAGAAACTGTACCTTTTTATTCTTTTTACATTAGAGTTCATTTTATTCTACATAGTACTTATGCTGACTGAATCTTTCCTCACTCTTCAGACTTAATCATGTCTCAGGTGGAGAAGAAGGCAGGGCTGCTGAGGAGGACCTCGTCCTCTAAAAAACCCTTGAAAGAGAAAGTGGTGCTGATGTATGATGAGATTTTTGCAGTGAGTACCACAGTGGAAGAATGTCAGTGACCAAAGTTTAGAGCAATATATTCTTGTTAAGGCGTTAACTTCTGCTTTTATTTTAGAAAGAAGACCCAGCAAAAAACAACCCTCGCTTCTGGGATGAGCTCTTTCTTATGAAGGTACAGTAAAGAGTGAAATGTTTGGGTAGAAATGTGCTATGCATAACAGGAAATCTCTTGCAGCACTGTTGTGAGTGTGTAAAGTTGGAGCGATGACACCAGTAACACTAAAGACGTATAGGAAATATCAGAGGCCCAGTTTCAAGAACAAAGCAGAAATATTTAAATGGAGAAGAAAATATATGAATTCAATAAGAGTTATTGAACTAGTGCTACACTAATTCACATGGTCACACTACACTATTGGCAGAGAAAAAGAGGAAGTAGTATTGCAGTAGTGAACAAATCAGATACAGTCTAATCAAATGCAGCACAGATTACTCCACAGGAAACGTCTGTGAGAAAGATCAGGTGTTTTAATTTGCACAGATTGTGCAGCTGCAATGCTTCACTACATGTCTTATTCCCTCAGCTGCTGCTCTTTTGACAGTAGAGTGCTAGAGTCTTGCCTTGTGGACTCCAGAGTATTATTTTCACTCACTTGTCTCGGTTTTAGGTGAACCTAGAGTACCTGGAGTCCAAGTTGGAGAGTGTAGATGGGGAAGAGGTTCAGCGGATCCAGGACAACATCAACTCTCTGTTCCACCACTGTGTTCAGGCGCTGGGAGAGGAGCACCAGATCAAAGTGGTCAATGCCCTGCAGGTACCTACAGGAGCTCACATTAGAAGCATTAGTTATGTTAATAAGACAGTGACTGCGCTCATATGATATTGTCTTGTTTAAGTGTGACTTTAGTGTCCTGTGCGTTTAGCCTTTGTGCTCCTCTGCCTGTCTTCCCAGACTCTATGTGCACTTTTCCGAGGGGTCCATCAAAAGAACAAATCTGCATCTGGCTTCGACATTATCAACATGCTCATGGGGTTTGACAAGGCTGAGCAAAGGATGAAGGTATGTGGGGGAACCTGTTTGAGGTAGAAAAAAGTTTAATAAATATGTAATTGGTAACAGTAATGATGTGAGTTATTGTCAATTCACATAATTTCTTTATGTCTTCTTTATGTCTGCAGGATTTGATGGAGAGACTGGACAGCCTTCTTTGTGGCGACGGCTCAGAGAGTCTTAAGAGCCTGTGTCTCAAACTGCTGCTGTGCCTGGTGACGGTAAGATAGACAACATGATAGATAAGATGTCAACAGTATAAAAAGCATCATGAATTATAATGTGATAGGTTTTGGGGGCTGTTTGTTGTAATGTGAAAACAATGAAATGTGTGAAAATATGTTTACAGGTAACAGACAATATTAGTCAGAACACCATATTGGAATATGTTATGATCAACAGCATCTTTGAAGCCATTCTACAAGTAAGTGATTAGTGGAAGACCATATATGCTATAGTTCATTGATTTAAATTTCATTATGTGTTTTTTATCAAACAATCTTTCCTCTCCTCGTCTCCTCCCCCTTCACAGATTTTATCAGATGTGTCCAGTAGAGGGCAGCATGGCTATGATGCTGTGGTCCTCCTAGCCCTCCTGGTGAACTACAGGAAATATGAGGTGTGTACATACAGTCAGGTCAGCTGACAGTGTTGCCTTGGCCTGGGACAAGACAATCTTAGATGCTGTTTCTTGGACGGATGAAGGTGTTAAGACCAAGACACACTTAAGTGCTTAACAATGTCTGCACCCATTGCTTTCTGTGTAGGTCTGCACACTTGTCCCGTATTGACTTGTCAATCATACTGACAATGAACAAAATACACCAAAAACAGACAGCAGATGTTTTCCTTCACTTAACAACAGCTCGTCGGCCATCTGTACAGTGGAAATATTACATGATGACGAATAATTCATGACATGATTACAATGATTAAAAAATAAAACAAAGTTCTTCCCAATTCCTGTGTGTGTTATGGGCGTCACATGACACGTGTCAGATGACGCGGCACAGCGTAGCCGGTGTTTTTTGGCCTTTAGTAGAGGAGGGGCAAAGATGAGGACTAAGGTTTTGGATGCATCAACAATACGAGGAGCTTTCTTTGCCCTTTCCACCAGTATTGTAAAATTATACTAAAGCCTGGTTCCTACATTTAAAATACTTTTTTGTCTTTTTAGTTGCATTACTGAACAGCTCCTAATCTGGTTTATTCTCTGTTTGTTAGTCTGTGAATCCATACATTGTGAAACTCTCCATTGTGGATGATGAGCCAACACTAGATGTGAGTATGCTGTCAGCCCCAGTATGATGAAGGCGTTGGCCTCCACGTTAAGCAGATTATCAAAGATCTGACTGAAACACTGAATGTTTTCTTCCCAGGGAATGGGTGTGGTTGTCCACCAAGCTCTGACAGAATATAACAGGTGAGATCTAAATCTGTCCATGTGAAAGTATTTTTAATGATCCACTACATGATGCACTGAGGCCAATGGTGTCATCATTTTAGTTTGATGTCTCCCACAAATGTTCTATTTCTATTCTCCTGAAAAAAACAGCCTCTGTATACTTTTAGTTATTTATATCTGACAGTTGTCTTTGGCAGTCGGTAATGTTTTTTGGATGAGACGAGGTTTGATAGTTACAGTGTTTGTGAAGGAGGGTGTCGTCTGTCTGAGTGCATAGATGGAGACATCAAAGTGATGGATGGCGACTCCGTACAGTTCATTGTTTTTGTGTTTAAACTGAATGCCCTGTAGATTATAAATTGCAGGGAGTAGACTGAGATATTAAGTTAGTGTGTGTTAGGTCACAAGTGTTGTGTTTGACTGAAACGTATCTCTGCCTCAGCTGTTTATGTGGCCGTTTTAAATTTATTTGTCATTCTTGTCACTCTTTCACTGCTTCCTACTTTTTGTCCATCTTGTCTTTTTTTCTTGTCCTTTACCTTTTAGACAGTACAAAGACAAAGAGGAGGAGAACCAGGGTGGGTTCTTCTCAACCCTCACTAGTATGGTAGGTAGTATTTTTGCTTCCGACTGTGGTCTGAGGGTCCATACTGAGTCTTAAAGCTGTTTCTTTAAACTTGATCCTTCTTCTGTCCACAGGTGGGCAGCATGTTTATAGCGGACGCTGATGAAAAACTCTCTGTACAGTAAGTGCAAAGTTACTCATCAGCCTCGTTTTAATTGTAAAACGTATTTCAGTAGACATCAGCACTTGTAGTTTTCTCAGGTAAATATCTGCATATGTTTCAATATATTCTAATATTTATACTTACGTCTGAAGTGGGCAGTATAAGTTTGTTAAATCAATGTGTTCACTCTGTGATGCCACAGATTTAAATGTGATCGTTGTGGGTAACATTGAGCTGTTTGATCACAGACATGTGGCAGTAACGTTTACTTGCTCACTCTTAATGTAAAATGAAGATTTGGAGATTTTACTTCATTAATGAATAAGCTTTCTCTGACTGCTAACATCTTTCATCTCAAGGACAAATGAAGCAATTCTGCTGGCCCTCTACGAAGCTGTGCACCTGAACCGCAACTTCATTACTGTGTTAGCACAGGTAATGCACATTCATATTTCCCCTCGTGCATGTGTGCTGAGCTGTTTTTGCTGTTTTTGAGGCTTGGTTGGAAGAAATTTCCTTCATTCATTATTGTCGTTGTGTAGAAGGTTCTCTATCTTCATTGTCACTCAAAAAAGTTAAGGGGCACCATTGAATCTAGTAGACTTTTTTTTTTTTTTTTGCTCTGAAGAGATTTATAGTTGTTCCAAAAGAAGAGAGATTGCAGGCCTTCATAATCTGAAAATTACAATAGGATAAGTCACCAGGTGCAAGAAGACGACTTCTGATGAGATTTGACAAGTGAAGAATTTCCTGAAAGTAAAATCTCCTCTGTCACTCTCCACAGAAAAACATCTACGCAGCCTGCTTTATAGCATTGTTGCTTTTTTCAGTACATTACAGGAGAAAGGTGACAGTTATTCACAATTAATGACAATCACCTCTGTTTTTGATCTTTAACAGAGCCACCCAGAGATTGACATCGCAGTCACACCTACCACTCCTTCTCCTACAACACCTACAACACCACTTGGCACGACGCCACCCTCTCTAGACAGTAAGCCATAAACCAGGGCTGGTCCTCGAGGGCCACTTCCCTTCTTGTTTTCCAACTGTCCCTGTCCTACCGACTAATGATTGTGTTGCAAGTTAGCATTTAGAAACCATACACGATCATCGAGTAGAGTTACTTACATGATTAGGAACGATGCATTATGAATACAGTGCTGTGGTATTTGAATTCTTCTGAAAATGGAGCAAATACTTTTGGTTACTAACGGCATCTGCTTCCTTTAGTTTAGTCACATCAGTGTTGTACATTCATTTTTAAAAGCCCCCCCCCCCCCCGCCCCAACATGGCCGCTCTCACTTATTGCAGAAACTCACACATGTACACGTACAACATCAAGGCGCTTTCTCTGTAGCCTTCTCAAATATTCACTAGGTGTTAAGTTTCTCCAGTAGCAAGTTGCTGATATATAGCACATGGCACTTCTAATTTGTTTTTATTACAGCTTAATAATCCGATTATTACGCTTACCCAAGTGCCTGATCAGTGGTTTGCTATTGAGTGCATGGCTGTCACTTCAGGTTTTGTGAAAGGCATATGTTGTTGCTTGCAGATTCAAAAGAAGTTAATTTAACATGCACGCTTGCTGTAACTATTAAAAGGTGCATGTTTCTATTTCTGTCCAGCTCTGCCCCTGTGGCTTCAAGCTTAAGAGCCATTTCTATATAAAATATTAACCTCCAGCTTCAAATACAGATGACTATTTCACATGCAGAGTGCATTATGCCATGTCATGGGAGCTTCAGCACTTACGGGGCTTTTTCTACTCCGACCAGACGGTTGCACACCTATCTGCGCAATCACATGATAGAAATATACCTCCTCCTTCCACACGATAGTGAAATGTGATGTTTTTTGATGGTGTGAAATCTTTTTCACTGGGGCTGCAGTGATCCAAGAAACAAGGAAACAAATGAGGGTTTTGGGGGAGGAAATGGATAGAAATCACTTATCCATGTAACAAGCTGCGTTTTAGCAAGCAGAGATTTTTAAATGTATGCAGATGCTTCTCTACACAAGTCGGCAAACTACAGTTATACTTTAGAAATAGGATGAAGACATTACTTTTCCGTAATAATAATAATAATTATAACTGATACTTTATTAATCCCGTTGGGGAAATTCTAGTGGGCAGGCAGCCCCCTTAGGACACCAAGGGTTCAGGATTTGAGAAACTAACTTGTGTTGGACTGCACAGTTTATGTATGTATATATAGTATGTGTCATTCAATTATAATCAGAAAACGTGTTTTAAGATTTTAACTTCAGTGATGGTCTTTGTCTGAAGTTTTGTGTCTCTGTTGTTTAGTGATGAGCAACCCAGAACTGCCTCTGGATCCCAACCTGCAGACAAGCAACCTTCTCATCACCTTCCTCAAGTACTCCTCCATTGTAATGCAGGATACTAAAGGTAAACCTTTATGTATTTGTCTCACTCTGCTTCTTATAATTCTTCAATCTATTCCATTTTATCCTCCATGTCTGCCCTGTGTGTGCTTCTGAATAGTTGTCCTAAACACTAGTGGAAGATAAATGTTCTTTTCTGTCTCTCTGTAGTTTTTATACTTTCTACCATTAATTACTTTCGGATTTTCTCTTTGTTAAGTTTTCTGTTTGTGCGTTTACAGATGAGCATCGACTCAACAGTGCCAGACTGTGCCTAATCATCCTCACCTGCATAGCCGAGGTAGGAGCGACCGCACTGCTTAAACATTTTAATATTCAATCATATTCTCCGTCCATCTAACTATGTTTGACATTGTCTTTCATCTTCCTCTATCTCTGTGCGTGATAGGACCAGTATGCTGATGCCTTTCTTCATGATGACAATATAAACTTTAGAGTCAATCTCCACAGAATGGTGAGTAAATCATTAGTAACAAATAAACATGGATCTGTTGGTTACAACCATCATGTATCAGTTAATACTAGTTGTCATAGTCTTTGCAACTGTCACCTTTTTTCATCTACAAATAAAAGCAAAATTGCACCTTGAGCCAGATATCGTCAATAAAAATAGAAAAACAGAAACAAAGACGAGACCTCCAACATGACCACCTATTATCAAATTACGAAAAAAAATTTCGTGGTACTTTAGCAATCTTCATGAAAAGTTTCACTATGTCTACTAGAGGTGGGAATCACCAGACCTCACATTTTTTTATTCAACTGCAAATCCAGAAAGATAAACTTTGTCAAGATACATGGTGTCCCTGTATTGGTACAATATCACCATGCAAAAATATTGCAAAACTATGCTGTAACAATTTTTTCTCCCACCCCTAACGTCTACCTTGCACTGCAAATCTTGCAAGATCAGTAATGAATCATAATGCTCAAATCTTTTTCAGCCCATGAGACACAGGAAAAAAGCAGTGGACAAGAACATCCCTTCACGGCCTCTGGTGTGTGCTGTGCTAGGTATGAGTGTGACTTTTTACACCTGTTTAGTTACTAATTCTGATCTGCCTTTAGTTTTTTTTGGTTTTTTTCCTGCTTAAAGCTTTGTTTTCTCCAGCTTTACACAGTCTAAATTTCACTACCTAGAAATTTAGTTTGTACAGTTTAATCCTCTTGGTTTGTATCCTTCTTACTCCAGTTTTCCTCTTTCTCCGTGTCTTAACGTGTTGTCTAGATCTGATGGTGGAGTTTATTGTCACTCATATGATGAAGGACTTCCCCATGGATTTATACTTGTGAGAATACATGCACATCACACACACTGTATCGTGGTGTTATCTGTTATCCAGCTCAATCACCACGTTTTTGTTGTGTTTACTTCCTGTGCAGGCGCTGTGTGCAGATCATTCACAAACTACTCTGCTACCAGAAAAAGTGCAGAATTAGATTACAGTACACCTGGAGAGAACTATGGTCAGGTAAAGACGCCACACTTTTCTTTCTTCTTCTGTTTTTACATAAGAGTTAGTCGTCACCTTTAGGAAACTGTCCGATCAGTAGAGTGAGTAAAGTAGTGATTGTAATGATCCATGTTGATTCACGTAAACTGTGGCAATTGTAACTGTACCTTTTCAATTTCTGAATGAGATCCTTTAAAAAAAAAAAAAAGTTAAATAAGTGAAGTAAAATGTCAAAGTTCTGAGACAACAGAATAATAAGACACAACGCCAAGCCAATTTCCTTGTGAAGTCATTGGGGCTTTTCTTGTGGAAATGTATTGCATCATTGAGACTGGATAATGAGTCTCTAAAGAGAGCACAATCAATCCCGGTGGCTTTCTTTTCAGCCTGGTCAACGCACAACAGGATAACATTTCAGCTTGTAATGGCCCCATCACACTATGTCTCATTAGAATACAGATTCCTCTAATCAGACCAATAATCATCTTAATTCCCTGAATAACACTGAGCTTCTCCTCCTGGTGGTGATAATAGCATACCATGAAATAAGACTGGAGAGAAAAAATTAGCCAAATTAAAGCAATAGATGTGCTTATCTTCTTTGAGCATGTTGTTGTGCCAGCTAGTGGTAGAGACTTTAAAACCTTTTTTTTGTGTGCACATTTTGGTTCCTCTCATGGGGGTTTGTTATCTCCAATAGAAGCTCATGAAATCGCCTGATTTGGTGTTGAAAGGTTTCCTCCCCTCATTATCTACCTTAATAAAGATACACACTGAGGAAAGCAGACTGCTGCTGTATAACTCAGCTGGTAGATGACTATAAACGCTCCAGATTACTTCATTAATGTGAGCGTGTCTTCCTCTGCACAGCTCTCATCAACCTGCTGAAGTTCCTGCTGTCAAATGAGACCACACTGCTGGCCAAGCACAACATCTTTCAGCTGGCCTTACTGGTAAGAATCATGCGCACACACCTACAGTCCTGTATGTGTATGATCTCGATGTAAGAGGAGAGACACATGCTGTAACAGTGATGCTACTTGCAATCCAGCTGTTCATATGTCCGAAATCACAGGAGGTAAACAAACGACAAACATTCATTGTTTGCAGAAACTTAATTCAATTTCCCTTTAGAATCCATATTTTAGGTTTGTTTTGCTTTTTTTGGAACCTTCCTTTTTGAGTGTTGATGTTTTGGTAAATTCCAACTTTTTAATGTGTATGTCTCTCCATATGCAGGTAGTGAATCTCTTCAACATGTTCATAACATATGGCGACACGTTCCTGCCCACCTCCAACAGCTACGATGAGCTGTATTATGAAATCGTACGAATGCACCAGGTCTTTGACAACCTCTACTGTATGGGTATGTTAGTAGATGCTGCAGTGTTTGATCAGATTCTTATATAAGAACTGATTTTAAAGTGTCTGTAGTCAATATACTTATCAATAGTCATGGCTGTTAAACCAAACAGGTTTATAAGCTTTCTCTCTGGTCCAAAGACCAGAAAGACTTAGAAACACAGGCCCTAAATATGCATGCATGTAAAAACTAAAGAGCAGCATCTGGAGAATCAGGCACGGACTTTGTGCAGACTTGAGTGTTCACACACGCAGCACACAGCAGGAGAAAACTGCATTCTCACTCGAGGAAATAGTCTGTCTGATATTGGTCATGCGTGAAAATATCAAGAGAAAAAAGTAGAGTCTGTATTTGGATATAGGATCGGCCATTTGGACAATTTAATGTCACATTGAACCTTGGAAGCCTGTAGCCTTTAAATAGACTTAATGATATTCAAATAATTGATAAACTAATCATCACATTATATTTGAGTTTATTTTTAGTTGCAGCCTTGAAACTGAAAGATTAATCAAGTCTGGCTGTATCTGTGTCTTTATTCTGTCACTTCTGTCACCATCCAGTTTTGAGAGTATCGACCAACACGGGCCAGTGGAAAGAGGCAGCCAGTAAAGTCACACATGCCCTCGTCAATGTTCGGTAAATACACACACACACACACACACACACACACACACACACACACACACACACACGTACATATACTGTATGTGAAGAAGGGGAATAGAGTCATATTGGATTGAAGGATTGCAAAATATAATGTGATGTACCAAGGTCAAAATAAAGTGAATGAAGTCTTTGGAGCTGTAATTTGGTTCTCCATCCCCCGCCTCTTTTTCTGACCCCTAGGCTCCTTTTTTCAATACTTTCTAAGCCTTTATCTCCTTCACCCCAAACCTGGTGGGGTCCACACACACATAGCATACGTGGTCTCTCCTTGACCACTTTCCTGTGTTATCTTCCTTTCCTATTCCATCTTCTCTGAGGAAGATGATCCTCTGGGGTCATCCTGGCCCTGGAGGACGCTCGTACATAATGGACACTTCCTAAGGATTCACCCATTCATATCCCAATGTTCATAATGGCAACAGCTTAGATAGGCGGTCCCAAGGGTTGAAGGGAAGACGAGAAGAACGGATGTTGAAAGAGTAATATTTGAAAGAATAGATACATAAATGAATGTAGACAGAGAGCTATAAAAAACTTAGAGGGACTGTGTTGAAATTAACTCAAATAAAGGAACCAATTCAGTTTTACTCCTATCAGTCATTCCTCGGCACACTGGCTTCCCACATGGAAATGACAGCAGAATTACCACTATGAAGAATAATCTGCTATTAAATATGAACCATTCAAATATCATTTATCTCATATATGACTCTTGGTCTCTAAGGCAGTAGAAAATAAACAATTCCCTCTCACTTACAGTATATTTGATTTATGAAGAAGTTTATCTCTTAAAAATGAATGATAATTCTTAGGTTTCCTCTGCATGTGAAACATCCTGATGTGCTCACACAGTGTGAACGCGGCGCAGAGATGGAATGGAAATGAACTCTGATGTTAAGCAGGTTGTCTGTAACTAGTGTTGTTCTCAACTTTGCTTGTTAAACATTGTTTAAAAATTACAAACGGCAAACTTTCAAAACAAGAAGTAACCCAACAAATCTGTACAGACGTTAAAGAGTGTGGCTACAATTGTACATTGCGTCTGAAGAACAGTGACTGTATTGTGTGGCTATACAGGAGCAGACCTTCCCTTAGTTCTGTTTTAGAGAAATATTCAATCTACACCAGTAAATGTATTAAATTTACAGATTTTATGTTTCGATTGTCAGACAGTGGAACAGAAGTATGAAATAAGGATGCAGTCACAGTGCAAAAACACTTAATGCCAATCGGACAGCATTTCTTGTGTCACTGGTACACAGACCACTGTCCCAGTAGACTGCTGGGCTGCAGCACTGACCAGATAATTCTTTTATGACCACAGCATTGTCTGAGAAGTTAGCATGCACACAGGATAGTGACAAATGTTGTGCTGTGAAGGTTAGTGGCCACAAAAGATCTGTTTATTTGACTGCCACACATCCCCCAACAGGGACTGGGCAGGCTTACATAACATTTTGCTGAAGCTCAGTTTTCCCAGAACAAATTAAACCACCAAGCCGGCATTTTAAGATTCATGCACTTGGGAGACTGTTTTGGCAAAACTCAATTTCTGAGTAAAAGCTATGACCTCCATCCAGCCCCTGCGTGCGAGCCTGGCTGCCCAACGTGTGTGCCTGACCTCGCTGATGGTCATCTGGCTGAATGGGAACAAATTCCTACAGCAGTCTTCCCAGAAGAGTGGAGAGTAGAGACTGGAGCAGCAGATAAATGCCCATGGTTTTGAAATGAGATGAATAGTCACGCATATAATCTGTTCTGATGTACACATATAGATAGTATAGATTACCTTCATGCACCATATTGTGTCTGAATAATTACAGAAGTGCTTGTGTTTATGTCTTTAAGGGCCATCATCAACCATTTCAACCCCAAGATTGAGTCTTATGCTGCCGTGAATCACATCTCCCAGCTGTCAGAAGAACAGGTAAACACACTTTTCCTTCTTCTACACTTTGACCAAGAGTTACTTTTGAATCAAAATGAGCAACGCCTCAAGCCCGTTTGGGCCGAACCCCAGTGAAACCTCACTGTTGCCATTTCAAAAGTAAGTGTGATTAATGAATGTTTTTCCTCAATGGAAACACTAAGCACTTTAAGATAAGATAGTAGAACGGCTTTGCTGTATTTGATTGGAAAGAATGTGTCACAGACAAATTACTTGTGACGAGACACCAAGAAGATCAGTTGTTATTGAAAACACCGCTGAGCTTAAACCTCTTATTATTGTACATGATAGATGGAGAACTGAAAATACAACAACCAAACATACACATTATCTCCATGTTACTGTACTTTCACAGGAAACATTTTCCAGAAAGTAAAGCTTGAATTATTTGAAGTAAACGTGGCATTTTTTCTGCTGTTTGCAGCAGTGAGAATCTACCCACACAGTGAGAGTCCTTGTTAGAACTGAGTCATTAAGAAACAGGACAACTTTTTGAGTTATTTTTTGATCATTAGAGGAAAAACTTGAGTCTGGACTGGAAGGAGGCTGAACTGACATAAGCACCGCAAGCTCCATTTAAGACTTTATTATTTATGTCAAATTGGTGAGAATAGGAAAACAGCCGGAAGAGTCCTTTTTTTTTTTTACAAGCTGATAAGAGAGTGATGGATTTGGTCATTATTCTTCCCAATTACCTCTCCACTTTTATCTACTAGATTTATTCACAACAAAGAGTGAAGGCAGAATTTAGCTGTGGTCGCAATGAGCTCACAGTGGTTTTGTTATTTTCACTTGTGCATTAACACCTTTCTAATTAGATCATATAACTTTGTGTTTTGGGGAATTGGTAGTTTCTAGCAGTTTCCTTTAATAATAGTAGCTGTGTTTGTGGAACTTTTCTTGTAAAGTGCATCGTGTAACTTTCTCTTACATTTAGCAACTAAAACATGTTGACGAAGACAAAAGTTAACATTAAAAAAACTAAGAGAAGCTTCTCACAATTAATGACCTGTTATAAATCAAGATTATCTACAAGCACATAATTGTATGTTTCAGCATTGTTTCAGCTGGATGAGACAGTGGTGGAAAAATTAAGAAAAAAAGTCTTAATGTAGGTTCATGACTAACTGGCTAAGTGTACCCAAAGACACATTCAGGTGAATCAGATGAATTCATTTTGGATTTGAGCCATTGAGCAGGATGAGTAGCGGTGCCACAAAAGGCTTTTTTTTCTGCTGTCCTGTCTTATTTTTACTGATATTCAGAGCAGAAATAATGCTGAATCCACATCTGTTTGGAGTCTTTATTTGCTCCCCTCTATTTTTGAGTGACTCTGCCCTTCTCTGATTGGTTAGAATGAGGAACCTCTCTTTAAAAAAACGTCTCCTTATTTCGCAAAGATTATACTGGACTTTGCTGGACACTATTCAAAGTAGTGCAGGAGGCAATTAATGAAAACCTGCAGTACAGATTATATTTTTTAAAATGTAAATATTTAATTTTACTGTAAATACACGTTTTTAATTTTTTTTTTTTAATTATGCACTGTAGCTGTATTGTATTTGAAAATATAAATGTTAAATCAGGTTTTTTTGTGGCAAAGCCTCATGTTATTATAACGGCTCCTTGTTTTTCTATTGGATACTGATGATGATGATGATGATATAATATAATGCAGTCTAAATATACATATTTATAATGCACTCTAGACTGGTACTAACAGTATTCACACAGGCAATTATTTTTATGGTTATAAAATGAAATGCAGTCCTTTTTGCAACTTTGAATTATAAAATGTAGGTCAAATTTTGATAAAAATGCAGGAGAAGATAGAGTGAACGCAGCAAGAACAAAAAGCAAGTTACATCTTCCCCCCAGCTGAACAGAACAGCAAATGGACACAAAAAGTAAAGACACGTGTAAATTCATCCAAAGAAGAAGTGCATCTTCCTTTTCACATCCCACTGGGGTGTGTGTGTGTGTGTGTGTGTGTGTGTGTGTGTGTGTGTGTTAACCACCTGCACTTCATCCGCCTGGAGCATCTTCCTTCTCAACAGTGACACCAGAAGATGGATGGCCTCCAGGAGCACACAGCATTAAAACAAGCTGCTGTACTCAGTCTGTTTCTCATTCACAATACAATATTGGGTTCAGTACAAATTTAAGCACACAAGGCTGCTTTTTTTCTTGTCTGTGCTTCAGGATAAACACAATGACAGCCACTTGCACACGATAATACACTATCTGCTTAGTGGTGCAGAAAGTTTTCAGTCTTCTAATTCTCCATTTTCTTTTACTCATTTTTTTCTGCTTCTCACCAGTTCATCATACTCCACACTCTCTCCCATTTCCTTGTTCTCTGTTCATTCTTCCCACTGGCTGCCAGTGAGTAGAAGAAACTCACATTAAGAGTTACAGTTACAGTTACAGTTTAAACCTGCCTCCACATTTTCACAGAGGGGACGGCGATAGAGAGCAGAGAGGGTGATATATATGGTTATACATTTTTCATCAGCACTGTTTTTCTGAGCAGAGTTATAGATTTATTAGATGAATGGTTTTCTCTGTTAATACAGTTTAAACTGCTGTACAGGAGCATATGTACATGTTGTGTGTATACATGGAATAAGACCTTCATATAAGTTAACACGTGTTCATGAGGGTAAAAGCAGGATGTTTAGTTTCTCTGGAAAGTAAGTGCAGCTCACGCATCTCCCTGGGAGTGTTTCATGCTTTGCCGGGTGTTACAGGGTCATTAATAAAATCATGAAAAAGTTCAGGTTGGGGGCTATTTTACGGCTGAATAGGGGAACGGCAGGAGTGGAAGTGTGGAGAATCTCTGCATAATTACCTCTGATTCTAGCCTACTTTCTTATCTCAGACTTTACTTTAGGCAAGTGTGTCCTGTGTGCACACTTAAGAGCCTGAATACACACACACACTCACTATACAGTTCCATGCTCGATTTTATTCATACCCTGGCCTTTTAATGGCGAAGCATGTCTTCTTCTAAAACGACCACTTAATGCAAAAATACCTACTGTGAATATCTGTTAGAGGACAAAGGGTTTAATTTGATTAGAGGTTTTAAATAATGCTGCACATTTTGTGGATAAATGTTTCAAAACAACTACAAATAGACAAAAGTAACTAAAAATAAAATGAAAATAAAGATAAAATGCTGCACGTTACAGATCACGTGTCCCTCACATGCCTGATAACAGTTGAGCTGATGGTGACAGTGGCTGAAAGTATGTGATGTTAAAGTACCGTAACTGTCCACATGATCCGTCATGAATAAATGTAAATAACGTTTTTTAAGTGTTAAACAGTGATTAATACTTGACGAGCGTTCACTCTAAGATGCATTAACAGCTCTGAGGTGTTCTGAATTCAGAAATGATGCAACACTGCTTCATTTTCTTTCTTTCGACTCTCACCCCGTTAGGTGTTGGAGGTGGTACGGTCCAACTATGACACGCTGACCCTCAAACTGCAGGATGGTCTGGACCAGTTTGAGAGGTACTCGGAGCAGCCCAAAGAGGCTGCTTTCTTCAAGGAGCTGGTAAGATAAACAGTTGTGTGTTATTGATGTCTAAGTTTGATGGGGTCTCTTTGATCTGAACCACAGTGTCGCTCTGCATAAAGTGATCATCTTTTCCCATACTGCCAAGCCTTAGCTGCAAGACACTTTTATTCATATTAAACATACCACTTCTGTAGCTTTACTATGCATTTTTATATTATACTTTTGTCCCTCGATACCAAATGAGCAGAAAGCCAAAAAACGTTGCAAACATTTCAGTGTAGGACCGAAATAGAAATGTACTAAATGGCTGTAATGGGACGTGCAGGCATTTAGTGGAGTCAGTGGAGTGTAATAGATTAGCAGTCTCTCTGTCAGTGGATTTATATTCACCTTTAAAGCACAAACAAACAGAGGCCGAGTGCACGTGGTGAAGTTGTGGTTTTACGTGAGCATTGAACCTGGTGTGTCTGTTTCCAGGTGCGCTCGATCAGTCTGAATGTGAGGAAGAATGTCTCTCTGAACACGCTGAGTCAGGACGTCCTGCTCAAAGAGTTCTCCACCATCTCCTGAGACACGCACACAAACTCCACCCCCCCCTACAAATGGACATTCACATACAATCTATGTGGACATACACTAACACTTAGTTATTTCTCCATTGTTGATGCCATCAGTCGCGTTGATTTCTGGTCCTCTGTCGACTGTGAACTGAACAGTGGAAACCCACAGACATGGACACGCTCACACAGGCTGGACGCACCTTACAGACAGAACCTGAAGACTCTCCAGACTTGCCTCCTTTATCGTTGTTTGTGTGTATTGTACTGGTTCATCGTGTGCAATCTGCAGTATTGGCTGAACTGTTAACTGACTCATGAAAGTTTGCTTTTTAAAACAGTGTTTTTTTAAGCCAGATCTTCATCTCCTCTCTTTTCTGCCACTTATGTTGTTGTAAGTAGCTTCGGCTGTAAAACTAATCACAGTATGTGACCTACGATTTATCTCTCCAGTATTTACTGCAAAAGATGTAGGCTTTGAGTGAAAACATTATGTCCTTCTAACAACACTGCTAAAAGTGAACGTTTTTGAGTTTGAATCTTCCTCTTGCATTAGAGCATTAATGTTTTCCCTTCGCAGCTGATTCGTTTGTTTCGTGAACTCAATTTTTCTTCCATTCAAATGTATTTTGAATTTGCACATTTGCAGAAGGTCAGAACATTTGAGTAACTACAGTGAGGATGCTACAAAACGACAAAAACTTTATTTTTGAACAAAGCCATGATTAACCTTCATTAATGTAAGTTGGAGGTCATTTCTTCTGAATGTGTTGACGTAGACTGTTTAGAAGGCAAAGTGTTCAGACAGTGGTTAAACATTAGTTATAAAAGTGATCATATGGGAGCTGGTGTTTTTCTTTCAGTCAGTTTAGTTAAAACAGAAAAATAATTATACATTATTTGTTCTCATTCAAAATATTTTTCGTGATTTTTTTTTTTTACTGGAAGCAGATCTGAATTATGCAATTTTTTTCAAGAGCAGGGTCTTTCTTTCATCTCCAACTTCTGTAGGTATATTTATGTTTCCTTTTTTAAATAAAGGTTGATTTCCTACTACTCAGCTAGCATTTCCTTCTTTTTAAATATTAGAAATATGATATATTGAAACCTGAAGAAACCAGCTTTCACTTTGTAATGCTTCCAGCAGTCGTCCTCGTCAGCTCAGCCTTCACACAAACACTGTCCTCTGGACTGAGTCTGATACATTAGGTGTCAGTGGGAGACTGGATTTTTCATCACCACACAGTGCAGAAGTGAAAAATTACTTTTCATTCGATGAATATTGTCTTTGCAAACAAATGTTTTTGGCTCACATCATTTCTTCACTTCTCGTCCCCCGTTGAGCTTGTGTGAGCTGTGAGTTATGACTTGGTAAAATGTTTGCAGAGCATAAGCGCGCACTGAGCTCTTATTGTAACACAGACACTTTGATCAAACACGTTTATTTATATACACTTGGTGACGATCCATAACCACTGATTTATCAGTTTCCTTTTAGCTTTGTTTTGATATCCACCTGGCTCTGGAGCTGCTGAAAGCTCTCGCTGTGCTGATTGGTGCTGGACAGGGATGTCCTAGTGGCTTCATCAGGGCACTTTGTTGCTGACAACTAAAACAGTGGGCTAAAAAACTACCTTACACACGTCATGTTTGATCTACTGTTAAATTAAAGACACTGACTACAGCAGTTTTACATATAAACTTACGAAACCACTGCTTTAGTTCATCCATAATCTTAGGATGGAGGTTGTTCCACCACATGATGAGGTCAGGTCTGGACGTTGACAGGGTCACTATGATTTTTTTTTCCCATTTTGAAGCTGTTCTACTTCAGCTTTGATGTTTAGGGCCGTCGTTTTGCTTCATCACTTCTACTGAGGTTCAGCGGCCGTCCTGTAGGACACCTGGATAAACTTGGGAATTAATTTCCTTCTCCACAGTGACGAGCCGTCCATGCAGCAAAGCCGCGACCCTTACGAGGACAAGTGGTTAGGGAAATGGATGGATGGATAATATGAGGATAAGTCGCTCGCAGTAAATAGGAGGTAATGACATGAGATTGTATGGTTAACAGTCTGCACAGTAACATAATGTAACTTTCTGTATTTACCAAGTACCAGAACCAACAAATGTGATGTCACTCTGAGAAAAAGGGAACTCTCCTGCTCCTCTCTCATGTTGTCCCCCTTGCCCTCTAATGTTGTGAAACTAATTAGCCAATATCGCTAACAAACACTGTCCTCGACCTACTTCCTAATGATGTCTGCGGCCCCAGGCGCAAACAACACCGACCAAATCTTTCGTTTGTCAGAAGTTGCTCCAAGCAACGAGCAGACGTCAGAGAAAACGGAGATCATTTTGATTAGCTAAAAAGGTAGCTGGAAACCGAAGTGAATACAGCTGGGCAGAGACAGAGGGGGAGGTGGAAAGAAGGTGATGAAACCCCTGTGATGAAAGTGCTGGAGTAATAAAGATGGATCCATATCTCCTCAGCACATTTCTCTTACTGTGTGTTACTGGAAACTACAGTTTCACATTAAGTGACAAAATGTTCATTCTGAAACAAATCACACATAGGGAGAGGGAGAAGATTCCTGATGAGTTTTCATTCGTCACAATAGAGAAGGTTTTAGTGGTAGGTGAACATGTATCGTCAGCACAATGTATTCATACTGTCATGAATACATTGTGCTGATAATACATGTTAATCCTCTACAGAGCTTGGGACGTGGGAGTTGTAGATCCCTATTAGCCACCTGTCTGTGGTAATTTTGTGAATTACTAATATATTCATGCACAAATGCACATTTTGACTCAGGCCTCTCTGGACAACATATTGTAACCAATCTGATTTTCACAAGCTAAAGCACCTGTTCACCAAAATTCATTAGGCAAAACATATTAACTGAATTAAAATAGCACGCTCTATTTAATTTTTCTTTATATGAACGGTTGAGATTTACTGCATTGTTTTTTGTTTTTTTTTTTTACATCAAACTCAGTTTCTAGGTTTCTTACTGCTGCATATGTTATAAAGTCTTTTGAGGTTTCACAGAGAGCTGCACAAAATCTGATAAATGTCAGCAGCTGGCATATAGATTATATATCACCGTAGGCAGCGTTGGTTGGATATGGAGACAAGAAAGAAAAAGAAGATGTGGTGGAGTGGAGTTAGAACGAAGCAAACTCACCCGACCTCTGTAGCCGACTGCGGCCGCTGCGTGTGGGGAAGTTGCTCTGGGGGTAATGTAGGTGTCAGGCGTTGGCAGGGAAGAAGGACGTGTTGGAAAACAGATAACTCTGGTTCTGCTGCTCTGATTTGATCCTTTCTGTTCCACTGTGAGTCTGACAACATTTCATGTTAACGTTTGGTGGAGACTAAGGCAGGAGGCGTTACCACTTGAGATGACAGAAAGAAAAAGTTGTACACACATTATCTTTTGGGTTGAAGCTGAGCCACCTGTCTGCTCCTTTAATGCAGAAGAAGTGAGATCATAAACATTAACTTACACAATTAAAACTGTGTGTGTGTGTGTGTGTGAGACTGCTGAAGAAAATTACACAATAGCCTCTCTTCATGCAAGCTTCATGCTAGCGTTAAAACCTCATTTCAGAGATGATAATGTGCTTCTGCAGGGACTATGAATAAAGCTGTGACATGGAAAGTAGATTCTCACTGTGTCTATTTGTAAAGTGAAGTAACCCATGAGTAAGATCATTTTTATAGTTTATGTAGATGTCTCTGTCCGGTGTCTTTAGAATATATCATATAATCTGGTGTGCTGTGTGTGTTCATGTGTGTGCTGATGACAGTTTAGACAGTGGCAAGTTGGAGTGTTTTACTATGACATTAATGCTGCTGTGTATTTATAAGGTTTCATTTAGCCATATCGGCCTTCTTATCAAATATTCATTTGAGGGGAGATTGCCTACTTTGTCTTGGCTCTCTCTCTCTCTCATCCCTTCACTCCTTCATTTCTTTATCACGTGTGCCTTGCTGTCTCTGAAAATATGAAATAACTCAAACTGCTTCTTTCCAAGGATGCACACATAAGCTGAAACACAGACCCTGGCAGCACGTGGAACACAACCTCTTGAACCTCTGTGCCAGCTCACCTGTCCGTGCATACCTCTGCTCTATCTGTGTGTGCGTGCTAGTGTGTGTGTGTGTGTGTGTGTGTCACCTGTATCATCTCTCCACACTGTGCTCAACTTCAGGCATCAATCAGAGCTCATTATTGGTTATCTGTCAGCTCCACTTTCCAGCCTGCAGCAATGCTACACTCCTCTGTAAACCCCTGTGGGAGATAAACACCATCAGTACTGCGAGATTTATCCGTCCCAAGGCACATAATGTATTCAAATACCTCTCCACTGTGTTCCCTCTGTCATCTTCTATTTCTCTGTGAGTTTCTTCTTTATTTCAATCTGCTCTTCGGATGCACCACAGTCCCAGCTCTCTTCCTGTGTCCTGTCTTGCCGTTTCTTTCTCCTTCATCCCGCTCTTTCTCCAGAGGATGATACATATATTCTTTCACCTCTATCTAGTCTTACAGGAGATAGCAATCCATCACCTGTTTGCGTGTGGTTAAGGAAGCTTAAGAAAATGTAATTTAAAGGTGCAGTGTGTAAGATTTTGTGCCATGTAGCTGTAAGACTGTAGATCACTACCCTCTCTTTCAAAGTGGTGCTATAGCATCACCAAGCTGAGATTACAACATGAAAACCTGACATTTCTAGAGCCAGTGTCCTTTAAGGGCTGCTGTAGAAACCTGGCATTACTTTCAGGTGATTACACACTAATGAAAACATAATTATGAATACTATTCTCATCTACACTGTAATAATAGTTGTTTCATCCTCAGGTGCATGTATAGAGTGGATGTTCCTGTGTATTGAATAAAATACACAGAGTGCTAAACAACAACAGAGCTTAAATACGTGCTCTGGGCTGGGATTAAAATCATTCCACTGACTATTTCAATTTACTAATGATGGACAATACCACTCTGTGAAAACAGAGGTATGATGTGTTACGGTGTAGCTTTGTACAGTCATCACTTGTGTCTGTGTTTTCATTCTAGTGTTTTTGCTTCCTTCCATTGACATTTCATCCAGCGCTGCCATCCTGTCAAAAGTTCAAGTTAACGTTTAGATTTATGACTAAATACCTACAAGACTGATGAGGTTCCCGTCAGTCTCAGCTGTACTTTGAGTTTAGTGCTAAACTAAGAAGGTAAACATTGTACCTGCTAAACATCAGCACGTTGGCACTGTCACTGTGAGCGGGTTTGGCTTTTTTAATCCATCTCTGGCAAGTCCCTCAACTTCATGGTCTTGAACGTGGACAGACATGTGGCCTTGATCCTTACACAACATCAAACTAAGAAAAGACTTTTGGGGCCAATGTGGCATCTTGGTCAGTTTTCATCATCAGTTTAGTGATGACCACTGTTTCTCTCATGTTTGACAAGAATTATGCATCGCAAAATGCTGAAGTCAAAGTAGGATCAGGTCACTGCTGCATTATGTCCTCAAATGAAGAACATCTACAACACAAAGCTCCTTGGTTAAACATTTACTTTAAGCCCCGATGATGTCCCTATTTGTGATGGAAAGAAACCTGCTGATATCTCATAAACCAGTCTGTGGCCCCTATGGTCTCCATCCGTCCTTTGCTGTGTATTTATGGATAACGACCTTGCTGCGCATCTTGCATTTTCTGAAACATGACTGAGCCATAAGTTAACTGAAGGACAGCGTATTGATCCACAGGTCTAACTTCTCCATACCACGCCAAACCAAGGTGAGACCATCCATCAGCAAAGCACAGATCTGCAGACACACACGCTCCCACATCTCTGTGTCTGTGTGAATGCCTGTGGCACTCCCTCCCTTGATCCATCACTCCTCCCAGCTTTGTTCGGTTCTCAGCTCAGACAGATGCAGATGCTCCAGCTGTCACACGGACTCTATTCGGTCATTTGCGGATGTTTTTATCATCAGTAAAGCCAAAGCAGGTTTGTCCAAAGCATCCACTGTGGTGTGCCCATCGCTGCATCTGAACCTCAAACCCACGGAAAGCTTCAAAGTGACCTATGAGTGCGCGCTGACGCTGAGCGGGACTTCAGTTCGGACGGAGGCAGACAGAGAGACTTTTCCTCCGCATCATTCCTCAGGTTTCAGCCTGCAGAAAAGTGACATGCAAACAGGGATGAAGGCGCAGAGCTCGTAGACAGATCCTGCAGGTGATCACCGTGGTGGTCTGGTAAGAACTGAACAATCCAAACCAAACATGAAATCCAGGAGCCAGGACCAGAGTCTGTCTGACTCCAGAGAGCTGGACAGATCTTACGACCCGCTTACAGGTAGGTGGAACCTTTTCATCGTGTCTTTCTTTTGGTTTTACTGCTGTTTGCTGACCTGGCTTAAAGTCACGTTGCGCTAATGAAAGTTTGCGTTAGTTTTCCAAGAGTCTCTGTTAACCCGCTGCACACAGCAGAAGACTTCATTGATCTGGAAATGCGTGAAAGTATGGGATCAAATCACCGCCACAATGATTTTGTGCGTGTGTAAAAAAGATCTGTACGTAAACCGATGTTTGTCCGTA
>JAUYWH010000001.1:18455894-18466933 GCA_034779795.1 Ctenopoma multispine
GACAAACATCGGTTTACGCACAAATCTTTTTTACAAACCGTATTTACGGACAGACAAACATCGTTTTACGGACAAATATTTTTTACAAACCATAATTACGGACAAACATCGGTTTACGTACAGATCTACACACGCACAAAATCATTGGGGTGGTGATTTGATCCCATATGAAAGCTGCTCCAAAAACCAGCATCAGTTAGATTTTAATGTGACCGGTCGTTTGTTTTTATCTTCAGATGAACTTTAAATCATTGCCTTAACCTCATTTAAATAAAACAAAATACACACAGTCCTACCAGCTCCAGGTCCTCAGTGCTCCCGTTGAAGGTGTTAAGGTAGAAAAAAAACTTTGTAAAATGAATAGTTGTCTCTAAATAATGCTGCTCTAAAAGAAAACCAGTACAGCAGCTTAGACAGCTGAAGCAATGTAAAGAACTGGATGTATGATTCACGTCTAAATATGAATTATGAATGATTAAATGAGGGGAATGTGTAAAGACCAAATGCAATCTCAAGAAAGAAAAGAAATGCTGCAAAAAACACACACAGAGAGTCTAGAGAGAAAAAAAACTGGAAAGTATAAGAAAAACGTGCTTCATCCACCTTCTGTCATCTAAAATTATACCTGTCAGTGTGTGTTTACACTTTAATTAGATCAGCGAGGCACCTCTTCATTTTCCTCACGATGCTTGTGAAGCTGAGGCTCTTCAGAGATCACTGCGCACTCGCTGCTTTGTCAGACTGGTCTGTCATTCTTGTGACAACTTTTCAAAATAGTTTGCTTTAAAGATTACTGAATGAATGTATAAAAATAACTGTTCTGCCTGAAGAGAGGCACGAATCTGCTCTCATTCATTCTGCAGGACATTTTTAAAATGGGTGGATGGACGAATGAAGGTGGATTTAGTGGCTGATAGTTGTTGTGGGCACAGGATCCAGTGTGATATCCAGTCAGCAGCAGGTTGACCAAACAATAAACGCGTGCATGGACACAGAGACTTTACGGCGTGTCCAGCAGACACAAACAACTCTCTGGAATAAAGAGTGAAGCTCTGAGCTCAACAGCCTGCAGCACAAACTATGTAGGCTACCAGCCTTTACTGTTATGCTCCACCGGATCAGTCAAATAAACAACAGTTGTGTTAAATGTACTGACCTCTTATGGAAAAATGTGTTCAAAATGCATCTAAAAGATTCATCAGCTATATCTAAAAACCATTGTAAAGCTGCTGAAAACCTGGTCATACATTATAGATATTAGCTCTTTGTCAAATAATCACTTTCTACAGTAGAACGTGTTACAATCACTTTGAGAGACTGTTAAACCATCATGTCATAGAAAACATCAAAACAATTACTTTAAAGAATAGAGTGACATTTTGGGAAATATTCATATTTTAGATGAGAAAATGTATATCACTGTTACACCTGTAAAGTAAATACGAAGCTATTGCAAGCAGCCAGTTAGCTTAGCGTAGCTTAGCATACACACTGGAAACAAAGGGAAACAGTTAGCCATGGTTCTGTGAAAGCTACAATAACCTTTGGGAATACCATTACCAGTACCAATACCAGTACCATGAGGCTCAAAATCATTCCACTGTGGTTGGACCAGCCATCAGGACCTTTATGAAATTACAGTAAATAAGAAGATAAAAAATTTACCAGTCTAAGAGGAATAAATAACCTTCTCTGACTGGTTATAAGGGTGAGATTCACTCAAGAACCTTAAGAAGCAAATTCACAGAATCGCTCCACAATAAGAATTTAACTTTTGGAGCATATGTCTAGATAAAGACGAATTAAAAAGTTACATACTGTAGCTTTAAGAAAACAGAACCCACCAACTTCCTTTAAATTGTATATGTATGGGGTTGTGTTTAACCAGGTATCCAGGAAGTTCCATTATAACTCCTAGTGACAATACATATTACTTACATGTTAATTGAAGTTTTTTTCTCATGTTACACATAACACATAAGAACAACACATAAAATCTGACCTGACCACTGTATCCAAAACATTTTCCAATCTTACATGACTATGATTAAGGTTTGGTTGGATTTAGGCAAAGAAAATCCTTGGTTAAGAGGTCAGTCATCATTTTGGTCCTAATTTATGATTCAGCATTGAACATCTTGTCTTGGTTCATGGGATTTAAAAAATAATTACTGTCTATAGTGTTGTGATAATCTCCAGTGTCATATGTTGCATTTCTGTGTGTTTGCATGAGAAATGTAAATTATAACAGTAACATTAGATTGGTTTCATTCATGCCCTTTTTATAGAGCAGTTTGTTCACTAATGCATTAAAGTCCGAACATTCAGAACCTAAATGTTGACTTCATATAATGTAAATGTGTAGTTAATTTCAAAATAAATCCCCTCAGGCCCGAAATACTTTAGGTGCCAAATGGAAATGGCTTTAGTCTGGACTGATGCAGTTTTCTGTATTAAAATCAATGTTGTGTAACAACAAAATCAAAGCTGGTTCTACGTAACTGATGAGTTGACCTCAGTGTGAGGACACAGGAGAAAACAAATGAATTGATGTAAACGTCTGTAACAGTCACTGGGGAGCTCATGATGTCAGCAGAAGAGAACCAGTGTGTGTGTGTCCATGGTTTGTATAAAATGGACGTCTATAATCTGAACCATGTCCTTCTGGGGGATTATGGTAAGCACGGAGGCTGTTGCCGAGGCAACATTAGCTTACAAACATTCATTTGGTGCAGCGTGACCCTGTGCCGCGACCTCCCAAAGAAAACATTGTTCCAGTGAACTCAGACACCCTCAGATGAAAGACGGGGTCATAATGAAATGAACATCACTCGTTTAGAAGTCTTTATAAGCATCTACACATTTTGTGTAATTATTTTATAGTTAATGAATCATTTGCTGTCATGTTGATATTAAGCTTACATTTGACCTTATTCCTTGCTGTTGTTGTTGCTTATATTCAGCAAGAAAACTAAACTTTTTGTCTTACACAGCACTGTGGAAGACACTGATGATGTGAGAAATGTCTCTGAAATGATGAATTAATGAAACAATTGTCTTACAAGTAATAGTAAAAAACAAGAAAGATTATTTGGATGCATGAAACATACAGCTGGGACACTGTTGTAGGAGCCTTTAATCCTTCCACTGCGATTAAATGTATCTCCAAAGTCGATATTTTCAAACACTTCAGCAATTTGTGCTCCTCTGATCCACCTGATTGAACGTCCATTGATTAGGTCGTCTTCAGAGGCTTCAGAGTACAGACATCCCCCCTAATTATTTCTAGGCTCACATTCAACTGAAATGCATTGCTGTATGCTCAGAATCTCCTGACATGGTAGGATTTAGTTATTCATTCGTAAAAAAACCCCAAATATTATTAGTTGTAAAGAAAAGAGGTGATGACCTCATTTTGACTTTCAGACTTTCTCTCACTCGTCTCGTTCCACACATTCAGCTCGAGTTGTTTGCACCAGTGGATAAAAGGAGTGGATGAAACCGTCTTTAAGTGTGTTAATGACAGCAGAGGAGAGAGTATTGATCTGCCTCAGAGGGCTGCTGGCTGTTCAAATTAATTCCCACAATCAAAGTCGCCCAGAGGCTCATTCACAATAGTCTGAAATGTCAGCAGCCCCTGAAATAGTTGTTGAGTCAGTCTTAGTCTAAGTCAAACTGTTTTTTTTTGTTTTTTTTATTGGACAGTTTTAGTCAGTTTTCATAGAAAGAGCCTGCACAGAAAGCAATTAACAGCTATGGTGAACTCAGTCATTAATGTTGTAAGGCAGTGTGTGTTTTTACATTCTGTCCAGCCAGTGTTTCTAATCTTACATAACCCAAACAAGCGGCTGACTTCGACGTCCCGTCTGTCTCTGTGAGAACAACCTCTCTCGCCCTGTTGCTGTCAGGTTTCTCTCTGAACAAGTGGCATCAAGCAGCTGCTCTTAGAAAGCAATTCAGAAAAGCATCTTTGATCAATACCCTGCTCTACAAATGTCAGTCAGAAAGAAAGCAGCGAGGATGTTTTCTTTTTCTTCTGTTTCAATGTAAAGTACTTCTCCAGTTCATTTTTTAAACTTTAATTTAAAAAAAAATCTCCTGCATCAAAAGGCTGAGATGATTTTGTGATACCTGTGTATGTGTGTGAACCCGTGTTTGTTTTTCCATGAGCGTGCAGCTGCTGCATTTGATCGTTTGATTTTCATATCCTCAGTATCCATTGTTACTGATGCCCATGATAAGTGTGCTTACAGGTAACTAAAACACAGACCTGCAGTAATAAATAATGAGTTTTATCAGAGCAAGTTTTGTGTTACTCAGTTAGTGAAACATTAGCTTTTTTATTTGTCTATAAAATCTAGGATGCTGGAAAATATAAGATACACTAATAAATACATAAATAGAATGAATTCATATTAATAATGTATGATTATTTATAGTAGCATTATGCACACTAATCTAACATGTAGGAAGTAGAGAGAAGTTAGGTCTGTTTATATGCTCTTGAGCAGCATATTTAATGTCTCGGGTGTTTCACCGTATGATTTAACCTACTAAAACTCACACTACTAAAACATGTAAACATCAAACAACACGTCTAAATACTCTGTACTGTAGTTTATTCCGTCTTTGTTGTAGTTATCAATGATGATGAATTTTTGTAAATTCCATAATGTTTATTATTTATGTATTTATTTATTCTCAAACTGACATGTTGTAAAAATGCAGCTGCTAAAAGTGTTACTGCATGATACCAGTATGTGTTTACACATGTACGAGAACATACTGGATTTGAGAGTCACTAGGAGAAATACTTTACTACTTGAGACATAAGGTAGATACAAAGAAGAAGAAAATTGTTAATAGAGACAGGTTCACAGGTTTTCTCTCTGTGAGGGTGGAGGTGTATAAAACACACAACAGGTTTTGGTCTCCTGCAGTGCTCAGTGTTGCTTTCTAGTTGTATGTTGTATTCAGCAGCTGTGTGTAATTTGAGTGTAGTTTAACACTGCCCTCTGGTGGCAAGAAGGACACATGAACATCTGGACCCCCCCCCCCCCCCCACCTCACTAAAGCCACTAAATGCTACACCCACTGAACTAATCTTAGGTTTGTGTAAACAGACATATTTGGGATATAATTAAAATCCATTACCTTTCTCAATCCACTGTGTGTCTACTTTTAGAATAAAATTGGAAAAGTCTTTGACCTCTGTGAACATTTGTGAGGTAAAAAGTGTCTGTGTCTACTTTTGGAGCTACTTTATTGATGCAGGTGGGTCAAACTTCTGCTGTGTCTAGTGGGAGAGAGGAGCTGGGATGAGGAAAGGAAAACATGCTTCTCTTTTGTTGGATCACCAGATTAATGAAGCCAGGAAAAGTGACACACCCAGTGTGTCTGGCCTCATTATTGTTACAGTAATGATCCAACACAACGTTTGTGGTGTGTGCAAATCTTTCCCAACTCTCCTGCACTTTTACTCGCTTTCCTCATCCTAAAACACTTTACATCTTCTACTTCCTGTGCAGCCAAACAGGATTTTGACCCACGTATCTTCTATTTAATTCCTAACATTTTCCAAGAATATTAAAAACATCAGGCTACGTTTAGCATCAAACTAAACATGACTAGGTTTGCTTTTTAAGCTGGTTAAATAAAAGCGAGATACAGTTCAACATCTGTATCTCAGAATGCTTTAGTCTTATCATTTAGTCAGTCCTCACATCCTGTTGTGGTCCAGACAGATTTGAACTGATATGTCTCACTGGCTCAAAGCCAGGTCAGCGAACAACTTCACACGCCAAGTTACATGGATACATTAAGTGTTTGAGTCGATTTTGGCTCATGTTTAATCCAATTACCACAGTGTCCACTATGTGGGCCACTCTATCTGCCTCTAATCTTTGCTGTGATTGGTTGTTTCCAGGTAATCCAGTGTCCAAACCCAATAAAAAGACCTTAAAGCAGCGGTTCCTCAAACTGCTCCCCTGCTGTCCCTCTGGCTCCAGCTCGTCTGTTAGTCAAAGCAAGTGTCAGGACACACACGCACATGTGAATGTAGTTACTGAAGAAGCACAAACACAAATATTTTCAAATATTTTCAGCTCCTTTTTTTGTCTCGTCTCCTTCCTTTGTTTTCTACACTTATCTCAGTGAGTAACTGCTTAATTCCCCTCTCCATCTCTACAGGAAGTATAACTGATGATGGTGAACTGACGACAGTGTGTCACAGGCCGGAGGGACTCGACCTTCTCGTACAACAGACCAAGTTCAGCAAGAAAGAGCTGCAGGTCCTTTACCGGGGATTCAAAAATGTCAGTCACGCTCTGGTTTATGCATAGAAATGTGCAGAGGGTTTCATGGGAGCAGGGGCTCTGTTTTTAAAAATCTACCAATGTGCAGCTAGCTAATTTAAAGAAATTTACAGTATTACAATTATTAATAATAGATACATCTGTATGACTGTCCTTGTAGACATTGTAAAGTTAATGTTTTATTTTTACCTTGTTTGAAGCTTTTGGGTGCGGTATGAGACCCAAACATATTCCCATGTTTTTATTTGTAGTGAGTTCAAATGTTAAAAAATCTAAATTTGGTTTAATTTTTTTCCTTTTTATTCTTGGTCTATTCACTTTTTTAACACATTGCTGTTACAAATCTTTTTAAATAGTCCATGTTGGCAAAGAATATATCATTGAAAATGTATACTAATGTTGACACAGTAAGGCATTTGAAATGGTAAAATGGACCCCAGAAGACCCCGGAGGATTCATGAATGTTTTACAGTAGATAGCAGGGCCTTGAGCCCCTTGAGCACATCTACCCACACTGTCTGCTTGGTAGATGTGTAAATATTTTATCATGTTTGAGAAAGTGTGACCATTTTTTTGGTTAGTCTTTTGTCGACATGATAATGTTATCATTTCCACAGGAGTGTCCCAGCGGCGTGGTGAACGAAGAGACATTTAAAAACATCTACTCCCAGTTCTTCCCTCAGGGAGGTCAGACACACTCACTTATCCCCATACCACTGTTTTATTTCCTATGTAAAAACATAGGAACTATTTATGTATCTGACTTATAACAAACTGCAGAGCATATGATGGACTATGTCTGTTAGTATTTAGGAACATTTTCTCTTTGTTCCAGATTCAAGTATGTATGCACATTTCCTGTTCGAAGCCTTTGACACCCACAACAACGGATCGGTCAGCTTTGAGGTGACATGCCAGCTCTTTACCTCCCAAAACCTTCTTTCCTTCTGTGTTTCTCTGACTCACTCTCACTGATGTTAGTATCACTTTCCTTTTCTGTTCCCTGCTGTAGGACTTTGTTATAAGTCTGTCCATCATCTTGAGAGGCTCCATCACGGATAAACTCAACTGGGCCTTTAATCTGTACGATCTCAACAAGGACGGCTGCATCACCAGAGAGGTGCTCTAACCATTCACAGTGTGTGCGTTTGTTTTGGGAAATGTTAGTTGCTTGTGTTTTCCTTATTTCTTTTTCTCTCTTCTTTCTGTACAGGAGATGACAGACATCATGCACTCAATTTATGACATGATGGGGAAGTACACCTACCCAAGCATGAAGGACAGTGCTCCCAAGGATCATGTTGAAAGCTTCTTTCAGGTAAAACACACAAACAACCAAACTAATACACCAGATTTTACATCTTCCAACATTAAAAATATATAACTATAATTACACAAAAAGGTTTCATTTGATTTCCTTACACATTAACTACATTAATTCCCTTTCCCTCCCTAACCTTTTGTGTATTTCCACAATTCCCATGTTTTATATTTCCTCAGAGAAGCTCAGTTGAGTAGAGCATTTTATATTTTATATTATTTCCACATATTAAACGGGCTTCATGTATTATCTGTGGTGTAACTGCAGTCAGCAATACTTGTGAATCCTAAACACTGTGTAGTATATAGTTAAAGGCACCCTCTAGAGTTTTTGACCACTAGTAGCGCTATGGAGCACAATCTTTGGGAGAAGGAGGCAAGTTTCTTTTTATATGTTATAGTTGTTAGGTAGCAGATGCAAACTTGTTGAATTCTTCCAGAAAATGGACAAGAACAATGATGGAGTGGTCACCATGGATGAGTTCTTGGAGACATGTCAAAAGGTATTTTTTAAAATCAAATCACTTTCAAATATTTCAAATGTACATTACATTACAAAACTATTTCTACGCAAAGCGATTGTAATAACCTAAATGTGACCACTTTTTCTTTCTTCATTCAGGATGAAAACATCATGCAGTCCATGCACTTGTTTGATAATGTGATCTAAAGCTTGGCACAAAAAGCTTCACCTGCTTGGAGCTCCACTACAGCCTCCCAGCTAGAGGGGGTCTACTTTCTGGACCTAAACAGAGCGAAAGCTGAATTATATCTACACTAAAACCACTTAATCTAAAAACACCTGATATACGTGAAAGAGGATTTTCTATAGCAGAGTTTTTATAGTGTGTGTACAGAAAGGCATTAAAAGTGGATTCTGGTGTAAAAATATGATATTTGAAGCTGTACTAAGACAACTGAGGTAACAATAAGAACTGATCTTCACTCATACAAATGATGAACATGAATACATTTCATTCTCTATCATGTATTATACACATGAGAGAGAGTCTGAATGTACAGACACATTGTACAAATGAAAAAATGTGTCACACTTTCTATACTCACAGTTACTCTACAGTGACACACAAACTATACAATAACAAGAAAACTACAAAAGTTGATGATGAATTTTGAAATCAAGCAATAATCTTAAATGAATATTTTATCAAATCTTATCTAGTTCTCTGTGTTCTTATGGAGCACACTACTCACATGTATGATAATACTGTTTATTGTGCCTGCATGATATTTCTGTTAGACTGGCCATTAAAATATTGAATTCATATATTTTCTATATAAAGATGGTAACAAAGATGAAAGGGATGATGAAACTGAATAAACCCACAAAGTTGCTATGCAAACGCACATTGTTATTTTCCTACTGACCAGCTGATGTGTTACGGTGATGCTCATCTCATCTCCTCAAAAGGACAGAAAAGTTACCTCGTGTTTGGAAAATAAATCAATCAGCAGGTAATAAGTACAGATGTTAATAATTCAAATGCTTCTGTTATTAAAACGTCTACTTGTGTAGCTTCTCCAGCAATGTCATAATGTGCCATATAGATTTCAGTGTTCGTGTCCTGAACAAATCGACCCTGTCAGCACTGATCATCTGAGAAAGACATCACAAGATTTAGCAGCACTCCAGATTGGGTTTTTTTTTTTCTGTAGGCAAATCTACCACTTTAATCACTTTTGTAAGTGGTAGATTTGCCTGTGAATCATGATGCAGCTGAGAGGAGTAGATATACCCCACACCCTCAGAGAAATCTGATCCCATTCATTTTCCACATTCATGCTGGTCTGCCATGTGCACAGATGGAAAAGTGTCATCTACAGGGAGAAACAGTCTTCTGGATTAAACAGACTCGTGGGGAAAAAGAATAAAAAATCACTGGTCAGATAAGGAGGAGGGAGTGGTAAAATAAACAGCAAGAGAGAGATATTCAAATATGTCAAACAAAAGGAGATAAACGGATTCTTCCACAAGATCACTGCTGGTGCAAAAATAAGTGAATGAGATGTTCTGTGAGGAAACGTAACTCAGTAAACTGTCTCACTGTAAGACTAAACAACAGGAATGGACTAGTTAAAAGTGGGAAAACTGAGAAAACAGATGCTTTGAGACTCGGAAGAGAGAAAATAATCAGAGGAAGGAAAAACAGCTGCTGTGGATGAACTGCTCTCTCTCACAGCATAGCTTCAAAGTATTTTAAAAGGACATAAGGTACATTACAACACACATGAGGAAGTTATTATTCATCTAAAGTATATATATTTTATATACAGTATTATAACCAAGGCCTTAACTATTGTATTTTTTTCTCTTGCAGTTTAGTGCAACTATAAAAAGACTAGCAGGAAGCCTTTTCTCTGTGTAAACAACAAAAGACTAAAGGATCCCGTGGAAAAGCATTACACAGACCACTTCATATACCACTAAGATTAATGAAACCTGGATGTTGTTTGCTACATCGCATAGAGTGTGGAGGACAGTCGTGTTACAGCAGTAGGTTCTTGTGATTGAACAGATTTTGCATTTTTAGGTTGATGCTGATGTTGTAGAAGCTGTAGTAACATCTTCATTAGTTTATGAAAGCATTTAAAGCAGGTAGAACATTTTTGATCCTAAACTAAAAAACAAACAAACAGTGACACAATAATACGTTTAATATATCCTTTATTTTTTTATTAAACAAAATTTCAGTAAAAACTCTTTAAGTAGAAAGACAAATGTCCCTGTCAGTAGTTTGCTCCAGCTGTAGGGCTGCCCCTGACATTATTTCTCATGATGACTAATGAATCGGTTAATCTTTTGAAAAACTTTACCTTTATTGTTAATTATTACAGTCACATACAACCTCCTCTTTATCAAATTAGTTACAAATCAATCTTTGTTAAGATTGTGGTAAGGCTAGATAACGTCCTTATCCCATGAAAATAAGTTACAAAAGAGTGGGGACAGCCCTACACTGCCCTCTCAAACGTCTGCCAAACACCTCCACCTTTCCCGTGTGTTCACACCTACTGAATTAGTGCTGTGAGACAAAACGAGTCTGACTCCTGGGTCACAGCGGGGGAAAGTTGACAGTATATAGTGTCAAAACTACAGCGTAGACAGAAGTTTCTCTTACAAAGGCGCTAAGAAAGAAACAGAGCGGTGAGCAGGTGCACCATGCACGTCGAGCCACATCTGGCAGTGTTTTCCCACTATTACTCTCTTTTTGGTTTCTTTTTCTTAAAAAACAAAACAAAGACGGAAGCTACATGATTATCATCACAAAATAAAATCTCTTTGGCTTAGAACACCCACCCAAAAGAAGCATAAACACACACACACACACACACACACACACACACACACACACACACACACACACACACACACACACACACACA
>JAUYWH010000001.1:18467033-18497374 GCA_034779795.1 Ctenopoma multispine
CACACACACACACACACACACACACACACACACACACACACACACACACACACACACACACACACACACTCACTCACGTGCACACACTCTTAGAAGGTTCTCTAACAAAAAAAACCTACAAGCATTGTCATTGTCACAATTAAAATCAGCAAAATTAGGCTGTAAAACAAAGTAGAGCCCTGTTATGAGATTATGAGTCCAATACTCAGTGATAATTGCATATATTACACCGGGCTGAGAGCAAAGGGAATAATCTCTACTGACAACTATATTCTCTTCTTCTTCCCATTATGTCGCACTTCAGCTCCGCTGCCTGCTTTTCCACTTCTCTCCTTCTTCTGGGTCTAAAAGAGAAGAGGAAAGAGAAATCATGAAGAAAAAAAAAGAAAGTTTAATTTGCTTTAAATTATAACCAACATAATCAAAAAAGGCTGCGGTAACGCTGGCGTGTGCTGACCTTTATTAATGCTCAGGGTAGGGTTGTCTGTCGTAGGCCATGCTGTGTTGGTAATCATCATACATCACTCCGTCCATGCCGTCCATGGGCATGTCACCTGGATATCCCCCATAGTTCTGGAAACCAGCGTCCAGCTCTGTAGGAATTAAATGTGCTTGTTTTACTAGTTGCACACAAGACCAACAGTTTGCGTTTAGATTTAGTTTCACTTGTTGCTTGGAGTGTTTATTTATTGCTGTTGTCATGAAAGCTGAAGAGGCTAGTGGAAATCATCAACATTTTCCACATTTTAGGTGCATTTTTGGAGCAGTGTGATCACACGGGGAAGAGTAGCTGATCCTGTTTCTCTGCTCAAAGTAGGAGAAAGAAAATACCAAGGCCATAAATGGAGAACAGGAGGGAGAGAAGGAAAGGAAGGGATTTAATAGTAAGATGCAAACACAGACAGAAAACTCCAGAAGGGAGATCATTAGACTGAGAAGAAACCAAGAAAACACCCCAGCATGAAGCATAAAGTTAAGTCAAAGGCAAAAGTGAACAAGACAAGAATCAGCTTATGATGTGTTCACCTTGTCATATACAGTTCTCATGAAACAGAGTAGAAATGAAACTAGTTTCAAACACAATCTGTAAGCAGCCAGAGTGAGGCAACCTGCTAACACGTAACAGATTTTTAACAGTGCGGTCGCTGCATGTGGTGGGGTGAGCCAGCGCTGAGCAATGTGCTGTATGTGCACATTTCAGCCATAGTTACTCACCATCTGGGAAGGGAACTTCCATGGGGACACTGTTGTGAGCCTGTAGAGAGGTCAAAATAGGCCAAAGGTCAAATGAAGTCAACACCTTTTTATAGAAAGCTGATTAATAGTAATTTACAATACTTTATAGTAAGATGTATAATAAAGAAGAACAAGCGATGTTCAGTTGTAATGTCCTGGCAGTGGAGGGTGCCAGATACTAACCATCTCCCAGGCAGCGGGGTCGTGTTTGAACAGGGAATGCGTGAGCTCCACAGACACCCGCTTCTTGTACTCTGAGGTCTTGTCCTCGGAGATGCGGAAGAGCACGGCTGCAGCGTAAGTAGCTGAGGGGGAAAAGATCAGAACACACTCAGTGATGTATAAAAGCTAAAAACTAATGATGATGATGATACACAGTAGTGTGGGTTTGTTGAAAGACCAGATGTAATCTACAAATCAGTTACTGCATGTCTGACCAGCAGGTATTTTAAGGGACATGGTGCATTTACAGCATTAACATTGAAGCAAGCCTCATAATATAAAATAATAAAAGCTTAAAAGAAAGTTTTGAACAGGAATACGATGTACTGAGGGAAAAAAACATCTAAAAAGTAAAAGTGGCACCTAAAACACCTGTAACAACAACATTACAAAATGATACATTACTAATATAAAATAAGAAATAAAAGAAGTAAAATATATTGAAACAATCTGTACTTGATGTACATATGTGTATATAAAAAGTGAAGTATGCTGACAGTATCTTCTATGCGAGTACCTGGAAGCTGCACTTACAGTGAGTCCAGCAACTGAGTACATTGATTTTGTTGTGACGAAACACTATGTTAGCTGATCACAGTGCATTATCTGCATGTCTTACCAATGCCCTCATTGTTGGAGTGCAGCAGCTCCATCAGTGGAGACGAAGCTCCCTCGCTGTCAATAAGATCAGCTGACGGCTTGTCCAGAGCCAGCTCGCACAGGACGCCTGCAGCCACACGCTTCACGTTGTCCACTGGAGAGTAGAGCAGCTGGAGAGAGGAAGTAAAACATTATTTGAAAAAAAGAAATTAACAGGAAATATGGCAAGAACGTGTGCGCACGTCAGTTCCCTGTCACCTGCACAAATAGAGGGATGGTCTGCAGGTTGGCGATCTCTGCTCTGTTGACAGGATCTCTGGCCAGAATGTGCAGAGCTCCTGTGCAGCCCTCCACGATCTCCTCCATTCTCACTCCATCCTGAGAACAAAGATGAACAACATCTAAATTAACCAAAACAAAATACATAAAAAAAAACCCACAACTAGTAACGTCCAGAAGTTATTAAACACACATTCAGGGATAATTACGTATTCTATGACACAAGCCTATCATGTACCTGGTATGTCTGTTGTGCGGATGAGCCGTGTTTCTGTGCGTCCTGGTGGGCTTTGAGCAGCAGGTTGACCAGACGGGGGATGGCTCCTCCATCCCTCATAGGGGCCTGGTTCTCTGGACACAGGGCCAAGTTACGGATCAGGCCAACCACAGCCTTCAGGCAGGAAAGAGAAGCAAGGATTTGATCAAGACACTGTTCATTGTTAATGGTCATCAAGTGAAACAGGGCTGGAAAACAGCTTAGAATAGAACACTAACCCCTAACCCTAACCCTTTTTTTCACTTATAAAATGTATATTTAAAATATACACTGTTGTCATGTGCATTTCATGCTCTTTCAGGCTGACAAACTCTGGCCCTCTGCCCTGTCTACCATCCTCTTTGTCCATCTGTCGAGTCCTCCCCATTATGCCCCCAGTCTTTGTCTTTGGACACCAAACAATTACTGATCAATGTGTTATTCCACAGTTTTATTTTCCCTCAGAACAACTGTGCTCAGTCTACCGTTGAGTATTCTATAAGATATCCTCCTTAAACCAGCCCATCTCATTAGGAACATACTGCTACACCTCCATCCTTCCCTCCTTCTACCTTGATGACAGGCCAGTAGTAGGGCTGGTTCAGCAACTTGATGATGGCGGGGATGCCGTAGTGTCTCCTCACAGCATTTTGCGCCATATCAGCCTGCTGGTGGCGTGAAGTCAAGTGACGCAGAGCGCAAACCGCAGGTTCGGTCACATCCTCCTTCTCACCGGCACGCAATATGGCGTGGATCAGTGACTCGACGCCATTGCTCTGGGTGACCAGAGTTTTATTGTGAGCATTGTTGCATGTAAGGTTAGACAGGATGCCGGTGGCGCAAGTGAGCATGTTGAGGTCATCTGAACTGAGCAGTCCAACCAGCACCTGCAGCAGGCTGTCCATGCCCTCCTGGAAACAATGAGAGAGCGATTTCAGACAGTTCAGTTCACGTAGAAGTGGAAGAAGATGAAGCATGTGACATAAGAAATCTGCTGTCCATGAAGAGCAAAAGAAGAAAAGTAAATGTGAATGTGGACACACAGACCTGCTTGGTGGCAGCGTCAGACAGGTTCCTGAGCGTCCACAAGCAATTCTGCATCAGACGTTGGCTGGAGCCTGTGAGGTGTTTACCCAGAGCCTGCATCCCACCTGCAGAGAAGCAAGAAGCTAAACATCTCAGCAACGGCTAATAATTCGTGCAGTTGTCTAGTGCTGTCGTTGATAAGAAGCCATCAGCCACAATTTAGGTAACAAAAAGTTGACACACCTGCATGACTTACCGTGTACACACAGGTGTGTGCTAACACAGAAAACATTTATTACATACCAGCCTCAACAATGGCAGGTTTGTTGCTGGGGCACACAGAGAGCACTTTGAGCACACGGCTTGTGGTCCACAGCAGCTTCTCGTAGCTGTAGTTTCTCATGATGTGAACAAGACCCTCAGGACCTCCATTGGCAAGGATGATCAGCTGTGAAACACAGGGATCATTTGAGCATGTGTACTTATACAAAGGGCAGATTGAACTTCTTTAACAAAGCCATGGTCCAGTTAATACTCAACTCATTTTACTACTCTCAAGAAATAACCACACCCATAACCTTGCTGTGCCAAAACTCTGTTCACATGCCACACCCAAAACAAAACACAGGTAAACACAAGCAGGACAACTTCAACAGTCTCAAATTACAGTACTGCAACTAAGAAGTGTACTCGCCATCGTATTACGCGTACTACAACGAAATCTGACAAGCACACACCTTGCTCTCCTGGTTGCCATAGGACAGCAGCTGCAGACAGTCTGTGGTGATGGCCAGGAACTTGGGGTTGCTCTTCTTCAGCAGGGGAACCATTCTCTGGAGGCCATCGGCCAGACGCACGGCCATCTTGGCTCCTTCTTGGTGCAGCAGCAGGTTGTGGAGTGTGGTGATGGCATAGAAGAGCACGGACTCCATGGGAGAGCTGAGTAAGACAAACACGTAGGTTAAGTGTTGCTATACTTCGAAATAAATACTTTCACTGATCATTTTTTTTAAAGTTATATTTAAAATATTATTTTCTGTTTATGTTTTTGTTGGATGTAATTTATTCATTTGCCTTATTTACTTCTTGAGTTTGTATTTTTTTTTTTTACAGTGCCAGCCAACGCACTCCAGCTAATGTGTGAAACAATGGGGTTTTCCTGTAGGTCTTGCCAAAAGGAGTTTTAGGTTGCATGTTTCCTTTTATACCCACACTGTAATCACTGAGAATCTTAAACTGTGATATGTGCCAGGAGTTGAAAACGCCTATGATCTGCTTGTTCCATTTCTCATGGTCGTACCTGAGCATGCGAACTAGAGCAGGGATTCCTCCAGACTTAAAGATGGAGAGCAGGCCCTCTCTCTGGTGGGACAGGTTGTGGAGGATGCTGGCCGTGGCGCGTGCGGTCTCCATGTCGCTTGTGTTCTGCATGGCACGCACCACCGCTGCCACCATCTGAGGGGACTGCATCAGTGCGCGGCGCGATGCCTCTTTGCGTGTAAGCTGGTTGACAATCTGTGCTGCCTTGTTAACCACAACCTGATGGGAGCAGAAGCGGAGATTTAAGTGTTAATAATTAATATTTAGCTTCATATTTAACATACAGACAGGAGAGTGGTATCAATTTTCTAATACACAGGAAGAAAAAGAAATAAGTGCATCTCAACATGTTAAACTATCCCTTGTTCTTCTGTCAACTGTGCTCGGTGCTCTATATACAAAAAAGAATGCAGAGAAAATACACTGACTTAAATGATCTTAAAAATAGAAAAATAGAAAATAAAACTGCAGACTAATCCCATTGTCCTAACTGTGTGCGCCTGTGTGTTTAGACGCGATTCTGCGTTTCTCACCTGGTCCTCATCATTGAGTAGTTTGGTGAGCTCAGGCACTGCACGTGTGGCCAGCTCGGCGTCGTCCTGGTAGTTGATCAGATGGATGATGGCTGTCTTGAGCATCTGGGAGGGCTCAGCCAGCCGCTGAACGTTGGTCATCTGGGACGGGTCTGTCTGAGTGGACAGGATGGTGGTGCCTTCCTCCAGTGTCTCTGGGTACATCGCAGCTCGAACACGCTGCGCTCTGGTCATAGTGAACTGTGTATCCAAGTCTATGAAGTCACAATGACAAACAGACCATCTGTAGTTAAGGCAAAGGCTGTGGTGTTATATACTATACAGTAGATAATAGTTGACTAGATGTCTTACCAGGCTCTTCCCTTGTGACAGTGGTGGTCATGGTGTAATGCTTGGAGGTGATAAAGTCTCCATCATCATCTCTGACTGTGGTGGCTCCAGACTGGATGCCCGAGTCTAAGCCATACATCGTCTGCTGCCACTCTGCCACCTTCACCATGCCACTATCTCGCTCACCCACTACCAAGTATGAAGAGAGGATTAGTGAGGCATGTTGGTTGGAAAAGTTCAACAGGTTATAATTTTATGTACAGACTATACATTCTCATTATTTTTATTCCAGTTTTAACAATTACAGTATTTTTGTGTGTGGTTTTTTTCCTACCCCCCCCCCCCTCAGTCAGTAGAGATGTGCTTTACTTCTGCATCACATAACAAAACATTTTTATGGAAGTAACCTTTAGTTAGAACTTTAGGAAGAGGCCTCAATCTACTGTGACTACAGAAAAACACTACAGGGAAGTATGAAAGGTCATGATTGAAATGTTCCCGTCCTTTAAAAAGTACTGAAAAATTACACGATATAGACATAAGAGAATTTAAAAAATGCAGAAATAAAAATAAAGGATTCAATGACTATATTAAAAGTTGAAGAAACGGGTAGATGAATGACTTACTTTGCATTGCCATCCTTGCTTCACGTTATCAAAACAACGATGGAGCAAACCTAAAAAAAAAAGAAAGAAAGAAAGCCAAAGTCAGAATTTCAAACCTTTCTTCCTGTATGAAATATGACACACTTCACCACACGCCTACATCTTTCCATGAATTATTAAATATTCTATCAAAGTCTCTGCTCTCTTTGACAAGTCTGTCATTCAGTTTTTATATGCTACCAGAGTTTGACAGCTCCAAAGACAATAATCCATCCACCCTCCCATCCATGCACCCTGGCTTGGAAATGACAAAACAGAGCAGCAGCAGCAGCTCACAGGGGAAGGTGGGTGAAAAGAGCGCAGAGACAACTGTATGTGAGGAATTCCAGCCAGCCCAAGTGACCTTTCACCCTGGGCCTCCACCCATTCAGCCGTGGGAGCAGCCTGCTTTGACACACTGCAATCAGGAACCTGCTCATCAGGTTTAGAGTCGACTGGGGGAGTGTGCGAGCACAAACAGTGAGCATACTTCTCATCACGCTAGAGTCAAAACCACAAAGAAAACGCCTGCAGCTTCGCTTTAACTTTAGTTATGTCAAACAGATCGATATAAGTCATCTACACAGACCAGAATCATACATCAACACACAGAGACGCGGTCAAACACATCTACAGCAGCTATTGTAAATGACAAGTCATTTTATGAGTGAAGACGCCAGTGGAGACGGCAAGAAAACTACTAAATACCATCTAACACTTAATTGTCTCCTAGATCTCATTAAATACATTTATAATAACCTGACATTCAGGCACCTTGTGTAGTTTTAACACTGTTAAGTTTGCATAACCACAATACTTGTTGGTACAAGTTTGTTCTGCAGCTCCTATATCATCCTGTCTTTGTATCATTCCTCTACATGTACTCGGGTTTCCACGGCTAAAAAAGATGACTTACTGCATTTTTAAGCAAAATAAATGTGTATGCAAAGACTGTGTGTGCTTACATTTCAAAGCATTTCACAGTTAAATGTGTTCACCTCTGTTTAATAATGTCCAAACGGGTTTGTACGTCCTGATCCCTTTGAGATTAAAAACAAAAAATACTTCCTGTAGGAACAATGTGGGACTAAAAAGCTTCTATCATTTCTCCTCTGTGCACAACTATCCTCATTTACTGAAATAATCATTTTCATCCTTTAAATACATACCCAACATAAAAACGCATTATGCTTTTATGACGCTCCACAGACCCAAAATAACCTGTCGCTGTCAGAACATCCACATTTCTGTGGAGACAGAAAACATCTCCACAGAAATCCTCTTCATCACAGAAATGTCTGCAGTTATAATAGCTGCCTGCCAATGCATGTGGCATATGACTGATAGTACAATGCAGTCACTGTGCTGGTTACAAGTGTTTTCAGATGTCTGACTGTTACTGGCAGGATTCATAGCGGAGCACATCGCTCGTGTGCATTGTGCTTTCATGTGTGTATACATGTTAAGACCATCTTCGGCGAATTCTGCAGACGCTGCAGATGCACTTGGAGTGCTGTGGGGCTCTACACATAGCAAAGTCAACAAACAAAGGCTTCATCTGACAATGGAAAAGCACTCACACTCTTTTGTGAGACAGCTGGTTATAGCTTACAATGTGAGTTCACGCAACAAGCAACTGTGCTTATCTTCTGTCTTTAGTACCAATAAAACAAGTCAGGGCTAAGCGCCAAGGTGTCAGGCTGCTGTGTTGGCACAAAATGAGCGATAGACACTTAAACACCTTTACCCGACCTTACATTTAACTCTGCAGAACAAATTCATACTGGAACAAGTTAACGATGTAGTGAGCACTACTATCACAGACTTGATCAGTAGGTTTGGGAGGAGTGATGAACCTCTTTCTATCTCTGCCTTGCACTGGGGCAATTTGTGATCCATCAGTAAAACACCACTCCCTCATTTTATGCCTTCTGGCTTTGCATAAGTATGCGTTGTGTTTAAGTCCCTCAGCAGGCACAGCCCACTTTTTCTCCCCCAGGCATCACACTGTGTGTACTGGTCTGTGTGAGGGATTCATTACTACAGCTCCTGCAAAGGGCTTTGTTTTCCATTACAATTTCTATGAAGAAGAATCTGACCTGACAATAACAACATGTTCCTCATTAGTTTTCTCTGTCATCAGTTTTCTCTCTCTCAGACACTTTGATGGAATCAAAACAAGTACCCTCATTTTTTGGGCCCTGTGTATTTAATGTCAAAGGACATGTGTTTAAAATATGTTTACCTGAAACTGATGTTCTTGTAAAGGCCTTAACATGTCCCTTTAACCCACTTTCTTTTTCTCAGTGAACAGCAGCTCATTGAGTTTCGGCTGCAGTCAGTCTGGCATGAGATCCTGCAGGACCAGGCCCCAGAAGACTGTCTATACTTGCAGCTACATGCTGCTTTGCAGATAATACACTAATGACTCATCAGGGCACAGAAATCACAGTGTATTCCTATCTTGCTAACTAAAGGTGTGGCCTCTTTTTGAAAACAAGCACTTTCTCATCAAGATGGTGAGCAACTAATGGCGCTTTACCCATTGACCGACATAGTAAGGAGAAAATATTGACACACCCAAGCTTTAAGGCCTTTGTTTCTCCAAACCCCTAAAAGAAAATCTGAAAACATTTGACTGATTTACAGCTAATGCCACCAACTCATATAAAACCACAGCATGTAGTCTGTAGCATGTGTCCACTCAGAAATGTCCCGTTCTCTGTAAGTTAGGGACGGTGTTCGTGTAGTCTTTCCTGGGCGAGGCGGTGGGTTCAGCCAACTGTTGCAATGCTGCGACACGCCCCGCACATCGCCTAGGTAACCAAAACTCTGCTCAGGCACCGTACCGTGGGGGTTTTATCCACTGACCCATCTGATGTCTGAAGCTTTGCTCACTTGTTTAATGTTAAGCGTTGTTCCCTCTTTGGTTTCCTCGTCATTTCTTATGACTATGTTCTAAACAAAAAATTAATCATTAAAAGTTTAGATTTAAAATAACTTACAGAAAAAAAAAAAGCTGATGACAGTAAAATGAGTAATGAGGTTTATCTGCCGATCCTTCCCCTATTGTTCAGTGCTGATGAAAAGCTCTTGGCTCTGTACTTTGACTGGACTTTGCTCTTTCAGTTAATGAGTGATGCATGCTTTTACTCTCACTGCTCTATCATTGTCATTACCATATCTATCCACCCACACAAACATGCAGGAACATGGACGCTACAGTTTTTACTTAGGAAAACACGCATATCATACCCGTCACCTCCCACTATCTTGTTAAGCAACAGCCTCTGAGGGTTTCTGACAAAACAAACTGCACAGTAAAACCAGGAATGTGTGTCAGTGAAAGCTGCCTGTGAGTGAGTTGCGACAGAAAAGCAGAGATGGATACTGTTCAGCAGCCAGTGCTGTAATGCTGGTGTAACATTCCACACTAACATAGTAAATTAAATCTGTCCTATGTCCAACCATAATTGTTTTGCTGAAGGAAAGTGTACGCTCTTCCCCCACTAAACCATTGTAAAATAAACTCAGTGACTCATACATAAATTGCCAAAACTAACAAGATACTATGAAAATGTTGGCTATTGTCACATAGGATGAGTAACTGTTCTCGGTCATGAGAACAGATTATCTATCATGTCCCCCCCCACCCACCAGCATGACAGACAGGGAGTGTCTCCTCAGCAGCGACAACCTCTTAAGAAGGGTGTGGCGACAGAGTGTGTGGGTGTATGAGCGAACTGGGCGAGGCTGAATACACCTAATGGCTAGAGGGGCTGTGAGACTTTTTTCTCTTCAGTAGCCCCTCCCAATAATTAATAAGCTATGCAGCTGCATATAGTTATGAAAAACATTCAAACAGACCTAAGCTGCTGTAAGCTCTTCTTTCTATCACAGCAGGAATGAATCGGGGCAGAGAAGAGGCCCAGCGACCTGGAGATGAACTGTGGTCATTTTCCAGAGTGGCTTCTAATATACATTTGTGTTAGCAGTGATTTATTATTTAACTCCACTCCTGTTTGGTTGGCAGGGTTATAAATAACATTTCACAGAGCCTTTGGTGTCTGCTAAGCTTTTGTAGCCCTGCTCGGGAATATTAGGCTTGCAAAATTTGAAACAAACTGAAAGAAAACGTTTGGCATTTTAGCAAATATATTTATTTGCCAAGTGTTGAATGAGAAGATTGATATCACTGTTATATGTGTATGCATAATATATTACTGCAGCAACCAGTTGGCATTTAAACACTGAAGGAAAAAGTCAGTCTGGCTGTGTTTGAAGGTAGGATGTACGAACCAATACCTCTAAAGTCCACTAATTAAACACATTAGATCTTCGTTATGGAAGTATAAAAATGACATAAATGCCCATAGCAACCTGTTGTTCTTACATTAAGTCAATGGTCTTCTTGGCTGCAGCTTCATATTTATTGTACTATACAAAAGTGGGATCAATCATATTATCTAACTCTATGTTAGAAGGCTAATTTCCTAGAATTATTCGTTTCACTTACTCCTTAAAAAGAAGGATTTATCATTTGTTGTTAAACTTACATGGTCTCGTGGTTTTCGGCACATTAGAGCTTTGTGGTAGGAAGACCACCTCTGAATTCTTACAGGCTCGCTAATGTCATGTTCAGGCTGACATACAAATAAAGCAGATTATGTTACCACACATCTGTAAAGCTTCCGGCACTATCTACACAGAAACAGATCAACTATTTGACCTATTAGACATATAGGCTATCTCTACTTATCTGATCCTTCACACACACACACACACACACACACACACACACACACACACACACACACACACACACACAGTCATATGTCCTGTAACAAGCAACCCACACATCTCTTGCTATAAACCATTTCCCAGATGACCTTAACACAACACATTGCACTCACACAGCCCAATCATCCTGACACAGGAAACAGCCAGTGCGGCCAGCTGAACCTCTGGAGCAGACAGGCTGTAGTTGACATTGTGCTCTCTCCATCTTTTCTCCACAGTCGGGGTTCAGCCGTCCCAGTGGGATACAGCTTAACACCCCCACCAACTCTCCTGGTCACCAAATCACACGTCCAATATCTCTGCACCCATCCAACAATAGCTGTTATGGTGCTGAAATGGAGGCAGCAGGGGCTAACTGGATAGCAGCTCATTATAAATCAATAAGGGAGGATGTGAAGTGGTGCGCAGCTAATGGATTTATTGTGGTGGGTGACAGGAAGTGGTGGTCATCATTATCTGACTCACCAGCACAGCTGGGCTGTCTGGTCAGAGAGGGGAAGTTTAAAGAAGAAGTTGTACTTTCATAACAGTTGATATATGGTGTATACACAAACTACTGTATGCTGCATTATGTCATGTCCTAAGTTGAGAAAGAAGTCACAGCTTCACAGCTTTATGTTTGTAAAACTGTTCACTCTGAGAGACAGAAAAAAAAAAAAAGAGCATTTGTCAATTGACTGTAACAGGCAGTTGATAAAATCCAGACCACAGCAACATAGCGATGCCAAAAGCCAACAGAGAATAGACTGACAATAAGATACAGCTGGTGCGCTTGTGCAACACACAAACTGAATTTGTATCAATGTGGCCGATACAGCACAGCATGCTCCCCTTCCCTGCCTGATCTGGAAACATTCCCAACAACACAATCAACCACAGCCAATGAATAAAATAAGCAGCAGAATGGGTAATGGCCCTAGATCTGTCAGTTGACTCAGTGCAGCTACTTAGATGAGTTGAATTAGGCCGGTGGTATATTAGTACAGTGGCTGTAAACTGGTGTGTAGCTGTTTACTCCCTGTGGGATCAGACTGTGAATCAAAGGAAATGTGAGCCGTCTCGGAGGAGGTGGCCGAGTGCAGAGCAGGATCAAGTTACACAAGGCTGATAAAGAAGCAGGGAATGAGTAAAAAGGGGTGTACCCTGTGTCGCAATAAATCGTCATTCGCAAAGCCCGCATGCCAACGAAGTTCACAAAACGCTCCACCATGCACCAGATAGTGTGCGAGGAGCAGAAGTTCGTCCAAAGATTGTCTCCCATATCGTGAGGACAGCACATCATAAAGATCTTTTTTAATTTAAAAGATTAAATCCAGAGTTTGACCATCTGATTCTCAGTTAGCGAGCAGATTGTTTCTACGACAGTGATTTTATGTTTGGACCTACAATAAGTAGAAGGAAGGAAGGAAGAGGATGAACTATGTCTCTGCTGCAGCACAGAGGGCTCCTGTGTTACTTTGTTTGGGGTAGAGAGGAAAAGAGTAGCCGCATTGTCCCGCTGACTGCTGTCACAGTGAAAAGGAAACCCAGTTTCAAGTATCCCCACTGGATGCCACCAAAAAGGCTGAAACACATTAAGATGGCTCTATTTGTTCATGAGCCAAGTTTGGTGGCCAAAACTGCATCCCTGCAAAGCCCTGTTTAAAGGCCTAGACAGAAGTTTTTTATTCTTGAACTGCCAGTGCTATGCACCAGTGTGCAGCTGAGCGCTGAGGCGATGTGACAGATGATTAATTTTTCAGGGAGATTAGAGGCACGAGGGAGTGGAGCAGGGTGCTTTGGAGAGCAGGGCAAAAAGTCTAAAGGGACCTTGAAGAACAGAACTGAAAGTTCATCTAACAAGTTCCAAGTTCCTCCTATACAGAACTCCCAACTAAAACATAAGGCAAAAGAAACATCAAGTGTGAAATAAAAATAGAGTTTGACAATGTCCTAACTGTTTTGAAGATTGTTAGATTGTTAAGTAGATTTTGTTAAGGATATTTTTTCTTTTTTTTTTTACAGTTTTCTCAAGTATGAACAGGCCCAACGGTTGCGCAACTTTCTCAACACAAGACATTCTTCAAAGTTAAAGAAATATAACTAAACATTCAGAGTTTTTTCACTCTACAGTGACAATTTGCAAAATTAGCCGAGATGTCTTAAATGTTAAGCTTCCCTGACGACTTACTTTCTGTTTCAACCACACCCTTGTCCTTAGTTCAAGCTCTCACAGAAGTGCAATTAAGGCACATGGAGGAGAAGGAGGAGGAGGAGCAGAAGAAGAAAAACAGACACCACAGGACTCATCAGAGCCACTATGCTGAGAAGCACAGCTCAGCCAAATCATCCAACTGTGAAAACTTTGTCTTTTGAGTCAGTGCTGGAATCTGCTTCACTTCCTCCCTGCTTGGATACATCATCAGTAATGAAAAAATAATCAGTGGTGATGTATTCATGAAGAAAACAGAACCAGCTATTTCTGGCAATGCTAGACTTGTGCGTGGGTGTTTTGGATCAAGCTTTGACGGAGGCTGACTTGAAGTGACCAACCTGGCAGCTTTTAAAGTGCTGGTGATAGGAAGAAACAGCCATTAGGCCTTTGACATTTTAAGTAAGGGAGATTTTCTTGTCCCCTTTTGATCCAACCAAGAGAACTGTTGAAAGTAAATAATTAATTTCAGTGACTGTCAGGTTCAGATGGGCAGTGTCAGCTTTAACTACCCACATTATATTACAGCACTTTGCTAGAAGCTTCTGATTTTTGTTCTGTCTGTCAGTGACCGCCCAGCCCTTCTGCATGAATGCATGTTTTCAGATGGCGCTGCCAATTATATAAGTACTATATTAAGTCTGAACAAAGAGACTCTTTACCTGTTTATTTTATTGATTAAAGACATTCATTTAAAAAGTGAATATAACCGATTTCCTGCTAGTTATATACAGTAACGAATGTCTGGAAATGGTGTCTGGAGGCTACAGGGTTGAATAAGTCTGCTCTCCTGACAGCTGATGAAGATTTCTTTTTAAGCCTCTGGAGGTAGACGCCTTATAGATTTTGATGCTGTCACACTGCTTTCCCTTTGACTTCAACCACAAAGACCCTGATCAGTGTTGAGGGGAAACCTTATCTCTCGACGTCCCCTTCTCCATGGGAACAGTAAAACACAGAGGCAGGGTGATATGCAAACACAGAGCAGGTCACAGGACGTGTGCACTGAATGGCCCTGGAAAGTACTCAGTCAGGCATCACCGGACAGAGACTAAAATGAGGTATGATCCACAGAAAAAGGAATAATTCAAAGTAAATGAAGAGGGTGGGACATGTGCCATACAATAATCCCCTTTGCAAAGTGTAGACCTATTTATACACTGAAGGATCTCCTGGCCTCTTGCTCTGTTAATGTAGGACAGTATCAGGGAATTACACAGGAGGGGGGGATGGATTATCGCTGTGCCACCGCAGCTGTAGCTGTGAAATCTACAGTAAGTCAACCCACCACCACCACCACCACCACCACCTACTGCTGTCCCACCACTCATCCGCCCTCTTCCCTGAGGGCAGACAGGAACAGCTTTCCAACCAGGATGTCGTCTGCTGGATGATACAGGGAAAAGCTCAGTGAGTCCTGACTAAGAGAAAGAATGGGGGTACTCAGCCTGACACACATTCACCAACTGCAGCTCCACGTATTGATCTAGAAACTATTTGGATGCCACAGACATGTTTTGTGTTATTCTTAATGCTTCAGGATGATGCACCCCATTAATAATTCAAACCAAACATTGATAGGTAAAGTGATTTAGTTTTAAATGAGGGTGAGGCTCAGAAAAGCTGTTTAACTTCTAATTCCGATGTGACCCGTGTCAAATGTGACTTGATCTTAAAGTTGGCGACGGACGACAGCATGAAACTTAATCACAGAAGAAAAAAAGCGGATAAGATAAAAGTCATTTTAACCAGACGCTGGTTTCACTGGATTTATTCAAGAAAATCAAGTCAAAGAAGTTTGTCCACCAGTGTTGACTAAGAAGATCCCGCTGCGCTGTCAAGTTTGGAACATCTGCAAAGCTAATGACATCATGGGAGATTTGGAAACACCTGGAGACATCACTGCTGGCACCATCAGCAGAGTGGGAGTGGATGGGAGCTATGGTTACACCAACACAATTCAGGGCTATGATACAATATTCACTGTCATACATTACACATGTGCGTCAACAAGCCCCTCATGCTCATCATCTTTTGTCATTACTCATATTTTACTGACTACATCATTTAATTCTGTGCTGATTATTGTGGTGATTTATCCAGCTGTTATATAGTGAGCAGTCCAAACCCAAGTGTAATCAAATTCATTATCATGACAAAGGAGTCAGTTGTTCTACGCTCTATTTTAGTTTTGCCGGCGTGTTATGTGACAAAATGTTGTAACTCTGGCACTAATTCTTCTCTCACTTAAACACACTCGTGCGGTAAAAACCTCTTTATCTTCACCTGCTCCTCTCGCACGCGCACTCACAAACACACGCGCGCGCACTCAACTGGTCAACCGGGACTATTGACAACTGACGTCAAGTTGAATGATCGATACTGTCGATAAATCTCGTTATTATTTGGCAGAACGAGCTGTTTGAGATTTAAAGGACAAAAAAAAAACCCAGTAGTTTAACGCGCGAGAGAAAACTTTTGTTTGCGCTTTATTCCCAAACAGCGGTGGCGAGTTTGAGGCATGCGGAAATCCTACTCCAAATATACGGCTGGGTTTGGACGGAGGTAAGCAAAAAATACAAAATGTGTAACCTAATATCATCCCATACAGACATTCCCGGTTCTGTAGAGAGCAGGACAGAAATGATCGATACGCAGAAACAGCGAAAAAACAACACGTCACTGACAAAAGAGCTGCGAGCAGTTTAAAAACTGTCGGACAAACTAAACACTCTTTCAGTCAGTCTTACCTGTCGAAACGCGCGGAAGCGTTTTAGATTATTCCAGGTTACTGCTGTTTTTCCTTCGGGCCTCTGTCCTGAATTTCTCCTCACTTGACTTCAGTTTCTGCTGCTGCTGCTGCTGCTGCTGCTGGGCGACACCAATCCTCTGAACAAAAATGAGTAAAAAGAAGCGTCACCTCACTCCCAGACTCCGCCTTCACCAGCCCGACCCCACCCTGCCACAGCTCTGCTGCACAGTGGGAGACGAGTCAAAGCTTGTTTTATTGTTAGGAGCTGTCCTCAAAAGAAAAAAAAAAAGGCTTCTTAGAAACTGCCTTAAGCGATGTCGATTTGTACTGGTTAAAATATTTAACATCACAGCAGCTAACTTTACACAGCCACGTTGACTTTTTTATCATACCAGGCGACCACATGGCCGTAAACTATCGCCGTACACCTGTACACCACAGTCAGGAACAGTTGAGTATCAGTCCAGTCCTGCTCCACCAGAGCAAAGTACGAAGCGCAGAACAAGCAGCGGAGTCAAGTAGTGTCGACAAGAGCAGAGCAGAATAAGACATTACATGTAAAGAACAGCCATTTTGTTCACCTGTGTGTTGACCGACCACACCTTGATAACAGCACGAAACCAGACGACCAGATGAGTCACTGCAGCGGGGAAACGATACACCCTAGGAGGAGCTGACAGACCACTGTAGGCATTTGATGGGCTATGTGTGTGTGTGTCTGTTTGTATCATGTGTTTCACACAAACCTTTTCTGACAGTAATTCTTTTAGCCATACAGGTGTCTGTGAGAGGGAGCAGACAAAGAACACAGCTATTTTTAGCACATGAAAATCTGAATCTCTGAGATACACCTGTACAATCTACAACAATCCTACACAACAGCTCTGCCACCAGTTCTAGTCTTACAAGGTTTTCATTACCCAGCATATGACTATATGTTTATTATTGAGGTCATAGTTGGTTTGGAAATACCTCTTAACGTTGATGCACTTTAGTATGACTCTACCACCCACTATGACCCCAAATACTGTAGATTTGTACTTAATGTTTCCGTGTTCTCGTTTGGTGTTACATTAAAATAATTTTAAGAAGCTCATGATTCACAGCTTCTTATGTAGAACTGAATTGTGAAATCAGGAAAAGTACCAAAATGCAAGTGTTTGCACAAAGTTAGCGTCAGTCTGACTGACTGATTAATTGGTTTCTCGATTAACTATTAAGTCCCAAAAATATAGTAAGAAAATAAAACTTATCTAAGCCAAATGGTGAAAACAGAGAGACAGATGTTTTAGCAAATTTACTAAAACTCATCATAAACTCATAAAAATCATGACCAATACTTATGTCATTATTGTCCTATTTCATTAATTTTTATTTCTTTTACATACCAAGTTTTTTGTTTAGTGTAATCTGTGCTTCTGTGTATTTTTTTTTGCATTGAGTATTGAATATTTCGTGTCTGTGCTGATCTTTCTTGTCCCTGGTTGTGGTTCTTTTCTTTCCTTTTGAACTGAGAGCAGCTGTAACAAGGCAAAACTATTTCCCTCTGTGATTAGTAAAGTGTTTTGAATCTTGATATTGAAACTAATATCATTTGATTTTTGCCTGCTCATTCTAGATCTGTGAAAGACTTTGAGATGCTAAAAGTGTTCACACAAAGTTGTCCGGCTGTCACCAGAGACTCGTGCTGTATACTACACCCTGCCTCAGGGTGTTTTGTCATGACCTACTGTTGTGTGGCTATTGTGACTGTCATCATCTGTGTCTCCTCAGACTAAATGAGACAGGAGCATCAGGAGACAAGGCAGGCTGTGCTGCTGCTGGTAACATAGGCCATTATATTTGTCAGAGTGAATGTGTGGACTGACAGCCCTCTCTTTAAAAATAGCTTCAGGCCCAATTGACACTCTTGGGTTTTCACGTGTTGCTTCGGGGGTCATGTTCACAGAATCAGAAAGTGCCTTCATTGCCAGTCCTGACCATCTAAATCTACATTTTTCTGCCAACACGGTGACTTTTCCCTGCAGTTTGCATAATTGTGACTTGTTTTGGCTTTCTCAGGTATCTCTGGATGGTGGACACGGGCAGCGCTGACGTGAATGCTGCCATTGTTTTGAACACAACAGCGCCTTTATTTTGAAAATGAACCAGGAATTAAAAGAGATGGAAGAGATTCGTGTGGGACTGCAGCACATGCTGACTCTGCCAACACTTCAGCATTGATTTAATATTAACCTTTTGATGATGTGGATTAATTCCTGCCCTTTGTTTTGTAAAACAGTTAGTTTGTGTTACAGCTGTTCTGTCTCGCTGAGAATAAGTTAGCGGGTTCGCTCTTAAAGCTCATGCGTAGGAATTACATATTGTTTTTCTGCCTCTGTAAGCATCAGAAATATGTTAACATGTGAGATATATTTTTAAAGAAGCAGTCGGGATATGCTGTGGTCAAAAAATGCCTGCGCATGGTGTCTGCTAGACTAGATTGCTCCGGTTTAGCCTCCAAGCAAACAGTCCATAAAGCTCACTGTATGTCAAGTCTGTTTTTCATTCCAAGGGTATAGACACGCTGATATAATGTCCCTGCTTTACAATACTCATCTGTTTCAATCTCTGTATTCCTCTGCCCTGCACCCCGTAGGAAATAACCCCCTTTGTCCCTGTGAGAGGAAGTGGCCTGGAGAAGACCACTAGCCCACTGCATGGATATCGTAGTAAATTATTAATGACCACGTGACAGTGGAAGATGCACAGACCCTGTGGTGCTGTCTGTCCACTGAGGAACATTTAGGAACAATGAACAGTATATCTGCAGCCAGTCAATTAAAACCTGTTTTAGTGGCTATTATGTTTAATAATGCTGTTGGATTTAGATGGTTTTAACTATATCGCAAGTGACTCATTAAGTTCACTCCCTTGTTATGATATTCAAAGTTTATCTTCCAACGACAGTGTGAACCGGATCATGACTGTAAAATCTCTGTTCACTCAGACTTTTACCACTAGAGGTAGACAGAGACTCATTCATCAATCAAGTTACTCTCAGTAAAACTGGAGACATCAGCTACGGCCAGTGCCAATGTGTGTGCGTGTGTGTATGTGTGCATCACATTGTGGGGACCAAAACTTAATAGTTTAAGATTATTTTGGTCAACTAAGAGACAGCTGAAAATAACAGGAAATGTAGATGTTCTTTAAATGTCACACATTAAGAGACAGATGTCAAGCTCGTAGAGGTTGAGGTTGTTGCTGATATGTGAGTAGTCATTAATCATTTCCTTTATGATAGCTAATCTTTGTTTATGTATTAACAAATGTATACAATAAAGATAACAGTCTTTAGGATTAAGGGCTGAACATTTGTTTCCTCTCACACATTCTGCGCCGGCTCAGTCTGTGTCTGTATCAGATAGAGCAACCAAAAATAACCACAGGGTGTGATGTGATTTATCTTACTTAAAATACATCGTATGTGACCAGTTGCTGCTGATTTTCTCTATAAGAGGGTGTATTGCCCTCTTATTTATTTATATGCAGTATGATATGTAGCATAAGTGGAAACATGAAAAATAAGTCATCATTTTATGTGAACGTCTGACTGGATGATAGACAGACTCACAGGTTGAGGTTTGTCATTTTCTATCTACAACAACGAAATATAAAAGACTAAATCAGCTGTTGTGTGGTGTAAACATAGGCGCGTCGTTGTAGGACTACATTGCCCACAATGCCTCGCGTCCGCGATGACCAAATGGAGCACGGCGGACGAGCCGCTCTGACAGCTGAGCTACAAGTTTTCTGAGGGAAACTTCAGCGCCGACTGCGACCTTGAACAGACACGAATTAAATAAACATGTAAGTTTAACTTCCTCTACTTTCTTCGTCTACTACTGTCATTTCCTAAACTTCTCTGTTTAGGACGTGTCGCTTTTGTGTTAGCTTCTTAAACTGTGCAAACTTGGCGAAGGGAGATTCCTGCAGGGTGGGATCCCTCCGTATGGGTGGACGTCGGAAGTTGTCGTGTTTTTTTGCATCTTCTAAACATCCACCTTTTGACTAACACCTTAAATTTAATCCTACACTCAGTGACACTTTGGCCAGACATGAATGGAGCTGTGTCAGTAACTAAACGTGTTGTTGTAGATATATTTTTAGCTAGCTATGATTTTTCTGCTACCTGCCATAACGATGAGCTATATGGAGACAACTGTGAGGTAAAAGGCGCAGTCAAAACACCTGTGTCTCCAGTATTTCAGGGCTAAAAAGTCACCCTCTTCCTGCTGCTGCTGGTCCTACAGTAACAACAGCTTCTGTCAACCTTTAGTTTTACTGTACCCTACAGTACAGCAGAGACCAACACAAGGTGCAGCCTCTACACACACACACACACAGTGATGAGAATGAATGGCACCTTTGTGTGTAAACCACACATCATCTACTATGTATTCAACACAGTCGGTTTAGATCTAAAAGTACCGACATCACTGAGGCAACATGGAAAACACCTCCAACCTAAAGGTCTTTTAAATATGATTTTTCTCTCACTCTTTGTTCCCAACCCAGTTTTTTATTTGTTACAAAGAGTGTTTAAGAACCCATATTGTTGCTTGAAAACAAACAGAATTGAAATGTGAGTGTTTGGCTTCCTCTGAATCTTTATGATTATAGTGCACCACCACTGGAACAAATCCCAGACGCCGTTGATAATTCGACGAGATTCATTAGATGTTTTATTATTTTGAGAGCTCGCCTTTTTATTTCACAATAAACAAGCAAGACACAGTTACCAATATTAAGCCGTACTCTTTGACCCTTGTGACTTCTGCCACAGTGAAATAACAGCTTCTTCCACTTCCTTACATTAGTTTTCACCTCACTGGCTGCAGTATTTTGTCATGTTTAGCTTGTTGTTATTTTAGCCTCTGTAGAAAAACAGTGCAGTATAAATAATTTTCTGTTTATTTCAGTTTGTTTTATCGTTATTGTTATATTCTCATAACAAAACCAGTCAAATGATACATTCTCAGAAACTGACTCAGTTGAGTTCAGAGAGCAAAGTGGTGAAATTTAAACTCCTTACTTTTTTAACGTCATCTTCTATGATGTAGTGGAACATTTTTGTAATTTCCAGTGACATCATGACCATACCAGTTCACATGTTAGATTACAGAGGAGGTGGTGGGCTTGATGCTATAACTGAACAAGTGGAAGATACTACACATTCCCATTTTTTGGTGACGTGGAGATGTGATGTAATGCAGCATTGCTGTTGTTTGCAGTATTCTTATTATTAGCTGCTTTGACTGAATCAACACAGTGTGATTTTAGTTTTTTTTTATTAAGCCACATCTAACACCAGTGGCCTCTGTGAGCTGCACACTACTGCTTTTGTTTCCAAGTAAACATCAGTGTTTTCAGTGCTCTCACCAAAATGTAGTCTAAACTTGTCTTCAGGGTTCTTCAAGTCCCCTTCAAGTGTAAACATGCCTGAAGAGTTCAGGTCCGGACACTGTGCCGAATCTTAGTTGTTACATTTAAACAAAAGCAAAATCCATAAATGCTGAAAGAGATTACGACATTTATAAGATCTGTTTGACAAACGTAATAAGACCTTACAAAATACTGTAGTTTTAGATAACTAGTATTTAATCTTCACTATCTGTAAATCAGTGACCGGCAGTACAGGGAAACACACTTGGCATTGTTGCTGTGATAAAAGCCAAACTCCAGCCGTAACTCGTAGTTTGTCTAATACGTTAGAAACCAGATCCTGGAGCTTTGCATTATTTGCCTGATGCAAACGATCGTGTCCATGAGGAAGAGGAAGATCCTTCCTGACCCACTGCTGTATCACAACAATCCAGACATGTGGTAACCCATAGAGCCCTCATTTTTCTTCTGATTTCCATGCTCCATCCATTATTTCTCAGGGACACAATGTGATAAACCAGCACGCCTTTTCTCTGTATGTCCCTCCTCCTCCTCTCTCATTCATTCAGCCCCACCTCCACCCTGCCTCACTGTTGCTTTCTCTCTCTCTTCCTGACAGGACACACTCAGGACAGGACAGGAGCCGGCCGGTAAAGCAGCACTAGCAGCAGGGCCCATTTCATTTGATGAGGATTCACTAAAGGAGGCAGCACTCTTTCTACACAGAACATCACATGCAAAGATTACTACTACTGCAGCACCACAGTGAGTCTGTTTCAGTTTTCAATGAATGGTATGGCTGTTGGGTTTGTCCAGTGTTATTAGCACATTAGCATGTTGTTGTCTTCTGTGCTTCTGCTCTACTCAGTCTGTGATAATTAGTCTTGATCCAGCACAGAAGTTTTTATCTGTTAATCATGTCAACACGGTTGAACCAAATTAATTGAGACTTTGTGTGCAACAAAATTATTAATTTACTCAATTACCAGAGGAGGCTAATGGATACATATGTGCAGACAGGTGTCGGTAATGTGTAAATACACATTTTCCCATTTTTTTAAAGGGAAAGGTTTTTAAAGGTTTCATGCTAAGTAGATTGTTACAGTTGTAAATGACACATATGTGCAAAAATCTTATCTATTCATTTCAGAAAGTTTCAAAGTGCTGTTAAGTAACCTGAGCCTCAGTTTGATCTTGTGCACACGTGAGGTAGTTAATATTGATTTAGCTTCTACTAGTTTTTTTTTCTTTCAGTTTCAGTTGCACCTTCAGAGGTTCTTCAAAAGTGTGGCCACACATCAATTCTGAGTTGTGAATAGTGTCATATCAAAACGTCTGGTTCTCTTAAAGACTAAAGATGTGTTTTGTAAAGACAGTAAAATGTATTAAACTAGAGGCACCTTGTAAATGATACTATTCAAAAGCTAAAGAAAACTCATCCTGCTTCCTGTCTCTCAGAGAGATAAGGGCCTTTGATATTTCTGATGGGAGCTTGCAGTCTGGAATAACTACTTTAACCTTGCTCTGTCAGTAGCATTTTTGTGTTAAGGTTTATAACACTCAGTAACTGAGCAGACGTGCTCCCTGCTGTGCATATGTGTCGTAAACTCCGAGTCAGACAGATTCCTGCCCTAATCTCAAAGATCCCTTTGAGTGAACGCTTTCTCTGGACCTCACCAGCCCCTGGAGCAGATTTAAGGGACCATATGTTTGAGAGTGACTGACTGGTGTTTGGGTTTTTTGGACCACTTTCTCTTCACGTTGGAATTGCTCTCCAGATATAACTTTCCCAGTTGTCAGGGTGACATTCTTGCTCACGTTAAGGTCGTCTCTACACCAGCAGCTTGTTTCTCATGCTCTTTCCCGCCTGTGTGTTCTCTTTCATCTAATTCTGCCCAGCTATTCCACCCATTTGTTGTCTTACTCATTTGAACACCATAATCTTCCTAGTTTATTAATCAAGTCTAAGTTTTCTTTGTCGTTGTTTGTTTGTTTGTCACTTACCACATAAAAACTGGTTCACTGGTTCCATCTTAAGACTTAGGCTTTCTTGCTTTTCATATTTTTGTAAATAGATTTTTGTTAATCTTGTTTAATAAATGATTAATTGATAATAATAATAATATCACAATTTGACAGATTCATATTTTGTCAGTGAATTTCTTTTTTTCCAGCTCTGTGTAAGGAAGCAATCTAAGTATTTGTTTTGTATTTGAATGTATCACATTCTGTATTTTGCTCCTACCTGACAAAATATCTTTAATACGAGATACAACAGATGCCAGCACCACATATAATTTAACAGTGTGTATGTTCTGTATGTCAGTGATTCATAACAACAGGCTTTACTGTACTTGTGTGTTGTTTGAAAGCTCCCTGTTCTCCATCTCCTTTATGACTGATATCACAAAATGACTAATAAACGTGCCCTTTTATGGGGACTCAGCAAAGTAAGTATAGGTTTTTAATGATTAACCAAACCATTCTCCTCATTCAGCACTGTGGATGAGGCCATGTGGTTCAGGAAGCTGTCATAGTACATGAAGAGTACATGACTTCATTTATGGGAGTAAAACTGTCAGACTAACACACCAATTTGAAGCTGTTAGTAAGGAAGAGGAAATATTTTTCACTTCTCAGCCACACTAGTTCTCAGACATTTGCCTGCCTTGTTTGTAATATAACAGCAATCTGTGTGATGTCACAGGTAACCATTGAATTACATGGTTACCGTATCTGTTGGCAACACAGACACTGTAGACATTCAGTACTTGTCAAAGACCATATTTCAGAAAGAATTAGTTTTGATCAGTAAGTTGGTTACTGATATTGTGAGTGCTTTGTGAACTCAGCGGCATCAGGATCATGATGTGCTGCACGTCTGCTTATCTCTGTGTTATAACGTACTGTAAATGCACGGCTGGGTCATCCTCTCAGCTGATGAAGTTCAAATATTTAATCCAGCCTGAGGTTTGGATCTTGCCACAGAGTCAGGTGATGCTCAGGAAATTAGCCGGAAGAGAGTGAGAACGAACCGGCACAATAATTTATTTTATAAATTTGAATTATATGCATTTTATTTTTTGTAATTTATAGATTTATTTCTGCTGTGCTATCTCTTAATATGTAATCATTCCATGCTGGAGTCAAGTGGATTTGTTTTTCCTTCAAAGGCCTTAAGACCTTTTAAGATTATTATTATTGATAGTGGTATTGTTATCATACTTTTATAGATGTATCTTTAAATAACCAGATTCAAATCTAGTTTTATTTTCTGTTCAATGTTGTTAAGTTTATTGTTACATTAAAGTCTTACTTCAATTCTCAATCTTAATGTGGAGATTTGCTGCCAAAGTCTCTTGTGATCCAGACTCAGGTCTTGCCTTTTTATCTCTGCTTGACTGTCACGTTTTGTAGCTTCTTATTTGTTGTAATTTTATAACAACTTACTACCTGAAGGAGAAGGAGAACTGGGTGGAGCGAGTGGATTGATTTCGAGTCTCATGCTATTGTTAGCTCAATTCCCAAAACTTGCATAATACAGCTTTAAACACCTCCCAGTGTCTTAGCTGCTGAATTGAAGAAAAAGTTTTTTTTAATCCTTAACATTCATAACTCATCCCTGTTATCCTGAGTCTCAGATTGCATACCTTATTACTACAACCTTTAGTTGAACATAATCTAATTAACAAGTAAAAACCAAGGTCATACAGACTGCTGGGGTATTTAAAAAATGAAAAATGTACATTGATAATATTTCAGTTTTATTTGAGCAGTGACTCATTTGTAATTTAAGTCATAGAAAACATCCTGGGATGACCAGTAAATGATCAAGTTCATGGACACTGCACAGCGTGCATCGAGTGCTGCTTTTAAAGACAACAAAGAGTTAACAGGAATTTGAAATGTTGTGTCATGTAATGCTGGAAAAAGAGCACAACAACACACAATAGTAACTACTCATTAATCAAGTCGGGAAATTTATACCACAGTTTTGATTCATATTCCAGTGAAGAGACCATTAACGTTTTGTTAAATGTGAAGCAGTTTTCATAGTTTCCTGTTTGCCCCTCACATTTCTAGCACATAAAGTACATAAAGATAATAAACCTAATAAAAAGGACATGTAGTTGTATATACTGTTTGGACTTTACTGCTTTTTCTGTTGTCTGAACAGCGATGAGTTCGGAGTTGGATGTTTTCAGCTTGTCACAGGAGAGATCAAAAGAAAAAACGACGAGTCATTGTGCCGGTGAAAGGTTGAACAGAAAGTCTTAACAATTAGTGTCTTTTTCTCGTCTTTTAAGTAGCCATGTCTGAAGTGCAGGAGGGGGGGAGGATGACGCCTTCACTAAAGACCTCCTCTTCCCCTCCTCCCTCCGTTTCTCCCACAGTCCTGTGTGCCTCTGCTCACGTACACACCCTCCTGGAAGGGCATTGTTTGCACAGAGGAGCAATGCAGAGCTTTTCAAACACCCTTTACCTCTAGTTCAGCTCAGGCCCAGTTCATGCGCCAAGGTCAAAGTGAGGATTTGCTGCCACACAGTTTCATGTCAGCTGCATGAAGCAGCCCTTTTCTTTTTTACTGTAGTTTATTCTGTTTATTTATTTATTTTATTATTTATTAGATTGTTCTCACATTTACTCTGGTTACAGTAAACCTTCAGAGATCCCTGCTGGCATTTTAAGTCTGTTTTCACCAGTTCTTCTGTTGCTGTGTTTTAACTTAATCTTTTCCACAGCTCCATAATGTTCTGTACTAACGATGTCTGAGCTGATCACTCAGCTGGCAGTTTTTTTTTCCTCTGGCATTCTGCCCTGCATAGTGAAAAGATGAGCATACAAAAGAGGGAAAGAGGTTAATAACCTCGTCCCCTAGTATCACCACTAACTGGCTGACAGGGTCTCACTTAGTTGCTTGGTTAACAAACCATTTGTGTGTTGATGTAGTGTCGTATTTTTCTCTATGTGTGTATGTTGGGTTGTATGTAAATTGGGAGCTTTAGTTTGTTCTCACGCCGCACACACTGAAGATTTACTGCTAGAAGTGGTTGATCTGATGGAGGGGAATACAGAAGCTCAGGCGCACGTGTGTATGTGGTGTGTGACCTCTGTGACATCTACCGTATAGGAGAGAGAGAGAAAGAGAGAGAATTCATGGGGAAATGTTGGACACAAACCAAAACACTCAGCTGATTGCATGGACTGTGCATTGGAGAACAGTGGAGACCAACAAGGCTGCAGGGAAATGAAGAGCTTCTGGTGGTGGTTGTGATAGTGATAGTGGTGCTGGGGGTTAATGCATGTGTTATGATGTGTACACAGCTGCAGTCATGAGCTGTGTGCGTGTGTGTGTGTGTGTGTGTGTGTGTGTGTGTGTGTGTGTGTGCCTGTGCACGTGTCCGGGCTATACTTACCAAGGCAGTCTAGCTGTTGCTTTAATTGGACCTAACCCTTTGCCCTGTGGCGAGTCTGTTTTATTGACTGCAGTAACTGGGTCGAGATATCAAGTGTCCTTTTGTTACCGACCCAGATAAAGTATTAAACCTTTATGTGAGAACAGCATCATTCTATCAGTAATGCACGGCTAATTTACCTTATGTGAGAATGTTTTTTTTTCTATCTAAATATCAGGAAGGTAACAATATACAGAGAATATATACAATATTTCCAGTTTATACAACAGATGACATGAATGGTATATGCTGTACAGTGTGTTGCATCATGTCAGTATTATGTTATGTTACAGTTTTAGAAAATCAGTGTAAATCTTTACTGACATTTTGCATTATATATATTATTATATAGAATAAAACATGCTTGTGTTGGCTATGGCTACAAGCTTTTATTAGTTCAGTGTGTAGTCCATAGCCAGTAGCATATATGACCTGGTGCTATGAGTTTTTATAAGAGCGTTACATTAACGCTGAGGAACCTGATCTGTGTGTGGCCATGCAACTCTATCTTTGTGACCCCACGAACACAGACAAGTGACCAGACCCTGCTTTGTTTGTAGTGAAAGGTGTTTTGATCAGACAAAAGTTTGATGATAAGAGACTTGAGAGCTTTTGAAAAATGTATGAATCTAATTCACTTACATAATTAAATGCATTGGAAACTGCAGCCAGGATCACGGGTTCACTGTTATTGATTAAGTTATTATTTTGTTTTTCAAATGTGATTTAACTTGTTAGTTGTGAGAAATGTTTTTGTGATAGACATACTGTAAACAATATAATGTGATTTGAGGGCATAATTTCAAAAACTGAGACATTTCTTAACATTTACTCTGTATGAAAATAATATTTTTCTTCACTGCAGATAACTGTGATGAATCAGAGCAATAACTCTAATAAAGATATGCACAGATATAGAGTATGTGTATATATAAAGTAGAATAAGAACGGAGTGCCACAAATAAGGGGGGGGGGTATAATTTACGTTTTCAAATCAGACAAGGTTACAGGTTAGAATCAATTTTACTTTCTGACCAGTTATAGATATAATTTAAAGAAAAGAAAAATAGCAGACCTGTCAACCTGTACACATTTTGTGTAGCAGGTGTGCATTTTGATCAAAATACGATGGTAAGATTTGTCGCTCTAAAATAATTAAAAGCTGGGTGTGTGATAAGTGATTTCCTCTCAGCTCAGCTAAAATTACTGCATCCATGACAGACTCTCCCCTGGGAGTAATTAAGAGATATTATTTCCTGCTTTTTCATAGACTACACTGATAATAGGCTATACATACATTATACTGTATAATGAGAATTTGTGAATTAACCTTAATGCCAAGACAAGTTGCCTTTGTGCAGTTCTCAAGTCTACACCAACAAACATTTAGGCCACAGATGTAGGTATAAATTTCAGGTCATGTACATAACCTGAAATTTATTTTTGCTTAAAGTGGTACTTCAAGACTCAAGGCGGGCAGGTCTGAAGAAAGTCAAAAATACCAGCAAAATGTTTAGGACAAAATTGCAGTTCAATATTCATAATGTTGAACAAAATAACTGCAGAATAATTATCACACAGTTAGCTTATTTAACATGTTAATGTTTCTTCTTTCTTTTTTCACCCCACCTTTCCTCTTCTGTTTCTTTTTTTCTAGTCATACTCTTTCTCAGCTCTTGGAGCCAGATGCCCTGACCGTCTGCCACCAGGGGGCCTCAGTCCCACAGAGGGACATCCAGCTCTTGAGTTTGCCTTCACCCTGGGCTCTCCAGCTCCAGCCAAACTGTCCCACCCTGCCTCACATCCCTCCTCTTCTGCTCCTCCTCGTCCTCTTTCTCCTGCCTCCTGGCTCCCACAGGCCCACCTGGACTCCCAGTCAGCCTTCTCCCTCCATGAGGGGAGGGGGGAAGTGCCGGGGGCAGTGGATGTGGACCCCCAGCCTCTTCAGCTTGCATCTGCTGGACAACGAGCCTTTCATGATGTGTCAACTTTAACAGGTAAGTCACAAAAGAAGAGTAAAACCTTTTTAAATGGATAATCATAGGTAAACAATGAGCTCCTTCTCTATGCTTACTCATCAGTTTGCAATTATATGTGTATAATGTCAATATTTCTTTTAGTGTGCACTTAATGTATGATTAAAAGAACAATGTAGGTTCATACGTTTATCAGCAGAGGGCAGTGTAACATCGTAGGTGACATGTCAGCTGTGGTTAAGCGCTTCTTTCTTTCTCTTTTTCTGTCTTTATTACACACACACACACACACACACACACACACACACACACACACACACACACACACACTCTCAATGCTCAGACCTTTGTTCAGACCTGCCAGAGTTGGAGATCGTGAGCCTCCTATCGGAGGGTCGTCCCAACTACACCCTCCGAGCAGACAGCGTGTTCGGCTATGACAATGACGACTGGCTGCATACCCCCCTGCTGCCACCAGAGGTCACTCTGGGACTGACACACGAGCAGACTGAAGAGACGTTTAAGTACTTCTGTGAGTACTGTTTTATGTACACTCATTGTACTGTGTAGAATAGTGTGTAGTGGAGACATTACTAGTATCTGGAAATGCGTGTCTCTGGTGAAGAGTGTAATGAAAGAGTTAGACCACATGTAACCTCAAGAGTAAGTACGCATGTGTTCTGAACTTCATATATCAAGATGTTTTATAGCTGAGGACTTTATACAAGCAGCATTCTGTATATTCAGTGTATATTTACTGTAGAGGCGCATTGGAAGTAACGGTGAACTGAAGTAAATCTGCTCACTTTTTAGTTTATTTTTACTTTTTTACTTTAAACCAAACAAACTTTTGTTGACATTTAAAAAATTGTTCACTCGAATTTTTCAGGGATTTGCACAGTAGTAATTTGCATTAGTGTGCACAATAATAATAATCATAATCATAATAACAATTCAAAAGTCATTTATTCTCGCAAATATTTTTTACTTCCAGCTTCAGGATCTCACACATTAGTTGCTTTTCATGATCTTATTATACAGTAAACTAAACACAGCAAGGAATTTGTAATAAATATTGTTCCTAATTGAATTTAAGAAAATAATCTTTCCATCTATTAGCATAACACTTAAGAACTAGAGCTGATCTATAGTTTAACTGAGAATGAAAATAATTGTGTAGTTGAAACCTGTCACTACATTTTATTTACTTGTTTGCTTGATCTGTGTGTGTGTGTGTGTGTGTGTGTGTGTGTGTGTGTGTGTGTGTGTGTGTGTGTGTGTGTGTGTGTGTGT
>JAUYWH010000001.1:18498658-18508726 GCA_034779795.1 Ctenopoma multispine
TGTGTGTGTGTGTGTGTGTGTGTGTGTGTGTGTGTGTTTGTGTGTGTGTGTGTGTGTGTGTGTGTGTGTGTGTGTGTTTGTGTTTGTGTGTGTGTCTGTAATGACCTGTGTTTGTGGCGCCTCACAGATGTCAAATGTCAGCAAGCCGATTAACCTGTCGTTACTTGGCTTTCTGAACAGTTTTCCGCTTGTACTCAGCACATCCCAGTGGCCACTCTGACATCATGACGTTGGCATGTCAGCTTCAGCAGCAATCAATTATCATTGAATAGGTGGTTTAGATTTGTGGGATTATTATGAGACCTCAGCTGCATAAAGTCTGTTTTTATAGCTGTGTACACGAGTGAGCAACGTTTATTATTTTAAGTAACTTCTGTGAAACACTTTGGTCTAAAAATGTAAAATGCTTTAATGAGATCTTTAGTGATGGATTATGTATTTTGTTTTTTATCTTTGTAAGAGCCTCACTCATGTTTGACACGATGCCAAGCCAGGAAGTCAACACACACGTGAACACCGTGAACACACAATGTTTACTTTGCAGTGACATTTCTAAAGAATAAGGGATGTGGCTCTGTGGTGAGGCATCGTTAGGTAACAGCAAGTGCTCGACCATGATAACCTCCACCATGATCTACTTTTTTTCTTACTGAATTACCATTTAAATGTTTTGCTTTTTCACTAGCTTATCTTGTGGTTATCACAGAAAGCAAAGAACTATGTAGGTGTCAGATATTAAATATTAACATCAGCTTTTTCGTTTCTCAGAAAAGATCAGTTTATCAGATATTTTCCAAAGATTTCCCTTCCTCCTGATGACCTTGATTTAAAGTGAGGGGATTTTATATGACTGTATGGCTGCGTACTCATAATGCTCAAGAGGCTGTACCTGGCTGATGCTAAACCAAACGTTCCTGTCTGGAGCGGGACAGACTAAGCTGCGCATATGGTGTTGTTTGTTGAACAGCACCTTCTGTGTTACTACCTGCCCAGTGCATCTGCATTAGAAACTGGGTGAACACAGTGGTAGCTTAAGTGGCTGAAAGAGCCAGATGTTTACTGTACATCATGTTAAAGGAGACATAAACAGAGCTGAAAAGAGAGCGAACAAACATATTTTCACAACCTAGTTATTAAGTGAGTCAACCATTGAATGGTTTACATGGGAAATACTTACAAATCACAGGGAGCTAACCTGTCTGGTTGAACTGAAAACATTGTCCTGCAACATGTTTTTTCTCTTACTGAACATGATTGATGTTCAATAAGTGATTATTATTTAGATATTTTATTATTAATTATACATTTGAAATATGAACAGGTCATTGTTGTGCAGCATTTCTGTAGACACTGTGAGACAAAAGTACAGTGGGTGGCAGATAACCTTTCAGGGTGTTCCTGCAGGCAAATACTTATCAGGTCTCAGTTTGCAGACATGAACCAGTGATATGGAGCCCATTATATCCTCCCATTGAGTTACAGCAGTGAGTTGAATGAACTTTTCTCAGATTTTTTTTGAAATTCTACCTTATTCTCTGTGTTGTTGTAGTAAAATATCTCTTCTAAATATGTTAACAGGTATAGTTTTGTGAAGTTGATCTAAGTTATTTAGGTGCTATTACTTTATTATATTACTAAACTGAATCAAAGCTTTGGACTAGTGTTGTTTTTATTACTGGGACGTGACTCAAAGCACAGAGCACGGCCTTTGTTTGTTGCTGCAGGTAAAATACCTGAGGCATTACTTCCTTATAATAAAACATAAACTCCCTTGCAGCAGTCTCAGTCCCCCCAGTTATGCAGTTATTGTTATGATGTTAGTTATGTCCTGTGAATTTATTTAGGATTGTTGGGATTTCTACTTAAGCCATATGTGTCGCATGTCCGACTGTGACCTGCAACCTAAAACAGTGCAGAAGAAAGGGGATAGCACAGATGGTCAAAGTTCTGTCTCCGCTGTCTCTTGCATGTGGCATTTCACCAAAAGTCAGTTTGTGGGTGAAAAATTAATGAAGAGATTAATATTTAATTGTAAGAAAGTGCTGCACTGGAATAGTGACTGCAAGAGAGCAAGTGTGCAAGAGAGGACAGTGAAAAGGATGATGGGGTGTAGAATGACACGGCACACCAAAGTTCACTGGAAAATTTATTGGAAATGTCTTTATCGTGTTTGGATCTTGATTGGAATGTAAACAATAACAAATGAAAGATAATGTTGTGGTTGTTGAAAATAGAACATTACCTCACTATGTGTTTACAGCTCTCAGACTGTCTGGACACGTTAATTAGTTTAATAGTTTGTAGTAAACATATCTACTTACTGTGTAGATATATGTGCCATCATAGAAATTAGTTGAGCTTAATTACTGTGTTACTTTAACTAGTCAGTTAATCTCTTAGTCATTGTTCCTCTAAAGGAATTCTTAATTTATTTTTTGTATTTGAATACATGGAATCAAAAGTGATATTAATGTTTTTTCTCGTGGTATTCCCAACCCAAAAACACACAGTCTCAGACTGTATTCACCATGTTCCCTCTATGAGACTCCTGTCAAGTGGGTGTGGCTCTGTCTGCACCAGTGTTACGCAGAGCCCTTCTCTCTATCTGGTATTACGTATGAGTGGAGAATAAGAGCAACCACTGGCATGGGCAGAACGTACCATCTCCCTCTTTTCACAGGGGTGGGTGCACAGTGTGCAGCATCCTTTCAGATTGCATCACTGTCTAAATTAGTTTCTCAATTATCATCCTATGACAGCTGTTTAATGTAAGCTGGTGCTTTGACGGGGTTGGCGTGATTAATATTAGCTCGTCTGACCTGTGGTTTAGATTTGTATTTCTTCTTCACCCCTCCTCCTCCTCCTCCCTTCTTTCCCTGCCCGACAGTCCAACGTGGCCAGGTGAAGGGAGGCAGGCATGACGACAGATGGCCCTTCCAGTCTGAGGGATTATATATTAACACCAAGCAGCTCAGATTCTCTTGCACACACAAACACAGGCATACACACCCAGAGCATTTTCACAAATACACAGGGCAGCAGAATGAAGCCAGGGACACAGCTGGTGCGTCACACTGCAGCCGACGCGCAGTAGAGTAGAATCAGAAGAACGAGGGATTTTACTGATGGACAGAGAGATGGAGGGCAGTTTTTCTGTGGTCACCATGGAAGTGTGGAGCTCCTCGGCGTCTGAGGAGGGAGAGGAAGAGAAGAGCACATTGAGTCGTGTGGAAGAAGGAGTGGACGAGGAGAAGAAATGCCACAACAGCAATAACAATAACAATAATAACAACGACGGCCTTTGCAGGGAAGTGACACAAGGTGAGACGTTAGTGACGAGGTAGAGGAGAAAAGTGTATATATGGTGTTAATATTATCTATATTTCTGCATGCCTTTGCCTTGTCATTGTTTTCATTATCTAAGTACTTTAACACTTTATAGCACGCTGCGTGTTTTGAGTGCAAGGTCCAGTGAAGCCGCTGAAGGTACATCATGCAAATAATGTCAAGAAATGGTTTTGTTGCTCTTGCTGTAGTCGTTCAGTTGAACATGAAAGTGACCTGAGACATGTTGAGTTTTGTAAATATATTCTGCTTTAATATTTCCTCTTTGTCTCGTGAAGGTCATTATGAGTGAGTGTGTGTGTGTGTGTGTGTGTGTGTGTGTGTGCGTCCACACACTCTGCAGCAATGCAATCAAGCTCTGTGTACATGAGAGCAGTTATCACTGGCAGCATTTTGTATTAGTGTTTTCTCTTGTACTTGTTTTTTATTAAATGTAGATTAGAGCCATAGAATTGGGGAACAGTATCTTAACGGTGTAGTTTCCATTTTAGCGGTTTCCATTTCCTTGGCTTGCTTATCTTCGTCCTTTAATGTGTTATGTTTCTAAATTTTGGGTGGAGATATCGTGCTTTTATAAACACAGAGATTTAAAGTTGTTTCAATGAGGCTACCTGTGCTCTGTGCTTCTGAAGGACAAAAAATGCAGGTACATGAACTGTGCTGCTGCCCTAGTTTTCATTCAGCGTTGGTAGATGTCTTTGCTGTTACAATAATGCTTTGAGCGGTGCTTCATTCTGGGTACAATACAATGAATATGTGCCAAGTAGTATGAAGTATCATTTTTGGGTGTTCCTTGGTTTTTGCATAGTTTGTTTTGGCACATTTAATTTTCTTTACTGTATTTTTTTATGAATATGATGTACATCTAAGATTATTAAGGTGCTCACACTGATCATTTGCTTTAACAAGGTAGTAATGCGAGCAGGGAGTCTCGTCTATTCCTCCTCTGTCTGGAGTGTGGCTGGTACCGAAATGGATACTGCGGCACAGGCGCCCAACCAGAAAAACAGGACACATCACTAGACTTTCTATCATGTCGTGAATTGGATACATTTTCAGTGCATACTTAATGTTTTTTTTAACCTGGGGAGTGGATTGTGTGGATATTAGGATTTTTAGGCTAAAAAGCATCTTTAAGCAGCGATTTATTTTCCATTATCATATAACATGATTCATTCATTTCATATATCTCTATAGTGAAATGTATGTTACCATTTAAAGAATTTTTTGTGATTACTATTATTTAAAAATGTCCTGACAGATTTGCAGTAAGAAGCTCTGTGAGACAATTCGTAGCACTTGGCAACATTGTCAAATGTACAACAATAGAGATCAATGGGAATCTTATCGCTGGAGCTCATCCATGCCTGTCTGATCCCCACAACATAACAGACGTCATAAGTACTCGAAAGTCAGCAACACTCATCCACAGGAACAGTATTGGACTAGCAGTTCAAGGTATCTGCCTGGATTTATCTCATCTCACACTCTAAAACCTCTAGCTGGCATGGTGGCAGCTCTTTCCTTGATCTGCTCTGTGGCAATCAGGTCAAGAGGAAATAGAACTATAGATAGTAGAAGTATTTCTGCCTCCGACACTTAGTAGATGTACAGTTTAGGAATCACTGGAATACATGTATATTCCTCTGACAGGCTGTCATGAGACACAGTCCCCATGAAGATGTTGTGCACACATGTTATATAATATAGCTATTTGAGTAAGTTTGTAGCTTACTGAACTGTGCGTGTGTGTGTGTGTGTGTGTGTCTGTGTGTGTGTCTGTGTGTGTGCGCGTGTGTGTGTGTCTGTGTGTGTGTGTGTGTCTGTGTGTGTGCGCGTGTGTGTGTGTGTGTCTGTGTGTGTCTGTGTGTGTCTGTGTGTGTGTGTGTGTGTGTCAGTTACAGGATGGTAAGTGAAATCTCTTCAGTCCTGTTCTCGACTTTGCTTTTAGCACAAGTGCTACAATCCACTTAAAGTACAATAGGATTTGCAGAAGTTGAACTATTTTCTGATTAAACTTTGTTATTTGTTTTTTGATAATGACATAAGAACATGCTGGCAAAGCTTCGTATTAGTAGAATAGACAAGCTGACGTGTCTGCTATAACAGTTTTTAGCATTCCTGAACTTGACACACAAGGAATTCAGTTCACCTGAGTGTCCATTTAATAGCTTCGGCCTTTTTTGAGTGATTTAAGATGGTGTGATAATTCATTTGATGATAAGAACTGAATTAGAATGACAATACAACCTGCAGGGCCAACAGTGCTTCAGTAGATTCATCTTTTGATTCCAGAGTTAAGTGTCCAGGTTCATTTGTCCTGCTGCAGTGTCCTTGAGAGGGAAAAAAGAGCTCTGGAACTGAATTAAGTTAAAAAGAGTTCCCTTTTTTTTTTTTGTTAATTAATTTTGTTATCACACTTTTGAAACTTCTATGCAGTTGTCTTTAATCTATTTAACGAGACTGAAAGTATGACACATTGTAAATCACCTTGACAGAGCTATAGACCTTATTCATGTTGCATAATTCATGGGCCGCTATAGTTCTAGATTAGGTTCTTTCCATTAGGCTGATTAGACACTGATACAGCTACCCAATCACTGGGTTTCCAGGCCAAATTCATGGACCTCAATCTAATTACTCTGGTATGGCAACTTCCCATCTCTTTAGTCCAACTAATCTTTCTGCTGCAGTGAGGTTACACAACTATTTTTGGTTTAGCGGTATGTAGAACTGCACACGTGTTCAGGCAAACTGTGGATGTTCAGAGATGAATCTGGTGTTAAAGGGTGATCTGCATCTTAAGTCAACTGGTTGCTCCAAAAGCCTGTATCTACAATTGGCAGGAACATAAAACCCAGTATTGTCTTTAAAATGTTATTTTTTAAACAAAGTTATAACTTTTGAATTTCTGATGAAACTTAGATAAGTAGAAAATTGAAAATGACTCTGTAACGTTTGGCTCATATACAGTACTGTGCATCGATGGCTTCAGTTAAGAACCTGTCTACGTCAATAATAGATCAGTCTGACCTGAGTACATGGCTCATTAATCTTTAACACCTCCACAGCCTTACTAAGTTCAAAGTTGACATAAACAAACCCTTCTCCTGGATGTAAACAAAGTTGCAGGTCAGTAGCCAGTCGCCGTTATCTCCTCCATGCATTACTGTGCATGTCCTGCTGGTGTGAACCCAGGCAGTTTGGCAGTGTCTCTTGAACTATATTGGTATTCAGGAGAACGAGGCCTTTATTGGTGTCTTATCTGGGCTAAAAAGGATCAAGCTAAGAGGATCAGTGACCGGCTGATCACATGGAGATGTTGCGGTTGTTGTGGTCTGTAGCTCTGGAACCTTAAAGGGGAAACGAGGCAATGAGATCTACTTAAGACTCACATTCATATAAAGACAGCTGATTTAGATCTGCTTGTCATATTAAACAGTATGTTAGGCACCCTCTCTTTCATTACTTCATATGATTATTCAGTTTTATCTAGGTATAATAGTTTATTCTTAAAAGCAGTATAAGCTAACATAATACGTGTATATGTAAGCAGATATCAATCACCAAACTCTGGTTCTCTTCAACTGTAGTAAGCCTGCTTTGATTAAGTATTTAAAAACGGAAGAAAGAAGTCACACTTTAAGAAGCTGCCCCATCAGCTGTTTATTATCACTCACATCCCCATCTCATCAAAGCAAGGCCGTGTTGCTGCAGCATCCTTTCTGTCCCATCTTCAGCTCTGTCTCTTCCTCCATTCATTAAACCCGTCTCTCCCTCCTCCCTCAGTGCTGTGCTCAGAAAGAGTGGGCCAGGTCACCAAGACGTATCATGACATTAAGGCCGTCACCCACCTGCTGGAGGAGGTAAGAGGCAGACACATAGCAGATGAATGGGATCAGAGGGGATTAAATTTAACTGCCTCTCTGACCGTCACTGTTTGTCACCCTTTTTGGCACTTTTCTGCCACCAGTATAAAGTACACATACACTGTCATCATTATACACAGTTCAGTAAATATCCGTTTTTATTTATCATTGTGCAGAAAGAGCGAGATCTGGAATTGGCAGCGCGGATTGGTCAGTCCCTCCTGAAGCAAAACCAAGAACTAACGGAACGCAATGAAATGCTGGATGAGCAGCTTGAAATTGCAAAAGAGGAGGTATAAACCAACACGAGAGCGCGCACCTGTTCAGTCACTCTGAACGTTACAGTCTGCAAAACTCAACTGACAATTACTTGTTTTATAGATTGCTCAACTTCGTCACGAGCTCTCGATGCGAGACGACCTCCTTCAGTTCTATGCGAGCACTGAGGAGACTGAGAACTCTGAATCCCACTCACCGTGAGTACAGCGCACAGATGCACATACGCAGAGGACACAGTCACTTCTAGGCAAGACTATACAGTGCAACCTGCCACACAAAATGTACACAGGAAGAGCTGAGTACAGCGGGGATGGATACACATACACAGGTAGTTTAATGACAGACACAGTCCTCTGCGTATGTGTGTAAGTTAAATCTCTTCTATTGTTAGTATTGGAGTATTCATGATTACATACAGTAATTTCCTGAAGATATTTTTTCTAATGTAGGAAAAAGGTGACAGACATTATGTTTTTGTTTCAGAATGAAAAGGAATGAATCGTGCAGTTCTATCACCAACTTTGTCCACTATGACTTCCTGCACCAGAAACTGAAGGGTTTAGAGGACGAGAACCGGAAACTGAGATTAGAGGTATGTAGTTCTCGCACAGAATAAGAGGAGAGGAAAAGATGTGCACAGGCCTAAATACAAGATAAAATAAAACTCTTTGCATACATTTAAATATCACTTTTCATGATAAGGATACTACTGATTATCTTCATTAACACCTAATGTTCCTGACTGCTGTGATTTAACAGATAACGTGGATCCATCACTCTTGAATCACATATATCAGATATGTGAGGATTTGTAATGATGCAGTGCAGCGTAATACAATGCAACAAAGATATGCAAATGAATAAAGTTTCTAACTTATCCTACAATTAAAAATGACATTTTGACATCACAGGCCAATGAGCTCACATCTGAGACGACCAGCTACGAGGAGCAAGAACAGGAGCTGATGATGGTGTGTGTGGAAGAGCTCTGTAAGTGTTGCTGTCCTGTTTCACAACTGTGTATCTGTAACTGTAGCTGAGGTGCACGTGCATTTATCAGACTTGTGTGTTTTAGCGTCCGTCAATAAGCAGGTGGTCGACCTGTCAGACGAGCTGGCACGGAAGGTGGAAGACTGTGTCCGACAGCAGGAGGAGATCAGCTCGCTGCTCGCTCAGATTGTTGACCTGCAGGCCCGCTGCAAAATGGTGAGGGACACACACACACACACACACACACACACACACACACACACACACACACACAAACACATTATTTCAATTTGAACAAATATGACGTGACAGAACAACTCTTTATTCCCTCTTTGCCTCTAGCTCGCCCATGAGAACGAGGAGCTGAACCAACACCTGAGTGCCTCCCGTGAGAATCAGCTAAAACTCAAATCAGAGGCGAGCCACTTAAATTCTCCTAGTGACTTTAACAACATGTTGAACATGTGCACCGAATTTCATTAATGTCCACGTCAGGTTCTCTGAGAGCCACTGTACTGGTTCCACTAAACTACCTGTGTATGTGTATCCATCCCCGCTGTACTCAGCTCTTCCTGTGTACATTTTGTGTGGCATGTTGCACTGTATAGTCTTGCCTAGAAGTGACAGATTTGTCTCTTCCTGTCTGCAGCTCAAGGACCTTCAGGACAAATGCTCAGAGTGTGAGGACATGCTCCGTGAGGCCCGGGAGGATATTAAAAACTTGCGAAACAAGGCCCTGCCCAATAGCACGGTGCAGCGCTACACTGCACTGACCTCTGTGCTGCCCATGGACTCACTGGCAGCCGAGATAGAAGGCACCTTCCGCAAAGGCCTGGACACCCCAGCTCCCTCAGAATATAAGTGAGTCTGCGTTTGGCTTTGTGGATTTCTGTGCTTCAGTCTCTCTCAGCCAGTCCTACAGATAGAGTTCAGGATTCAGAAACAGGAACAGAGTGAAACTAATTCAGCACCAGGATATTATTTTAACTTTCAGGGTTATAAATGGTTATTTGATGCTTACAGTAAATATCCAGGTGGTTCCTCCCTCCTAGGATGCCTTAAACAAAACACAGTCCTTCAGAATATTTTTTGTGTGTGCGTGTCAATTATTATTTTTATTTGTTTTTTTAAGCGAAATTAAACTTCAGATCTGTTTTCGGAGTGTGAAACCACTGGTATATTCTGCATGTCAGATCATGTCATATTTGGAAAATGTGTTTGTATCACCCTGATCACGCAGATGGACAACAGAAAATTGGTTTTGCTGTGGGACTGGTTAGACAAGTTTCTGTGGGTGATTTTGTTAACGATGTAAACTTGTTATGTCCTGAATTCACTGCAACTGTCAAATATTCAAGCTGACTACAGTTAAACCAATATTTAAACCAATGCTTTGTTTACTACTCAAATCAAGGTTTGTTATGGCTGTGATTTGTGGGTTTTCAAAGTTGATACAGAATTATGGTCTTTAAATTTACTACTGTTTACAGTATTTAAATAAAGGTACATACTGTCTGTGAAGATTCTCAGTCATCCAGGTAAAGTTGTCTGAAGATTGAGTCATGGCAACTGGACTTCTTTCTTC
>JAUYWH010000001.1:18508826-18524530 GCA_034779795.1 Ctenopoma multispine
TCACCTCACACCTATCTGATTAGGCTCGTTAAGTGAAACAAAGGCAGGGGATTAGTGTGGGTAGATGTAACAACCCCGTCTCTGACCGTTCCTATGGGGGCAGGAGGAAAGGTACATACTATTACACAGTATCAGGTTTTATTAGACATCTCCTCTCTTAACTATTCATATAGTTTCATGTTAGTTCTTTTTGAGGCTCAAAGAGGAAAAGTTATTGACTCTTGACTCTTTAAAAAAAGAAATAAATTAATTTGAAGGGGACTGACCCCTTCCTACTCTAATGAACTTATCCCAAAGAATGTAACAGCACAAGTTGTTAAAAGTAGGTTCAGCTACAATAGTAAAATGCATATGAATAATAATATGAATAATATGACGTTGTGAATATTAGAGCATGATTTTATGACCACTCCTCTCCTGTTTTACCTGACAGGAATCACCCACGGCGGGTGTTTGAAACAGTGAAGGTGGTAAACAAGTCTGGGAGGCTCCGGTCTCAGTGCCAGTCCCCTGCTCTTCCAGGCTCCAGCCCGGTGTCTGTCCGATCCAGTTGTACCAGCACCCCCCGAACCAGCTACTACGGCTCTGATAACGCCAGCCTTACTCTGGAGGACAAGCCCAGCTCCAATACTGCCCAGAAAGATGACAGCAGGTGTGTCTGAGTGCACATGGGTCCATTTACTATTAATTCCACACTTAATACACATTTCTCTGCATGTATTATGGTATATTTGGGGTTTCTGGAACCTTTATAGTAACTTACAGAAGCAGATAAAACACTTTCCATCGTCTCCTTGTAGTGTTAGTGGGCCAAAGCGTCTGGGCCAGCCAGGAACACCAGGAGGCCAGGACCTTGAAGCTGCTTTGTGCAGCCTGTCGGTCCGCCAGCAGAACCACTCTTCTGAGCGGCCTTTCTTTGACGTGGAGCGCGAGCGTAAACTCCGTGCCTTGGCAGCAAACTGTGAGGAGGGTGAGGGCTCCAGTGGCTTTCTGACACCAAATGACAGCCTGACCTCCAGTCTGGCAGCATCGACAGGCACAAACTACTCCAACGGCAGCTCACGGCACTCCTGTGTCTCCTCAGGAGGATCCAGGTCCTACCTGCCTGACCGCCTGCAGATCGTTAAACCTCTGGAAGGTAACAGCTTCAGCATTTCCTGTTATCAGTTTCTCAGTTGATGATGCATCATGAGCAAAAATCAGACAAGACAAGCACAATGATATTCATTAATTTATAATTCTTAATTCATCGTTTTAGGAGAACAATCAGACAGAATTTGTTATTTTGAATGTAACATTACTACATTGTATGAAAACCTTAGTTCTCTCCTGGCTCTCTCAGGCTCAGTGACTCTGCACCAGTGGCAGCAGCTGGCTAAACCAAACTTGGGCGGCATCCTGCAACCACGTCCTGGAGTCCTAACTAAAGACTTCAGAGAGCTTGAGGTCGACACCCAGCATGTGTACAGTCTGAACGATCTGGAGGAGGATGAACCTGACCTGTCGCAGCTCTCTGGAGCACATGGCATGGGTAGGAACCACGTAAACACACTGGACACATGATGCCCTCACAAGCTGTACTGTAGTTCCACTACCACTCTCAGTCTTGTAGATTTCATTAAATCCCTTCTGAAATCCATGTTTCCTGCTTTAAATATTTAAAGATTTATTGGCTCCTGTAATTCATCATATGTAGTTTAATGTGCCTCTCTCCCTCTATGACCACGCAGTCCCTCCACCCGGTCTCAACCTCCCTCAGACCTCTCCCACACATACCATAACCACCTGCCAAGTCCACCAACCTTCCCTTCTCATCCCTTCCATCTCCTCTAGGTAAGAATATACATACTTTAAACATGCAATCTACCACTGTCTTTGTGCCTTTTTGTATTTTCACAGCCTTCACCAAGTCACATCTGATGAGGTGGCCCAGAGGATCTGTTAAAAAAGAGTGTTTAGTTTTGTTCATTAATCCACTGCTTTGTTCTGCAGCGCAACTGTCATTTAATAAAAGTTGTTTTCCTTTCTTCCATCCTGCAGCTTTTCTCTTTCTTATCTTCTGCTCTTTACTTCCACAGTGACAGAAAACGTCTGTCAAGGCTCTTTCTCCAACTCTAGAAGGAGCCTTCGGGGCAAAGTAAGAGTCGGATGCACTCTGAATGCTCAAGTGACATCTAACACATTAACAGCAATGGCACAGTAAATAACAGCTTTTGTAACAACAACAAGAAGGTCTTTCTTTAAGGTTTGACATTCACGTACTAAATATATGTTATGACCAAATTGAAACGGTCATAGCTTTCAAATGGAAAACTCATGTACTGTGCCTCTGTTAAATATGCACTGATAACCTACTAATACGAACTGGCCACATATTCTTGGCTTGTTACATCGTGTTTTATTGGGTTTTTCTCTTTCTAGGTTTTCACCTGAGCAAACCACCAGATCGTGTTTCACCAGCCACACTAACATCCTGATCCATCCATCTTACAGCAATGATAGAATCTAACAACCAATGAACTAACTGAAACTCTTCACGTTTTTATTATTTGAGGATGAACTTGCATGTTTGCGTAACATAAAGCAGATCAGTATTTGTTTCTTATGTCACATTTTCTGTTTTTGATTATATTTGTTTTCTGTTGGCAGCCTTCACTCTTTCGGCCTGCCATCTCGTCGGAACTGTGAGCACGTGAGCACTTCATCTCCATCCCACCAGCAGCACTTTGGCGTTGGAGGCCGGGTCGCCACCACAAACATGACCACTTCATCACTGGGACTCCTGAACCTGCTGCAAAAGCACGGCATCTCAGCTTCTCCGCATCCACACCGCAACCTGCATGACAGCCATAGTACAAAATCTTCGTTCTCCACAGAAAAAGACAAAGGTGGAGCCTCATCATCAGACAAAGAAGGAACAAGAAGGAACATTTTCAGTCTGAACCTGGTGGGGAAGCTTCAGAGTCTCGGCTTGCACAGAGTAGCAGCGTGGGGGACGATGGGTCACAGTGGGAAATGGAGAGAAATGAATAAGTATCCTCTGATGTCTGATGAGGACTGATCCTCCTCTTTGATTCACTGTAGTGACTTTGCACCAAGCCATGGGATCCGCACTGTGCAGATCAGGGCCCACAGCACCGGTGTCTCGACAACAAAAGCCACACAATGTTTAACTGGAGTTGTTAGAAGTGTACAGTTCTGTGAGCTTGTGTACAGTAGAAAATTTGTTGTGTCTGTGGCTTCTTCATCTCAGGACAGACATTGCCTCGTTTTACATAAAAAAGAAACATCAAGAAAAAAAACAAAACGTTTTTATGCTGTTTTTGAATGCCACATTTTACAGTTTCCCTATTACTGGTTTTAAAAAAACCTCACCGTTGTTATTTTTTAAGTTTCCAAGTGAAACATCACTGCTGTGTATATAAGAATGTTCTCATATGGGGAAGTTAGAAAATACTATGTGCAGTAAATTATTATTAGTTAAAACCACAAACCAAACCAATGTTGCCACACTAAAATCTTTCAAATGCACTAATGATACACTCTGGTCTTCCTGCATATTTGCTGCTACATTGAGAAAAGTATGTTGTTTGTAAGATCATTAAAAATGCTGAATTACACCAAGAAGCACTGCAGTAACACCTGCTCCACACCTACACTCCAACTGAACGATGCTGATGACGTTGACATCCTTCTGCTCCCAGTTCATCACCTGCTGTCATATATATCACACGTTGTTGTGGCTGCGTAAAGTACAGTATCAGTTGTTAAGTGTCTGTCTTCATGGACGCTATTGTCCTGAGACAAACCTCACAAAAACCAAATCAGGCTTTCTGCGCTGTGTCAAAGACAGTAATGGGACGTTTAGAAGCAATATGTGTCTGTACTGTTCACGTTGACTGAAAGTCTTGCTTGTACAAATCTGCTGTATTTCATATCTTACTGCTGGGATATAAATGAAATCAAAATCATTCTGGGGCATTGAGGGTGAATCCCCCATTATGTCAAGATGAATTCATAATTATGTAAACAAACAACAATCAACTGTAGCAAAATGGCATAGGATACTGTGGATTCAAAAGGGAAAAAATCAAACACAGGTTATAATAATTTGTGTTTAATCAACTTAACCATTGTTTCTCTGCACTTCCGTTTGCTGTAGTGTGTGCTAGCATCACAGCTGTATATGTCAGTGTGTGTATAAATTGTACCACCAGTGAATAAAACTTTTTATTTTCATCCAGCACGGCTCTGAACAGCTGTGAGTCCACTTATCAGAGCACCGAGATCAACAGATACAGAATGAAAACATGTTAATTATGCAAAAGAGTTTATTTAAACAGGTGCAGGGAAAGTGACACATTGTCTCGCGTACAAAACGTAGACAAGCTGTGAAGTGTGAGCCCTCAGGTTGTGTGTCACTCTGCGTCCCGGCGTCCGAAGTCCACCCAGCCCTGGTAGTCCCTCGATAACATGCACTCAGAGTTCATCATCTCTGTGAACAAACCATTCCTACATGAATCACACATGAGGGTTCAGTGCAAAGATCAAAGAGCATCATTTTTCTAACTGACACGAGGACAACAACACGACAAGCAGAAAATAACTTTCACACCCCAGCCCACAGAATACCTGAAATGGCTTGCATTATTTGTTTTGTCATTATCTCTCGTTCGTCTTCAGATAGGTGTGCCCGTCTCTCCGTCCGAGCAGAGAGAGTCTGAGGCGCTGGCTCCTGTCTGCTGGGTGAGTCTCTCACTCTCACCGTCTTGGCCAGAAGTGTTTGCAGTATATTAGACTCCCCGGCTTCTCCAGCTGCAGAGGACACAGGTGAGGAGGCTGCGCTGGACACTAGCAGCACAGCTATCAGTGCAAATGCCATGATCCCTTTCCCTGACATGTCAGCCTGCACAAAGAAGGAAAGACTTTTTGGTTAAAGCACATGTATGATTACTCACAACTATTCAAAAAGTTCAATTACTGTACCTGTGAGGTTGAGATATGTTCACAGCAAAGCTCGGTGTGCTCAGGTGTGCTGCTTCTGATGCAAATCTGGTGACTCTGAGGAGACCGCTTCTTTTATACCACATGTTTAGAGGGAGAGATATGGCTTTAAATCAAAGACTGGTAACTGTAGAGTGCTTGATTGATTGGGAGACAGATGCATAGGGAGGATGTGCATAAAGGAAACTAGGACTACAACATGGACAAACCCATTATTTTGCTTTACAATTGCTGGGAAAAAACATTTTCGTCCTGCAATATCAATAAAACAAGTCAATGTATTTACATATGAAATCCAATTCTGCTTTAGAGCCTTTTAAAACCAGAACAGAGGATCCTATGAAGACCTGGCTTTAAGGAGTGGAAACAACGTTTAGTGATACTGTGAAATAATCAGATGGCATCCTGTGATCAGACCTCCACTCAAGCATTAGCATTAACTGTTGGTTTTTTATTATTGCTTTGGAACAACACAGACAAACAAATGATTTCCAATGTCTTTGTAGCATCCACGTGCCTTTAACGTGCATATGTGCTGCAGACCATAGCTGGATAATCACTAATCTCATTTTAAAACAAGGCATCATGCACACTTTCCAAAGTAGCTACATTTAGCTTTGGCACACTCAAAGCAGTCTGTGATTAGATTGGCAGGGTAGTCACCTGGAATGGTTTTCAATGCACAGACTGCTTTGTCAAGAGTTACATTTTGAGATTTATGTGTGTGTTAAAGTTGCTGTGTCTTTGTTGAACGTAGAGAGGGAGAACAGACGGTTCTCACGGTGAAGCGTGGAGGAGAAAGTGAAATGCTGTGGGGGCGCTTTATTGGATGAAACTGTTTGTGGTTAACCAGCATGGCTATGGCTACCACAGATGACAGTGACATGCCATCTCACCTGATTTCCTCTCAGCGGGACCATCGTTTGTTTTCTAACAGGAAGATGACCACACACACACACCTCTAGGTTATATAAGACCTGCTCTCCACAATCACTCGATCTAAATCTGATCGAGATGGTTAAGAATGAGTTGGAGGAAGGACCGAAAAGTAGCCAACAAGTACACAACACATATGGGAACTTCTTCAAGATAGATGGAAAACCATTCTTGGTGACTACCAAGAGAGAATACCGGTGCAAAGCTGTCATCAAAACAAAAGAAACAAACTTTGAGAATATAAAACTAATTCTGGGTTGTATGTATGTTTTCTTTCATAGTTTGGATGTCTTCAGGAGTAATACAAAATGTTAAAAGTACTGGAAATAAAGTGTCTCCAAACTTCTAAACACTTTTTATTGTGGATTGTGTGCTGTAATTATTGTCTTCCTCATGTCATGCTGCGGCATTTAGTAAAAATGCTGTTTGCGGTGCAAACCACATGGATCGATCGATCCATCCATCTATCTATCTATCTACATGTGTGTCTATAAATCAGAAACTACATAAGCACAGCCTCAAATATTTTCTACCTGACAGTGAAAGCAGCATCTGTCAGCTTGAGCAACGAGTGACTGATTAGGCTGCACAGGAGAAGCAGCAGTGACAGCTGCACAATAGAGCAAGTCTTTGCACATGTTCATGTGCAGACAAAACCTCAGGATTTTCACACAAACGGGTAAACCTCACAGTTAAAAAAAAAAAAAAAACATGCACCTGAGACATGATCCTACACATCGTTTGGAATGATACGTGTGAACTTCGCACACAAACTGTCTCATTATATCTAGTAATCCCAATGTGGAAAGACTGTCACAGGTCTTTAAATCTGACACTATGAACACACACACCCATTTGTTAAATCAGATAAATGCATCCATGCACATCGTTGACCTTCTGCCTGGCTCATATTTAACACCCAACTTATCAGGAAAGACCGCAGCAGATGCTAACCGCACCTTTTTTGTTGATTTTCACATATGTTTGCTCGTGTCTGACTCTTTGTACAAGCTTAGAGAATTATTTCATCAGAGGCTGCAGAACCTGTAGAGCTGAATGAAAGATAACTTCACCATCACTGTTTCTGTCGCAGCTTTTCTCTGCTAACTTTCCAGATACCAAACATACACAGTAAGAGTCACAATAAGGAAAAAGATAAATCCTCAATAAAAGACACAAACACAAACGGACACAAATAAAAACAAACACACACTTTTACAGAAAAAAACTATACAACACATTTGTTGAGACTGTGATGTAAACACTGTTAAACATCAAATTAATGACAATTAAAATGCACATTAAAGCAAACAAAACTAAAATCTGTGATCTGGAATTTAGCTTGAAACGTTATTTAACAAAACATTTTCAGTTTTCACTGATCAGCTTAACTGCATTTTGCAAATACAAATAAATAACTCATAAAGTTTGATGCCTGCAACACTCATAGAAACTTCAGAGTCATGTTTTCCACTGTGATACTGAGGCTTTAAGCGTTTGTGAACTGAGGCTTATGTAACAGTTGTATGATTCTCATCACACTCAAAGCGATGAAACACGACTCATCTTTACATCTTTTCATGCAAAACTTCAGTTGCACAGATTGTAAATACTAAATTTTAGTTGGAGCTGTTTTTAAAGGGTGTAACTAAAACCACTGTCACACAAAATAGTGGCGTGCAAAGTAAAATCATTTCACTCTTTGATGGGTGTGTGCTTTATCAGATTAAGATGTGCGTTTCTTTTTTTCAAATTCTTATGTCAATCACTCCAGGGAGATTTATTCTGAGCCCATGTCAGACAGGCTTTATGAAGCATGACAGTGTTTTTATGTTTGAGTGAGGGGTCCACACTTCTGTTTGCATACCTCTCTTTACTAAATGATATATTACTTCAGCAGCTATTAAGTCATTACCCCCTTTGCTTCTCTGGAAAAGTAAATTATATATTTAGCTCATCCAAAGAAAACATTGATTGAGACGAAACCAGTTTGTAGTTATTGAAAACATTTTTCCAAGTCATTCATTTCAGGCGTGTCTTTCATTCTGCAAATTTAGATAAATGCTTTCACATTGTTTTAAACTGGACATGACAGAAGTAGAAAGTAGAAACTAAATAGTCAAGTAAAAGCCTAAGTACCACACACGCTGAAGTACATGCTGAAGTACATTCTACTTTCATTGTACAAGTACTCCACTAAGAATGATTTCTGAGCGTGTAGGTGTATTTGAAACACTTAATAACTTTATAACTGTGACAGATTTGGAGGACTTCCCTGCTACAGCTAAATATAAATGACAGGGAGGAAAAACAATTATCTCCGTAATAGAATCCATCAAGCTGCCCAACTCGATATTCAACCTGTGTTCCTCAGAACTAATCCTACTGTACACACCTATTATGTTAAAAAAAAAAACTATTATCTGCATTCCGCGCATCCTTGTGAAATGGGACCCGATGACTTTCAGAGTGGTATAAAATGCCCAGCTGTGACACGCACAGACACAACTCGTAGACTCTCAGCTCCCACCTCCACAGCTCTCATCATGCCTGTCGCTGCCTCCCGCCAGACCAGCAGCTACAGCTCCAGCAGCAGCAGGAGCGTCTCCAGCCTGAGGGTCAGGATGGAGTCTGTCGAGAAGCGCATCTCCATCGGCGGCCGGAAACGCTCGCCCAGTATCCACGGGGGCGCGGGGGGTTTCGGGACCTCCATCTCTCAGTCGATCTACTCCTCCGGGTCACTGATGTCTCTCAGCGACACTGCAGTGATCACCGATGAGAGGCTGACCATGCAGAACCTCAATGACCGGCTGTCCGCCTACCTGGAGAAGGTGAGACATGATGACACGATGTTAGTGCTGTTTTCAGAAAACACCTCTGTGCACAATCATTTGTTTGTCTGATAGTCTAATTCAACCCTACTGTGTACACACACACACTCTATTGTTTATGGTGCTGGAGGATGCTTAGCACAGTAACAAACTGCTTTTACTCTGGTTTTTTACTCCACCAAAGACTTAGAACTTTACTTTTGTATTTCCTGCCACTACATTTGGAGGAGGGAATATTATTTGTCATTTTCAGTGACTTATCAGTCCAGATCAAGTGTCTGACAAACACAATAAATATCACATACTGTTATAAACAGAGGTGGGTAGCAACGAGTTCCTTTTACGCTGTTACATATACTTAAGTAATTTTTTTTTAATGCTGAGAGATGACAAGAGGACAAATCCACGTAGAACCGTATTTAAATCATAACTTTCAGGCGGTATCTTCTCCATCGTTTCTCCCTTGTGTACTTTTTAGTTCCCTGTACCGCAATTGTTAGCCGTGCTTTCAAAATAAAACTTCCGTTCATACGGTGGCCCTGAAGTGCAAACCACACCAATAAATTACTAACAACAACAACAAATTGAGAAACACAAACAAATTGAAAAACACAGCAACAAAATTGAGAAGCACAAAAACAAATTGAGAAGCACAATTACATTACACGCTTATTGACTTACTGGATGGGAGTGAAGTGTCTCGGATGCTAGATGCGTCATAAAGCCTCTTGCCACAACCGCTGCAAAGTTCGGTGACTCCTCCACCAACTTTTTCCCACAGTTAGGATAAAAAACATTCCGCCGATCTTCTTCAAACGAAATGCGCTACAGGCAGAGTAACTTCCGGTTATAAAGACGAACAGCGCGGTCGTCCAATCAGTGATGTCTCCTGTTACTGATTGGTACCTGCCCTTTCCGGTTTCTTAATGTAATTGTGCTTCTCGTGATTCTTCTTTTGTTTTTGTGATTTTCAGTTTAATTTTGTGTTTCGCAATTTTGTTGTTGTGCATCTCAATTTGTTGTTGTAATTTGTTGGTTTTAATAGGAATTTACAAAATAAAAGCGATCACCTAAATTATTTAAGCAAAAACAACTTACATGTTGATCACACAGTGTATGGATGTTATAGTGATCTCACTGTCAAAGCAGACCTTGTTAAATGTTTAAATTAATTCAGGTCAGACATTAAAATCTAGTCCACACATGTAAAATTTAATTATAATCAATATTCCACAATAATTCAAACTCATGGTAAGTTGACTTTTTTTGGTAGGTTGAAGATACTTGAGTAGTGAAACGTTTCAACCTAACAAGAAAGAAATCCAGTTGTCAGGACTCAACTTCGTGAGGTAGCAGGCGGTCAATGACACATGAGACATGTCACAGTTCAAACATATGTTACCTACTGTAGGTGTAGATGTTGTGAGAAAGTAAGATTTAGAAATTTGTGTTTCTTATACCTTAATTTGTTATGTTGGAAAGATCTATTATTGTTTTTATTTATCAGAAATACCAGAATTTGAAATTACATCATTTCAAAAAACTCAATCAAACAGTTACTCACCACTTGAGTTGCTACTATTTTTTGGATAACTACTTTTTACTTCTACTTGAGTAATATTATTGTGAAGTAACGCTACTCTTACTTTGGTACAATTTTTCACTACTCTACCCACCTCTGGTTATAAATAAATAAACAACTCAAAATACGTACAAACTAACTCCAGCTTGTTACTTGGGTAAGGAGTTTATAACCTGAGGGGCCTGTCTGACCGGGCCGTGCCTTTTCCTCTGCTCGCGTGTGCAGGTGCGCTCTCTGGAGCGAGACAACAGGAAGCTTGAGCTGCAGATCAAAGAGTTTTATGAAAAGAAAACGTCTCCTGCTTCCAAGGACTTCACTGACCACTTCAGCACCATCAGTGATCTCCGTGATCAGGTACCTCACACATCCGAGCCAATGAGCCAATCACGTTCCTGTTCACATAAACACTTTAACCATAACTATATAACTAATATCTCCATAAAAGCAGAACTACTGCCAAATTTGTAAATATAAAGAATGTACACATTTTAAAACTATTAATAAATAGTAAAAAGGGTGTTTTTTCATTCTCCCCATTTGCCACATTTCAGATCTCAAGGAAATTCATAGAGAATCAAAGAATCCTCCTGAGTATTGACAATGCTCAGCTGGCTGCTGCTGACTTCAGAATGAAGTAGGTTTGCATTCCTCTGCCTCCTGCTACAATATTATACACGCAGCAGTGATTTCATTAGCACATACACCAACCAAAATGTAAATAAATAACATTTTATTTCAGTCCAACTTTAACAGTCTATCGTCTTCCCTTGTAGATACGAGGCAGAGCTGAACATGCGTATGATAGTGGAGGCTGACGTGGCTCGTCTTCGTGTGGCCCGGGACAGTCAGACTCTTGCCGTCAGTGACCTGGAGTTTGAGATAGAGAGTCTGAAAGAGGAGCTGGCGTTAATGAAGCGGAACCACGTGGAGGTGAGCATCTTTCTCTTGGTATCTGCTGTCATAGGTGGGGTTTCATGATACTTTATGATATATTGTGCAATGGCGCCATCTGTCGGTGATGGAAACCATGTTCAGTGTCCTTTTTTTCCACGTTGCAGGAGATGCATGAGCTTGAGATCCAGCAGACTGGCTCTGTGAATGTAGAGGTGGACAGTGTAGAGTCTGTTGACCTGACAAGGGTCCTGGAGGAAATGAGGGAAAAATATGAAACTCTGGTGAAGAAGAACAAGCTGGAGCTTGAGAAATGGTTCCAGTCTAAGGTGAGGTGGGTGGGGGGGCGAAAGGTGCCTGAAGTGTACAAGATGGCTGAGAATGAATATTAAAAGATGGGGATTCAACTCAACATTTGTATGTTTGTCTGTGAAAAGGTGGAAACGCTTCAGACACAAATCGTTACTCACGCAACAGAGGTGAAGACGTCTCAGAAGACGCTGTCAGAGCTGAAGAAAACCTACCAGAGTTTGGAGATAGAGCTGCAAAGTGCCTTCAGTCAAGTAGGCTATAGATGAAAAGACAGAATGCAGAAACATACTGTGTCTGTGTAGATGTTGCTAATCATTCTAACATTACATCTGCATTGTAGATCTGGTGCATCATGAAACTCCCTGCAGGCAGTTCTTCTTGTCTGACTTCAACTCTTTCTCATGTGTCCTGCAGATTCAACGCATGGAGCAGAATATGGAGGAGATAAACTGTCGATACGGGGTCAAGCTCAGGCAGCTGCAGGTGACCATCAACATGTTGGAGACTGAGCTGCAGCAGCTGAGAATCTCAATCGAGCAACAGCAAACGGAGTACAACCAGCTGCTGGACATCAAGATGAGGCTGGAACTGGAGATTGCAGAGTACAGGAGGCTGCTGGAAGGGGAGTACGAAGAGAAAAAGTGAGAGAATAAGTATTTTATTCAGAAGTGGTAGTACAGTAGTCGCAGCAGTTGGATATCATTAAATAATGTTGTCTCTCTCCATAGGACCGTGGTCATCAGCCAAACGGTAAAAGAAGTGGAAAAAGTGCAAGAAGTGCGAGAAGTGCAAAAAGAGGAAGGTAAGTTAACACAAAACTCCTGAATCTCCCAATTCACCAAACCAATCTTGTGACATTGTAACATCATGTTGTCATTATATCTCTTGCATTACATTTCTTACCCCTGTCTGCAGATAAACACCACGTTGAGAGGCGAGTGAAGGTTATCGTGGAAGAGATTGTTGATGGTGTGGTGGTGAACAGCACTGTTGACACCAAAGTGGAGCAGATTCAGTAACACCTCTGTTCACGTCTATTGCAACTGAACAGCCTAAGTAGTCAGTTATTGACTCCAGATATGTTGAATTAATACTTTATTGGAATCAAGCGGGTCAAATCAACGCTTTTGTTTTGAAGGGGGGGATTACTTTGACATTTTCTTTGTATTGTAGAGCAAGCGAACACCCTGTTCTGATATGCATGAGATCAAGCAGAAAAAGATGGAAATGTGTGTTGTTAATCATAAATGTATATTACAAATCAAAAAGCTGGATAGATAGACTTTCCATTGGCAAAATATAATTACAGATGTTACTTAATTGCTGATAAATCTCACTGTTTGCACAAATGACAGTCAATGCTTTTCTTATGTGAGCTCAAAGTTTTTCCTGCATCGATATTTTGTTGAAAACTGTAAAAATATAATAAAGCAAAATTAAACATGAATTCAACTCCAGGTCCCATGTAGCAAGTTTAGAATGTAATTTCATACACGACCACCAGGTGTCACCTTTGTCTTTCTCTCTAAAAGTGCTGCTGCTTGTTGCACAACTTTGTTGGTTCCTCCGAATCTATTTAATTGGAAACACATTGTTGTAGCACAAGAGACATTTATACATGATTACTATGATTATTTTAACTTGCACTCACATGACAAAAAACAAGGACAGCACAACCTTGATGCCAATTTTAATTAAGTAGAAAAAAACACTGGTTGAGATTTGCACAGAAACGTGCAGTAACCAAAGTTTTGCCCAGAGAAGATGCACATAAATGGTATGAAAGAGTTCTTTGTGCTCTAAGATTTGGTTAGATGAGGTTCTCACATAATATATTGAGTCATCAAAGGCATTTGGGTGGAGTGGAATCAAGTAGAGACTTGAGATCTTCCCTCTTTCAAACTTCACCAAATCACCTTCACCGTGTTGTTGGTCAAGATGACTCAACAGCTTTTCACAGCTTTTGTACTCTAATAACACAGTGTTGCTGTTCATCACCACTGTTAATAAACGTTATGATTCATGCTGTTTCTGCAGCTTTGTGCAGTATCAAGTTTAGGCGAAGAAAACCAGATTCCTTTATGTATGCTTTTTGCTGTGGCATTCATTGACCTTACACTGTGGGTCCTTAACGTTTGCATGCATCACATGAGGAAATGTAGGTTTTTCCCTCAGCTGACTGCAGTTAAGTGCTTAACTGTGTGCTCTTAATTAGTTCAGTTAAACTGACACACGGTACTTAAGAGACAACAAGGCTATTAACCTAATTGTTACATATCTTGTTATATATCTTGTTGATGAAAATCTAACTCTATTTCCAGAATTTTCGTTACTTTTCCAGACCTCTCAGAGCATCTGAACATCACAGGGGCTGCATGAATTACCCCTTGCTGTAGAAGGTGTGGTCATACCTGCAGGGTAAATTCAGACGCAGCAGAAACCAGTCTGGGCCTGAAACAGAGTTAAAATAGAAAAAAAAAGCAGAGCAACAGTGTTGAAACCACCTGATTCTGTAGTGAGTCATCACAGCCGTGACCTCTGCTCGTACAAGTGATAGAAAGTGAGATATTATTTCATGTTGGCTCGTATTAGAGGGACACACCCAGTTAAAAGCATTCTGGGGTAATTCTTGTGTCATGGCGCATTTCGAACATACTGTTCTTGTTTTCACAGTGAGCTCTTCATACCGAGACTTCAATGGGCCTTTTGCACACTGAGAAGTCATTCACGTTTAAATGAGAAGTGGCTGGGGTATGTGACATGTTGAATGTGTCAAAAAGACTTACTGATATGGTTTTTGGCCAAAGCTCTGCAAATTGAACTCTCACTCACACCAAACGCATTGTACAGTAGTTTGTGATTCACAGAAGCACAAATCAATTCATGTCTGCAGTGAGATTTGAATTTGTTCCAAATGTTAGGATGAGGGGTGAGTGGAGGGAGGAATGGTTATTATAAAAGTGATTGACTTTTGTGTGTAAAGCCGTTATGTGTTAAAAAATCCAATTAAGAAAAAAGTGTTCTGAAGCTTATTAAAAGCTCAATATTCCCTTTAAGGAATGAATGGTTGCAGGAGTGCCTTATTTAAAAACCACACGCAGTACTTCATTCATGCTTAGTACATCTGCTTCACACAGAAACCACAGTCACACCTTGCACGGTACAGCCACACATACCATCACCATTAATCACTTAAGACACATCACATCATAACTTTCTTAAAGTAAGTAGTAGAAGTAGAAGAGTGTGCATAGTGTCTCTCTGAATTCTTTTCACATTTACTAAATCCGCCTACTAGCATAGGTTGCCTATTGACAAAGTTACCTGAAAACCTGTAAGTTATTATAGGACACAGGTATTCATTTCTATAGTCTATAATAAAAATCATCAGCAAACATCATCTGTGCAGAGCTAGTGAATGAAAGTATTTGCAACATTTATGGGCAAATTTGTAAATATTTTTTTTCAGTAACAACAACACTGTGCTTTGCACTCAGTAGTTTCATATGAATACTCATGAGCAGCACAGAGTCACCAGAGGAAAACTCAGGAGATCATTTAAGTCTGTACCATTCGACCTCTGGAGACAGCAAAACTTCATGGAAATACATCCTATTGTGGAGTCAGTTTGGATCAAAAGGGTTAATGGACTGACCGACAAACCAACGATGCGCTAATGTAGCTGAAAACTGTACTACGACTGTAGCTCAACTTTATCTAGAAACTAATTTGGCTACTGTTAAGGCTAGGTGTAAAATTCCCCTTTTGGATGGATATAGTTTAGTTTATAGTTAGAACTGGCTACGGTGCCTTTTGAACCATGTCTCAGTTATGCTGCTATATACTTACTATAGACCCCCTTGATGCACTGCACTCCTCCCTTCTATTCTTATGTCACCACTACATGTCATTTATATTGTCTTCTTTCCCTAGCTGTGCTTTCTTCTGCAGTTATTGGCTTTACCAGCCTGCTCTGTGTTTGTCTGTCGCTTCTTACAACTGTTCTCTCTTCAGTCTCCAGCCACCCAGCCTGAGCCTGGTTCTGCTGGAGGTTTCTGCAGACAAAGGGAGCTTTTCCTCTCTACTGTGGCCTAGTGCTTGCTCAAGGGGGGGGGGGGGGGGGGGGGGGTGCTGGGTTCGTCTGTAAA
>JAUYWH010000001.1:18524540-18542875 GCA_034779795.1 Ctenopoma multispine
CGGCCCCCCCCCCCCCCCCCGCGGCGGGGTGCGTCTTGCTAATGCTCTAACATATTAAAACTAGTGCATACAGTAAAGTGCCATTAGATGATTCCTGTTGTGAATTGATGCTATATAAAAACCCCAAGTCATATTTAGGGAAATACAATCTTTGCTGGCAGCCTGAGGAAAACTTGCTCAATCATACATTATTTTTGACGGCAACTTATTACTATAAAATGTCTTTTTTTTAAAAAGACAATAATAATCACATCCTTTATTTTGTCGTTTTTCAGCCTGATGAATACATACGTTTTACTGAGTCGTAGCCTGAAGTGCGTTTCTCACAGTGTTGCTGTGTTTGAAATTGTTTACGTTAGCAAGTTATTGAAAATTGCTCAATTTGTTTTAACACTAACTTTGGCAGAGACTAACTGGCAGTAAAGACTGCACTTTATATAAACTAACTCGACTAGAACATAGATGTATAAAATGTTTTGTTTGAACACCACCACCAGTGCCACAGCCTCTCATTATTCTATCACAGGAATGTCTGATTGCGCAACATGAAGTCGTGCACATACATGTATTGTTTATCTATAAAGAGACAGTCTTTTCACTTTTTTGCTAGCTCGTTATTTAACCTTCAATTCTTATCTGTAGAACACTTGTGTGCTGTATAAAGACTACACAGGAAAAAGCATGAGTGTGTGTGAATTAAGCTGTACATTAGAGTGTATGCACACAAGAAGATGTTGTGTTGGTGTGAAAACTGTATCTCCAGTGATACAAAAATAGCTTCACCCATATAATGCTGAGGTTTCAAAGTAATAACTATCATGGATATAATTTATAGGCGTTTAGCACATGCATGAGATGCGTATGCAACCTCAAAATTAAGAGCAGCAGTGAAAAGAAACATCTGGTATATATTAGTGCAAACTGTATGTGTGCACAGCCTGTAATAGCCATTTGTTAGTTAGAGGTATAATAACTCTTTGTGGAATTTAACTTTACACACGCTTGATCCAAAACAGTAGAGCAAAATGGTCTGGGGCAAAGTCTTAAAAGAAATACTGTACGAAATGGAAAGAAGCAAACAAGAAGTGTGTTCTTGTTTGGGCTTGATGCACATGCCAAAGTAGAATGGCAAAGAAACTCAAGAACATGCAGCCACATAAGCGGCGAGCTTTCCAGCAGCACCATGCCCTGGCTTGAATGAGGACAGCTATCCACTGACATCATGTGTGTGGATCTATAAAAATTGCTTCTAACTGGCAGCCCTGCAGGCTATTGTTGAGTGAGAGGATGTGTAAAAGTCTAAGTGTCTGTGAAGATTCTCAGTCATCCAGGTAAAGTTGTCTGAAGATTGAGTCATGGCAACTGGACTTCTTTCTTCAGTAAAAGTGTAAAAGTCTAAGTTTAAAGATGATAAATAAAAAAATTAAGATAAATAACAAAATAACCAATATTTGAAAGATGATTTACATACAACCTAATGCAGAGAATAAGACACAGAGTCAAAAAAGTCTAGCATTACAGATACATTTGACAGTGTTTACACTGCTGTTTGCCTTAGTAACGTAACAAGTTAGGCCAGCACAGTATGACAGTCTCATTCAAAAATTATGGCTCACTTTCAATAGGGAGTCATCACCTGTCAGAATAGTGTCAAATTTTAAAACCCACTGGATTTGACTGAGTAACTAATCTGCGGCTTACGTGGTGGGTGTGGTGTGGTATGTTTTGTAAAAATAAATGATACATATTCACATGATGCCATACGTTCTTGCACATTAACGTGGTGCATGGAAATCAAGGTTCCTCAGAATAATGAACTCATTATGTTTTGTTTGAAATTAGCAGGTAACTGTGAGCCTTGAATGAATTCAACTAATTGCTTAACAAAAGAGAATTATTTCCACTATCTCCTCCGGCTACTTCTGATCGTAGAACAAATTGAACCTGAAGGGTGTGTGTGATGGGTGGAACGGAGCACCCTTTCTAGACATTGCTCCTCCCTATGGCCCTACACGCCCCCACCCATCCCAGAGCCAGCAGCACTGGCAGCAGCCTTGTGCAGAATAAAAAGGAGACAGAGGCAGAGCTGTGCATCTCAGTCCATCTCCTTTTCTCAAGGGTAGGCAGACCTCCAGTTCAGTCTTCACGATGGCCACACTTAGAACTAGCAGCGTATCAACCTATTCTGGGCGCTCCATCGGAGGTGGTGGAAGGTCAGGCTTCAGCGCAGGTTCAGGTTTTAGCGGAGGCTCAGGTTTCGGTGGAGGCTCAGGTTTCGGTGGAGGTTCAAGTTTCGGTGGAGGTGCAGGTTTAGGTGGAGGCATGGTGCGAAGGTCATATGCTGCTAGTGTGCATGGTGGTGCAGGAGGCAGTGAAGCAAAAATCTCTGTTTCCTCCGGTGGTTACTTTGCTGGAGGTCCTGTAGCTGGAGGTAGTTATGGCTACGGAAGTGGTGCAAGCTTTGGTGGAGGTGATGCCTTAGACCGCCATGTTGGAGCCAATGAGAAGGCCACCATGCAGAACCTGAATGACCGTCTGGCCTCCTACTTGGATAAGGTGCGGAGCCTTGAGAAAGCCAATGCTGACCTTGAACTCAAGATCCGCCAGTTCTTGGAGAGCAAGACCTCCCCTACTGCCCGTGACTATTCTGCTTACGAGGCCACTATTGCTGACCTGCAGGGAAAGGTATGTCTCATAACTTCTGAGACTTATTACACTGACATTTATTATGCAATGCATTGGAACATAAACTAAAAATAAAGTCCAAGCCATAATGCATAAGGTCCATCAGTTTTTACAGAGTTTGCAGTTGGGGAAGGATTGCACTAATTATGTAACATTTACATTTCTGTAAATGTTCTGTAAATCACACAGATCCAGGATGCCACCCGTGACAATGGAGGAATCTATCTCTCCGTTGACAATGCAAAACTGGCGGCAGACGACTTCAGAACCAAGTAAGCATCAGAATGAGAAATTGCTTTACCTAGAAGGATTAAGACATGCATTTTTAAATATCACACTGATGTTGACTTGCCAATCCTCTTGCTGCCTCACAGGTATGAGAATGAACTAGCCATGCGTCAGTCAGTGGAAGCAGATATCGCCGGTCTAAAGAGACTGTTGGATGAGCTGACACTGGCCAGATCAGACCTGGAGATGCAGATAGAGGGTCTGAAGGAGGAGCTGATCTACCTTAAGAAGAATCATGAGGAGGTGGGCAGCAAACAATACTCTGAATCTAAGTGTATCTGAATTGCAACTAATTAGTTGTCTTTGGTGTAGAATGTAAATTTTTAAATCAACTCATCAAGCATCTGTCTCTTAACAAACTGTTTCATCAACAGGAAATGGCAGCCATGAGGACCCAGATGAGTGGACAGATCAATGTGGAGGTAGACGCAAAACCACAGCAAGACCTGAACGCCGTTTTGGCTGAGATCCGTGATCAGTATGAGCACATGGCTGCCAAAAACCAGAAAGATGTTGAAGCCTGGTTCCAGACAAAGGTAAGACTGGACCAAAGCCCTGCTGGTTTTATTCTAGAATATGTAATTTTGCATTACTTGATTAGACTATTGATCCAAGGTGTGTGATTCTACATGACTCAAATTTTCTCCATTCGCAGACAGAGACGCTGAGCAAGGAGGTGGCAGCCAGCACAGAAAGTCTACAAACATCAAAGACAGAGATCACTGAGATTCGTCGCACACTGCAGGGCCTTGAGATTGAGCTGCAGTCGCAACTTAGCATGGTAAATAATAATGATCTTAAGCAGAATCTCTACTTTTTTTATAACTTTAAATCTTTTCCCTAAGCCAACCTCAGTATTAGCTCAAGTTTAATGTTCTATATAGTCATTGATCTTCTCTGTCTGTCTTTCCCTCTCATGCATCCTCCAGAAAGCAGCCCTGGAAGGCACTTTGGCTGACACAGAGGCAAGGTACGCTATGAAGCTCCAAGGCCTCCAGATGCAGGTGTCGGCCCTGGAAGAGCAATTGGTGCAGCTACGTGCTGACATGGAACGCCAGAACCAAGAATACCAAATGCTGCTTGACATCAAGACACGGCTAGAAATGGAGATTGCAGAATACAAGAGGTTGCTGGATGGAGAGGGCAGGTAAGCAAGGCAATAACGGACTTAAGGAAGGAATAGTGCTTTGGAATATTATTGGAGTATTATTTATTTGCAAAGAACAGTTCTGTGCTTTCATCATTGCATTAACACAAGCACTGCGCTCTTCACTTCCACAGCTTTGGTGCCGGTGGATCATCATCATCATCATCAAAGACCTCAAAAAGCACGGTGGTAGTGGTCACAGAGGAACTGAAGGATGGCAAAGTGGTGTCCCATACTACCAGCACCACCAAATAATCTGATGCATACAGCGAACGCAGCAGGAATGAGCAACATCTGACGGCCACAAGCTTAACATCTGAATCTAAAAGCTTCCTTTGCTTACACATGTCAGTGCAATAAAATGCTCTCAGTTTGCTGACTAATGTTTTGTCTTATTTTGTCTGTTTAATTTCAAATAATATTAAAATCACAAAAGTGGCAATGAATTTACATATTTTATCATCATCCTGTTAATTTTAGTATTTGGCAGCTGTGAGATATGATTATTTTAAAATATACAGACAAAACTTGCTCAAAATGCAATCACAATAGCTTAGTATCAGTTTTACCAGATAAATATCTATATCTATATTTAAAACATAAACTAATAAACAATAAATGTATTCCGAGGTTAGCTGGAGTTCCTCTGAGATATCAGTAACATCAGAATTTAAGTTACGCAGAGTACACAGTGTTCAGCACTGCAGCTATGCAGTTGTACAGTTTCTGGGAGTCAATGTAACAATAACAGGCAAGTCACACGGTGAACACAGTGTGCATGCTCAGCAGTCAAGTGTAAAAAACTGCCAAACACAGTTCATGTTAATCTTATTGCTGCTCAAGAATTAAGTCCTGGCTCTCTCCCACGATCCACACTGCTTGGGTGTGAGCATAAATGTGACTCACTGTGGGTACTTCCACCTAATCCATGCTCAACTCCACAATATACTGGTTAAAGGTGCATTTATCAGTGTTTGGTCATTAGATCAACTGCTGGGCAGAGCATGTGCGTGACTATAATATACTCAACTACCACTTATTAATTCCAACCTAGATTATACAACCACATTTTTTATCTCTTGTTGGTTTGGCACTGCAATGTGACTCCTGAGTCACATTGCACAATACCATACCTACTATGGTAATGTGCAGATGTGCTCCAGGACACACTGACATCACTGTTCGATGTGGCTAGAGGTGCAGCACAGCAGACTTCTAACCACACCCAACCTAAAATCACGGTTGTGTGGTAACAGTTATAACTTTCAGTCACTGAAACTTTGGTTTCAAGTTTGTATTGTTAGGTAACTTTTAACTGCATAATTAGTTGAAATGTAATGTCTTTGCAACAATATATGTTCTGACATTTACACAGAAATTGTTCAACAGTGAGGGAAAATTAATCTTTTGTTCATTACAGAATTAGCAGACTCAAGAACCTTTAGTTCAACTGCATGATCTTTATTGATTTTTGCTAATCCTTCCAGGTTTTCACTCAATCTTATCCACGTCAACTGTCTTGCTGCTCTGCACCACCTTTCCATCCACAACTGTCTCCACCACGGTGATAACCTTTGTGACCACTGAAGAAAAGATAAGAAACAACAATCATAATCAAATTTGATATTTGTCACACAAGTACACAAGTAAAACCTCTGCAGCACTTAATAAAATAAAATAAAATAATAAAAACAATTACATTTAGGTAAAAAATTTCATACCTTGTTTTGTGCTGGTGATTGAGGACAGAGAAGGAAAGAGAGGAAAATATTAGTTTGGAACATGCTGTAAAGTCTACATTACCATACCATGCGTTTCTATACTCTTTAATCCATTTAGTGTTTCTCACCTCTCATCCTCCCCATCCAGCAACCTCCTGTACTCTGCAATTTCCCGCTCCAGCCGGGTCTTGAGGTCCAGCAGTATGTCGTACTCTTGCTTGTTGCTGGTGATGCTGGAGTAGATCTGGGACAGCTGAGCCTCCAGATTGGTGACCATGCTCTGGAGATTTGCCAACTCTGCAGCATACCGTGCTTGAGTCTCTGCTAGGGTGCCCTCTAGAGATGCTTTCTGTTGGGGTTAGAGGAAGAAGGTGTTAGCAGAGTAGACTCTCAGCGACAGATATAAATAGGTGTGTTTTTCTGGCTGGCTGTATCTTTAACACACAGGGTATCAATATTCTCAACTAACTCTTAGCAAGAAAGTCAATAAATGAATTTCACTAAATGTTGAATTATTTCTTCAGCAACTCCTCCAAACCTACATTAAATTAACCTTTAAACCTCCAGCGTTGTTGTTTAGTATGGACATACCATGCTCAGATGGGACTGTAGTTCGATCTCAAGCCTCTGCAGGGTGCTTTTCAGGTCTTTAATTTCTGTTCGGGATGTTGCCAGACTTTCTGTGTGTACGATCACGTCCTGCTCTACTGCTGCAACCTGGGAAGACAGACACAAAATGTGTTACATGTGTTATTTAAGATTTTTAGCAGATTACTACCTCACTCCTACAATTACTTAAGGTGTGACAATCGTAACTTCTTACCTTGTTCTGGTACCATGTCTCGAGTTCTTTGCGGTTTTTGTTGATCACACCCTCGTAGTGTTGCCTGATCTCTGTCATGACCTGGTTTAGGTCTGTGGAGGGAGAAGCGTCAACAGCCACGTTGACCTGGCCGCCCACCTGACTCCTCAGCAGAGCCAACTCCTGCAGGGGTCAAAGGCCAAACATTCATTTATTCATTATGAGAGCATCTAATCAACTCTTCCTTTGTGGGAACATTTGGTTCTTTGATCTGTGTTAACTGTGTATGTGTGTGTTCAGTGTGTCTAAGCTTGTGTGTGTTGAACTAACAGTAGCAATGAGATAATGGAGAGAGAGAAGAATACAAGGAAATGTGCAGAGGAAAGAGGTGTAGCGCTGGGAAAATGGAAAGACCGGCAGACCTGCTTATAACAATATAAACCAAACTTTGTATTTCCTCAGTGTTACCAGAGGCCATGTGTGTGTATTCTAACTGGCTTTGGCCACAATAGTTGGGTAAGACAGACCGTGACAACTTTGTCTTATAGCTTGTGTGTTAAGATCCCTGCTGTTTGATGAATAGTAACATACTTCCAGGTCATGTGCATATACAGTGTTGTACTTGGACTACATGCAGGAAAGTATCAAGTGTGCTGACACACTGTGCTGCTTGACAAACCACTGTCAACAAACGTTGAACAGGCTAAAACCGATGCACCACCACTAGCCGTTCCCCATCTCACCTCTTCGTGGTTCTTCTTGAGCATGATGAGCTCTTCCTTCAGGCTCTCATACTGACTCTCCAGATCCATCCTGGTCAGGTTCATATCATCCAGCACCTTCTTCAGTCCAGCGATGTCTGCCTCCACTGTCATCCTCATGGCCAGCTCATTTTCATACCTGAGAGGGTGCCACAGAAGAAAATGGGCAAACAGGTCAACGAGCGAGTCATTAAGATCAGAAGCTGCCAGCTGGACATGTGTGGTGTCACATATGCGTCAGGGCAGGCACACTCACTTCATTTTGAAATCGTCAGCAGCCAGTTTTGTATTGTCAATGTCCAGTAATGTCTTAGCATTGAGCCTGGAGGCGACACGAATCTAAGGAGGAAACAGAGGAGACAAGAAAGTTTCATAAAGTTTATTGTACATATTTTGATGGATATGAGATTTTTGAAAATGAGAGTTCACTTAAAAATGGTTCTTAAAGAGTTGTAACAAGTAATTGTACTCAGGAATGTGGTATTGTAGTAATACTTACATTAACATACACATATACTGGACATATACAAATTGTAATGGATTACTTCTAGAGCGTATACTGTATCTGTAAAAATACACCTCTACAATCATCTTGTGTAATTTTAACAGTGGCTCTGTTGGAATGAATGTGGTATGACAGTCATGAAAATGATCACCTTACTGCTTTCTGTAGTTCCTGAAAAAAAGACCTAGTTCATTGAAACTATGTCAATAATCTGCATCTGTAACTCAAACAGCAGGTACATCCCAACAGATACTTAGCCCACACTCATGTTACGTTAACATCAGAAAGATAAGGAGTGGAAGGGAACGAAAAACAGCGAAACACATCCATAATCCGTGTCCTTCCTCTTACCTTGTCCTTCAGGTCATCGATGGTGGCGAAGTAGCTGGTGTAGTCGTGGGAGATGACACTTCTGCTTTGGTACCACTCTCTGATCTGCTTGTCCAGGCGTTCATTCTCCTTCTCCAGGATGCGCACCTTCTCCAAGTAGGAGGCCAGACGGTCATTCAGGTTCTGCATGGTGGCCTTCTCGTTGGCCCCAGCGTGAAGGTCCAGGCCATCAGCCAGGTTAAAGCCACTAGATACCGGTGTGTAGCTCGTCTGGGATGTGGAGATGCGGGTGCCACGACCACCTGCTCCACCGTAAACGCTCAAGGTCCTCTGACCATAGGATCTGCTGATGGAAGACATGTTGGGAGGTCTGGATCTTGACAAAGCAGGATTAGTAGAGTTGATCTGCAGTTGAAAGCATCACTGTGGCCTCTTGGTTATATAGCTGCTACATACAGCCAAGTGGGAAGGGCTACATGGGTAGTTGAAAGGGAAGAATGCAGCTGATGGGCTAACCCCCCATTCCTCCATCCAATCTTTCTATCAACACGGGTGTGGTGACTGGTGGGTAGGGGTTCATCCACCTCTTTTCAGGTCAAACTTGTGACTCCACATTTTCTTGTTTCGTTGAGGGGCATTTCTTGACTCCTTAAACGTTGTAATTGCAGCGTTCCTAGTATGGCTGCTTCTAAAGAGAGTTAGAGACACAAACACGTGCAATTTCAAATAAGGTGTTCTTATAAAAATATCTATTATTGACCAGCTTAACTACTCATAGCAGTGACAGAAATGGCACATACCAGCAATATTTTCACCCTAGTGACACTTAGGGGCTAAAGGGTGGGGGCAAGGCATTTATAAGTTAGCCAGTGTTGTTTTTGCCATGTAGTCAAGATGTTCAAGACCATAGTTATTATTAATGTTTAATACTATTACATGAATACATTTATTTTTTTGTTTAACTGTTGTACCCCCAAAAGATGCCCAGCACTTGGGCTTGTGAGAAGTACTTACATGACCTACACAGGGACGTGAAAACAAACAGACAAACCAGAAAGTAAGAACGACACATAGTATATGTGTCAAAACATTTCAGATATGCTGTGATAATGATCATGTAACAAAAACTGCAAAAGCATCATGCCAAACAAAGCGTAACACAAATAATCATACTGTGGAGATTATCTGATAAAATGTTTTATAGTTCGCTGATAATCCAGGCCTTTGTTGTAACTTAAATGTCATGAAACACTGGGCGTTTCTTTTGGTTTATAATTGTTACTGTAGTCTCCCGATAACAGAAGCTCGCCACTGTGCGGGCAGAAAATCATCACCTAGTTGCGTGTTTGCTGATTATCTCTGTGAACGACATAGCGTAGTCATTGTGTGTGTCAGTCAGCAGTGACACGGAGGAACAGGGTGAAGTCTCAGACAGATATGACTGATTGTTACGTTGCATCTGGAAGATATCAGTCTCTTGTTTTTTAAACTTTGAGAAAGAATACTGGAAGCATGTTTAATTTCTGTGGACATTTATGTGAAATTAAGTTAGTAAATAAGTTACTATAGTATTTTGTAGCTTTAAATTGAGAATTAAAAAAAATTTCAATGTAAAAAAAAGCTAATTGGATGGCAACAACAAATATTTTATGTAGCTGAAAAGAGCACAGATTTGACTAGATGCATAAGCACACATCTTGTTTGATGGACTTTTTCACAGCACAATATAACACGTCATACAGGAATTTAATGTCTAATCTTGTCTCATTAGCTAAATGTAAGAATGCTGCATTAGTTTCAAGTTAATGCACATTAGAATATCTAATTTAAATTGTCAAACCACAATATAAATCACACCAATGACCTGCTGAAAGATGTTTTTGTTAAAGATATTTAACAGACCTCCCCACATGCATTATGTGAGAAGTAAACTCTTCAGAGATTCTTCTTTTTGTTGTTTGAAGAACACATTCACGATGAACAATAATGCATATTAAATGATTAGTATTGTATTCAACATGGTACTTGAACAAAATTATAGGAGCGGCCTCCCTGTTTTTGTACTGACTTTGGTATAAATTAACTTCAACAGCTGATTTATTCACACCAAATTAAGAACTGACTCTTTAAACTGACTCTGGGTTCAGTTTACTCACATCCCAACTTAAAGACTGAAAATGATTTACAGTGCAGACACGTTTACCTGTCACACACAGACATAGTACGACACCTTCCACTGAAGAAAGTAAGTAAGACAGCAGCACCCAAGGCTAAACCTTTCATATTTACAACATTACATACATGTTGTCTAACTAATGTGTTTTTACTTCACACATCACACTCATTCCCTCACAACCCCGTTTCCTCACAGCCTAAAGGTCCCAACAGCCCAGCAGAAATGCAGTAACCCGACAGGCGTGATTAGCTTGTTAAACAACTTTCACCAATATATGTTAATCCCTTTTTCTTCAGTTCTTTGTAGGAAACCTATTTTGTTCTCAGAAATTCTCAAAACAGAAATGTTGCTCTGCCTGTCTTCTATTCTCTACCCACACTACCACCCGGGAGTGTGGATAGAGAATTCTACTTTAAAGATAAGTGATGTTTATTGTGTGTTTGCATGTGCTAAGAGGCATTTTAGTTGCATTTTTCATGATTATTCATGACAGTAACTGAAATAACTTGAAGCACTGTGTTGTTTGTGTAGAAGTGAGCTGTGTAATTGTTCCTGAGAGTCCACTTATGTACTGGTCCAGTGTGAAATTAGTTTTTATTGAATAAAATCCCAGTGTTATTCACAGTCCAATAGGTCCAGATTTACAATAATCACTGACAAGTCCTTGGAAATAGACATTCCTGCAGATCACTAAGAAGGCAGCTCAAGGAAAAAACCTGCTCTTCCAGAACAATATGTGTTTTTAATGTACTGCTTGAAGCTGTGTAGCATCACCATGATGAACTTTTCATGAGTTATAAGCTGGTATTTAGTTATATCTTGAAATAAAACTCTGCAGGTTAAAACGTTGTATTTATGAATGCAGGCAAGGTAAAAAAAAGTGCTCCAAGAAGTGTAATAAAAAAAGGTGCAACACTCAGACCAATCCGGACCAAGCACAGACTCACCACCTCCCAGCAGCTCTACACACCCACTTTATTTCACTGTCCAGAGCTGAGCAGACGGATCCAAGTGGAAACAAATTAAATGCGAACAAGGACAAAGAATGACTTTACTGTGCTTCTTTTTTTCCTCTGCTCACACCAGGTCTAACCAGTCATTCACACACTTTATCTTATTAATATGTGTTACACTACAATTTGCACACATTTGTTCACACAGTTTATGTACAGTTGTGTGTTTCTGCGTGCCTCAGGGAAATGAAGAGAGGAAACCTCCATGATTTGTGTAGGAATAAAACATCTTCACGTTTATTACAATATTACAATATTATTTTAATGTTATTGCATGAATACATTTCAGAGTATTCATTAGACAGATAGCGTCGCCGTTTAAACTTCATATTTCTCTTAAATGAGTAAACTCCATTTATCATTTTCTGTAGTAATCTGATAGATAAGTTAAAAATGAAGAAAGTAAATGTGACAACGTTTGGTACACCAACAGTTTTAGCTCTGACTTTTTTACTTGGGTGTGGCATGGTGATTCACTTGTGACTGATCTGTATTTTGTCAGCATGGTGAGCAGTCCTTCCAGTTACTACCACTAGGTGGCGCACTTCAGCTGTAAATCCACAGGTCAGAAATGAGGAAGGGTGTGGCAGTGTGATAATGACTTGCATTTGTCAAGTCAACTAAGAGATTGCAGCACCTAAAGATCATCATTAAACATTTTCACAGTTCAAACGTTGTTCGGCTTTGCAACATGAAATTCTTTAAATCATTTATTGTACTTTAGCTCTTCTATATTTAAAAAGGTTGAAGGTTAAAACAAGCACACATATTCTTTCCTCTGCTCTCAGGAGACAACTTTATTAACAATAGGTATTCAGCTACACTTGCCAAGCACATAGGTAATTAAAACATTGCTATGTGAGTGTTTCTCTTCAGCTGCTTCACAAGCAGTAGCTTTACTGTTACTGAAAGTTACTTGAGGGACTTCATCTTAAATGTGGTATTTACTTGTGTTGTGCGAAATCCCACAAATGTGACACCCTACTATGACATGTTTCTTTAGCACATACATAAATCAGTATTTGATTTATCTGAAAGAGTTAATGAAGGAAGTTAGAGACACACTTTCAGTGGGGCAAAGCTCTCTTATTGAGTCTCTTATTTTAGCTGTACCAAGGTACAGTAGTTCTGTTGCTGCAACAGACTTTTGTTTACTCACACTACAGTAGATGAATGGATGTAAGAGAGTCTATATGTTCTATATAAACCTGTTGGTACAGTTGTATACACACACACACACACACACACACACACACACACACACACACACACACACACACACACACACACACACACACACAGTAACAGGAGTTATCCCACCATTCAGCACATTGTACTGATTATGAGGAGTCAGCGGTTCAGTGCAGAACCTTTGTCAGGGATGTCGCAGTGCAGGCTGAGTAGTTGAGCAGGAGATGACAGTGGCTACGCAGGGTGGTGCCACATTTTGAGGAGGCTCAAAGGACCAAGTTGCTCCATGCTAACTCACATCCATGATTCATAGTTACTAATTCTGCATTGCATGCAGACATTGCATTTCTGTGTCTGTCAGCAAGACATTTCAAAAGAGTCTGAATATATTTCTTCAAGTTTTTATTGATGTGTTAGTTATTAAGCAACTTAACTTTTACACAGGGTGGGTATAGCTACTCTCTAAAAGCCATATAACTTTGGAACATATCCAGAAAACCCTCATCAACAGTGACAAGCCCTCCATTGTTGGCAGAGTTAAATACACAAGCTCACAGAAACACTTTGTCCCCTGTCTCAGCAGACAGAAGTCAGCCCTGGTTAACTGCAGTGTTTCACCAGATGTAGTTCAATGGGGCTGCTCAGTGGTAACTGCACAAATATGACAGAGGTAATATGCTCATGTTCATCACCTAACATCTGCCAGTTAGAACTAAACACAAGCAGCTGAGGTGAATAGATATGTCATTAACTTTGACTGTGGTCCTAATGCGCAATACTGAACAAATGAAAAAACTGACATGATGACAGATGAAAAATGAAGAGATTATAAAAAGTGAGTCATTATGTCTGTACAACATTTAATGACAGTCTTATCTAGCTCTTTCTTCTCTTATACACTGATCTGTTTTCCCACACTGCAGTGTAATAATCACATAAGATGAAGATGAAACTTTGTCTGCATTATACATCTATGCTTTGCTAAAAACGTATCTCTTGATGAAAAGAGATGAAATGGTTACCGTTAGGGTGACCCTCCAACATGTGGAACTGACAGCTGCATTTTGCTCCACATGTGCAGTGACAAACCTTAAGGTGCTGGAACAAAGAACAAAGATTCATTTACGAGCTACAGCATATTGACAGGGGAAGATGTGCCAACTTTTGCAACAGGTGACTAGTTTACGAAAGACATGAGAACAGCAGCCGACTTTCATTCCCACTACACACTGAAACTGATCATCCTGTATCCTTCCGCTATCACATGCAGGAATCCAGACCATCCAGAACTCAAGACAATAGACGAGATTCAAGCGTGAGTTGTCACATACACACTCTGCCATCCTCGCTGTTGCCATGCAGCAAACAAACAGTGGATTATTTTGATACTGTTTTGACTTCATTGTACCTGTAACTTTAGGGTGGTATACCTAAGGGAAGAAACAGTACAGTGGACTTCCCTTCATGTCTCCTTAAACCTTGACTTTCTTTGTTTTGCACTGAATGGAAACCATCTCTCTATTCTTCACAGCTGGTCAAAGGAAAATCTGAACAGAACAGAACGGATGAAGTATTTAACTGTTGCTTCCGGGGATAATCTCCCTACAACAATTCATTCTGAGACGACTTCACCATTAATATTTAATTGATGTTTTTCAGACTAATTATCTTTCTTTGCTTTGAAACGAGCCGCACCTCCACAATTACAGCACAGCGCACTACAATCAACGCACTATTACAGCATTTCTGGATGCACATTGCGTAAGAATTAAACAGTTTGCATCATGAAAAACAAAGATCTTTACAAAAACGTTCAAGCATTGAAGTCAGTTATCAGCATCAACTGCTGTGCCTGGAATTAAGATTAAGACTATTAAGACTTATCTTCCCGTTTACTTTGCAACTCTCTATAAGAGGAGTTTTTCTACTGAGTCATGCAGTTTTTTAGTCATTGTATCTAAAAAAGCTCCTGCAAAGTGACACGTGGAGACGCCTGAGGTTTGAGATAAAGTTAGAGGAAAAGCCTTTTAAGATTCATAAGATTTAATGGTAATTTCAGAGAATTAGCCTCAGATATTTAACAATGTGTGTTTATTTTGAGTTACTGAAAGGATTGCACGGCCGGGTTGTTCTTAGACGTCTATTCTTAATCCTGCACAACTAGAAACCAAAAAGTAGCTTAATCTGTGTCTGAAACTCTCACGAGAAGCAGTAAACACACAATCATCACATGCCTTAGTCACTCACCATGGTAATTACAACGTAACTGAAAAAGGTTGCATTGATGGTTAAAATAAAACAGATGAAAATGAAAAAGTGCTGAAGTTTCCTGTAACACTGTGGAGGAGATTTCTGAGTTATTCAGTCAACTGTTGGCATGAGTCATCAGGTTGGTTTAACTAACACCCATCATGGTCTCCAGCCCAAGACAAGACATGAACTCATCTACTTTGCTGTGACATGTTGTGTCATGTGTCTTTGTCCTGCTGTACACAAACCTGAGTTTCATCAGGACAGCCCAACCACTACATATTTGCCCATCCCTGCCCAAGCCTCAGCACCTGTACCAGGACTGACACTGATTTAGTTTCACTGATAGACGCTCAGCACAAGAGAAAAGGTTTGAACTGTGATGGATTTATTTAACATTGACAAGTATGTTTGTATATGACAAACCACATTCAGATAAACATTGCACAAGTCTCCAGAGGCTTTGCCCCCTTCTGCACCCATGGGAAACCTTGCTGCACCACCCAGGGTTTTGTGTGCTTTTCCTCTCTGAGCTTCTAGTGGGATTTTTTCTTGTTCTCAGTCAGGGTCTTAGTTTAGAGTAGCTCAGTGTTTTTATTATGTGGGTACTGACAGACCCACTGAGAGCATACATAATAGAGAATAAGATCTGCACAAATAAACTTTGCTTTTAACTCTAACTATGGCAATCTCAACCTGAGAAACACACACTGAACATTTGCTCTTTACCTTTAAATATTTGTAACAAAATGTTTTAACTACACAAACCACAAAATATTTCATGATATTTTCTTTCCCATTTGAAAAGTTACCCCTTGTGTAAAACAGTTATAAAACTTATGCTTCTTTTGAATTTGATACCAGCAACATGTTGGGACAGAGCCGTGTTTAGCACTGTGCTGTTTTGCATCTACTTTTAAAAACCCTCTGTGAGCATTTGTGGATCAGTATCAATGGCATCTTCACAGATGTGCAACTTACAAAAATGCTGCGTGTATTAATCCACCTCCACAGCACCATGGATGCTGACTTTTGAACTGGGTTCTTCTTTAGCTCGGAGTACGCGGTGATGATTTCAAATTTTGACTCATCAGAACAGTTTTAGACTTTGTCTGGGTTCATCTTAAACGATCAAAAGAAGATGGCAGTGTTTACATGTATACATCTTAATGTAATAGAGTTTTAACTTGCATTTGTTAATGCAGCAACACATGGTTTTCAGAGGTGTTCCTGAGCCCATGAAATGATTTCGACTAGAGAATTGTGTTTGCTTTTAATGCAGTGCTGCCTGAGGGCCTGAAGATTATGACCAGTCAGTATTTAGTTTTGGTGTTGTCCCTTGTGTACAGAGATTTCTCCAGATTTTCTGAATGTTTTAGATAAATATGATGATGAATTAGTCGTGAGATATTCCATTGGATATTTTTTCATTATACAGGTTTTATAATTCTTATAGATGTCTTTTGCACATCTTTTGAGGCATGTTTAAAATCAGATCATTGCATTCTGTCCAAACCTTTCTGGATACAGGGTTTGTATTTCTGCACCTAGATAAGAAATAGCTTGGCACAAGCTATATTTTGTGGACGTTATTTTACATTAGAGATGCTGTTGGCACATCCAGTCATTACTCTAACCTAATCTGTCCCCACAGACTAGAATACTAGTAATGCATTTGTAGGCTTTCAACATTTCTAGATTGTCTGTGTAGAAGAAGGTCAATAGTGAAGAAGCTAATAAAACTGAAAAATGACACACAAGTTAAATGCTGTACCAATGCCACAGCTTAGATCAGCATAACACTCTCCAAGTTTGATCCTCACTCAAAATGATACGTACTGTACATTAAAAAATGTCTGGTTATTTGATATGGAGGACTTAAATTTGTGTATGTAACAAGAATTTGTGACTCCCAATGAGCATTTAAGACACATTAAAATTGTGTTGCAATTGCCACTAATGGCTGACAAGAGCAAAAGGTCATACTGAAAAAATAATATTAAACTAAAGCTAACTGAAGCTAACATGTTTTGCATACAGAACTTGTACTGTGGCTTTCATTACGTTGTTTTGTTCCAGAAATAATCCTCTAATTAGTCCACCGATGTATATAAATCCCCAGTTGTCTAAATAGATCTTATAATATTAGATTATAAAGTGACCAAACCCTGTTGTTCATACACACCATACACAAGAAGCATGAATCATTTTTCCTTCTCACTGAGCTGTGACCTATGTGCCTCACTCAATTCCTCTGAGCTCACACCAGATGTTACTCAACAAGAGCACAGAAATTGGCCATAGCCAAACTCTGAGATAAGGACACACACACACACACACACACACACACACACAGAAACACACAGTTGTGAATGCTCACATACACACACGTACGCACAGTCAACCACCCACACATCCAATACTCAAACACAGAAATCAGATATGATCCCTTGAGGTGTCTCACTATACTTGCAAGTACACTCATTTAACTCATGAATTCCCTAACCCCCAACATCCCATCACAACTAAATGTCTAACCCTAAACTTTACCAAAACTCTAAACCTAAAATCCTAAGAACTGTGAGGCTAAAATGTCACAAGAACAGTTTTTCAACAAAACCTGCCTACACAAGGAAATAAAGACATGCGCATACATACACATACACACACACACACACACACACACACACACACACACACACACACACACATGCACAAACACAGGATACAGGAGTAAGAGGGGATGTTGTGTTGGATATGGTGAACAATGGATACTGACAAAGTCCCTTAAATGTGTTTGACTGAAAATACTGAAAACAATGCTGGTTTGTGGTTCAAGGCTACAGAGCTTTTGTGAAGCTGTCAATCAGTAATGACTTAATTAATTTCCAGCTCATTTTATCAGGTTGGCCACATTACTAGTCTGATTATATCTGCAGGTAGCACAACAGATTAAATTGTCTCCTGTCACCTTACTGTTATAGAACTCTGCAAAAACTTACGATGCTGCAAAATGATCATCTTGCAAAATAGTTGTTAATGAAACCAATTTGGTCATGTATGTTAGTTTAAAGCGCTATAGCTGTGAGATTAACTTTCATTATTTCATTTGACTAAACTCAACGATAATTTAAATAATTTCTAACTAAGCGACACTGACAGACTGAAACATATTATTTGCCAAGTGCTTAAATGTTGACTTATGGTGTGACACTAAAACATAACTCTACGCCTTTCCTATTTGCATTAGGATACAAAATGACTTGTGTGGTTGAGACTAGACCTAGAGATATTTATTAAAGCACACATAAATCACACATGCAGACAGATGCACACATACATGGATCATACAAAAACACTCTTGAGATATCTTCACACACAAACGCAGCAGCAGAAACACACACACACACACACACACACACACACACACACACACACACACACACACACACACACACACACACAC
>JAUYWH010000001.1:18542975-18641140 GCA_034779795.1 Ctenopoma multispine
ACACACACACACACACACACACACACACACACACACACACACACACACACACACACACACACACACACACATTCCAGAACAGTTTCTTCATAGGAGTGGAAAGAAACTAAACCCTGGTCCTTAAAAGAAAACAAATGGAGGTTCTGCCAAGCCCACGACTAAACTGTAAAGGAAACCTCCCTTCTTCCCTCTTCAGCTCCCTCCTCTCAGCTAGGCCCGCCCCAGGTCCAAAACTATATCAAGAGCCTGCCTCCGTCTATCAGGCTTCACAGTCCTGCTCCAGTTGCTCAGCTGTGTAACAGTCTTCTCTCCTCGTGTTCACTCTTGTGCAGCAAACAGTCAGCCATAATGTTCTCACGCAGCAGCAACATTAGCAGTGGCCCCACCATCATTACCAGACAGAGCCGGAGCTACACATCAAGTGCCGCTCCCGCCAAGGCTTACAGTATATCGGGACTCAACTACAGTGGCCCTCGCATCTCCTCTGCTTCTATGCGCACTGTCTCCTCTGGATATGGAGCTGCCATGGGGGGTGGCGGTGGCTTTGACCTGTCCAGCGCCTTAGACCAGAGCACTGCGCACCTGAATGAGAAGGCCACCATGCAGAATCTGAACGACCGTCTGGCCTCCTACTTGGACAAGGTCCGCTCTCTGGAGGCGGCCAATGCCAAATTGGAGATACAGATCAGAGAGTACTACGAGCAGAAGGGCCCTGCAGCAGAGAGGGACTACAGCAACTACTGGGCCATTATCAATGACCTGAAGGACAAGGTAGAGTGTGCATGCTACAAAACCTCAACAGCTTAAACACTGGACAAGTAAAATATTTGTACTACTGTTAATAATTATCGTCAGGAGGGTTTAAAAGGATAGAGACATTTCAGGGATAACAAGATACCGCATGAGTATACTTGATTCATAAGAGGTCAAAACAGACCAGAAAATGTTGTTGACTGTGGGGGAGTACCATGCATGACGACATGACTAATCAGTTGTTGCTGTGGGACTTCAAAGAGTGATGCCTGTAATACGGGTGAGAAGGATAAAAACAGTGGAATTCTGGCAACAGGTCAACATTAAAACCAGAATTTGCTGCAGTGCAGCATCTATCTATCTATTTTATTGTGGTTTTAATTTTTCACATTATTGTTTTTGTCTGAAGATCGCTGCTGCCACCATTGCAAATGCCAACATCCTCCTCCAGATTGACAACTCAAAACTGGCTGCTGATGACTTCAAAACCAAGTAAGCACAACTCTTCATACTCCTGTGGACCAATCTTCAGTTTGTCAGTTGTATGATATCAGTGTTTTTTTTTCCCCTTGAAACTGATCAGATTCGAGCATGAGCTGATGATGCGCCAGTCAGTTGAGGCTGACATCGCCAACCTGCGCCGCCTGCTTGACCAGACCACCCTTACAAAGGCTGACTTGGAGATGCAGATCGAAAGCCTGCAAGATGAGCTGGCCTACCTCAAGAAGAATCACGCAGAGGTGAGTGATATACTTATTCTAGCTTTAATGATTACCACTTATGACAGCCTACGTCATCAGAGCTGTTTGAATCTGTGCAAGTAGTTTTTAATGCTGACATGTTTCTCGCCTTGTTGTTTAGGAGCTGGCAGCACTGCGCTCTCAGCTTACTGGCACAGTCAATGTGGAGGTTGATGCCGCACCCCAGCAGGACCTCAACAAAGTCCTGGAGGACATCCGTGCCCAGTATGAAGGCATCACTGACAAACATCGTCGCGACCAGGAGTCCTGGTTTAATGAGAAGGTGAAAAGATTTTCCCATAAACAAAGGCACAATATCCCACACGTTGCAAATCACTGGGTTTACTCCTTCAGTGGTGTAACCTGTAATTAAACATAATCTTCTGTGAAAGTAAGATGAGTAATCATCCAAATGTCTAACTGTGACTTTATTTTTCACTCTAGTCATCAGTCTTGACCAAAGAGGTGGCCATTAGCACAGAGTCGATCCAGACATCCAAGACAGAGGTCAATGACCTGCGGCGCACACTACAGGGTCTGGAGATCGAGCTACAGTCTCAGCTAAGCATGGTGAGGAAAAAAGAATCCCAAAGCCAACTCTTCACATCTCACTGATCTTGCCTTATATGAGCAAAATTCCCGGATCCCTGTCTTGTCAGGAGGGAAACAGACACTGATAGAGGGTAAGAGCAGAAGGGAGGGTAAGAGAAGGAGGCTTTACTGAGAGAATGAAGGGAGGGAGATTGAGATAAGAATGATGGGGGCTGGAGAGAAGGGGAGGGAGGAACTCGTACTGAGTAAAACAGCTCATAGACATCTGCTCAAACTCTGTAAGACATAAAAGAGCTTGAAGAAAGCTAGAGGAATGCTGGACTGGGTAGCCCAAAACCATACTCCCATATAATCTGTGCCCAGCTGGAGTTCATCATTCAACAGTCCCTGCAAGAGCTACACTCTGCTCCTGTGTATGTGGGGGTGTGCACTCAAAAGCCTGCGCTGTACTTACACCTCTGCTAATTATTCCTTTATAAAGGAAGGCAAAATGCTACACAAACACAGACATACTTTGGTGTATAGCATAATCCAGGGTGTGGCTGGTGGTTATAGTTTTTAATCACAATAACTGTCATGAAAGATTTGCTAAAGTAAACTGGCTTTCATGTTACAAAATATTTTACTCTCTTTCTCTAACAGAAAGGGGCCCTGGAGAACACGTTAGCAGAGACAGAGGCTCGCTACAGCGCCATGCTCGCCGGCTACCAGAACACAATCAACATGCTTGAAGCAGAGCTCTCCAACGTGCGTGCCAGCATTGAGCAGCAGGGCCAGGACTACAGGTTGCTGCTGGACATCAAGTCCAGGCTGGAGCAAGAGATTGCAACCTACAGGAGCCTGCTGGAAACAGAGGAGTCCAGGTAGACACAAAGACTAGCATGTGTTTGACACTATTGAACCGTAACACACTAATTTACTGAGACATGCAATAAGATACTTAGCTCACAGTTTTCTCTATTTGTTCTTCCCTCTCTGTCATTTTAGACCCGTTGGTACAGGTAAGTAACTTCTATTTGACCAAAACGTTACATAACAGTGAAGTTAGTGTAATAAAAGCTCAGAGCACTGACATCATTATTATTATTTTTTTTTTTTACCAGGGGGCTCCAAGACCACAGTTACAACCACCACTGTGCGCTCTTCCAGCTAGGATGGCAGAACAAGCTGTTCTCAGACAAACAAACACACACACACACACACACACACACACACACACACACACACTGACTAATAAAAGCTGTTACACGAGATGAGTAAAACTGTACTGAAGAAAACTGAAAGTGCTGAAAGTGAAGCTTGCGCTTATGTATGAAACAACATTTGTAGAAGAAAAGAAGAAATGTCTGACATACCGTGTGTGTTTGCGTGTGTGTGACCTGTCTGAAAAAATAAATCTGCTGGTGAATGTAAGAGCTGTGTTGTTTTGTGGCTTTACGCTTTCTGAAAAAACTGAGACTCGACCTTTTTTTCCATAACATCACTCTGTTTATGCAGTCGTCATAGCAACAGGATCACATTCTGGGGAGGTGGGATGTAAGGTTACGTAAATCTATGTTACATAACACAGCTGTTGTCAGGAAAGGGCGAACAATGGTTAACATCTCCAGTATGGAAATCATTAGGATTTGGAGAAAAAAAGCTTAAAGCTATGTTGAGTTGCCTTACACAGAAAAAGTCAATATGGGACTGAGGCCCGGGGGTCTGCCCTGAGAGGTTTTTTTTAAAACAAGACACACCCAAATGGTTGACTAATCTTTGCCTTGGAGGCTTTTCGACACAGTTTACATGAAGTCCGTCTAACCTCTGTCACCTAGTAACAGAAACACACACAGCTCAGGACAGTTGAGTGGGAATGCAAACACTGACTAACTGAACAAAGAGACTCATTGTGGAAACAGGTGCTATCAGTGCTGCACTTTGGTCCCTTTTATGAACTGTGATAATGACCGGTGAGCTGTTACGATAAAGTATCTTTAAAGGTTGGACTGTTTTCTTGTGTGAAACAGGGGCAGGAGATTGTGGCGTGTGTTTGTACATGTATAGCAGAGGAGGTACAGGTCAGCAGTTACAGCCTCTGAAATTACAGTGAAACCCCCGCGAAGAGCCCATAATTCTCGAATGATGGTGTAATGTTGGTTTTGGAGAACAGGGAGATTATAAGAGGATCAAATTGCAAAATCCACCCCCCTCTGAGAAGCCTCACTCAGCCATATTTGGACCCGTTTTGTTGCAGATCAGTGTGCCTTCCACACTGTTATTTTGACACTTGCTGACTGAGCTCTTACAGTTATTCTTGTATGATATGAAAATGCAAAGCAGAGGTCATAAAAAGATGTTGCAACAACATCAGTCCATTTTCCCCAGATCAGTGGTGAACTGTAAAGAAATAACTGAACATCTGATTAGGAGTTAACTAATAACTGATTGAGTTGTTTCGATGGTGTCACTTCAGGCATGTGAGTGATCATATGATGCTGCTCATGATTAAATACTAATAGATGAGTTGAGATTTGTAGCCTGTACAAAAAATACTGTTGTTGTGATAAACTGTTTTAAGAGCAGAGAGAGACAGATGATCAGACTGATCCTGCCTTTATGTCTCTGTGCTAAATATGCTGGAGGCAGGAGATGGGTTAACTTAGCATAAAGACTGGAAACAGGTGAAAACATCCTGTCTGGCAGCAGCCTACTTTTATGGTGCTTTTTTATGAAAGATTGCTATTGTCATAAATAACTGTCTCCTCATAACTGGAAGTAGGAGCGGCTGAATGATTTGCTTCAATTTGTAGTAGAGCCTCACCTTGGCAAAATGTTAAGCCGCAATCATTAAACAATAAACAAGGAATTTTATTTAATTATGAATTAAGATATAGATATATGATAAAGTGAAGCCTGACAGTCGTAGCACGTGGACACACAAAGGAATATGACAGAAAGCAGTGCCAAATTGCCAACAGCCTTTCCTGTGTGTTCTCTGTAGTGGCTGCCTGCCATTCGAGGCGAGCCCGAGGCGACCCGTCTGTGAGATCATGGGAAAGAGAAAAGAAGATGTTACTCATTCAGTGTCATGAACTACTTTGTGAAATACATTGTTCAGTTCAGAGTTCAGTGAAGTTCAATCAATGACAATTTCACTGCCAGAACATGAAAGCTAGCTTTGTAAGGATACTGTGATGTTTTCTGTCTTGATGTGATCAAACTGTAGAAGGAATGGGTCACTTCCCACTACCTATCTGTAACCCATTCTTCTCTGACAGCTAAATTCCTAGCCTGTAATGCCTGCTGTGTTATTAGTGCTACACAGAAAAGGGCAGCATAATTTAAGGAATAAATAACTATTTTGAAAAAACACGTTTTCTTTCTTGCAGATAGTTAGTTAGTTTTATGTTACTCTCATATCTGTATGCTTAATATGAAGTTACAGCCAGCAGACATTAGCTTAGCTTAGCATGAATACATGAAGTTGCTAGGCAACTAGCTGAGCCCAGAGACATGTTTATCATATAATGAGTCGTCACCCTCATGTCTAAACAATAAATATAAAACTGTTGCTAGCAACCAAATTGTTAGCTTAGCACAGGGACAGGAAATGGGTGAAATTGTTAGTGTGTTAATTAATGAGCTAATTAGTGAAGTGCTAGAAAGCTGTAATCTTTTGATACAGCCATAGCTTCTAGTCTCATATGTAGTGTGACGGCAATCTGTCATCGAACGCAGTATTTTGGTTATCAGTGAAATGTTTAGTATTCACCTACACCTAAGTATCAGTCATTTTCTGCAACAGTTAAACTGGAGGATGACTCTCTATCAGTCAGGAATGTTGTCTCAGGGTCAGGAAGTCCACTAAGGGTCTGGAGTGAGAAGGAACAGTCTTCACTCAACTGAGCTCTATTCTGAAGCAGTGTTAGGTTTTGCACACAAAGCTGAAAGGAATGCCTAACGTCTTTGCTAAAGGTCTCATGCCCTGAATGGCATCAGACCTTACTGTGAAAGTTTTCAAACTGTGCCAGAGCTGGAGCAAGGCAGGGGAACATTTGAGAGTCAGAAAAGTAGAACAAAACCAAATACATTCCAGGGGCTTTCAGGCCCTGCCAAGCATGAGATAGATGTGAGTTTTTATCTATTTGCATGGTTTGGTCCTCCAGAGCAAGCAAGAACAGTAGCTCTGTGACAATGCCCACCATTAAAATAGAAAGCACTGGGCATTAACCAGGGCTGAAAGGTGGGAATTTAACAGGCAGGGCTGGTTTAAGGAACCACACCTTACATACAATACAAAAGCTTGAAGACCTGGATGGACCTACGTTACCAGGGCTTTCAACAGCTTAGCAGTCTCTATAGTATATACACAACATATTGTCATGATAGAGTGAGCTTGTGCAAATAATACATTTGACACTGAAGCATTTTTCTGCAATGACTGTAAAACAGACCTTTCAAACCACAGTCATTTTTAAAGCTTCCCCAGGGTTGGATGGGTGTATACTACTGGAGCACATCCCGATAAGCACTGAGCAGAGAAACAAAACCTACAATATATATAGCAGGAAACCTGATTAAAATAAAGAAAAACCCAGTGTGTACCCACTCAGTGAAATGCTCAGAGGCAGAGTGAGGCACATTTTCCCTACAAAACTGCTGCTGATTGTTAACACATAGTCTGACTCTGATTTTCCAAATTCTGTAAATTCGTGTTAATGCCCTTTGATGACTCACAAAAAGACAAAAGTACATTCATTGCACTGGCTACTAAAGAGAAACAGTAATAACAAACATGATGTTCTGCATTATGTGACTAGTGTAAGGAGCTAGAATAGATAAAGGGCAACTACAAATTAGATCAAAACAAAGTAGAAATGTAAATTACAGGATGTGCATGACAGTGCCAAACAATAAACAGAACATTGACATTTATGTCATTGGTCTCAGACTTAACTGGGCAACTCCCCCATGTAATAGATTATGCAATACTGCCACCAGGTGCTGGTTTCCTGTAAGTCTAAAGGAGCTGGGTGTTACCTGCTCAGCAAGAGAAACATATTCGGATCTTAAAATCCTTTTGTACTTTAACCTGATCAAAACAGACATCACACAGTAATTCTTCATGTTTGAAACACGTGCATGATATACCAGCAGACTCAGATTCTCAGTATTTAGGAAACTCACAGAGATAACATGTGAAGATGAGTGATCACACTTTACAGACTAGTTAACCTAATACTGTATTTGTATTTAGACCAATAAATGCTGCATTAACTGTTAAGGCTTTAAGTTAATAGATCTCACTATATTGAGATCTACTGGTTAAAAACGTCTCTGGCTGAAGTTAGAGACGGCGAGATCAGTTTGCCTGTCATTTTGATCGTCTGTCCTGGTCCACTAAACATTTTAAAGAATAAGTTCATCACATATATTATGTGTAATTATGTTCAGGCCATGAAATAATTCTCACCTGCTGGACTTTTCCTACATGACAATACTACCACCTAGAGGGTAGGATCTGTAATGACTTACAGTATTACATGGTTGTGTTGACCTACAAACCTTCAGGTGCTGAGCACAACACACAGCAAAATACAGTCGTGGCCAAAAGTTTTGAGAATGAAAAAAAACATCAGGGACTGATTGATCTTCTGCAGAAAGTATGGTGAATGGACTGCTGAGGACTGGGGCAAAGTCCTATTCTCCAATGAAGCCCCTTTCCCATTGTTTGGGGCATCTGGAAAAAGGCTTGTACAGAGAAGAAAAGGTGAGCGCTACTATCAGTCCTGTGTCATGCCAACAGTAAAGCATCCTGAGACCATTCATGTGTGGGGTTGCTTCTCATCCAAGGGAGTGGGCTCATTCACAATTTTGCCCAAAAACGGGGCCATGAATAAAGAATGGTACCAAAACACCCTCCAACAGCAACAATCCAACAACAGTTTGATGAAGAACAATGCATTTTCCAGTACGATGGAGCACCGTGCCATAAGGCAAAAGTGATTACTAAGTGGCTCGGGGACCAAAACGTTGAAATTTTGGGTCCATGGCCTAGAAACTCCCCAGATCTTAATCCCATTGAGAACTTGTGGTCAATCAAAACCCCACAAATTCTGACAAACTCCAAGAAGTGATTATGAAGGAATGGGTTGCTATTAGTCAGGATTTGGCCCAGACGTTGATTGAGAGCATGCCCAGTCGAATTGCAGAGGTCCTGAAAAAGAAGAGCCAACACTGCAAATACTGACTGTTTGCATAAATGTCATGTAACTGTCGATAAAAGCCTTTGAAACGTATGAAGTGCTTGTAATGATATTTCAGTATATCACAGAAACAAGTGAAACAAAGATCTAAAAGCAGTTTAGCAGCAAACTTTGGGAAAACTAATATTTGTGTCGTTCTCAAAACTCTTGGCCACGACTGTAGGCTCTTCTCATGGTTCCATATATTTATGTTTGTCTTTGTTTAATCCTAAGAAATACTTTATCTGTAGAGCTCCCTTTATCAATATGTTGTGTACGATGAGGTAAAACTCTATAATGAATTTTTAAAATGTGTCACCAACCTCAGACAAATGTACAAAACTGCAACAAGTGAATGACAGAAGACAAACAAAAGCTGTTTATTTATTATCACTTTAATTTTTATAGGGGAACAACAAGTACTTTAAAAGAAGGTTATACAGCGCTGTACATTTGGGAGCAGAGCTGACAGAGTCATATTTTCTCCCGTTAAATACTATTCATTTAATGTTCTATAATCTTATAATGATACAGTGATACAATAAAAGCTTGTGTAACTGGTCCTGCAGCTTTTCTGATATGTCGGTATCATTTTTGTTGGGACTGTTATTTCCTTGTATTTTATTTTTTCCAAAAAAGGAAAATAAAAGTTATGATCAAAAACCATACGACAGGCAGAAACTGCCAGGCTGTAATCCTGTATGACTCCCAATTCACTCACACAATAGAGAGAAAGAGAGACAGAGAAAGGGAGAAGGGAAAAAAAAAAAGATACAATTTTCATGTTCTGAAGGCTGGTCTGTGGTGGAAATAGGCATCAGTTCATAGTCAGGTGCAGGGGAGCACAATATATTTTGTACTGGCAGCCTTGACTTCTGCCTGACCATGGACCTGCTTGAAGGCTCACTTCCATAGCTGTGTGCTTAGAGTCTGGCCAGATCCAGTGGCGGCCCAACCACCCATAGCTGACGGAGGCTGACCGTAGGCCATCTGGCCACCTGGACCGTTCAGGGTCAATCCTGACATCTGCTGATTCACCTGAGGAAGTTAGAGATGACAGAGTGAGTAACAACAACACTCGCCTTATTTACAAAGTGTTTTGTAAAGATATATTGATTTATTGAAAAGGTAGTCCACATTTCTAATTCAGTACACATTTTTTTCATATTCAGCAAAACAAAAATCCTCCTATTTTGCCGGGTCTGTTTCAGAGCTGATGTCGACATATAAAGTTATAAATCTTCCTGAATCATGCACTACACCTTTAATATACTAACCATTAGCCTCATATTATTTCATCATTGTTACATTTTTCTAGTATCCAGTATATGCCTGCTGTAACAGGCTATGACATGATATGTTTAAGCACAAGTAACACACTAAATGTATATAGTATGGACTATATACTAATCTTGAAAGTACAGTATGCTGTTTTTATAGATAATATATAAGAAATCAAGATACTTTTTTATACTGGCCAGTAATTGTTTAATACTGGACACCAATTAAGCTAAGCTATAAGTTAAAAACATCCCAGACAGTTTCTTGAGATATATCTTTTACAAACATGTAAATTATCAGCCACAATTAGTTTTAATTTGACTGTTTTGGTAATTTTATTTGCTCCATTTGCAGCGTGAACATACTACATACTGTTTAGAAGAATCAGTGTGTAGAATGGATTTAAAACACAACTTCTGTTAAACTCCTTTTTGTGCTGCCATCTGCTGGCTGTGGGATGCTCTGTTCACTCTCTGTGCAGTTGTTGCACAACGCATCATCACAGCAGGGTGTGGTCACATGTGAAACAAAGCACACCTGTCAGGAGTGCCACACACTTGATCCCACACCCCAGCGATACAACATGTACTGTGGAGTCACTTAGACTGAAAATGAATTAAGTCAAATTACGTTTTAATTACATGGTGTTTCTTATGGACCCCATAAAGTCGACTCTTGAAAACTACTTCTTACAGTTTAGATCTAAAGGCTTTGTTCATTCAAATCTTTTGAACTCCTGCATAATCATGATGATATAGACCTGAATCTAGGGTTTTAATGAGGTCTTATCTCAGTGCTGCGTTAACTGAAAGTGTCGCCATACCTGACCCATGCTCCACTGAGCCTGCTGTCCTGGCTGGATGGCGTACATGCCCTGAGCAGGCATCATGCCTGCAGGCACTGCACCACCCTGTGGGCCCATCATCCGTGGTGCCATGCCCATCACACCAGCGGCCTGTGTGTTTCCCATGAAGCCGTTAGGCATTGTCATCCCAACCATCATGCCCGGACTGGGCCCCATCATGGCTGCCCCGCTCTGAGCCATCATAGCACCCATGACAGTTGTGGGCGGCATGGCTGTGCCCACGCCAGGGAAGGCCTGATAACCAGCAGGTGCCTGGACAGGAAACTGCATCTGGGAGGGGCCCATGTACATGCCAGCTGAAAGAGGAAGAAACACTAGACATTAAATCTGCTGTTAAAAAAACAAACAACCAGAGAATAGCACTAATTGCTAAATAACTGATGGTAAGTAGTTAACCTGTTGGGTGTGGGTGTGTTCAACAATGGTAGAGACGTGTGATTTCAACATGTAGGATAAGGACTGGACATTAAATCTTCTTTTGGTACCCACCAAAAAGTGATCAAATGGTTACTGATTTAAATGAAAATATTGCAAATGTGATGTAGCATTAGAATAACAGGATAAACTTCCAAATAATTACTGAGATTACAGGTGGTAAACGTCTCCGAGGTCACGGTTATCCTAAAAAAATGCTATTCAGTGGCAACTGGACTTGTTTTAATGGTGGTTTTCCACATCAGTGCTGTGTAGGTGAATCTCTAAAATCTGGGGTCCTCACCAGTGGAGGCCTGTTGGGACATGCTGTTGGTTCCATACAGGGACAGGATGGAGTCCTTGGACATGGGCTTCTTGGCTGCGTCGTCAGTTTTAGTGGTGCTACTGCTGTCATTGAACAGGTCGAGGTCTCCCTGCCCTGATCCTGAGCTGACTCCGCCTGCTGCTGCAGCTTGTGTCGGGGTGCTGGCCACATTACTGGAGCTCACCTGTAGGTAGGGAGAGAGGCCCTGAGATGTAGAAGTCATTTTGGTTCACTTCCTTGTGTGCCACTCTGACACTACAGACTCCAAATTAACAAGCAAAATCATTAGCAAAAGTCCCATAATTACAAATCTCATACATGCTACCTAAGATGCATGCTACATATCAGTGAGCAACCTGACAATATGCTCCTACACTAGCAAACAGCCATGTAGTAGTAGTTTGTCAAATTTGACAGAATAGTTTCTATATTTCATGCCTGTATCACTGGTCAGATAATGATCTGCATTATACCTCGTATCTCATGCTCAATGAAAGGCTTGGTGTTTGTTAAATCATCTGGACCAAGGTTATTTAACTTGTGCTGTGATACAGTAATAACTAAGTATTCAGTATATTTACATAAAACAAATGCAGCTCAGCCTCACTAATAGGTTTCCAAACCAAATTTAAACAGTGCATTTTCTCAGCAATGTAGAGGAGGGAAATCAATAGAGGCAAAAGCCACTTCCTGCAGAGTCATATTTCAGCAAACGCAGTAATAAAGGAAAGGCTGGGGCAGGGTTTTGACAGTGAAGTAAACATCATTAACAAACAATTAGTGTTTTAGTCTGATTGATAAATTAATCACTGGAAATAATCACTGGATGGCAGTCCTATTTAAATGCTGCACTTCGAGTGCCTGATTCTGTGCCCTCATTTTCTCAGTAATGTTTCTCTTTCTCTTTCATTAGAGTTCACTATCTTTCAGTATTGGTGTTGCTGTCTTGTGGGCTGTTGATAATGAAGGTTAGCATTTGATTGTTATTGCACACTTAATTTCAGTCTTACTACACAGGCACAAGTGTTGAGCCCTTCTCAGCGATACTCAGAAATCAGTATTAAATATAGGCTGGGGACCTCCTGCTTGGTTTTACCTGAGAAAACTGAGCTGCGGGTGTGCATGCGGGGAGGGGGTTGGACACCATGGGGCCAAATATATCCAGGTCATTGTTGTTGTTGCTTGTGCTCGTGCTACCATTGTTAGTTGATGCAGCTGCCGGGGCATCTGTGACAGAAAGGTGGGAACAGGTTTTTCAGGTTGAAGGACATGTACACTATTAGTAATAAAACAATTATAGTCTCACACTGTGAGAGCACTTTACCAGAGCTCTCTGATAATTTCCCAGTGGTGTTCAACCTACATTCAGTTAGAAACTTATGAAAAAGTTCTAATAAAATATAAATTATTGAGAAAAGTGGCTTAAACCCAACTGTGGAATATGTGTTGTATTTCTAGTGATTTAACTGCAGTGCCCTCCTACTGCTGCAGAACTGCCCACACAGTGAGGATAACGGTTAGTACAATTAAAAATTAATCAGCTTACACTTATTAGCTTGTTGGCCACAAAACAAATATAACTGTAAACATGCCATCTAAATAATGCCATGCTCCTCCAAGCCAATCAGCGCCATAAATATTCATTAGTCATCTGCTTTAAACTGTAATGAAATGATAACACACATTGCTCATAAATATCAACTAATGCCTGAGCTCACTGGAAAGATACATGGGTGAGTGCATTAATTAAAACACAACCAACAACCTGTAGTTTCAAACCAAAACAGAACTTTCCAATAAAATGGGAGTAAATATGAACACTCAATCCCCATTTTCTGTCCAACTGTACTGCACTACCGACTTGTCCTATTTTTTCACTGATCCTCAGAAAAAGCACTGAACATACGCAGTAAAGATATACGCCAACTTGAAACAATGAAACAAGAAGTTTCCTCCTCGGCTGCTAACCTCAGTGAGTGAGTCAGCAGCTGTCAGACTGCCTCTATGTACCTCACAAAAAAGCCTCGCATTAGTAGAGCAGCAAGGATAGTTTTACAGTTTAACACCAGCTTAAAGGAATAACAGACTTAAAGTTCAGAAGACATCAGAGCAGATTTAGCTTATTTACATTTCAGATGTACAACAAGACTGAAGGCAGAGACATTCATGGTGTGACCTCAGTCCCGTTCAGGACCACAGTATAAGGGCACAGTTATAAGCAATCTCAGACATATCACTGTGTCAACATGCTACACCCATCATACACACAGCATACTGTGGGAGCTAAATGTTATATAGAATACACACTAAATATTGCTGTGAATGAATCAATCACTCAATGGACTGGCAGAACTGGCAATAAACACTAAAAAAATCCCATGTGAAAACTTAACCAGCCTGATATTGTAAACTGTATCTGAGTCTGCACATATACATGGTCCCTTTCAGATTAACCTAATTTACATTTACATGAGGATGTGCAGAGATACTCACCAAGTCCTAGTAGGTTCACAGAGGGTTCTGAAGTCTTAACAGGACTGACTTTTGGAACTGGCCTGGACTCTTCATTCTTCAAAAAAATAAAGTTGTTGTGAGAGGCAAAGTAAAATAACTGACTAAAACAGTCTGAAGGTTGCGTCAAGGCAACTGGACCTCTTTCTTTGAGGGACTTCACCTGGATGACTGAGAATCTTTACAGACTCACAAACAGTGCAGCTCACTATATCCATGAAAGAACATGTGGGTGAAATACCTTGGTGTAGGATGACAGCTTGTTCCCTCTCTCTGGCTCCCTGTCTTTCTTAACATCTCTTGGCTAAAAAGAAGAAAAGAAACTCAAGCTGAACAACAAGGTCAATTACAAAGACTAATGACAGTGAAATCCACTTCATATTAAAAAGACGACATTTGTGTCAGTGCATACACTGCTCCCATTGGTCACATTCTTGCTGTAGTATTTCTTCTTCTCATATTTATCCCTGATGAAGAATTCCACTGCTCTGGTGTTAGAGTTAAGGGACAAACAGGTTATAATAAAAAACATTATACAAGATGTAAATGTATTTAGTGAAGTTATTTAGGTGGATGACGGTGAAGGATACTGGTCTGTTTGAGGTCTTCTGAAACTGTCTGGAAGGTTGGCCTCATAAAGCCGCCTGGCCTTGGTGTTACCCATATCCTGAATACTCTGGAAAAAATAAAATAAAACACAAATGGGTTAATAGAGTGAAGTAGACAAATTATAATAACACTTAATTAGGAGCCCTGCATTGATTCTACTATTTATGAATTAGTCACCACACGTTTAATCTGCTATAATTTACATTATCTAGTAATTACTTAAGAAACCTTTCCAAGAAAAATTAGATTAGATTAGAAACTGTGATCCGCATCTTTACCCTTTTCTGGTATTTTCAGAATGAATAAAGGCTTATCTTACAATCAGCCGTGTAACGTCTCGAGGGTCAGCAGGTTTATCACACTCAAACATAAAGTCTGCATATGGGAATGGAACTGACAGGAAGTTGATCTGATGATCATACTGAGCCGCAATATGTAGATATGCAGATGAATTATGTAGTAAATTGGTAGTCAGCACATCTAGATTTGGACTCAACAAGGGGTCAGAATATCTCTGCATGAACATTCACCTACTGTATGGAGAGGCAATATTATTGACGTTATTTTCCGACTATGGAAATGTTAGTTTACTGCAATAATTATTACAGCTCGATTGCTCAAGTGCGATTGACACATTGAACTCATGGGATAACATAGCACATAATCAGGAAAACAGTACCTGGATTTGTTCTGAGGTCCATTGGTCCAGGTTGACTGATTTCACTCTGGATATGTGTACTCCCAGGTTCCTGTGGATGCCAGCACACCGGATGCAGATAAATACTCCCAAATTCCAGGATGCCCATCTGGGACCTGATAAAACAAGAACAGCAGGTAGGATTTTGAAAATTGAGAAATCCCTGCAGGAAAAACATGAACATGTACGATCTTGTTGTGACTTGAAGAGCCAAGAAAAGGTTCTGTATACTTTAGCAGTGAGCTAACATGAGAACAAGGCTCACGTTTCTCTCAGCCATAATTTGAATGGCAAAAACCGACGAACAGGCACAAGCACTGTTTGGAGCTTATGCAGATTTAGAGAAGTTAGCTCGCTAGTTAGCCACTTAGTTTAGCTTAAGGGGAAACATGTCAGCTGACTAGCCTGAGCCACTCACACACTAGCAAACTAGCTTAGCTAAGCTAACAAACGCAGATATCGTCTTGTTGGTTAGCGATAGAGGCGAAGTAAGGATTAAAAAACGAACAGTTTGTGTTAAAGATGAGAAATCTTCGATAGTTTGAATGTCACACCTTTCGCCTCGCAGTCGGCGCAGTACTTGTTGTCTTCCTCTCTCAGCATTTTGGACAGGATGGCCTGGTGCTGTTCGTTGAGTTTCTGGGCCTTCTCTCTCTCCGAGCGGGTAGTCATGTTCGCGGCTTTAGTTGGACTCTCTTAATTAAAAGAACTCTACTTTAATCAGTCGTATATCCAAAGACGTTTCTCATATAAGACCATAATCAGAGGGGTGAACGACACCGAGTGGGATACGAAAACACCCGGAACCGGAATCTCTTCTCCGCCCACAGGAATTCTAGAGCTGACGCGGCGACCGCACCTGATTGGTCAACGACTCTGACGTCACCCGACGCATTCATTTTCTTATGAATCACGTTTCACATCTTCATTAGAAAAGATAATCCCGTGTGCTGTAAGTTTATCCACCAACTCACATGACTGGAAAGATGCCTATTGACTGCCTACGTTGATTAGGAGAACAAAATCTTTATTAATGATAATGTTTTTTTATTGTCTGAACAAAACACGACTTGTGCGTTTCTCAAGCTTGTTGGACATAAACCAGAAAATACACACAAATAAACAAATTCACAAATATACAGTACACAATAGGAGTAAATAAAGGCCTCTGAAAATCAGTTAATAAACCTGAACTTAAGCCCCAAAAAGAGTTTAAATTCTCTTAGTTTCACCCCGAGTTTACACAAAGCATAAAGAAATGTATAGTTTTGTGGAAAAAAGTTAACATGTATTTAATAACTTTAGATTTTTGCATACTACACAAAAGTACAGTTACTCTGTACATACAAAACTGAATACGAACCAAAAATACATTAAAAGTACTCATTTTATAATGCACCTTTTATGCTGCATCTCTGGCAGCATTGCTTTCCTAGTGCTGTTAATCGTCTTCATCATCTTACACAAATATACATAATGACAGCACTGTACAAGCAGACTGAATTAAAAATACCACTATATAAGTGCAGCCTTAGCTGCCTAAAGCACCACTGCATTAGAAAAAAGTTTCCAGGCGGATCTTGAAGTTGTTTTCTTGGTGTCTCACTGCAATCCCGTAGCGGAGTAGCATCTCTACATATGGTGGCCAGAATGTGTCATCTATCGTCACGTAGGGGTCATGTGGGGTCTTCAAGACCTTGTTCATAAGCACCTGCAGGGGTACAGAAGAACAAGGGTAGACTGGGGCTTATAGCAGTAACAGTGCAGAAAGGAATAAGCATAAATCTGTCTACAGCAGGCCACCAAAAACTGAATGAATGTGCAAGGAGGTGACTACTGAAGGAGGCCACCAACACACCTGAGATTCCACTAAAGGAGTTACGACTTATGTTCAGAGGGTAAAGACTGTGCGTAGAAAGAGGTAAAGAAATAAAAGCTCCTAGTAAATCACAGCCAGAAGACGTGAAGTCAACTTGAAAAAGGTTCAGTGGTTGGATGAGAAATTAGAACTTTCTGACCATGAGATTAGATGCTATGTTTGACGTAGTATTGCACATTGTCTCACACGTGTCGTCGCCACCGTAGCACGGTGCTGGCAGCATCATGCTGTGAGGCTGTTTCTCTGCAGCAGACCATGGAAGGCTTGTGATAATAGAGTTTGAAATTAATGGAGCAAAATATTGGGGAAAATCTGGGGGAAAACCTGATCCACAACGAAACTGTGACCTAGAGGAAGATTTGGTTTAAAAAGAATGCTAATGTTCTTGAGTGGCACAGTCAGAGTCCAGACATCAGACCAACTAAGGACTTGTGGCTATACTTGAAAAGGTTTATTCGCACTCTCCAGCTGACCTGACTGACTTTTCAAAGCTTTTCAAACTGAAACAGGGGAGCTTGCAGTGTCTAGATGTACAAAACTGACTCAGACCAGTCTAAACAGGCTCAATGCTGTAATTACTGCCAGAGATTCATCTTCTAAACACCGGCTTGAATGAGGTGAATACTAACAATAATAACAATCATTTTCTTTTTTGTCATTGTATAAAAAAAATAAATGCTTAGTTATAGAATGGGCTTGGTTTTGGTTGTCATTAGTGCACTAACCGACAAACACAACATATTTGTGAACTGAACATTGTGGCTGTGTTTGAATTCACTGGCTATTTACTATATACATCAGAGTACTATATAGTGTGTTTGCTATTTTGCATTCAGTCACTCCCATCAGACTCTGTTATGTTAGGTTTAACAATCAAAGAATATGTCAGCATTATTTCAAGGTTTTCATCTTATTCACAGCCACTTCAGACACTATTCAGATTATTTTAATTTTTGCATATGTTGTGCTATAAATTTAAATGGTTCATTGACAATGACAATGAAAAAAAATGTCACTGGCAATAGCGTCTCCCCAGTCTCAGGTGCGCTGGAGCAGTACCTCTCTGTTTATGGTTGCATTCATTTTACCCTGACCAGTGTCTCTTTCTCTGATGCTGACAAACATAAACTGCACAATTGAGGATCCCCGTGAACTACATTGTTTTTTGTGATTTGGGTGCACTGGGCAGAAAATGTCTTTGTTAATGTCCCTCATCATATGACAACCTCACTAGGATATACAGTTAGGGTAAAAAAAAATTTTTTTCTGCTGATAAGCTGATTGTGTGCTGCAACAAACCCACCTCCAGAATCTCATTAAGTGAAATCAGGTCTTCACTTAACTCCAGTTCAATATTCTGAAAATAAAATCAAAAATAATAAAGGAACAGTAGAGTGTTAACATAGTAGTCACATGAAATCTGGTGCAGAAACACAATCTCCAAAACAACACAGGTCACTGCACCTTCTTCTTCCTGTTTGAACTGGATTCATTCTGAGGAAGAGGAAGATGCTTCTCTAGGATATCTCCCAGAGACTCCATCAATCTTTCCTGGTAGTCCTTCATTTTCTGGATTTTCTCCTTGGTGTCCTGTAGTACACTGCAGAGTGTACAAACATACACATAATATTCAGAATTCCAGAAAAAAATTCAAACAAATATGTTCTATCTTTAATTTTTCCCCCATTGTATTTTGATGTTATTTGCCTTCAATATTTTTCTTAATATTTTCTTTCTTTCCTCACTTCTGTAACTCTTCACACCTTTGTTGCCTTAATTGGAGCTACACCTCATAATCCGAACTCCTCTTTGCTCTCATAGTCACCTGTGCTCTGATAATGTCGCCTTTTCAGTTTGCAGTCGTTCGACATGATCACAGGCAGCTAACAGCACCTGTTTTTTCTCCTCCAGCCACTCCTGTTCACTAAAATTAGAAGCATAAAGAGCAAATAAAAAAAACCTTTGAATTCTCTCTTGCAGTCATTCCTAAATATGATTTATGTGCCGTGGGAATGGACTGTAAATTAAGAGAAGCCTGCGGTGTAACTAAAAGGTTACACACAGTTCTTTTGTTTCTCTGAGTTTGTCTCTCTTCGCTTCACAGCAAGAAACAACCATTTCAAGTTCAGAGCACAGCTTGAGCATCTGTGGAAAACAAAGTGGGGACAATGGTTTCATAATCAGAGCAATACTCGGCATGTAATACATTTTTCAATTTATACATAAACATACCTCTTCTTTTCCAGCTTGGAGTAAAACTTCAGAATTTGCTGACAACACTGGACAGAGGAAGGTACATAAATATATCATTTGTTTTAAGCAAAAGTTGTAATATTTAACATCTAACACAGGAGATGTAATAGTTTAATTTGAAAGCCTAGAATTACAACATAGTCACAAAATAATAAACTTGACTCAAAGGTCTAAGCCTTTAAAAGGCTTTAAAATGTGTGCATTTGTTATATTCATATTTCAGTTTTAAATAATGTAAATTACACATTACACTGTGATTTAGCTTATATCACAGTGTCCTTGGTCGACTTACATGCAGGCTCCACTGTCAGCCACTGCTTCAGTTCAGCTTCTGTTGCCTTGAGTCGATTTACTGACTGTTGGAGAAGAAATATTCACAATGAAAAAAAATCCCAGCACACAAAACAGGATTGTTTTGTTGGTTTGGTTATTGAGTTATTTACATTGACTGATGCTGAAATTTATAAATAAATAAATTGCTGGACTGCCAAACCACCTTCTTACTGTGACTATATTTATACCTTCAGAACCAAAAAGTGTTGTCATGACCTTTTATTCTGCTACAAATTATTTTTGCTCAAATGTCATTTTCAAATTTTTTGCAAAGACCTGAAACAATTAGTTAACTAACTAATCAATAAAGAACATTTAGTGGGAAATGTTTCTAAAATTAATTAGCTGTCACTTTTTAAAGCTACAAAATGCAACAGCAAGCATTAGACTCCAAATCAATTCACTCTGCTCTGCCTAGCCCTACACCTCTCCCTGCTATACTCAATCACTCACTCAAAGTCCTCCAGGAGTCAGTACTCAATAGGATAAGTTAAAAGAATATTTCTTAAAAAATATATTTTTATTGTATCCAAATTAGAAACTATAGCTTTAAGCAAATATGTGAATTATTTTCTTGTGTCAGGTTGTAAGAAGCTTCTCTTCACCAAAGATCTCTTCAACACAGATAAACATGTACAACAAACTCACCTGCTCTTGTGGATTCTCACAGAAATCTGGTTCACACAATATAATCTCATTCTGAAGCTGCAAAACAGAGACACACAATCTGATTTTTTGTACCTTTTTAAGTTTAATTCACATTCAGTGATCATGTAAAGTCAAAGGGTGGGTTAGTCTGGGCAAGTTAAACTATGAGTTTACCTTTTCCAGCGCAGCAAACTGATCCTCACACTGGTCCAGCAGCTCAGACAGAGCAGCCTCCGACAACTCAGCCGCTGCCTGATCTTCTGGTTTCACCTCAGCCTGAACACAGAAACACACAAGAGTCAAAGTTGACAATTTAGAGTTGGGTAAGTTTAAGAATATTGACTACAACGTACAAAGTTGCATAGTTAGCGTCAGGTCATTTTAGCTGTCGGCTAACTTCTAGTTATGACTCGTGGAGAAGAAATTAAACTTTCCGTGAACTTGACCGATATTATCTTTGTTAAATACAAACACACAGCACTTAGCGTTATTGTAAACATATATAATCGACAGGGAATAGTCCAAAGACATACAGTCTTACCATGATTTCTAATTTTACTGTTGTACCTTCACCACAACAACACAACACTGACGCCTTCTTTTCAAAATACCGCCAACTTTGATGACGTAACGACTGCGACAGAGTGGAGTGTTGGAGGGCGATGCTGCTGCGCAGCACTGCGCATGCACAGTAAGAAACTAGTGTTTGGAAATGAGCCTCTTCAAGGTTAGGATATTTATTTTAAAAAAGTTCGGATATTTAGCAGTGACCCGCAATCAAGTAGATTAGGTTTCCACCAAATTACTCTATTTTTAGAGGAAACATGCAAGTGAACAGAAAACTGTTGTTTGATGTGATCAGTCTGAAAAAAATAAGCATCTTTAGAGAAAAACCGGCTGCAAATAGGACCATTGTTTTATTTCCTCAATCGACTCTCAGTTACCAAGATTCCAACAGAATTTCAAATCAAAATTTAATATGTCCTTGGAAATAAATTTGCATTACTGTAAAACCAGCAAGCATATGTCAAAGTTAAAGGAAAACTAAGGAAATGGAAAATACACAAAAAACAGCCACTTTTGTTTTTTATTTTATGTTCTTCATTTAGTTTAGTTAGCACACAGAGACATATTGCATTGGTTTGTGTTTTTATTTTACATTTCCTGAAATGATTACATTGTGACTCTTGTACAGCCTAATCAGCCTAGCTATGTTAATGAAAATAAAACAAATTTGAGTTTAATCTGTGGAGATAGAGGTGACTCGTATCATCATAAATACAATGTTACTCGTGCAAGTGTACAAATTATTTTATTTAAATATTTAATTTAACATATTTAGCATCTCTCTCTCTCTCTCTCTCTCTCTCTATCTCTCTCTCTCTCTCTCTCTCTCTCTCTCTGTCTCTCTCTCTCTCTCTCTCACACACACACACACACCATGGCTGGTTAACGGCTCACTGTCATGGAGAATACTGTCCTGTAAGCACCAGCAGGTGTCTCTGTTCATCTCTCTCCTCAGTGACAAAGCAGCAGACTAGAGTTTGCAGTTTGTCAGCATCTCCACTTTCCTTATATGTATCGTTTTTTCTCACATGAAAAACTCTATTATTACTTTTTATATTTATATAGATTTAAAGAATTCTTTCATTATTTAAATAATGAATCCATCCATTATTTGCATGTACTGGTGACTACCACTGCAGGGACACTTTATTCAGTAACTGTTTATTTTGTTTTCTGCACTATAAGAAATAAAGCTTTTCTTATATATGCTAAATAAAATTAGCACCTCATAATTATAATATTTAGATTTATTTCTTGTCTACAGAACTATACTACCCATGTGTTTATCTGTAACATTTTCACTGAAATGTTTGAGGAGACGTGTTTATTTTAGATCTCAACCAGCATCAAATATTTAAAGAATGATTTAATAATTCTTAATAATCTTTCTTGACTTAATGGCCTGTATGATTTGTTTATATGTGCAGACTATGTGTCCTGCAGCCTTTTTACATTCTTGACTTCTCACATTTGAGTTAGAAACTGTTCTAACATTTAGAAACACATCATTCAGGTGCATATCTACAGGAACCACATATGATCCACATATGAACAGACTAAAATCAACAGTTTGTTATTTTGTGCAAAATTTTCAAAGTACAAAAGCCATTCTGCATCTCTGTCTCCTCTCTTTCTCTGTCACCGCCGCAGAGTCAGAGAAAATATACAGTTTAATATACAGTTTACTGGTTTGTTTTCGAGCTAGATCCTAAACTCACATAGCCCGGATTATTTGAATGATCAACTAGAATTTGATTAATATGCAAATTCCCCAACAAACCGTTCCATTTGAGCCTTCAGCACAGCCTAATTAATCAACAGTTAAAGGAAATTAATACATACATCAATTCTGTCAGGAACATGCTTAGTTCAATCGCCCGTAAAATTGAAGTTTGAAGTATTAACTGGCTCCACAGGAAGGCTATGATTAAAACTCTACAATTCAGCTCTATTTAGATATATAGAGTGATTTAACTCCAGGCAAATATAAAGTAATTTAAAGACCTCCTTTTTATACTTATTCAATAATAATAATAATAATGATAAACTGAGAGACTAGGCCTATAGATTTACATTATTTTATATTATTATTGTATTTATTGGTGACACACTAGAAACAACTAATTCATATAAATGCTTGTCACTCGACGAGTGTCTCAGATATTAATTTACACTTTTCACCTCAGACTGTTTTTCCACAAGGTGCAAATAACAGAATAAAAAGAGAGAGAGAAAGAACAAGAGAGAGTATAAAAAAAGGGAGGGGATGTAAAGTGATGAAAAGAGAGAGGGCTGTACTATTGTTTCAGTAGGGACTCATGCATCAAACTTCAATTTTCCGGACGATTGAAGTAGTGATTTTTTCCATCTTCAAGTGAAATCCTGAAATACACTTAAGACCTCCAGATTAATTACCACGAAGTGGTCCCTCAGCCTGTAGTATTACTTATCGCTGGGCCCGCCTGACAAGCTCTCATAAAATAAGCAAGTGAAATCCATAAACTTAGCCTGCCTTAACACTCTCTCCCTTCATAAATATGCTTGATTCAGAACAGACTGCAGACACACACACACACACACACACACACACACACACACACACACACACACACACACACACACAGGCTACAGGTTAATATGAATAGACACAAGTACAAGTTTGAACTTGATATGTTCATATTCAGTTCAGTTGAATTGAATTAAACTAAATTTAAATGTTCTTGGTTTGTACTTTGGCAATCAAAGGCTATTTACTAAACTTGAATGAATAATGCAGGTTACTCTTTTCTTTGAACTCAACCCCACATTTACATTTATTAGCAGTATTTAAATAATGATTAAATAATAAGTAACACACTATAATACAGCTGCAGGCGTACATAAAGACATTTTAATTGTTATATTTGTCACCAGTTCTATAAAACTAAATATTATTCATTTATTTTTTATTAAATCTAGTATATTATACATTAAAAGGTTGAAATAAAGTGTTACCAAATGTTTTTACTTAGACTAATTAGTAATTACAATAGCTTCAGTCTGAACAAAAAAATAAAAAGTTAAAAAAAAAGCAAACACTATAAAACAACTCAGAAGAAGACAGCTCTACTTATCATTTCTCTTAACAAAGAGGGTTAAACGGGAGGCAGCCTTTTGAGTTCCACTTCTGGACACTCTCTCTTTCTCACATAACCATGTTTTCAGCTTCATTAAACTTCTTAAAGACAAAAGAAATAAAGAGGCAGAAGAAGAAAAAAAGAGATGAGAAGAAAACAAACAAAAGGACTCCCTAACCAGACTTTGGCATAAACGTCTGAACTCTTTATGGCTCCCTACTTAACATTAAAAACACTTTCGACAAAATCCATTTCTTGCTTAGAAAACGTTCTTGGACAGAAGTCAAACATATTATTCCAGAGCTAAAAAGCGGAGAAAGACAAGCGGCTCACAAAAAAGGGGCAGTTTCATTGTAATTCATTGACTTGTTCAAAACGCCAGGCAAAGAAAAGGGCTAGACATTAATAGCCGCAGATGCCCTCATGAAGGGAGAGTCTATGTAGGCATTATGGCCTTTGTTCTCACCCAGTTAAACTGTTTAAAAGGAGGGTTAACTCAATCCATCAAATTGTCTGAAATTGTGAGGAAATTTCAAAAACCATATGGCCTCCAAACGTTTGCGTCCTTTTTGTGCGGTGGGACACACTTGTCTCAGTATTGCTGCCTGCGGGGGACCGGCCCTGCTCCTTTGTGGCTCGTCCCATCAGGGAACGCTGCTCATTTGTCCCCACTTTTCATGCTTTACGCTCAAAATTACGGCCCAGTCCCACAGAACAAAAAAGGTCTATAAAAGGCCCGGAGAAACTGGCCCAAAACTTTGTGTTTTTGTGGCATCCTCGTCTTTTTCCCCCCCGACACCAGATTTGTGTTTCTCACATAAATTTTTGCCACGAATGAAGAAACACGTCTAAGGGTCAAGAAGCCACGATACGCATTTAGGATGTGAAAGGAGATGTGAGATTCCGGACCACAAAATGTTTAGAGCATCCTAGTAGAAAAGGACACAATGGGACAAAATAGTGCAGTATAATACGTTTAAATAGGCCGCTTTTGATAGGCTTACACGGTCAGATTTGGCAAAGAAAGCGTGTTTCTTAAATGATTTTTTTTGTCTTCAATAGAAAACAAACCCCAGACTGTTATAATCACAACAAAAACCTCGATATTAATTCAAGAATTGCAACATAAAAGAAATAATCAGAAAAGCCATTTTATTCCCATAGTAGCCTATATACATTACAGTCTGTGCATTGGTTTTCAAATAATGTCCTGATTTTAGAAAGGCACTTACAGGTGTACAAAACATAACAAATTTATAACTGTAAATCTATTGTACCAAAACAATAAATCTAAAAAGTAGCATATAGCTTGTCAAAATCACCACAATATTAATTGTTGCTCCTCGCCATCGCTCGAGCAGTCCCATAAAACGCACAACTGTGAATGTCCCATCATCATCATCATCATTATCATCATCATCATCATCATGCACTGCAGCATCGGGACGCCAAATATGAACTGAAGTCAAGGGGTTACAGTCAGATGACAGCAAGGAGGAAGTGGAGGAGACGATCCGGCAACAACGTGACTCAATGGCGATTTGGCTCACAGAAAACACAAAAGCATTTAAATTAAAAAAAACAACAAAACAAAACAAAAGAAATTAGAAATAAATAGATAATGATCACAAATCAAATCATGCATTTACATGCAAAAAATATGGAAAACTGGAGCACTTTCATTGTGGTGTGTGAGGATAGGCCTTACAGGAAGGGCGATGAAACAGGTGTGTGTGTGTGTGTGTGTGTGTGTGTGTGTGTGTGTGTGTGTGCGTGTGCGTGTGTGTGTTGGCCTGTAGTGTAAAAAAATAATAAGTTATCGTGTCACTTTAGACCATATTGCTTTGATTGCAAGTAGGAACGGTTTGCTAATGAATATATCGTAAAATACCACTGCATATTTCTTGATCTGTGTTCATGCTTCACTATGAATAGGTCTATCTGTGTCGATATAAAAGTCATTACATTTTGGTACATGTTCTGAGATATGGTATACAATATAAGCAGTAAGTTACAAGTCCTCGGGAGGATTTTTTTAAAATCGTCTTTTTGTGTTTCTCGACCTCTCAGCCCCACACTGCGCCATCAGTCATCCACATCAATCTCCACGTCCTCATCCTCTGAGCACTCTTTACTAGTTGTGTGGTCTGAGAACGGAGACAGAGGCGACGTCCGCAGTTTCTGAGCGAGCTCGAGCTCCTGCTGGCCGCCCCGCGAGGGGGACTCGGCCCGCGGGTGGCCCAGCGTGCCGTTGGCGCATTTCTCCAGGTCTGCCAGCTTGGCGAGCTTGTCCAATGGGACCTGGCCGACGGCCTTGGCCGACTCCACGTCGGCCTTCATTTCCTCCAGGTCCCGTTTTAGCTTGGCTCTCCGGTTCTGAAACCACGTGATGACCTGCGCGTTTGTCAGGCCCAGCTGCTGCGCGATCTGGTCCCGGTCGGCTGGGGACAGGTACTTCTGGTACAGGAAGCGCTTCTCCAGCTCGTAGATTTGGTGATTGGTGAACGCCGTCCGAGACTTCCGACGCTTCTTCGGGGTGGTTCTCTGGCCGAACAGAGTCATCCCGTCCCGGCCTGTGAGGGAGAGAAGGAGGCTGAGTGAAAATCCTCGATTCACGCAGGTGCAACGCGCTTTCTGCACCGCTGCAGTCTGCGCGCAAAAGTCGCAAATATAGCAATGAAAGCGACAGGCTACCGTGTGTGAAACAGTAAAGCCCCAAACCCTTGTGGGAACGGGTAATTACAGGAATATTAGACAGACACCACTGGGAAATATTAAGCGACAGACACATAAGGCCTTATTATTAAAGAAAAGGAAAGAGAACGAACAGTCTGGAAAATGAACGCGCCTTTGTTCAAAAAAACTTAAAAAAAAAAAAATGAATTCGTGAACACAAAAGAAAAAAATGCTCTGCTTGTTAAACATGCCCATGAAATAACTCTGTGCATTTAAAGGTGTGACAAATACAATTTCTGTCTGCTACAGACCTTCAAATAAGACAAAGGAAAAATAAAAGGCGTGAATGTTACATTTTGAAAACGTGAATTAGTGGAATGCACATTTACCTTCAGCAGCCTGTAAAACGCTGACTTCCAGACCCTTGAAGGTCTTGCTTGCCAGCTCCTCCAGCGCGCAGAGCGGGGAGGTCTGGGTGAGGAGAGCCCGGCTGGACAGAGGGATGCTGGACGGACGGTGCTTCTCAGAGGACGAAATTAGATGAGCCGTGCCACAAATAGTGTAACTTCGTTTCACAGACGGTTTGTTCAGGATGTCCTCGATGCTGAAGGGGGTCAGCGGCTTGTTGGAGTTGGCAGGAGGCGGCAAATGGTCCAGCGGACTTCGCCTCCTGTTTTCCACTGCATCACATTTGGCCACTTCTTTGGATGTCATCATTGGTTGTACACAGAGTTTATACAGGACTTCGTTGAAACACTCAGCGGTTAAAAACGAGGGGGAAAAGTGACATAACAGTTGGGAGGTAAAAAGACAAAACTACGCAGGAGAGAATGAAGAAAGGAAAATGTTATTCCAAACTGGGATGCCTTCAAAGTGTCGATCCTCGGGAGCAGCAAGTCCGCAGGAGTGAGATGCCTCCCTGAAAATGACGAGGTCCAAAGAGTTGACGATTACTAACAAGTTATCATTGATTGGTAGGTAATCAATTATCTCCAGTGGCACTTTCGCCCTCTTCCCTTTCACTCTTTGACTATGTTGCAGTCCAGTGCGGAGCTTTTTGCGACTGGGGGTGTCCCATTAATTAGGACGCATGGCTGGAAGGAGGAGGAGCCCGGCGGAATTATAATGCTTTGTGCTCTTATCATCTTTGGTCTAATTTAGTCGTGTGGTGAGATACCAGAATAGGAATATGGGGTAAATGAGGGGGACCAAAGAATGAGAGAAAGATAGAGGGAGAGAGAGGGAGAAGGAGGGAGTTAGGGGGAGAAAAAAATCACAATCCGTAGACTACTTAAGCTTTTTTTTACGCGTAAAACTTCAGTTTCAGTTCATCAGGAGTTTCTAGTTTGTTATTCAAAGTATTTGGATTATTCGGATGTTGTCATAAAAGGGGTTATTTCAGATGTCGCAGCTATAGAAGGACACTTTCCTCGACCCAAAGCGTGGATGATGCTTTGTTTTATAAAGGTAAAGTAGAGCTGGGCCATATATCAGCTCTGATGATACCTTCTGTGGGACGGGAGAGAAGGAGCAGCATGCATCCCTCCCAGCAACGCCAAATCCGGGCCATAACTCAGACGAAACGGCTCCTTTTATATCATCCGAGAAATATTTCATCTCCTCTCAAATTCCCCTGCGTCCTCCAGGTTTGACATGATGGGTTTGTTGTGGATGCTGCTCTGAAGAATCGACAACAGGGTATTTGCATAGGAAGACGAATTTACCCACCAGGACAAAATTTGCGTTTTTGAAAATGAATATTTCGAAAGCAAAGACAGGAAATTATAGTTTAACGTTTCATGACATTTCCATTGCAGGTAATTTTACAGTGGAAAAGGGGAATTTGGAGGATTTTAAACCTATGATACGAGGGTATTTTTTCTATTATTATTATTATTATTATTATTATTATTCCATTTTTGTCGTTTGCTGTCGATGCCGCTATTTCTATTTGGGATATTACTGGATATTTAGCTTCATACTGAATGTCAGATCAGAAAGTTAATATTACACTGATTATAATCTTACACCACTGGACTGCGCCAGTGAAAATAAAACATCAACAGAATGATGATGATGAGGATGATGATGAGAGGTGAGGGAGGATAAATACACAGTCGTACTATAATATTTGTATAGTATGAGAGAGAGTTGATTATTTAGGTCTTTCCAACATAAATGTATTAAATTACATTATTATATATTATGACATTATTTTATTTTATTTTCCTGTAGTAAAATAATTTATGTCTAAAAAACTGTAAAAAAAGAAAGATGTCTGAATGACGCCGGATTATTCTCTTACAATATTTCCCCATTTATTTTTTTTATAAATTAAATATGAATAATATTTATATTAAAACAACAGCAGTATGATATCCCAATCTAAGAAAACTTTGTTACAATAAAAATTCGAGAAAAAATTAAGATGTTTGTGCACCAGTTTACAAAGAGCTTCTTGAGTGTTTAGTTGAACTCTATCAGGTTATGAAGCAAATATCAGCCAGCACAGTTTGCTGCTGCTGGTGTGTGTGTGTGTGGGGGGGGGGGTCAGATCTGATTTCAGAAGTATAAAATACAACCTTCAACTTTTAATGTGTTTTCCTCATATTTTCTCTTTTTTTCTTCCCAAACCCCACTATACACTTTTACATAAATAACATTTTGGAATTATTTTGGAAACACAATAAAATAGAAAGACAGATAAAAATAATATCATGTGACGCTCCAGCTCTAAATGTATCAAAATATTGTCAGGTGTTACTAGAGTTTTATTAATGGACCATATGCCAGCATAAAAACTGATAAATAATAATTTAATTAAACAAAAAACACTGGAATTTAGCTTGTGCCACAGGACATTTTCCCAGAAAGAATTAAGAATTTAAAAAATGGTTATTTAAAATCAAACCATAAAATACAGTTCGATTCACATGTGGAAATGAAAATTCTTCATTTTAAGGGGAATTAGTGGGAGTCATTTCTTCACTTTAAATCAGACGTGTCTGTCTGCAGCTAACTGAGCTGTGGAGGATCATGGTGTTCAGTGCTGCCCAGCCTGTTTATTAAAGACAGATATTTGTAGTGGTGTGTCATCATCTCTGTGCCTGGCTTGCCAAGGTCAACTACACTGCCCGCCTCTCAGCTCTCCTTTAGCCAGAGAACTTAATCTGTTAAGCTACTAGACTGTGCAGGGGACACTACTTGGCAGGGGACAGAAAACACTACATCACTGACTGTCTGGAAAATTACTCTCTCATACGCTGTTTACTTATACTCGTGTTTTCTGTTATCTCATTCATTTCACATATATACAAGAGGATGTGAATGGTTTTCTTTGGAAGATGTTTTTCGTAATCATAGCTTTGTAGTGAAATCATATCTGCAATAAAACCAGAAAAGCTCTGGTTAACAATAATCCAGTGGTGTTAGTTTAGAGTATTTACAACACCCTATAATCTTCCACTCCTTGGACATTCATAAATGCATTTACCAAACACAGTAGCTCTATTTCCTCCCAACCAGGTGTTGATTTAGGCTTCCACACAGTGCTCCATCAGCTGAAAGTGCTATCCTGCAATACGTCTTGGTGACCTCATACAGCAGGACACACAGTGCTCACTGCAGGCTTAGGTTGAGCTCAGACAGCTGCAGGGGAAACTATCCACATTGTAGCCATTTTGTGAGACCCCAAAGATGGGTGTCATGTCTCGGCTCTCCCAAAGGCCTACCTGTTATCTAACATGACACCAGATATAGAAACAGGGAGAGGAAGAGAGGGAGAGATAGCCTGGCTCGGATGTGTCTCTCTGTTTAAAATGTGCTGTATAAATCACATGTCATTACCAGAGGTCACTAGCTGAGGCACACCATTGGATGGTTTCATCGGCAGGACCAGTCTGGTTGGAGGAGAGTGGATTTATCTGGCAGTTGGATCTCTGGAGAGGCAGCCATATTTTATCCGACTAGAGATGTAATAACAGGCCTCTGACAAATCCCTGACGGCCTGGCTCTTCCTGCCTCGCAGTGCAGTGCCAGTGGTGCTGCAACAGCGGATCATGAGCAGCACCATCATCACTGCACAGAGCCGCTCAGCAGGGCTCGGAGCACCTTGCTACGACTTTCACATGTCAGAGTCTTAAAGGGTCACTTTACCCAAACAACATTTTCTTATTTACCTATATATTGAACTGATTTAAACAACAAATAAAACAAAGCCTACAATAGAGCAACAGTAATAACAGCAATGAAAAAGTGATACTATGTCACTATTGAAACAGGAACTAATATATTCTTGTTTTCACAAATACAAATTTGAATGAATAAACCACTAAATGCAGCTTTAATTATTTGCATTATTTGAGGAGTTTTTCTACCCTAACTGTGTCTGGTATGATCATTTGTTTACAGATGGCTAAAGTCAGCAAACATTACATACATATGTATGTAAAACACATATTACCGAGCCAGTTTTCTGACTGTAAATCATTTTAGCATTATTATTATTATGTGGCTTGAACCCATATTGACACTTGTTGATGCTGTAATACTTTTAAACACATTTTTTCATTTTTTTTAAGCAAAAAAGAAAATGCCATAATTCCATTAGGTGGGGTTGGCAGCATACATCCTAGAGATGTATAACCTTAACAGAGCAAACCAAAACTATCTGCAGTGTAACTTAGATGAGAAAAATTCACAATTTAAATTAGGTATAATTAGGTATAAATATCATAATAAATAAATTGAAATAAAAATATTGTAAGGACCTGCAATTAACAGTGTACTGCTATGAGCAGATCATATGAGCAGAATGTACTAATTCTGTAGCCCAGTAAGAATATTATGAATTAATTAATAAATATTAATATTACTTGAATAGAAGCAACAATGTTGCAGCTGGCTGCATGGAGCTTTTTTGATGGGTTGCTTGTCCATAGAAATGACAAATTTGATAATGTAGTTCTATTTTATGATCCTAATCTGTAAAGCAACTAACAACTACAGCTGTGCATTAGTTGCTGTGGAGTCGCCTACAACACATCTTTTGAAAAGAAGTGCAGTAGAATAATAAAGAAAAAATGTGTCAAAGTTTTACAGAACATCTTAATTTGGGCAAACTGGTCCTTTAAATACAATAGAGAAGATAATCTGGATTCTTCTTCAAACCAAACAAAAAAGTAATTGTTATGCTGCACCAAACAAGAAATAAATAAAAAGAAACATACAAACTGAATTGAACGCAACAGTCAGCAAAGAACAAGTCATGATATTATCTCCATGTAAGGAAAAGCAAAAACAGGTGCACAGTCTCCCAAGAAATACAAGACGTGCTGAAGTTTCCCCATGGGGAGTGCATAATGCAGAGTTACTCTCTCTTCTTAAAGAAACCTCTTCATGGGTCTGTGGCTGTAATAATACAAAATACACTCACAGCCATGGACTCTAGAAAGAATCATTCACTCAATAAATAGTTTGACACCAATGTGTTAATGCCGCGAGGGTCCTAAAATTGTTTTCTTTTAACTCATGATGGCAATAAAATTGAACCTCATAAGATCTGTTTACTGTATCTTACCTGGTGGAACAGTTGCTGCTCTCACACTCTTCTGCCAGCCGGTAACAGACTGGCTTCACGCCCCTGATCATACTGTTGTGGTTTGGGGCCTGTACGCTTGTAGTTGGCGCAGCCTGAACATAAGAATTGCTAATTTACAGAAAGCACACTTTCAAATCGCACTTATGTGACCATAGGAAATGAACCTGTGCCACGACAATTTGGGCCATTAACCCACCCCTGAAAACATGTTTCATCTCGTTTTCATTCACCCTTTCACTATCTGTTCAACAATATGCTTCCTGTGAACATTTTTTTTTTTTTTGCTTTTCCATATTCACAGGCTGCTGATGAATCCTTCCACTGCTTCATTTGAATGTTCTTCCTTTCTCATCACACACTTCACCATAAAACACAGTAAGCAGTGAAGCTGAAGAATTGTGTTATTTGGGATGGCCAGGGTGGAAAAGATTATTCACCGCCTTTGGTAATAAAAACTGCTGGAGGACAACTGAGGAGAATTATGACAGCAATCCTTTAGTTTTCATTTGGTGAGGGTGTTTTTTTAAATTTTATTTGATGCAAAGACTTGCAAAGTATTATAAAGAGACCTTAAGGTGAAAAACAACTGAAAATCAAATTTTTTATATACGGAAGGATAAATACCAACTGAATTTGTGTTGATTACTCATATGTTAAGTTATAGATCAAACTGGGGTTTTATTACTTGTTTCTGCCTACAATTAAATGCTTAACACTTTCTTACCTGCGAGCTAAAATATTTTATCAGTTCGAGCTTTAATTGTTTCAACAAGGACTATTAATGTGTATAGAAATATCCAGTGTTTGCCTTTGAAATCCAGGTTTTATCTTATATAATACAAACATGTGTTTAAATTAAGATAAGACCACAGGGCCACTCTAATTACATGAAATGGGTTTGGGTTGTGTTAATTCAAGGCCCACAGGGGCTTTTCTAATATGGCCACATGGGGACAAATGCCGACAGGTCAGCTGTTCTTTCTTGAGGAGAGAAATCTCTGTCTTTTTCAACCTCCTTTCATCTTCCCCATTCCTTCCATCCTCTGTCAATTTTTTTCCTTTCTTTTATCTCTCTTATCTCTCTTTCTTTTACCCTCCCAACAGACAGACACACACACACACACACACACGCATAAACACTGTTTTTCAGAGATGGCCTCTGTCTTTCAATTAGCCTGCAATGGCCCTCTTACAAGGCTGGCGTCTGGTGAGTTAGGCCCGCAGCAGATGCTGCTGTGGTTTGGCCGTTCATCTGCAGCCTGCAGACTGTATTGAATAGTCATTAGGGTGGAGCTGACTATTCATGACAGAAGAAGTGGCTTTGTGTGGGAGGGGATGCTACAACATGCAGGTTATCTTTATTCTCTTGTTCTCTGTGGGATTTTCACAGCACTGAAGGAAGGGGACTTTGATTAGGAGGATCAACAGATAATGAATGAGGATCCTACTTGGCAGTTATCACCAGTGTGATTTCTTTTTTAAATATGGTGGTTGTTATGGTATGTTGTATCATTTCAATCAGAGATAGAGAGAAGAAAAGAAGGGAAAAGAAGAAATAGAGAGAGACAGCTACAGAGAGCCCCCCAATGGGCAGGAGACACACGAGCCAGTCTGTTGCATTTGTGTATGATTTGTCAACTCTCAGTGGGTCTGTTCATGAAGCACCTGGCAACCCTGCACAGAGGAATATGGTTGCTGCCATGACCATACACCAACACACACACAACCATATGCCCCCATTGTCATTTCAATGAGCTCGGACAACATTCACTTTCCCCTCCTTTCAGCAAACGCTATCAATACAAACCCCATGTGGAGGGGCCCGGGTCAAGAGGGAGGCTCACTACAAAGTGGCCACTGACACACAGAGAAGCACAAGCACTCACACACACACACACACACACACCCTGCTATCTCCCTCTGCTCCTCCACCCCCTCTTCTCCTGAACCCCTGTAGGCTGGACTGAGGAAATGTGAATTAGCTTCATCAATGCAGAGGTTAACATTGCGCAAAGACGATGTTGACCTCTTGTTGTATTCTTGGTTTGATGTCTTTCTTAGGGCCAAATGCTTATGAATAAAAATGGCAAGGAGAAAGGTTGACAAAGGGATTTGTCTGACTAATGCCAAGGGAAAACCCCTCAGGGAAAGCCTGGTTAAGCCCAACACTACTGATTCCCCCCTGCAGTATTATCAATCATAGAGTGGCTCACACAGCGCTGTTATTGTTTTTGCCATAATTGCATCAGGATAGCTTTCATTTGTCTCTAATGAAAAGTGTCTGCATTCATCATGCTAATGCAGTGACAACATAAATATTACACGTGGCAACCTAAAGCACCTTCGTAAACATGGACCATATGTGCCGACTGGTTTTTGTGTGGTAATGATACACAATTTGAATTCAGTTCAATGTACAATGTTCACCCACATTACAAAAAAAATATTTTTTCAGTACTGTGTGCACTACAAATCAAGTTATATAAATGCCTTCATTTAATATAAATCTCTAACACATTTTGAAAAACCTAGAAAAACTGGAATGACTGTATTACCTTAGAAATAAATGAGAAAATAGATCTGTCTCTTTGTACTGTAAACAAACCGACCCTTTAAGTAATAAAGGGGAAATAAGCCTAATGTGAAATAAAATCTGAATTGACAAGCTTTATTCAGTAACTGCAGCAACAGATTTCACGGAATCAGCACTAATTTTACAACCAATTTAAGAAGGATTTGATGGCATCCTCCATAAAAGTGTTAATGGTAATAACCATTGGGAATAACACAAACCACAGAAAACCTAGGGCCAGAGGGGTGAGATGGGTTCTCAGCCTTTAACCCTGATATAATTGAAAAACATGTCAGTGTTGGTTGGTTACACAGTGATTCAAAGAGGTTTGTTTAAGAGTGACACTAAAATGATGAACTGAAAGCTTGTTTCACGTTTAAAAGTGTGCTTTTGGACACACTGTGTGTGCGCGAGTGTAGTAATAGCAGTGTGATGCAGGTGCCATCTTTGTCTCTGCACAAACACATTAAAGGCTGCTCACACCCACACACACTCACACATTACATGCTCCACAGGGCCTGGGTTTGTCTTTATGAGTTTATTAAAAGTGTCTTGTTTCATATCATGCTCTCGCAGCAAAGTACCATATACCCAATATATCAAACTGTTATTGTAGGTAATTAAGTCCAAAACTTGGTGTTATACGGCTCCTGTTGTGCATAAGCAAAATTGACCATTTTAATTGCAAAGGAAATATTTGCTTGCACTTTATCTAGCGTGAAATATAATATTACTCTTCCTAATATTGAAGAAGGAGGAGGATCCTGAGAAGATAGCAGAGGCATTCATTATACTAACAGTCCCCTTTAAAAATGAATGGTAATGAGACACAACAGCTATTTACTTTGCTTTAATGCTGTGGCAAGTAGCTAGCAAGCTCCCCCCCCCCACACACACACACACAAACACCCTCTTTCCAGCAAATCCTCCTGCAGCTGCCCAAAGCTTTTTAAATCTTCCAACTTGTTACACTACAAAATACAACATTGCATTAAAAACGTAGGAGGTATGAGTTGAGCCCAAACGAATCCCCATTTTGCTGATTATCCTGCTAATCAGTGCAATGCAGCATCTGGCTTCTGCTGCTGCTGTCTGCCACGCGTCTTAACTCCTTTTGTTATTATTATGGAGGGAAAATACCACAGCTTCCTCATCCATCAAATCATCTTTTCTGCTAAAAAATCTTCTGCTAACACTTTCACTTCCTCTTTTTGTCTCTCCTTCTTCGTCTCAGTGCTGCGCAGTATTTGTCACAGCGGGCCAAATAACCTACACTCCTCTTTCTCCCTAACAGATGAGTGTGGCCTGAAGGAGGAAGGCTGCCATTCAACCAGATCTGCGCCTGCTCCTGCCGTTTAAACCAGAGCAGCCTCGACTAATGCTCCTGCCTCACTTCTCCACCGCGCTGCTGCTTTATAGGCTTTGTTCGAGGCAGTTCCTTTATCCACCCCCATCCATCTTTTTCATATTTTTCACCTCTTAATTCCCCCTCTCTCTCTCTCTCTCTCTCTCTCTCTCAGCTTCATTTTTGTCCTTTCATCAGCTTCCACCTCTTTCCCCCCTTTTCTTGTGCTTTCATTTACCTCTTTTACCTTTATCATCTATCCTTAACAATTGTTTTCTCCATCTCCTTCTCCTCTTCTTGTAAAAAAAAAAAAACGGGGGTCTTAGATGAGAAGTCGGTGGCATTGAGCCGAGGAGGACACACTCCACTTAGATAAATATCCCCATCGCTCTGAGCAGAGCCAGGGAGATTTATTCATCCGCCGAGCTGGCAGAAAATTGACTTGTTTCATGGGGGCAGGCTAGTGACGCATCGCCATGAGAGGCAAAGAGACAGGAGGGAGGGAGGAAAGAGGCAAGATAAAGAATGATAAAGAAAGAAGGCGCATGGAGAGGGAGAGAAAAAGAAAGAAGAAAAGAGAGGAGACGGGGGAGAAAAAAGAGGAGAAAGAGTAAGGCAATTTAGGGAGTGAGGAGGGAGAAAAACGATAAAGAGAGATGAGAGAGTGATGTCCCTCCCCTTGTACCAGAGGATAAAGCCAGTGGGGTGGTGAAACAGTGATGAGGGAAATGGTACAGCTGACATTTATATAAGAGGATATTGATGAAGCAGAGACAATAGCAGACTCAATCCACTCCTCCTCTACCTCTCTTTCCTCCTTTTCCGTGTTTACTACTTTTCGCTCTTCCTCCGCTTGTCTTTTCTCCTCTGTCTCCTTCATCTCCTCCTGTCTTTGTACTGACAAAGCACCGTTATTGGCCACTACATCCTCATTGAGAGAGAGGGGCCACAACCTTGGGTGACTTAAGACTACAGCCACCAATGCATCACAGTGATAATCCCTTATTCCCTGTCTTCCTGCACCACCGCCACTCCAGCCAGCATGCGCCAGAACTGTCCCTTAACAGAGAAACTACAGTGTTCCTGTGTTTTCTATCACTTCCATGCTAACACAGCAAATAGAGAGGAGAAGAATGCTGCTTCCCCTCTGCTTTTCTGAAGAGGTGTGGTGAACGGAGGTGCATGTGTTTGCGCGTCTATTTGTGTGTTCGCTTTGAATGTGTGTTTGTGTGTGTCTGTAAGTGCGTATGTGTTCTGAGAGCGATGGGGCGTGGAGGATTTCTGCTTGTATCAGCACATGGGCTGCACCAGGAGAGAGGTGTACAGGGGAAAAAGATGGGGGAACTGGGAATCTGAGTTCATGTGTGTGTGTGTGAGAAAGGCAGAGAGAGCTGGGGAGGGGGCGGTTAACAGGGAGTGGAGTATAATTTAGTCGCACCGAAGCTCAAGGCTCATGTCAACCTTGGATAGAGACCCAGGATGATAATTTGAATTGGGAATTAAGTCACCAATCAATGGTTATACTTATGCTGAATCAGTAGTTTATTAAGGGAAGAGAACTCAATCATCTGATTGTGTGTGTGTGTGTGTGTGTTTGTTTGTGTGTGTCCGTATGCATAGGTATGCATATCTGCAGGTGCATTAATGAAAGTGTGTGAATTAGCACTCTCCTTATCTGTGTGACCACATGCAGATGTTTAATGGCATATTTGTTTGTCAGTGGAATAATGCATTGGTTGCTGGTGGCTGTATTTTAACATTCTCACACATGGAGACCTTCACCTGCTAAGTCCAACCTACCTAGGAGTCAACAAACAAGCCCTCCAATTACAATACATGGCTTGTCCAAAATAAATGACAGTAAAATAATTTACCTGGTTTCTGCTCCTCCAGTATTTAAAGTTTAGGCACAAAGACAATGACAGAAACGTTATTAATAATTCTCACAGAGCACTGGTGACTTTAAGAACCAAACTTTTTGTGATGTAAGTAGACCAGGAAGTGGATCTCAATCAAAAATGCATTAATCAGGTGACCTCAGGTGAGCACTGTAATTGTGATGGCAGCAACTGCTCGACTACTGTCTGTTAGAGTGAATTGCCTTTTGGGAACATTAAAGCTTTACTCTACTCTACTGCACAATAATCTACACTCACCACTGGTGACATCAATAAAGAGTTTGCATAATAGGAGGTGAGGATGGATTGATGGACAACATAGGACACATCTACAGTCCCAACAACAGCACATAAAGACCACTCAATGATGTCATGACATTTGAAGTGGGCACATAGACTTAAACAGTGGCTCTAAAGACTTTGTACTGTGTTTTACCTGCAGTTGGATTAGATGAAGCCTCGTGGCCTTATTTTTCTAATGGCAAAAAAGTATCAAAATGTTCCAGGGAGACAAGAATGGTAAAAAGGATTTAAACTCTGAACACTGAAACTCCTCATTACCTACAATCGTTGGACATTGTGTAGCTCTGAGATTTATTAGAAATAGTAAGGTTCCCACACATCATTACTCTTTGTAGGCTATACAAAGCTTGGCTGGTTCTCCTTAACCTCCCATAGATTGAAGCAATGGATTATAAACATTTCTGTATCTTCTACAGTTTTTATGCCACATATGCCACAGTAGAACACTGTAAATCTCTCTTACAGTAAGATGCAGAAGCAAAGAAGCAAAAAATAAACACTCACGAGATTGAATTTACAACCCTAATTCCCCAAAACCTGGATCACTGTGCAAAATCTCCATAAAAACAGAATGCAATGATTTGAAAATCTCATAAATCCATATTTTATTTACAGTAGAACATAGACAACATATAGTGTATAAACTGAGAAAATTTACCATTTTAAATAACAATGTTGGGAGAGGACCATGTGCAGTATCCCCTCTTCTTTCAACAACAGTCTGTAACAGTCTGTGAACTGAGGAGACTGCAGTTGTTGGAGTTTAGGGAGATGAATTCTGAGAGAGGAATTGGTCTTGTGCTTTTTGTATGGTGTTTAATCAATCTAAAAACTGTGTCTGGTCAAAGGTTTCATGTTCTGTGCTTATAGGGGGACACTGATCACATCACTGATTAAGCTGCTATTGATGGATGACAAATCACCAGGTTGCAAGTTGAGAAGTGGATTGGATCAGTGCGACCCAAAGACCTTAGCTACGAAGCTGTTTTTGTACTTCGAGGATAAAGTAAGTCATGGACATTTGATGTTGATGTTTTATTCACACATGTCAATTCTGTTAATATTGAATGCTTTATGTCATAAATTATTATTAGTATTTTCTGATATTATTTCTAAGCTTATTCATTTAATGGTTAAAATAGTTTTAAATGATTTTATTTTGGCCCTGAACTGTTTTTTTCTGTATAATAACAAAGATGTTAAATTGATGGCAGTTTGTAGCCAAACTCTACATCCAGCAAAAAACTGATATGAATACCTAACATGTAGGCTCATGTATTCATTTCTTTACACTTATATTACTTAAAATGATAATGTTTTAAATAAAATACTATGTTTTCATATGTTTTTGTCATAAGTGCTTAAAAAAGTGTTTTATTAAAATGCTTTGGTATTTTGGAATAACTGGGCCTCTGTGGATTGAATAGTGGTGTAAGGTAAACAGGTGAAAGTGATTACAGTAGTGTATAATTTAAATTCTTGTTTTGAATAAGTCTGTCTCATTTTAATTGATTACTTTTAACTAGCCAATTGATTGTCTTACAAAATGTTGATTTCATTATGTAATAAGCTTTATGCCAGAAATTGTGATGCATCAGAATGTGATGCAGACATACATGCACAGTATATTTTTGTGTTTTTTCTGTGTTTCAGAAGCAGCCTTAATATTGGGTTTTATTTAAACATATTTGCCAGTGACAATGAATTTGGTGGCCTGTAGCCAAAGGTTAGCTAGTGCTAATTATTACTGCCTAGTGCAACAAATGGAATGAGTACTAACACAGGTTTTCAGGAAATCTTACTGTGTTTTTAGGGTATTTTAACTTTAGAAACTCAACAGTTGATAAATAATTGATATATTTCAGTTAGTAGCCAAAATCTATTTGGTTTGATACTCAGCAATACTTCAGCTCCCCACTGATCTGAAACTAACTATAAAACACCCTCAGACAAACAACTGAAACACACCAATTTGAAATGACCTCAGGTTTCCTTGAGGGACTGTAAGATGTGTGCGTGTGTGTTTTCCACATATGAGGGTGTTTGTACCTCTGGAGTCTCAGCAAATGTGAGTGGCAGCCGTGCTGGTGAGGCACTGTGACCTTCTCTCTCTGGACTGTAACTCAATCAGAGCTCAAGGCGTGACATCGTAACCCTGCGTGGCAGGAAGCGGCCTGGCTGCACAACTCTGCTAATGCCTCCACTAACGGCCATGACCGCACTGCGCTCATACCCCCCTGGAAAACAAAGCTACTCCACTGCCAGTTCCTTACGAATGAGGGATAAGCCTGTTTTTCATGATTCGCCACAAAATGTGTGTTCAGGATGATAAGTTCACAGGTTACCAGCTCTCAGATTACATGTTCATTAAGGGAATTAATGATGCTTCTGTGGCAGCTGGATTAAGAAAGTATCTGCTTTCCTTGCAGGCGTTCACTCAAAATGTCCCATAGAAACAATGTGTATTAACCATTATTATTTTAAATGGCCTGTAAATGGACAATGGCCTGTTTAAAGAACATAAGCCTGGGTGTTGATTTTTCTCAGGCTATAAGGTGGCATTAGGTTAGTTAGATAACACTTGTAGATATTTAGATAAGAAAAGCTAGCTAATCTGATTATGTGGTGTTCATCTCTGACTCTAAATGGTGGAGGATGCCTGTGTTTCAGCAGCTGCTGAGAGGAGCCACACTGCTTATGTTGCTGTACTTACAAAAAGTGTGCTGAGAGGGTGGGTATCTCATACTTTATATATCTCGCTGTTGTTTTGTGAGTGTTTTATGTTTCCGAGACACTCCAGAGAAGTAAAGCTAATGCAGTAGGATCAATTCATTGTTGGTTGAACAGTGTTCTACATTATTCTGTATATACTTGTATTCTGTGAGGTCTTAAACTTTACCATGTAAAGTGCCTTTAGATGATTTCTGTTGTGATTTGGAGCTATATAAATAAAGCTGAATTGAATTAAATTATTTTTGGTCTTTTCATGGGCTTTGGACTATTAATATCTAATTAGACTAATCTTTTTAATGACTGTAACCTTTTATTATTGAGTTATTCACTGTCTAATAAGCTATCAAATCTGAAGTTATAGATCTTTATCCTAACAGTCTGCAGCACTTTTTCATAAGGTAAATGGAACTATTCTTTGGGGTGGTCTGCCTAATAAATTATTTATTAACCATTAATAAATATATTGGATTCAGCGCATGAAGCCTTTATAGAGTATGTTACAACCATTTCATCACGAAATATTAAACCAGAAACATCCAAGAGGATGTCATCAGCAAAAAGCTGCAAACCAGTGAACAAACTCATATAATGCTTCATGTGTAAAACATTGGAATGCCTTCTTACAACTACTAATGCATAAGTTGCATATAAAAATAGATGATTGGACCTTTATGTTCATACATGTGGTGGAACAGGTGCAGCTTTTCAAATGAGAGCAGCCTGTTCTGATCACTTCTCCCTCTGAGTCAGAAATCGTGCGAGGGGACAAGGTCGTTCCAATGAAACGAACAATCTTGACCTGACTCGTAAAATCTGAGGTGCTCGGGACAGCAAAAATGTAAAAAATTCACGTTTGGAAGTGATGTAGAAGAGCGGTGTGCTGTGTATGTGCGAGCAGACTCCCTGTGCTATTTCAGTCTGCTGCCAGTTTTTGGTGGATGCACATGCAAAGTTTTGAATCAGGTTACAAGCAGCAGAAGAGAGAAACTATGTGGAGTTGTGCAGGCATGCACCGACACATGAACACATATGCACTCCATTGTGATGTGCTCTCTGATACTCATGTTTATTATCATGGCTGGTGTTGGGGAAAGGGCTTAGTGGCAGGTCGGAGGTCGCGGCGGTGGGATTTCACGGCTAATGCTAAGATTGAGACACTTGTGAGACACCGTGGCCTCTCAGAGGTGCAAAAACAAAGAGAACCCCAAATGGACACGCTGGACAAACAGAGAGCAATAACCAGGGACAACATCACGAGGAAAAGAGAAATTATATTCAAATACAACAAACAAAGAAATCTCAGCCGATAAAACAGAAAAACTGCACCCAACACAGAGAAAAAAGTGAAAATGTTCATATTATTTACTGTCCTTATTTTCCTCTCCCTGTTCTCCCTCAGATTTGCATGTGTTTGAGCTCTCCATTTGTCTTTGGTGGTAAACACAATTTAATATTAGAATAAATTACAAATGGAAGACTGATGCCTGGGATGGATTTTTCTCGCGGGAAGTTCAGACTGCTCCAACATTAATGTCCCCTGCCTCCATTGGAGGCATAAATCTCTTTTTCCCTCTTTTTGCCTTGAATCATATAGGGATATTGAATTACTCTGCTGCTCCGCACACATAGAGGCATTGTGCATTACACTGACTGATAAGCTGTCACTAGCAGTTTAACTTAGAGACATTCAAAGAGTAATACAGCAGTTGAGGATAAACTAACCCCAGTCCCCTTAGAGTAAGCTATGATGCTGTCACGGTGAAAAATACGATGAGGGCATTTCATATAACATGCAGCATCTGGCATCTGAAAATAGAGGAAAATACCTCTGAACAATGCTTGGTTTATGGCTGTTTTCATACTAGGTGACAGTTTTACCCTTGAACATAAGGGAAGCTTGGATCAGAGGCCTGAAATATTATAAAAGACTGATATACAAGCTTCACAGTAATCTTTTGACTCTGTTGGAAGGTTTCTGATTCTCTTCTAAGAAGTTTTGAATTAAACACAACCCTTGGTTTTATTATCAATGATCATTATTGTGTTCTTCCTCCTTACAAAATCACCACTGATTATAGTCTGAGCTCATGTGCAAACCTTCTTAACTCCTGTGATGAATCAGTCTTTTTTTAAGCTCTTTACCATATTTATGAGAGAAGCTAAAGGGCCTTTTAATGCTACAATCTGGGAGCAACCATTAACGCTTGGAGTTGGACCAATGGGAGCAAGGCATCTCTCACTCCTCGTAGCTGGCATGAGAGCGGGACGATCCATCACGGCAGGTTTGGCGGCAGTGAGTGACTCGTGGTACTGTGTGCCCCCGAGCTTCAGGGTGGTCTGTCCAATTCAACATCTGCATGAGATACTGTGGCAGAGCAGCTGTGTACGAGGCTGCTCCTGTGTGTGTTTGTGTGTCCTGTTGTTTTGGTGTTAAAGTGCTGCATTTTTACTGTCTGGCCTCTGAATGGGTAGAGACTGGACACTTTATTACACCATAGATGAACATAGCAGAAAGGAAGGAAGGAGGGAAGGACACTCGGTGGGTAGTGTAATGTCTTATTTTTCTAGTAAACCAATAGTCACAACATATATAGTAAATATATTTGCAGCTTGATAACCCAGCTGCTAATGGATGTGACCATTTAGAAGAGGTTTCATGCAGAAGGAATACTGTTGAATGTCTTTGTGTGATATTATACATGTTCAGAAAATCAGTTTTACAAAAAATTCAGTTTTACAACCATACATGTGTGTTTAGTGTGTTTATTGAGTATGGTTACCAGGTGTTCTCACAGAATCAGTAATATGTAATGTACACAGAAGCCTTATCTTTTTAATATTACTGCAACAGATTAATTCAGTATCTTTAAATCTAAGGCGCAGCATGACAAAGACCTGCTTAAAGGTATGGCCATAAAAATGTGATATAGCAAAGGACTGCCACTGACTGAGAGGCTGAGGGAGGACATAAACAAGACAGATGCCTGTCCCCTTTAATATAACATAAAGTCTGAGCTGCAGAAAATAAAACACCCCATTGTAATGAAATGCGTTTACTGCAGCACAGGCTTGAAATCAGGCAGAAGTGAGCACAAATGTCAAAAGAGCTCTCCTGTTGAGCAGAGCGGCAGAATTAAGAGGCCTGATATCTAATCCATTTCCTGTGAAACCGGCGGTGTAAGGGACATCAAAGAGAGTTAAAGGGGATTCAGTGAGAGCTGTTGGAGTGGCAAGACGGTGAAATATGGCACATTTGGTTTCTTCTCTCCCCCGGCACTGGGCCTTTAGAATAATTAGAGCCTAATTCTGTCTAATTAACGGACTCAATTACTCCTGAAGAAAGCTCATCAAAAAGATGGTGGGAAAGCAGAGAAGAGAATGGTAGCGTTTTTTCTTTAATTAATGAACTGAGTTGAATAACGGCCATGGAATTAAACATTTCCCCCAATGTGTATGAATTGCAAATTGGAGCATCGTTTTTTTTCCGAGACGGGAGCCCAGGGGCTAACGCTGCTGTCAAGTAGCTCTCTAAAAAGTCAAAGCGCCGATGCAGCACTAACAAATTACTTAAGATTACCATCTTTAGCACATGCGGAGGTCCTAACGAATAGCGATGAATTAATATGCCGTCTGTGTTCCAGCACTCCCATTGGCTATGAGTTTCACTGATCCTAGAAGAGCCAATAAACCAGGCACCAGCGTGAACTTTATGGAACACTTTTCTTCCTGTACAATTGGTTGTCTGTCGATTGCATATTTCACATCCTTGAGACGTTGATATAAGTCTTGTTAAATTACTCAGCTGAGATAGAACTGTGCATACACGAGTGTTTTCAGGGGTTGAAAAACTTTTTATGTGCTATCAGGGCCATGAGTGTGTGTGTGTGTGTGCGCACAAAGTGCTATGCTGTGCTCAGCAGCTTTAAAGGCCCAAGGGTTGGCTAAGCTAACTCACTGCCTCAGCACTCTTTAGCTCAGCTCCTAAACACATTCGCTGAGGCACTGGGAAACAAACTTAAAGGCCCAATATTACCACCCATATGTAGACGAGCAGAGCAACACAACAGCACAGGAGACATTTGTTTGCTGTCCTCTGTGTTTTTCTGCAGATTTTTTGCTCGCCATAATTAATGTGGCACGTGATTTAAAAAAATTTTTTTTTGGTTAAAATTTGGTGCGTGTTCAGTGTTTTGTAACATACTCACTTCACTATCCTGGAGTGAATTTGCCTGTTAGAGCCTTGGGAAGACAGACCAGGGCATTACTTGAGACGTTACTTGAATCCCAGTCATCCTTTGTTGGCGCAGACTTTAAATGTTGTCTATGGTGCTCAAATAAGAATAAAATTCACAATCATTGGTGTTGCCCCCAGGATAAAATTACCCAGCTAGTGGTTAACTGCATTTTCTGATATTGTTTCAAATCATTATAGACTATTTTGTTTTAAGTGAATCAGAACAAAAGAAAACAAGCGTTTGTGTCACTAAGCTGTGTTTTCCATTATCACAGTTCATAAAGAAATTTTAATCTTTTTAACAGAAATATTGTGTGTCATGAAGTGTACTATTAATGAAGATTTTATGTTTTTACCAACAAGATTAGGCTAAAACAGTGTCTTTGTGTATCCATACATACCCATTCTAATTCATTTATATGATTTATGATGTCAAAACACATTATTAGTATTATTAGTATTATGTTTTTTGAATGATAAATTCATTATAAATTTAAAAATATAAATAAATTCAGTGCTTCCAAACACTGGCCAAACAAAGCAGTTTGTTTTGACCAAGGAAAAAAAAAATTTTTTTCTTAGAAATAGATTATTGGTATTTCACTGCTGAAATGCTAATTGATATAGATATTATGTAATTAGTTAATTTAATTGATCATGAAGAAAAAATTCTTTCAGCTTCTAGTAGGATTGAAATCATAGTGAACTGAATTGAAAACTGTTTAAAGACAGCACTTGTGCTCTGGTGATGGACACTTTCAGACATTTTCTACACCAAAGGAGAAATTGATTTGGTTATGAAAATAATTAGGACAGAGAGGTCTTTCTGTTTATGCCCTTATTTTTCAAACTTGTGTGTCCAAAAAGATAAAACTACCTCAAAATCGTCCTAGTTATATGATAAATACCAAAAGGAACAGTTACATATGTCTCAATCTTGATTTGAATAACAGAGTGGGGATGGTCCTGTCCCACGTAGCTCTCACTCTGCTTTACCACTTTCCAGACTAAAAGACAAAATACACAGATGTGTGACACCATACAAGGAGAGAAGAGAAAAACACACAAAACAAGAAAAAAACTGTTAAACTTCTGAGGGGTATTTTTGAAAGGTTTCTCCATTTAGTGTTAGATGTGCCATGACATGCCTTGTTTACATTTGGAATTGGGGAAAAAGGACTTTCAGATCATCCAATTAAAGTTGTACCCCTCTAGAGACCCAATGCCCTTCCTCTCCTCAGCTTATTGGGCAGCACCCACTGAGAAAAAGCATTTGACTGCATTAACAGTAAATGAGGCCAACTTCGTTTTGTTCATTAAAGCGCCATTCTGAAGATGATAAAATTGATAATAGTCAGCAGCATGTATTTCCAAATTTGCTCTCTTAATTTGACATTTTTCATATTTTGTGAGATTGGTGGTGGTAATTGAATACATTTATAAAAACAAAAACAGATATTGTTACGGTTCAACTAGCAGTATAAAAAAGATGTATGATAGCCTGCTATTTCAGCACTGTCTCCAATGCTCATCGTTTAGGAGCACCTACTGTGTTTTTAATATCTTGTAAATCTAATTAAGAAGCAATACTGTGGTTTTGGGGTTGTGTGCAAACAAGTATTGGCCCATGACACCATTGTGGATGCAGAAATTGAAATTAGAAACAAACTAAAACCAACAAATCTGAGCCCTTCTAATTGCTTATGTCAAAGCGTTAAAATCAATAACAAGGGCGTTTATTAGTTTAATCACTTTCCACTCACTTTGTTTGAACTGTGGGGCTCGTGTTGGTGAACATCCCGCGTGTTATTTTAAAGCAGCTGAGGAAGAGTTAGCAGGTAGACTGTTAGAGTCAAAGAGCATTTCTCAACACATTTAAAATGCAGGAGTGAAAAAAAAATACAGATGGCTGGGGCAACCCATCTGTTAAAGAAATGGTGCAATCTCAATCCTGAGGGTTGTTTTACTTTTAGACGGAATAGCATGTGGCAAGGCATAAACAGTATCCTAGCTTATAAAAGGCTTCACTGGTTTTACCATTTGTAATTAGCAAAAAATAGACACCAGTAATTCGCCCTCTCGTAATAGCAAGAAGTCATTAGTTCATCACATTAGTTTGTAAAGTTCAAAGATAATTCTGGATGCCGGAGAGATCCATACATAGCTCTGACTGATAATGGGGCTGTAGCTAAGTGTGTGGTGAGGAAACGTTGATGGAGACGAATTGACATGATGTGGGGACCTGATTGTGGGGGAAAAAAACTTTAGTCTGTGCACCACAAAAGCAAAGACACTCACCACCACCACCAACAACAACAACAACACGCACACACACAAAGGGGCAGGTTCCACTGGGGGGCATCCATCTTATGGTAAGCACAGCTGAACCATTAACCTCATTAGTATAATGGTCACACATGAGTGGAATACAGCTCCATGCTTCATGATGGCAAATTGATGTTGATACATTCCTAATGTTACTTTGATAAATATGGGGCAGGAAATTTTGTATATCATTGTTAATGAAAAGAAGCAACTGCAGCCATTAAAGTCTCCTATAGCTGCTGATGGAGGTCTGTTTACCGTTTACTGATAGAAAACATGGCTGAGCTACTGAGAAGATCACAATGGGCACTCAGGGTGTCCATTGTCATGACTCAGTGATGTTTTGACTTACCTGTGAGATTAAAACATGTACAGTATTCACATGACCTGCATGTGTGCTTCTAACAAGCTACTAAACTTATCAGATCTACAAAATCCATCCACATACACACAGGGTGACCTGTAAATCCTTAAAACACATAGAGATTCTTTGCTGCATTCGTAGCCTTTTGAAGCCAACCTTGGTCCAGCATACTGAGTTAGACTAAGAGCCTTAGAAAGACAGTCAGCGCGTCCACGGTGCAGTGCGCAGGCTGTCTGCCATGACGAGAAGCGTGTGGCTCAGGCTGCGTCCCAGTGTCCTGCAGGCACCCTGTTAAAAATGTCACTGCAGGGAACGAAATGGCCGCCCCGGGGCATCACGGCCCCCTTTTTTCCACGGAGATAGAACACAAATTGCATCCTGGCAGTCACGATGCTCTCCAAATGTTAGATTTTAGTATCATTTCCTCGGCGCAGTGGCCTCAGAGAAAATAAATAAAGAATATGTTTAGAAATATAAATACATTCAGAGGCGGCAAAACGTGTCCGATAGGGCAGTAAATGATAACACAGCAGGGAGCCATGTGGAATGTGTGTTTATCCCTTTGGAAGGCAATGACCTCTTTCCCTCCTGACATTTCCCCACCGCCCATCCCCACCACCAATGGGGGCAGAGAGTGCGTATGTGTATGTGTGCTTCTTACTACTTTACAAGAAGCTAACACAACATGCCCCCGAGAGGTACCCTTTTCAGCCTGAGCCATAAAAACCACCAGCTTCAGCAGCCTTTGGAATCATTCAGGATGAAACATCGGCAGTTCGGGATTAAATGTTTTTGATAAATCACTTTTATGAGAAAAGCTTGGAAAACAAACCGGGGATAAACTGCAGTGGGCATCAACGAGTGAATTGAAGGAGAAAAATGTCTCCACCGCATTTGGACAGACATGTTCATTAGTCTTGCTTACTAACATATGGCATGGGGATGAAACAGAGCTGCTCCTCCAGTGAAAAGTGTAGTTTAAAGATGCTAAAGCACTCGCATCTTATAGGAATTCAAAGCAGACAAACAAGACACAATGAGATAATATGAGAGAGAGTCAGAGAGACAGAATATAGGTACAGGAAGTTGTTGCACTACTCCTCTTGTTTGGCCTTTTGCCAAGGCTCCAGTTTGGGTTGGATCCCTTAAGCATTTGCATCACACATTCAAGCTGTTCCAACAGCCTGAGTGCTAACGGGCTAATGGGCTAATGGCTAATGGCTAATGGAAAGACTGCATCATGGGTGCAGGCTGCGTCTTGCCAAAGCTGCACAAAAACACAGACATGGCAGCAACATGGCAGCAGAAACTCTGCTACCATTAATGAATCTGTGGGAATATCAGAATTAGACATATAAACCTGTTTTGTTAACATCTGCCAAGCTAATTTTAATTATACTAAAAAAGTCAATGAAAACAACATTGAAATGTGGCTCAGTTGATTAATTTCCTTGTTTACAGTCCCCAGTTTACTTTATTATTACTTCACTAGCTGGAAAAACAACCTGCAGACCTATAAAAACCTGTTTCATGGTAGGTGTGGTGATGAACAAGAAACTAGTTTTGATGCTTGCTAACACAAATTATGTTCACTGATTATAGATCACATTTAGAAAACTGAAAAAAAAAAAAATTTTGCTTTATAATAAGGCTTTGTAATAATGGAAAATATCGTAGTTAGTAAGTTAATATATTTTGTAAGCAAAAATAATAAAACATTACAAGCCATTAATACCACAAACATTTGCATTGCCTGGTTCTAAAAATGAGTTTTGACAAGTAGACAACGCTCCAGGTAAGGGAAAAACCAAGTATGTATTTAATCCAATCCACATTTTTAACTGTGGATTTTCTGGAAATTAAGTTAGTTTTAATTTTTTACTCAACTACCTAAATGTATATCTGTATTATTACCAGTTAAAAATAATAAAACATCCCAAATAAGATTTTTTTTACAATATGGCATCTCACATTTGTTTGCATTATTACCACATATATGGAGTATTAATGGTAATTTGTAGCAATTATGGTAATAATTAGTAAATCAAATAGCTATTAGTTACAATTCATAAGCCCTTTACGAGGATGGTGGCGCCAGTTCTTTCTCTTGAAAGCAAACGACAACAACTCACGGATGACCATCAAGTGCTAACGACTCGATGACTCCACAGGGTTTATAACATCTCAAAACACTTATGTACAATGACAATCAAGACATATCTGTGAACCTGCTGCTCCAGTCAGTCAGAACTGATGAAGGCTTCTGGATGAAAGGTGAAATGTTTTCGAGAACTTAGAACAAGTGAACTGAACAGCATTTTTGGGGGATTTTGAAAGTTCAGCACCGCTGATGACAATTTTTCTAACAAGCAGAATAATATATGATCTAAAGGCGTGAATAAGCTTCTAGTACAGTATCGTTGTACATAAGTAAAGTTTGGGTACTTTAGTTACCATTTATACAGTATTTTAACAATTTATTTTAATTATTGAAAGGTTACTGCTGGTATAGTTGAGTAGGATAATAAACATATCCCAAAATGTTATTTGAGTCCCTTCATTTATTCATCTTTTTATTTATTCACTTGTCCGGTCTATCAGTTGATTCTTACTGTGCTGCAGTCACTGTGTGGACTGGTTATGTTGTCAGTGGTGTAAACTACTGCTATCTAGTGGTGTAAGGACCCATTACACTACAGACACAAGTAGTTTCTCTCACAGATGACCAGAGTCACCAGCATGACCAGCATGTGTGAAGTGGAATAAAAGAGACTTGAGAAAGGTGCATTCATGTTTTTCTTACTTACTGTATATAATTAATTATCATTAATGATTTTCTTCATTTTTTAAAAACAGACAAGAGACTCTATAGCGTTAATGTAAATTTCCTCTGTTTTAATTAATGCCACTAATACAATATCATTTATAGAAATACTATACAGATTCTTAGTGTCAATCAATATAACTTACAGATATGGAACAAATAAAAAAGAAACAAAATGAATAAATATATAAAGTCTTGAAAACTTGATTTCTAGTGTCAGGTATTGTGTCAGAATGACGTATCACTGTATTTCCAGCAAATATTGAAATAATAGGGTCTAAATGAAACGTGTGCACTTAGTATGAATTGTCACATGACCAGGGCTGTTTACATCCTGGCTTCACCATGACTATAGCTGCAGTAATGCTACCAATGCTACTAACCTTTAGTAAAGTATGTTCACATAATGATAGAATAGCTAGTTTTGGTATACATCACCTTTAAGGTGTCTAATAGTATTTACGTGTATTTACAATTATTCAGCTTTGTTCATTGTGGTCACAGGGTGAGTACATGTTGACAGCAACAATAGAGACTGGTGGGATAACAACATCTACACATACATATACATATACAGTCTCCCCCAAACATACTGGAATGTCAAGGTCAATAAATCTATGTTTGCTGTACACTGAAGAAATTTGGATGTAAGATTAAAAACATTAGATAAGACAAACGTTCAGAATGTCTCCATTTACATGTAGATATTTTAAACAACGGATTACCCATTTTTTACAGTACGTATAGTTTTACAGTAAATTAAACTTAATATTTGGTCATGTATTGGGTTATGATTCAGTGACATCACCTGTCTGTTAGTTTCTTCTTTTGATATGCTTTCCCAGACTTTTTGTTCTCGGGGGTGAAATGCATGTTCAGCAGGGTTATGATTTGGATATTTACTTGATCGGTTTTGGACCTTTCCAGCACTTTTTAGGGATGAGTCTGGGTTTCATGTGTCCATAAATCTTAGTTCCAGAGCCTTTTTTTTTTTACAACTTATCGTTTTGACTCTTACTTACAGTTGTTTGTGGGGTTTTTCTTCACAGCCATTGTGGTTTTCATTGGTCGACCAGGTCTGTGTAGGCTGCTCAGTACACCAGGGCTTTCTTTCTTTTTCAGGACATTATTGTACTGACTATGCCTAATGTCTGTACAGTGTCTCAGATTGATTTTCCCTCTTTTCTTAGATTTTTTCAGTTTTCCTTTCTACCATAGACAGCTCTCTGGTTTTACACTGATTTATCCTTTTTATTAATAAATGTAGTCCTCATGGGCTAAAACCAGGAGTGGTCATTTAAAGCTCTATTTATTGTTTGAACAATCAGTCTCACAGGACACACCTAGGTAATGGTCACATGTTCCAGTTCTTTCAATTGATTTGACAAGAGAAATATTTTAATTCAATATGCAACACCTTATCCCACCAGTCAATTGTGACTGATCATGAAGCACTTTGTCATGAGAATAAAATAAACAAATAGTTTTCATTGACACATGATTAGATTTTTTCATGTCTGGAATTTTTTTAGGATTAAAAGTCTTGAAGATGTCATCATAAAACAAAAAAGATGAAACGTTATAACAAAATAAACAGCAATAAAAGTTTATGTCATCAGTTGTGATTCGGAAAAGTCGGGAATGTTCATGTCTGGCTTCATTACATGTTCAACAGTTCTGGCAGCAAACTCAAGTAATCCTGCAAGTCATAGCAGAGACATATCATCAGCTCACGCTATCTTTCTGCATCAATCTTATGTTGTATGAGAGTAAAACTTTGCCAAACTCCTTCATGTCACCTCCATGGTTTCCCTATTTGTGTGCATGCTTTGTTTAAACATAATTCAGAAACGATGCATAAGAAACGACGCAAAGTCACTGAAGTCACACTGAAGCTTCACATCAGCCTTTCACACATGTGCCATTTCTTTGTTAACTAAACCATGTTTAGAGGGAGTCAGAGCTCTCCACCACCATCAAAACACTAAATGAGGGAACGTGGTGTGAAAGAAGAATATTGTTTATGCTTTTATCTGTGCCAAGAAACACTGAATCTGTCGCTGCTGATCCTTAAAGTGTCGTAGGTTTTGATGATGTAACTGCACACTCTAGATTTTAATCAAACTCTGATGCCAAATTGTTAAAGTTAAATGACTTACTAACTGGTTATATCGTGTTTATAATGACCAGTTTCATTACTCATGGCAAAACACTTTCAAAGACTCTGATACAAACTCTCACCAACCTTACCATCTCTGATACTCTGACATCACCCAGCCGTCACCACACACCCCCATGCAGTGACATCTCCATTGTCCACCCCCAACCCACCCCACCCTTCCTCTCTCCCCCCTGCTCTCTAACTGAAGTGTGGCCAGAATGAGTGATGAGCCAGTGTTTGGGTTAACGACAGGGACGGGGTGTTAAACCTGAAGTGTTTAATTAACCCCACAATGGGCCTGCCTGTCAGCCAGTGCCCATTCTCTCTTGATGGAGACCTCAGCTCACACACACGATCAAACACACATATATGCATGCACACACACAGACAGAAAATCAGAGGCAAGTGTGCACACTCATACAAATTCACATGAACGCACTCAAGCACATAGGCCCTTGGAGACACACGTAATGACAGGTGCACACACACAGACACACATATATAATCACACGCACCAGCCCGCAAGGGGAGAGGAGAAGGGGAGGGGAGTAAAGTGATAATGCTCCGCCACAAACGCAAGATTGCTTTTTTTTCCTCCCTCTCCCTCTCTAAAGTCCATTTTCTGGGTCACTGCATTGCATTCATTACTGTCTTTGAAGACATTGGGCTGCAAAGGAATAATGCTTCCCTTTCACTCGCACTGAGAGAGAGTAGAGAGTTGTGAGCACTGGAGTCAGGGCCAGAGGCCTGGGAGGGAGGAGAGGAGGGCGGGGTAGCAGTAATATGTGACATCTTTATCTAGTTTTAATTTCAGTCATAAATATTGAATGCTTTATTTGCTCATCTGCAGCTGCCTCCACTCAGTCAGTGTTTGTGTCGCCTGTCTTTTTTTCTGCTCTGCCAGCACACGCCATGTTTCTTATGTTCTAGCTCGGGGCCAAAGCAATAGGATTAGGTAACGATTTTTCCATTTTCAAATGAAGTCCAAAATGGACTTTAGCCGATTGCAACACTAAAAATCCAGCCTTTGGATCGCCTCCAGATTGAATGAATATGAATGAACCATGATTTAAAATAATCTTGTCTCAGATCTACATCAACAGACAGGAAGAGGAGAGGCTATCGGCCACTCTCTGAGAGGGTGACACTGATATAGCGAGCATTATGGGAGTCATCTCATCCCCTGTGTGAATCAATAGGTGCCATATGACAGTGGCTCACCCATCAAGTGGCACGGTGACTTGGGGTGCTGCTGGAAATTTGCTTAAAGCCTATACCAATTAACTTCAACATGACAGATTCAGGCAGCCAATGAGTGAGCATTTTGCATTCTGCTGCCTGCCCGACTCTGTGGGTACAGAAGGGAAACCTCAGCTGTTAGACGGATGGTGGGCGGCTTGTGTGTGTGTTCCTGCACGCACACAAGCATCAGCTCTTTGCGTGTGCATGCTAAGGCGAGGTGTGTATGTGTGCGGGAAGGGAGGTGGTGGTGAGGGGAGTAAATCTGCAGTGATTCAAGCCCTGCTCTCGCTCCTTAATGACGATGTCAATCTGTGAAAATGCATGCACACATTGGAGCTGTCAGGGCCTCATCAATCAGAGAGGGGTTTGTCAAAGGAGCCCAGGCCCAGATTAACGAGGCGGGGACAATGACGGCGGCCCATTTGCATAGAAAATTACCCTCATCTCTAGGAAAGTGATAGCGCCAAGGAACAGAAGCTGACAATGTGGATGTTAGGGGCGTTTTTGCAGCGATTATTGAGAAAAGAGAGTACTTTGATCTCTGTTTTTTATTTAACTTCTGTCTGTAGTCACCTAATTAAAAGATCTAAATGCAATGTATTTCATGTCATTTATCCACGAATGCAAACAACAAACTCTGTCTTACATTTCAACTATGATAAATGGATTTAATAGTTTTTTTCAACGCAAATAAACTGAGGTGTTTTTTGCACATCTCACTACTCTACGCTCCAACGTTCCCATAGAGGTACAACACCAGCACTGTATATCCCCCCTTCTGTCCATTTGCTTTCCTGCCCAAATGAGACAGTGATGAATCAAGTGGGTTTAAGCTCCATTTTTATGAACTCCTCCAAGAATACATGCCGAGTCCATCTTTAGCTTGAGCTCTAGCGAGTTCTCCTCCCTCCAAGCTCGCTCCATTGTCAGGCGGAGGAGACAATGGTTAAGGCTACATATTAACTCTGCCTGTTGTTCACAGTCATTCGGTTGTACTGCCATCTGGCTCAATTGGCTTCACTCTCTCTGACAGACAGGACAGTAAGGGTCAGGTCACCTGCAGGGACAGGCCAGAGTACATTATAGTATAAAGGTTTATCTACACTGTGAGTGTATTCATGTGTGTGGGTGTGTGTGCGTGAAAGAGAGCGTCAAAAGGGGAATTGTTTCTGTTAATTATGTAGAGAGCGTGTGTGGTGTGGGAACTCTGATACAAAGACAGTTTGTGCGTCTCCAAAAGAAGTGCGCACAGGATCCTCTGTGTGTGTGTGTCGGGCAAGTTTGCACCTGTGTGACTGAAGAAAGTGACTGTGTGCAGTTTGTGTCATTGTGGTTGTCCTTTCACCACCACAAGAGAAAGTGTGTGCACGGTTTAGTGTGTGTGTGGTGGCAGGGGACCTTCCTCACTGAGCGAGAGCAGGACAGTTAAGGTGTCACCGCCATGATGGAGAGGGTCCTCCTTCACAGGAGGCCAGCAGCTGCCAGGTTTTCAGCAGCTTGTTCCGAGGACTCCACATAAGTAAGTGGTCAGAGGTTCGGGTAATGTGTGAAGAAAAGGCAGAAAACCACAAGATTTACAGCGGAGGTCAGAGGTTGGAGGTCAAAGGGTGGAAGGTCCCAAGGTGCACTCTCTCTCTCTCTCTCTCTCTCTCTCTCACACACACACACAAACAGAAGCAGCTCAGAAAACTAATGCAGTTTATTCACCACAGGAATTTCCAGTCTTAATGTATTTTATCCCTTAACGATAAATGGTCAGTTTTACACAAACTACTTAATTTCCTCATCTAATCCCACATTTTGGATTATCCAGAGTAACCCAAATGTTGTTCATGGAAAAACACTTTGCTGTTTTTATTTTGATTTGATTTGATTTTATGAACACAGCATTTGAATAATGACCTCTGTTGTATACTGGTGGTCTTAGTGTCGCCAGGGATTTAGAAATACTGAGGTCATGAGTCAAAGTCATTTTAACCGTAATGCTGAGTAAAAGTAAGAAAAGAAAAGACGAACATTTCCCCAAGGGGATCAATCAAGTATGTCATTAAAGTCTCCAAAATGATCTATTTAAGTGTATTGTTCTGTTGCCTGGATTTTTATTTTAGTTCTATTTTAGAGGCAAAGAGAGGAGTTACCATTTAATATAGTTTCTACATATTGAGATTTAATCACATCATAGGAAATAAAAATGTATATTATTATTATTGTGCACATGTACCTTGAAGAGTGAAGAAATAAAATCAGTCAAAATAAAACAAGGGTTAATGAAATTGAAAGTTTTTTTTAAAGTGGAGGTTAAACATCTTTAACTAAAGTTCTAACAATTATTTTAGTTCAAGTTTAATTAATATTGCCTTAGAACTCTGTTTCTATTTCCTCCCATATCTCTAGATAATTTCATAGTAATCTCCAGAAATCAAGAAACATACTAACCAACTATTCACCTGTAAAATAAAGTGTAGGATAGACTCCCCATAGTTAAACTCCTACCACCCTGCTATACACGCTGCCATGTTTCATATATATTCACTTTGTTGCTTTTACAAACCAAATCAAAGCAGGTTGTCCTATTATTTGAACATTTTTAGTTTTTTTAAAGAAAAAAATGATGTGAGAGTCTTTTCTTCTGCATTTCCAAGTTGACCTTTAAATCTTCTTTGAGAAAAGTATCTCCACAAACAGTATTTAACACCAGAAAATAAATAAATAGCCTCATTAATCACCTCTCGATCAGAGTAGACACTTTAACACCCTGACAGTCGACTTGGCATTCCCCCTTATTACACTGTCATGGACCAATAAACACGAGTGCCAACGACACTCCACCAATCAAACATCTGGCATCTGTAGGTCGTTAGGGATGACGACGAATCAGATCCTTCACTCACTCAGAGGAGGGGGAATGGGCTCCATGCCCAGACCCTCCTAATCTTACCAATGGGAATGCAGCCCTCCTTGTAATCCAATTAAAGGAACGTTCGCCGTTTGTTAGACACTGTGTGTTAATGTAAGCACTGTCCAATATACTCTGGGCTGGTAACAGCATGGCTGGGGATACACTTTGGTCTGTGGAACAGAGCAGTAGTATACAGCTGGAGGGGCTGCTGTGGTAATATCAGGATCAGCAGATTTCCATGGTATTTGCTTTGGCCTTTTGGAGTCTCATTTGTATCATCTCAAACCAGGCTTGTGAATACAACAGAGGGGGGAGAAGGCCTCCAGCAATCAGAATGATAATATTGCTGACCTTTGGTTGTTCTTCTTTGGGGCTGATGACAATAGAGGTTTTATGAGATGGAGAGTGTAAAAAAATCACCCAGCAACTCACTTAACAACTCTGTATAGTGTGTTGTGTATATTATCAGTCTTTTCCGATGCAAGGATAGTATATACTCCACAGAAAACTGGGTGGAGTGGTTTCTTGATTGTGTGCTCTCATTGTTATTCAACACACTCACTTTGTGAACATAAACTCGTGCATCTTAATTGCATTTTCTAAGCAGCATTTAATAACTGTAGATTGGTACCATTTGCAGTCATTGCAGATGTAAAAATGAGTGAGTTTTCTCACACTGGCACCTCCCATTTCCTCTGAGCCGGCTGCTGCATGTGAACACGCTGCATACACACAGAGGAACTTAATCATACAGTATCTTCCTTTTTCTCTTTCCCAGATGCACCGAATTGAACTTAATTAGATGCTACATCACCTCAGCGAGGAGCTGCATGGCAAATCTTATTAAGAAAAAGCAGTGTGTTTCTCCAACGCTTGCTGATTCCTTCACATCTCGGTGTCTGTGGGAGAAAATCCCGCCGAGGCATATTCTCCAGCTCCTGTAACTAATGACGGCGTTGCCCAGATCTGACAGTGAGCTGTGTCTGTATATTGTGCTTAATATCATAATAATAATGAGAGCAAATTAGAACAATCAATTTCCATGGCTGGTTGTTGATTGGAGGAGGAGGCAGAAGTGACAGGGGGTGATCCATCATCCTTGGCCAGTCACATTAAGGAGAACGCTGTGGAGCAGGTGGGCTGGGCTGGGGGCCAACAGCAGCCAATGAGAACTGGAGGAAGGGAAGGGGAGAGATCCATTACACCCAAATCAAGTGTTAATGTAGCTGTGAAGTGCGTAAAACACAGATCAGGGGAGGAGAGAGAAGAGAGAGGATGATGCCGAGCCTGGTTCAAGTGGGCTCTTGTGTGTGTGTGTGTGTTTCTGTGTGTGTGTATCTGCCAGTTTGTCCATGTGTCCTTCAGCTACATCCACTGAAGCACCTCTAAGTGCGAGACTAAGCCAAACCTTACAGAAGATACACATAGTTTTCTGTCCTGCCATTGTGAACTGAAGCTCACATCCCACAAGGGGTCACTAAAATCACACTTCCTTACGATCCTCCAGAGCACTCTTAAATGTTCATCAGCACAATGAAGCAGTTATCACAGAATCATGTGCTAATTGCAACCACAGGCCATAATACAGAATCTCAATATCCATGTGAAAATGCAAATTAAAAATTTCCTGCCGTTAACTGCTGACCTTACCACAAACACAGGGAGATAATTATAGTCATTATTAAGAAAATATTTAGCATGGAATTGAGGCTTGGTTGATGACGGTCACTCCACTTGTTTTTCAAATGTATAAACTGTGCAAAACGACTTAACACAGACACACCTCTTCTCCCTAACACACTCATCAAGAAACACAGCCATCCTTCAACAGTTGTTTGGAGTTTCTTGACTACAGTACAAACTCCTCAGTTACTGAAATCTGAAAAAGCAACATTAAGTATATTTCCACCTTTTATCAGCTCATGGTGGAGTCTTTCTCTCTAATCGTATTTCTGCTAAACGATGGCACGGGGTGAGTATATTAGATTTCATCAGCAGTCATCAATCATGATTGCACTTAACACGATCAGCTCCCCAGTTTATTCAGAGCGAACAATGGGGGACAGGCACATCCTGCCTGCAACAGAGTAAATGAGGAATTTAAATACTGCACAAGAGACTATGGTGGCTCAGAGGGAGCTGACTGATTAAAGGCCACAATATCTGCTTTTCGAGGCAGATAATCTGTCAACTAAATGCAAGAGGAGGTTTATTGAAATAATGGGCTGCTAATATGAGGTTATTCTGCTTGCAGCACACACACAATGGCTTGTGAGGACACTCACTGTGGCAAAATGTCTTTGCAATGCATGTGCACACACGAAATAGACTCGCACAAAAAGTCTAATAGTCACACAGGGGCACATATGCACACACACACACACACACACACACACACACACACACACACACACACACACACACACACACATGCACAGCAACCCCTACTGTCTGGTATTGATGGGTAATTTATCAAATGACATCTCATTCACTGTAGAGAGGAAATTAAATCATGTACTTCCAGATCCTGGTTATGAGATGTCCTTCTTGTAAATTATGGCAGTGAGATGGTAATCTCTTTTCACACCTTTTTATTTGCCAACATGCAAATCTCTCTGGTTTCTCACCTAATTGTTGTACTAATGAGCAGAAAAAGCTGTACAGAAAAGTTCAAATTGCTGTGGGAAACATTGTGCACTAAGGGAATAAGTGATAGGCTACTAGTTTTTCAGCTCTTGGGCAGAGAAATGACCATTCATACAGTAATCTCTCAAATCACATGATACCCACTATGTTTCCTAAAGGAGCATCCGTATCAGTGAAAGGAGGAATGATCATGTACAAATATGAACAGTAGAGTAGTGAATGCTGTAATTGTGTTATTGTAATTGGTGACTCATTATGAGTGTGTGGAGCTGAGATCCACAAGGAGACCTCATTCACTTCAAAGTATAACTTAACTGGGACACCTGCTCTCAGGTGAAATGCTTTCTATATGATGCATTAAGGGCAATGAATGTGTTTGTCCTTTCTTTAGGCTAATCCAGACCTGGTTAACATTATTTTCTGAAGGTATGAAATTAAAGTAAATTAAATGTTATTGTAGTATCATATATTACAATACGTACATCATATAGTGTCTTTGAGAAATGTAATAATGACCTTCTGTTGTTCACTTTTATATCCCCAAAAAGGCTACATAAATCCTTTTTAGGATATGTCACATTTTTCAGTTTTGCTGGTACCGGTCCAGAAAACCCACATTTTGTCAATATTAATACTTTCAACTTTACTTTATTTTAATTTACAGGTAAGGTTAATTTTTTTGAAATTCTTTAGTTTTGTCTCATGATAATATGTATGACAGTATTTCACTATTATTATTATTTTGACAACTGACATGCATGCAACCATGGCATGTTTATCTCCAAAATGTCAGCAAAGCAATGTGAAGACCTGTGCATCAGCAAACTAGCTGAACAGAGTCAGGTCCTGTGAGATAAAAACAAGCATGCCACATACATATATAAAAGAAGTAACAAAATCAATCTGAAACCACCCTCAAGACCGCATGTTGCCTGGAGAAGTGCTACAGCTTTCCATCTAATATGTCAGTATAGTGTATAGCTGTAGTGTGTACAGTTTGTTATGTAGCCAAAAATCTATTAATGCAGCTTTAAGAGAGGAATAAAACACAGTTCTGTCACACGTTTCATATGAAATGGTGACTAAAACACATCAACAACAAACACACAGGTACAGGAATTCACCTGTTTTCATATTCATATAATCCTGAATACTATTCAAATACAAAAGGAAAAAAAACTTACAGCAAACATGTGTTACACCACCAACATCTTATAGTAATAAAAGTCATATGGCCATGATGTGGAGTCCTGCAAGGCTCAATCCTTGGACCCATGCTGTTTTACTTATGTACCCTTCCCCTGGGATTATTCATTGACACAACATCTCCTATCATAGTTACGCAGATGACAGATTTACATAGCTTTGTCACCAAATGACTATAGTCCATTAAACGTATGCATTCAGTGTTTTGCGCAAATAAATACCTTGATATATTCAAACTTTCTTCAGCTAAATCAAGATGAGACAGAAGTCATTGACTTTGACAAAAAAAATCACAGCAAAAATCTTTATTATCTTGATTCTTGATTCTATCTTGATTGAACTTCGGGTCAAAACCAAACGGGGTGAAGCTGCTTTTAGGAATTATGCTGCTTATAAATGGAACCAGATACCTGATGATCTTTAAATCTTCCCCATCTTCACTAATTTTTTATTAAAACCTGAAGACTTTGTTGTTTTCATTTGCCTTTGAGTGATTATTTTATTATTTTGTTTTAAATTTATTTTAAATGTGTCATTGTACCTCTTGTCTTTTTTGCCTATGTATAGCACATTTAATTGAGTATGAAAGTGCTATATAAAAAAAGTTACCATTGGCATCGCCAAATGACACAGCTAATGTATAGCCTCAACTTGATTAATTCGTTTAAAGTTAGAAGAGCACAGGACTGAAGATTCCCTGGTTGTATATTGTTGTGGATACTATGTATGAATAAACGCTCTAGCAGGGAGGAGATGTTTGATGTAGCAACATCAGACAGATGAAATAAGAGCAGAGAGCTACATTCTGTATCCTGATTTTCTGTGCCTGCTTGTATGTACTGTAGACATTAGCATCATTGTTTCACTGCTGCAAACATATTTATGAAGAAACATCTGTCATTTTAAAACAAATGGAAAATATGAAATATGTTTCATGAGATTCATTCTTTAAGAGGTCCTGTAGTTGCCTTTGTTCGAGTCATGTGCGAAGCAGGAAGCACTGTGACTAAAGATCATTATGAGGCGACCATACAGCAGTTTATCCACAACGGTCATGTGTAAGGAAGTGATTTACTGCATCAGTTGTCTGAATTTATTCATAGTATGAAAAGACAAAATATGTTCAAACTGAAACAACTTATAGGTCTGGAAGCTTCCAATGTCTATCGGGGTTTCCATTGGTTTAATTCTGCTAGAGTAAATTTTATATAATATATATAATATATATATTATATTATATAATATATAATTTTCAATTTGAAGGCCAAAAAATAGAAACTCAACCTAAAGTTTGAATACAAATAACACAGTAAATGGTATAGTTTGAACCCTATATGCTATGGTAAATCTATCCCCACTCAAATATGTCATAAAAATGTAATATTTTACTAAGAAAGAAAAAAAAATTAAACCTAAATAATAATCTTTGAAAAACAAGAAGACATGGACATTAGACATGGATTTTTTACGGTATAGGCTCAATAAATTATTTCTATTTTATTTATTTATTTTAATTTAAGTTTTATTTTACTTACTACTACAACATACTTGCCCATACATGTCCAAGTAATCAATGTATTTGTGAGTAAACATGAACTTGTATAATATATATATTTTTTTGCGATGACACACATTTTTAACATATACGTATGTATGATAAACAGAATTTAAAGCTAAGCTGTATTAAAATACCCATATTATATTATTTACAGCCATAGTTTATCTAAAAATATTTTTAAGTTAAATCATGAAATGGTCATTTGCACTATGGTAGCAGCCTCGTGTATTATGGCTGATTGAAATGTATAATGGCAGATTTTACCACTGGTATCTAAATGTCAAAAGAAATTTGAGACTGTTGTTTCTTAAATTGTAAACAGTTGTCTAATTTTGTTTTAGATTTTTCGTGTAGGAGCATCAGATTGTCTTCTTCATATTATGCTATTACTGAATGATAGATGTTTGGATTTATATTTTTTTAGTTGTATGTTCAGTACTGAGAACTCCGCACTGGGAGAAGGAGACACTATTGTCCCCAGTAGGGGTCTGGACTGAGACCTTGATGTTTTTGTCATAGGATGTACATTAAGTTGTGAACGATTCACTCATGTGATCAATGACGGACCAGAGAAAACGGGTCTGGGACGAGTCTGCTCTTCCATGGAGACTGGAGGTCAGGAGTTTGAAAAGCCTGTTGCTTGTTAATCCCACACATCTCCACGACCTCCCCCCTCTGTGACACACCAACATAAGTGGAAACTACAACTGAGGATGCAGAGTGGAGAGTTTTCAAAGTTCTGCAGATTTGCTGTTTCTCCTCTCAAACAGGCTCAAGATCACAAACGGGAATAATTATTCATGACTTAAATGGCGGAACAGCTGTTACTGGACAACGATGCAGTAACCAGAGCGGTGAGTCTGCAATTAACACTCACAGAGGAGTGAAATGTAGGTTACATCTATTTTTTTTACATTTTTTTGTTGTTTTCTTGATGAAAATATATGACATAGGCCTATGTCACTGAGCACTTTTTATCACAAATGTTGAGGATAAGTACAGATCAATAGATACATTATGTTAAAAAGCAACTGTGACTGTGACATGTCACTCTACAGAAGCCTTTTATGGCCAAATACAAACATCAAAAACAGAAATTGATTAATAAATCATATTAAACCAAAAAAAACAACCAAACTGAATATAACAAAATAATGACTAAAAAGTTAAAATCAAATCAAAGTCTCAGACATAGTTTCAGAACTTTGTCCAAAGGGATGCAGCATGTGAAAAGCAGATAATCAGCCTAAAGGAATTTCTCACTGACCACCATTGTCTGCTATGAGCTGCTTTCACGTGTAATCGTCTAACTCTCTCCTTCAAGCTGTTACTAGCTAAATTAGGTTTCTTTAAAGCATCAATGCTGTTACTGTTCAGCCAGAGCAGAGGGTTCCTGCTCTCTCTGTCCAGACCCTTTGTATTAACACACTGACATCAGTAGATTCATTTGAATCAAAATATGCACTAGTGTATAGATTTGTTAGCATATGATATGTATGTTTGACCAAAATGACAAGAAGTTGTTCTGAGGTTACTGTTTGGTCATTTGTGCTGCTACCAGTTTCCTTCCCACTCCATCCGAAGGTGTAGACATTCAAAGGCACACTAATCCCACTGACCTTCTGTCTTGGAGGTCGGCTAATCTCAGTGTGCTGGAATTTAGGATGGCAGCCAAGAGGGTAGCTCCAGGCCATTCCTAATGAAAATACAGTAGACCTCCCTCGTCTGTTTCAGGGCAGAGTGGGGCTCATGTGACTTTAGATATGCAGGTGGTCAGGGGGCCAGCAGATTTTTAACATCTGTGAAACTCTGAGTGGCCATCCCTGTCATGATGAGATTTTACTTGTTATCTTGTTACCATGTCCAGATGAGACAGTGGGATGTGTTTAACTAATTCATCGTACTTTATGCAAAGATTAATGTGTACATGATCTGTGATTTGTCTTGTATCCAGTGTGTTTCACTTCTTCTGATTCATGAGTCATGTTCTGCTCAGTACCTATTTCATTTTTTTCAAAGTCTTCATACCCTTATAGTAATATTGTTACTAATTTTCTACAAATGGGCTAATCTCACAACAGTTTGCACACATGTGTAGCAAATACGCTAAAAGAAAAAAGGTTCAAATAGTCTTTGCTGTATCTAAGTCCACCAGGTTTTTAACTGTATAGTTTTTCCTCACTTGTTTCTCTCGTGAACATTTCCTCAGCATCTTACAAAGTCACTGGTGGCAGTGGCTTTCCTGGCCTCGTTCGGCAGCTCCATGCTCTATGGTTACAATCTGGCAGTCGTCAATTCTCCCGCACAGGTTCGTGTCACTTCCATCATTAACATAATCATCATGGTTATTATCATTCTCATTGCTGTTGTCACCGCTGACCCAAGCATTAAAATAATTTTCATGCCTTTTCCAAGAGCCTCAGATATTCCCAGTATGAATGAACGGTTAATGGACGTCATTAGATTTTTCTAAAGACTGTAGACACAGTCAAAAACAGATTGCGTTTCATCACATTGAGTCATGTGGACTCGTGTATCAAATCCATAACCTGTGGTGTGTCTGATGATTTGATCCATGTTGTTTGTCAATCGTGTCCTCTGTTCTGTTGGTGTAATGTGTTATTTCCTGCAGCGCAAGGAACAAGCAGTGAACAATTCCCGTTTGGTGACACGTGTCAATATCGCTTTCAGAAGTCCTCATCTCTGTTTCATCTCATCACATTCTTCATTCACTGGAATTTAACATGTATCTCGTTTATTTAATTCATACAGAAACAGATCATGCAAATAAAAATGTTACGTGGTTTTACAGTAAGTCATTTGTTTGCATAGCTGTCACACTGCACAATGACAAAACAGTTCTGCTGCCTAACTTCCAGGTGCTCAGCCTAACCACCTCACAACACCAGGTCCATACTTCATCAGACTGTCTGCAAAAATTAGAGTTAGTGTATTTACCAACTTGTCTGACTTCACTAAAGCTTTACTAAGATGTGTGAGTAACATGCCAGTTTCATATACGATAAACAGAAGGAATGGTTCTGGAAATGTAGCATTTCCTGGATCAATTTGAGATGATGTCTTTGGGTCACACAATCTTCAAACTGCTACTGACATGGTGAAGTAAAACCTTTAACCGGGGTCCATGTGACTTAATGCTCTTTATGCAATTCACTGCTCTGTGTCATCTGACATTAGTTACGTCTGTGTGCACTAAATTCAATTTAATTTCTGGCACTGGTTCAAATGGTCAAATCTGTTAGCATTTTTCATAGTTTATCTACTGTATAAGAAGCAGTATACTGGCTTTGAAAACGTAAGCTGATTACTACGACTTAGAAAGGTAAACTTGTCGTCAGTATTTTTTTTATCCTAGGTTGATTAGATTCTTACATACTGCAACGTGTATTTAATAAAAGAGGACAACATCTTGTAATTCCACATCTGGAACTGATTTATTTATCATGTCCAGTGCTGAACAATGTTAAAATACACTTTCCTTCCTCCACCAGTACATCAGAGACTTCTACAATGAGACAATTATTGAAGGTTACGACTGGATTCCAGATGACGACTTTCTCACTGTGTTGTACTCTTTTACTGTGTCGGTCTTTGCTATCGGGGGGATGGTAGGAGCCGTGCTGGTGGGAAGACTCGTAACCAAATATGGAAGGTTGGTGTGTGAAGGATGATTTTTGTGCGTATAACACATGCTTAGTGCATGTTTATTAATATAAAATGTCATCGTCCTGTGTTTACATATCATATGAAATCTGTGGGAAAGACTGGAAAGTGTAAAATGTGCTTCCAAACAGGAAAGGGACAGTGGTGAGATCCACCTTTCTGGTCTTTATAGCAGGAGCTCTTATGGGCTTCAGCAGAGGGTGCAGGATGCCTGCTATGGTCATCTTTGGGCGCTTCATCATGGGAGTACACTCAGGTAGGGCTGTTTGGTCACTTGACGACCTTGACAACTGGAAAAATACTAACAACAGATTTAAAACCATAATATCATACGACAGAGGCAGATAAAGAGCTTTAGGTTTTGTGGGCTATGGCCTGTTTCATTTTTTGGAATCCTATAACTACTACTATACTTATAAACATATGTGCAGCAATAAAGTTTACAGAAATTTGATGCATGATATAAATTAGACTTGGCTTTGCTTTATTAGGTTGATTGACCATATTCATAAACTACAACGTGCTAATTGTTGCCTAGTTTAGACCATTGTAACGAATGAATCTCTTTAGGTATCTCTCTCAGTGTGGTGCCCATGTACCTTGGTGAGATAGCTCCCAAGAATCTGCGAGGCTTTCTGGGCCTCATTCCCAGCATTCACATTTGTCTCGGAGTCTTCATTGCTCAGATCCTGGGGCTGCATGAACTTCTGGGAAAGGTACTCGCACCGTGGGCGTGAATGTTTGTGATTCGAAACTCAGCACCGTAAGGCTCATTGCAATCCCTAAGAAAATGGACTGATAACACATAGCGTCAAATGCGTATTTCTGATGCTTACGATCCAAGCTCTCAGATCCAAGTTTGCAACCAAGGACACTAGTGTCCTGCAGTAAACACTGTGGATTCACATATCACTTACTGTATGTTAGTCATCCTCCCATTCCTATTTTCTTCTTCCTGTGTGTAATGATCAGATGATGCTCCTTCTATCTCCTAACTTATTATATGTCTCATAAAGTGGAAGGAAAAATGTGTCTGTAGAACAGCTGCAAAAAAAAAATGATGCTAAAACAAACAATCTTTCTTCTACTTTCTTCTTACAACTTTTTTTTACAATATATACATTTTGGAGATAATAGGTGGAACATTAAAAGTTGCTGATTGTTACATTTTGTAAAGTTTTAGTAAGCTGACATGTTTCTTTTTTCCACACAGGAAGAGTACTGGCCTTTGCTCCTGTCCCTTGTGGTATGTCCTACACTGGTCCAGCTGCTGCTGTTGCCATGGTTTCCAGAGAGTCCACGATTCTTGTTAATAGAAAAAGGAGATGTAAACGCGACCATTGCAGGTTAGAAAGTGTTTTTTTCTCCTTTCTTCTTTCCTACATTGGGAGTATGGTCTAATAGTAATATTAAAACCAAATCACTTTAGCTTTATATTAACCATCATATGTTATAAGCTTTTCTCTTCTGCCATTTAGCCCTAAAGTGGTACCGAACCAAAGGAAACATCCAGGCAGAGGTTGAGGAGATGCAGGAAGAGCAACGCTCTTTGTCGTCCATCCACACCATCTCTGTCGGCGGCCTGCTCATGGATCGCTCTGTCCGCTGGCAGGTCATTACTGTTGCTGTGGTCAACATCGGTATGCAGTTGTCTGGCATCGATGCGGTGAGTGGAAAGTGTTTTTGTGTGGTTGTGTGCTCACATTTTAGATGTGCAATGAATGTATAGTTATTATATGAAGGTGAGAGCTCATATTGTTACAGTTCCCAGCTGTGTTACCCCCCATCTACACCTCCTTGTGTCCATACATCACAGTCCCGCATGCAGCCACTGAATGTCTAAGCAGGGGGCAACAGGACCATGCCTCATTATCCCCTGGTCCTCTCTGTCATTGTTACCTTACATAAGGACGCTCACACACGTAGTCCAACACATCTACATACTCATTGCTCCATGTGAATGGAGGCGCTAGGTGTGCTTGCTCGCATACTAGGACCATTTCACAGCAGGGGTACACCCCATCGAGCCTCGCTTTCCCAACTGTTCCAGACAGGAACACTGGAAAGATTCAAACATGCAGAAGAACCCATGTGTCCAAGCTATGTGTGCAATAAATCTGTGACACAAAATGCAACATTAGATGTTTCAGGAAAGGTGGAGAGAGAGCGGAAATGTGCCTGTTTTATGCGCCTGTTAGTATCACTAGACGGAAAAATTAATCTTCACAGTATTTATTATTTATTTATTATTTGTATTTAAATATATGTAGATTTTCTTTCAAAAAAACACATCTAACTGAATGAAACGCATGAAGAACTAACCCAGTTCCTTTTTAATTCATTAAAATAATTTTCTTAATAAGGAATAATCAAAGCCACGAGCTAAATAATGGAAACTATTGTGTTTGCTTATTTAGGATCAAAACGAGAAGAAAGCAAGCGAACAATAATATAAAGTGGAGGGTATTGTGGGTTTTAGTTCAGAAAAAGTAAATCTTTTTAGAAAGATAAGGACGCTCCACTTAGTGGAGCAGAGTGTTCAGATTTAACAAAAACACTTGCAGTGTTTTCCATAGGTTTACAGCGTTAGGAGGGTTCAAACTATTCACGGGATTAGCCCTTGTTCTGTTTCCCCAGCACTGGTGCGTCTTGGTCATTAAGGAGTGAACTAGTTTTTACCTGGTTGTGAGTATAGGGACAAATGGCATAGATACTACGGGCCCTTTGATTACAATAGATTAAAATTGGGAGATTTGTTATTAATATTTGGAAGAAGTGCTGTTCATACAGTTTAATTCAAGTTTACAGTTGGTCACCTCGCTTCTTTTCAGGTTATCAAAAAAACTTATGTTTGCTGACTTGAGTGTGGTATACCTATACGTATGAGCACTTTTGCAAATGATGATGTCTTTGTAGTGCTAAGTGGTCTGTTATAATTAATAACAAAGTTGTCTGTGGTGGAAAGTGATATGGTCAGAGTCACTAACAAAAAGTGGAACTACTACTTGATTAACAAGTCAGTTTTCATTCAGAATTTTGTCTATGAGGTCTATTGACCTAAATTCCAGTTTAGCATTAGACATAATCACTCTTAGAAAGGTGAAGGAGTTAAACTAAGACCTTGAGGTTATGATGATGATTTTTTGAATTAATACAATTCAGACTAGTCTGTTCAGACAGCTGTAGCATGTCCTTGAGGTGTTGCCCTCTAGCTGTGTAACTTCGTTACAAGACATTGTTGAAGACCGAGGTACACCAGAGGGACTACATCAGTCAGCTGGTCCAGGAACAACTTGGGCTCGACCTGGAAGAGCTGGAAGTCTCAGAGGAAAATATAACAAGGCCCCTCTGCTTATCTTGTTCCCATCATGAAACCTACTAAGAATATGACTCTGCACAGTTGGACAGAGACTATAGGTTGAACATGGAAATTAATATTTATAGTATATAGAACCACCAGTGTTTTATCAGAAGAACAACTTCTGGTGTTTTTCAAAAGAACAATTATTACCAGTTCTTTTAAAAAATGTATTAATACAAATTGTCTATTCTGAAACAACATTTTAGCTTCTGGTTGGACTTGATTGTGCACTTTGTAAGATCATTCATGTGTAAAAAATGACATAACTAACTCCAACTTTTAAAAAAAATTGTTTGTGCATGTTTTCTGCTTTTATATACTAGGTGTGCGTCTGTGTATTTAAGTGCTGCAATGCTGATGAAATGCTATATGAATGGTTACTAAATCAACAAGACAGCGTTTGCACCGATCACGATCTCGTCCACACCTCATCAATGATGGATGTTGCATCAGCAAAGTGTGATTAATGAGAATACACAAATTAATTTCTAGGGGAGTGCTTGTCAGGAGTCCATACTGATGAAACGCTGTATCTCAAATGCATGAGTGATGGTCGGCCTGATGATAATGATCACTATGATGAATCATGTGAAAGCACCAAAGAAGCAGAGCAACTTCTTAAGAAAAAAAAACTTGGAGTTTCAAAACATCTGTGTGAGTGTGTGTGTGTGTGTGAGTGTGTGTGTGTGTATCTGTCTGTGTTCTGTGACATTCCTCATTTTAATAAACGTCACATCCTTGTCGATTTCAGATCTGGTTCTACACAAATGATATATTTAAGAACGCAGGAATCCCAGACCCTCAGATTCAGTACACAACAGTAGGAACTGGTGCCATTGAAGTGATCTCTGGGATGCTGGGAGTAAGTGGACATGATCACACTTTAATCACACTAAGATGACTATAAAATATTACTATTAAATTACACAATTTTATATCTTATCTGTTTGTTAAGTTCTTGTCATTGATGCATGGACTGTCATTAATCATTGATCATAACTAATCATGAAGACAATTGATAGTTTCCTCTCTAATTACTACATTAGAGATTAATGTTAGTATATGCTGAATGAATGTATGCTGAAAGACAAACAGATCTCTGTTCAGAGGATCTATATGTTGAACCATTTTCCTACAGAAATAGATTAGATTAGATTTGATTTTGACTGGGATTATTTTTTGTTCAAGTTAAAATAGATTTTATGATTGACTTCATAGATTTTGATCATGTTTAGGTTCTGCGTACTACCTCAGGTAATTAGTATGTAACACTGATCTATTCTCTGTACACATTATTTATTCCTGAATCAGGGGAAGCACAGTGATGCCATATGTTACTTGTACATACATACTATGTCCTGCCTCTTTGTCCACCTCGCAGTGTTTCACCATCGAGCGTCTGGGCAGAAGATCTCTGATGGTTGGTGGCTTCCTCTTCATGGCACTATGCTGTGCTGGGATCACGGTGTCTGTTCTACTTCAGGTAAAGTGTCATCTAATGTCCTGCTGGTGTAGGAATACATTACACGAACTTGCTTATTGTGGTGTAAGGTGTGCACAGTTTTAATTAGGGTAAAGGGATATTTCCATTATTTCCATAAACTATAAACAGTATATGTATGTATAAAACTCTACAACATCAGTGCTTCTTTGTTTTGTTGATCTGTTTTTGCATAAAACCGTCAAAGGATCTGATTTTAAAAAGAAAATATCAAACATTAATAGAAAAACATTATCTTCAGTAAACTATAGGCATCTCACTGTGTGAGTGTGTGACAGGAGACCCACATGATACTAGTTACGCTGCTTACATATTATCAAAATGATGATAAACTGTGAAAAGTGTTTATTAGCATTTACAACTCATGACTTCCAACTCGTGACTCGTGTTTGACCTATCCCAGGCGCAGATGTCCTTCATGCGCTACATCAGTGTGGGCTGCGTTGTCGGGATTATTGCTGGTTTCTGCATAGGACCAGGTAAACCTACACCTATCTCTGCATCTGAACCGCAAACTCTTTCAACCACTTAAAGTCAACTCTCTCAGTCTACACACACTATGTTACATTTAGGCAGCCCTGTGTGTAAGGTAACACTGCTCCCTGCTGGACGGTTCCACAGTGGCACCACATCTAAAATCTTAAAAACCAGCATGTCTCCCTCCCTACTCCTCCTCTGCCTGTGAAGAGATATTGTATTTCATTAGTCTTGTAAATTAGGAAATCGTAACTGCCACACTACATCCATTCCCACAGCCATTTGTACACTGGATGAGTTGAGTGGAGTGAATTAAGACGCAATAGTTTACAACGTTGGGCACCACGTTGAGTGGACCTGCGAGGATGATGAATTAGGACGAATGTGGTTTTCATAACGTCATCCGTCAAACCGGCAAAATCTATACCTCGGCAGGCGGACGAGGATTTCTGTTGCTGCAATTAGACTTTTAATGGCTCATTGTTCATAAGCTAGCCGTGATGAATATGGCTTCTTTCAGATGAAACCTTGCATGCACAATGACACCCCCCATACGTACCACAGATGTTGACAAATGGCCTAGTTATTGATTTGATGATATTAAACCTTCCTCTATGCAATTATCATGCACAGTTAATGAGAACATCATTCGGAAAGCTCATCATTAGAGCTTTTACTAATGCACATTTCTCCTTCATAGCTTTCACTTCTAACCATGAAGAATTATGTGTTTAAAGCTAAGACAATGCCTCATACATCCAACATATCAAACTAATGAATTGCACAAATCCTAGCTATGCCATTCTGTGTCTTTTGATTCAGATTTGGAGTTTTGCCAACTTGACAAACATCTTCCGGTCTTGTCAATCTATAATCACTGAGTACTAATGAACACATAATGAAGTACATGCAGAAAAAAGTGTAATATAATACCACTGGGGCTCGAGGAGAGTTTATCATTTGCTATATTATGTTCTGTTTATTTTGAATGACTGCCAAAGAATAGTCCTGAGTGAGCATATTGATGAACTAATTGATGAACAAAGACCCTGATAGTAATTTCACAGCACTCAATGGATTCATACAGTTGTACTGAGTGATTAAATGTGATTTGTATTATGACAGCTTGATCGGATGCCTAGTTAGATCAAAACAATGGATGTATGTGAAATTTTACTGTTGTCAAAATGTCTCTGTTGAAAAAAAATGTAATGTAAATGTGTAAATAATAATACATTTTGTCTCTGTGTAGCTGGTGTTCCTTTCCTGATCACTGCAGAGCTTTTTAAGCAGTCTCACAGACCGGCTGCCTACACTGTGGCTGGCTGTCTCAACTGGTTGTCCAATTTTACCATTGGCTTCGTCTTTCCATTCCTGGAGGTAAGTTGTTTCAGGTGAATAGGTCCAAAGGACAATGACATGTCTTTTGGAAAGTGACTGTGTAAACCAGGGCTGCAACCATATCACGGCCAAAAAAATTCACATTAATGAAATGGATATTGCAATGTCTATAGAAGTTCTAAAGCCAAAGTCAGCTGTAATCAGATAAACCAACTACATCTTCTACATGTACTTTATAGTGGGCGTGAACCAGAGTTAAGATACAATACCACCACTTGCTTCAATAACACCATGTACCTAAAAGCTGTATTTTTCATTTAGAGTGAGGCTAACTGTTCCCCCTTCAATCCTTTACTTGGCAGATGCTTTTATCCAAAGTGACAATCCAGTGCTAAGCCAAACACCCTGGACCACCTCTGTACAGAAAATTATGTTTTCACATTGGCTGTGGCTTGAATAACAAGAGTAAATAAAGCCTTATATTTAAGTTTTTTTTTGTTTAAATAGTATATAGTTTCTGCTTTAAAGCTACACTACTTAATATTTTTATATTACTAATGGTTCAAATAACTATGTGTAATGTGAAAGATGTTGAACCATGAACCATGAACCAACAATCCCACAAATATTGCCCAATTCTGCAGTTATTCTCAGCTTTACGGGGTATTTTAGTGTCTTTCCATTTGCCGTTTTGATTTTATGGCCAACAACTTTACAGTTTCGGTTTACTCTCAGCGCTCTCATCCACATTGTTTCCAACACGAGCAGACAGGTGATTGTTTTGTTTTGTTTTTGTTAATATTTTTATTAAAAAATACATATTTTTTAAATGTCACTGTGCTACCTGCTCAGCACCAAAGGACAGACAACAGTATAACATACCCGGTGAACATAGCAGAGAATTTATATACATTTATATCGTATAAATATGTAGATATTTCCACAGTATCCGTAAAAGCAGAGTTAATACTGGACTAAACATTCTTCCAGGATGTGTAAATAGGTTAACTTTTCTAACACATTAACCAGAACAACTTAATAAGGGTATTTTTCATTTATTTTAATCCATTAATATAAAGTAGTTGGTTGAAATACTAATAATATTTCAGATAACATTCAGGATGATCTGTTTTCACTAGCTTTCACTAACTTCATGTCACTGTTGGAGTTGGAGTTTTCCAGTGGAAACTATGACAGTACAGCTCAGAATTTGTCTTATTGTACTTTCCTTGGTTCCCCCAATTTAAACAAACCTGTTTCTTGAGTCAAGAATTTGTCGTTTTAACACAAAATACCCTCAACCACAGATGTCTACGGGTCCTTTCTGCTACTTGATCTTCTGTGCGATCTGCTTGGGAGTGGCCGCCTACACCTTCTTCATCATTCCCGAGACCAAGAACAAAACCTTTATGGAGATCAGCCAGATGTTTGCCGCCAAGAACAACATACTCAGAGAAGAGCTGACTCCCAGTGGTCTTCTGAAATTGGATCTGATGAATGGCTATGGAGCCCTTGGCCACCATGAAGAAAAATAAGAACGGAATTGGATTTTCTTAATTTGTGATGACTGGACTATCTGTAACGGGTTGGACTTACTATTGCCTGCTGCTTCCTGTGAAAAAGACCACTGAATACATTCACACTTCACTTTTAGTCCAAGTGTAGTTTCTGCATGTCATGTGAGATAGAAGTCATGAGGTCGTGTGTTTCAAATTAACCATCAGTGACCTTTTAATCCGTTTCCCTGCATCTTAAAGCATTTTTACAGGAGCTGAGTTGGTTTCTCACGGTGCTCTCAGAAGTTTTAATCTCTGTTAGTTTCACTTCTTTTAAAAACATCGCATGATCATCTCTTTCTTTGTTTGCTTTATTGAGCTGTATAACTCTTTGCTCATAACCCAGAAGACAGTATTTCAGGTTTACTCTACCCTTTTGTGGCCAACGTTACTTTGTGCCAAGAACTAGAAGTTGCTTCCAAACATCCACAAAATACAAAATTCAAATAAATAAAAATATGATATATTATCAGAAATGAAAATAGAGCTTGAAATTACAGCGCAAATACCTATAAATCAAGAACCAAACGAATGAACAATCAAACGATTCCCAATACTGACATAATACTGAAATACTGAAAGTCTGAAGAAGAACAATGTGGAGGCAAAACAAATAAAGGTGCCGGTATCTAATAATGCACTTTTTTATTGTATGAGGGGTCTTTAAGTCAGAACAAATGGTTTTATTTATGGTTAATAAATAATTTAATACTACGTTCATAGTCGGGCTGAAGGTCCGTTTAGTGACTCATATGGAGCTTGGTGTAGAAATGCTCAGGAAAAATGGAAATTTGAACATGTATAATCCTGTCTGGTGATGAGGATCAAGTTATGATCAGTAGCTCTGAAAAAGCTACTAAATGACAAAAAAAAAACATTTGTAAGCTTCTAAGACATCATCATGGTTTACCAGGTTGTAATAAATCAGTTGGCTGATGTTCACCCATTATTTATGATTATATCTTATGGTAAAGCATATGGTACAAGCACAGTTTAAAATGTGAGGATTATAAATGGATATTACAAAAACTGTCCTTTGAAACAGTGTTGTTGATGAATTCATAATCTAAATGGACTGAAGAAGTGACGCTTTCATAAACCTATTAGTCACATTAGAAAGTGGTACATGTACAGGTGTATGAAACTCTTTTTTAATACCTGAGAAGTTGATCACACTGGAGTAGACAACATGTGATCCTCTAACAGAGTAAATCAGTGAATAAGACAACAACCTGTTCTGTGTTTAGCATTCAGAGGTAAAATGATGGATGTCTGAGTTAAAGTCGTACACAGAGAGGTTATGACCATCGTCTGATATTCTAGTCATTCACGTCAAACTGTGTAGCGTGATCATGGCGTGAGGACGCTTTGGTGAAATATCTCCCAGACATACTGTAGCACTGTTCTCTGAATGCGTAAAAGTGTCATCATCGTGACTGCAGCACTTTGCCGGAGTTGCACATTTGCCAGACCATGCGATGTGCTAAGGCAAATGTGGAAGTCATGTAGTATGCTGAAGGATGGCAAGCGGTGCTCCTCTCGCTCTTGTCTCTTTTCACTGCCTTTAGGCTGGCTGATCCATCTGTCAGCCCCTGCAGAAGGGCCCTCCAAACCCCCAGCTGAGGTAGAATGGATAAATGTTGTCACATCCCAGCTTGTCCTGATGCCACAGAGGAGGGAGAAAGAGGAACGGGTTAGTGTGAGATACATCAGCATATCATATCTGATTGTTTTGGTGTACGGTGCAGTAGATTTTAGTTTTACAGCACTTTGAGAGATTGCTTCCTGCCACAGAGAGAAAGGAAAAAAGGTGAGGCAGGCGTAGTTGATGGAAGGTCAACCTTTGAAGTTGTTGATTTCCTGCTGAATGACGAATGGACAGATAAGTTTCAGTCCTGGGAGAGGACCACAAACAGGGGCAGTGTGGCTGTTCATATGTAACGTCACTCCGGAACAAAAGGCTCCTTGTCACGGGGACTACAGTATATTTCTGTGGATAATGCCACAGCATTGTGCACATGTGAAAACACACACTCACGCGCAGGTTCACTCCGCCTCGGGCAGACAGAAGCTATAAATCAAACAAATAGCATCACAGCCTGGCGAAGGAAGCATTCCAACAGATAAAATGCTCTCCCACACAACAAAGCCACACTCACTGCGTAATTAATTGCAACAAATTACCTCTTCCTCTCCCTGTCGGCCCCCACCTCGCGTCTTTTACGGCACTGACAAGAGCGCTACACGCTCCGGCGCGCGTGCGCTCTGCACGTGTGTATGCGCGCGCCGCGCAGATTCCAGTGCGCATCGTGGCACCGGTGCGCACACACGCACACACACGGCCCGCACCCTTCATAAGTGCTTTAATGTGGCTTATTGCAGTGTGCGGTCCCCTTAGCCGTGGAAATATTCGCTTGACGGATGTGCTTTGTCGCCGGCGCTCCCCGGCGGAGGGCGGCTGTCAGGGAGGAGATGATAACATTAACAGGGAGGCAAGGCGATGACAAATGCCTGTTATCAGCGAACGAGGCCGGTGACAAATCGAACGGCAGCGCCCAGGCAGCCCCGGCGCGGCGTAATAAAAAAGAAGATGGATGGCACACCCAGGCAGGGCCCGCGTTAATGCGATTTCCACTGCTCTCCCTGACTCCCAATTAAGGATGCGGGGAGGAGGGGTGGTAGGGAGGATGAGGAAGAGAGAGAGAGAAAGAGATAGCTGTGGACCGCAGGAGAGAGGAAAGAAGACAAAGACTGTGAATGTTAGACGGAGAGTAGCTAAGTATGGTGAGAAGAGGGAAGATGGGAGGAAAAGAGGATTTGGGAGATAACAGTGAAGGCAGGAAGGAGAAATGGGGTAGTGTAAATGCATAAGAAGGGGACAGATGTCACTAAGCATGAAGCGAGTGACAGGAACAAAGTGGAAGAAGCACAACAGAACAGGCAGCTTTAATTGTCTGCAGAGCCCATCTGCTTCCTGCCTCTCCATCTCTCTTTTACTCACATCTCAATCAGGGCTGTTCCCCCTCTCCTTACGTTTAGATTGTGAAGTGTCTGGGTGAATTCTTGCTTCGACAGGTTGAAGCTCCTGGATCAGTCCTACATGTTCCCGTGGTCTTTTGTTGGCTCAGGATTCAAGGGCTGCCCCCTAAATCAGCTCTTATAAAAACAGAGCTGACAGACAGCCTATGGCTTATAGGCAGACAGAGCTATAGAGATGAGCTACGACTCTGTCCACGCTGACTGTTCCAACTCATCCTGTTCAAGGACCCAGATGTTATCTCTTTGCTAAAAGGATCAGTGCAGGATATTGAGAAATTGCCTCAGGATGAGGGGGCATCTGTGCCGAATACCCAAGAGCTGCTGTTTTGTCACTCTGACAGTGTTTTATAAAAGGCTGAGAAAGCTCAGAAGGCTGCAGGAGCAGGAGGCCATATATCTCCTGCTATTACATCCAGACTAGGAAGAGAGGGTTGAAATGACAAAGAAATATAGCCCCAGCTCAAAGGGAGAAAAAGAACAGGGTCTAAAGAGGGACGGCTGAGTCTCCTCAGGAGCCTGCAGGGGCTGTGCTCCAAATCGGAGACAGATGCACAGCAGTCCCAGACACTAACCCTGTGCCATACTGCAGGCACACGGAGGTGAAAAGGAGAAGATATGTGGTTTAGATTGGGAAGTCCTTAGAGAGAACAGCCTCTCTGTGCCTTTGCTGATATTAGTCTGGAAGAACAAGGAGAAATTAGAGCCCTGCAGGGGAAGGAGCAGGAGGATTGTGGGGGGGGTTTAAAGTCTAAACTCTGCGAGGATCCCTGCATCATTAAGCTGTCAAGTGGACGGGAGGCACCGAAATATGACTTGGAGTTATTGCTGGGGCCGGGGCTGATGATATAAGAATTACAGTACATGGATCATAGCCGGATCGATAGGTAGACAAAGTCATTATGGAGGGGCTAGAGTTCAATGCCTCCCTGGGGCTGTGAGTGGGGACAGAGGGCTTATATTTATCACGATGGCAATGTGTAACACACACAACACACAGGTGGGTAGCTCTATAGTTATATTTTGCTTGTTGCTCTTATTTCCAAAGCTATCCATTCCAGCTGTATTGATTCTTTAAGTCATTTGTGGCTGCAGAAATTGATCTCTGCATGTGCGTCCTGACCCGGCATTTGTCTACGTTTGTCAGCATGTTTGCACCCTGTGAAGGATGTCTATACATATGTGTGTTTACAGGTAAGCTAAATGTCCTGGTGCGTGCACATCACTCAGCAGTGAACATTTGTCCTTCTTCGCTCTCTGTCTTTGCAGCAGAGGGATGGGGAGCACAGGCAGGGCAGCATTGATCCTCTCTGTGCTGAGAGAAATTAGGCATGAAATTAAAGCTCCCATCAAAGGCCAGGGCCAGCACTGCCACCCTATCCAGCACTATTCATACGCCCAGGAGAGGATGATGATGTCTCCATCACAGTGATGATAACAGGACACAGAGAAGACAGAGAGAGACGGAGGAAGAGAAAGAGAGTCTCTCCCCTCCATCCACGGTGCCACTGACCTGTCATCATTTATACTGCCAAGGCCCAAGTGCAAGGTTAGAGCCAGCCTGAGCCCCCATAAATCACTGCTCTGCTGGACGGAGAGAGGCCGGGGTCAACGCCTCTCACAGCCAACCTCTGCTGATGAGAGAGTATTTATAGATCAGGAAGGAGAGAGGGAGGGGGGAAAGAAGGCGCAGGATGAGTGTCTCAATGGTTTATGAATATGTGTGTGCAGAAATGCAGATAGAATGGAAAATATGCATCCGCTTGTGTTGAGTGGAAATTTGACTTCAGCACATAAGCAAAGCTGTTCTTGCACAGTGAAGTCCTTCAGCACAGAGCCCTCATAGAGTTGTGAAGAACCCAGGTGACAGTAGGGGGAGCCACTTAACTACATATCAGACTAACAAGCGTTCGTCTGGGGTTTGCTGCTTCGCTCATGCTGACACGCTTCGACTCGATGAAAGCAACTAAAGTCAAGGTTTTGTCAAAATGATCCAAAGTTCAGAACCTGCTTATCAAGTCCACAGCTTTAAACTTGTGCTTTTTTTTTCTCCAGTCACATTCTGTTGTGCACTGTCCCCGCCAAGGACGGTGTTTTGACAGCGGTACATTGGGCCCAGCATGGTGCTGTAATGACCAGTGGCCAAAGACTGTCCAGGCTAAACACTGGTTATGGTCAACCACAAGATGACTGGGTGTCCCTCTGTCCCTGTCATGCTGCTGGTTTGATGCACGGTGTTGCACCTCTCGAGCAAAAATAAACTGTGGTCTCCTGCCAGATTTTGAAGAAAAATTTGCTTAAAAAGACGTTTTTTAAGGATTCCTGCAGCTGTTTCTGCTGCTTGTACTGCATGCAGTTATTGTGTTTTAAATGTTGACTCAGAGATTTGATGAATCACTAACAATTTGCACTGACATTGTGAAGTCAGTGAGTTTCATGTGCAGTGTGAACAGTACAATAGGCTGCAGGTCAGGAAAGCAGACGTGTTCAAAGGAAAACTGACTGACTGGAAGAACAGGTGGAGGGTAACTAATGAGGTTAGTGTATATTTCAAAACATCAAAATAGTTTATCTAATAAGATTTATTAGCTTTAGTAGGTTTTAGTAGACAAAAAAAAAAACACAGTAGACATATTTATTTGACAACTGCAGTAACTTTTCTGTGAAGCCTAACAACTAATAATAATAATTGATACTTTTTTAATCCCTATTCTTGTGGACAAGCAGACGCCTCAAAGCATCAGGGGGGTCTGGGGTTCAGTGTCTTGGCCAGGGACACATGTGAGCAGGAATCAGTGGGAACCAGGAGTAGAACCACCAACCCTGGGGTTTGTCAACAACTGCCCTACCAGTAACAACGATGGGATTTGAACCAACGGATGAGCAAACCATCACCTTAACCACTGGCATGAACACAGGACCGATGTTTTCTGATAACGGCTATGTAGATGTTATAGTCATTTACAATACTAATGACATAGACTGTATTTTCTTTCAAACTGATGTCAGAAGATCTGCTTTGCTTTCAGAAACAAGGACATTTCTAAGTGACCCCAAACATTTTTTATTGTGTATTGATAACTTAATAAGCAAATACTTGATTAATTGACAGTTTGGATGTTCACTGACTGCATAACTAGCAGTGACTGTTTTATTATTGGTTGTTTTGTAATGTTATTGGTTTCCATGGAAAAAAAAACAATGACATTTAATTTTCCATTATCTTCCTTTATAAAAACTATACAATCAATATGATGTTAGTTCAACCATTTTAAGCAGAAGTGTTTAACCCAGGTCCTAGAGAGCTAACATTCCTGCTTATTTTCCATCTCTCCCTGTTCTACACACTGCTGATTACCTGGATCAGGTGTGTCCATCCAATCAGAAGCTGTAAGTGCAGGTATAGTTAGAAAACAAGCAGGGTCGTTAGTCATCCCTGAGCTATAGACTTATAGCAAACATGTCACATTGTCAAAGAGACACACTTTTATTTTATATACCTCAGTCATGTGAAGATTTTAGCCTTTAACTTCTATCTTTTTCATTATGCACTGATGGAAACTTCAGTCCATTGTCACAGAACTCAATAATATCTCAAAGAAATTGTGCAATTCTTCTTCTTATTTTACAATTACAACACAAGCCCCCACCATCCACCTCGGTCTCCCGTTACAGTCCACCCACCCAAACACCGCTCCACAGGACATGAAGGTCAGCGTGGCAGATAGGAAGGGTGTTTGATCGATAAGCGCCACCCTCCCCTCGACTCACTGACAGCTTCTGTCAAGTGTCCAGCAGGACTCATATCAAATGGATCAACCCTTTGCCCTCCACCCCACCGCCACTACCCCCAGCTTTAAGGGAAAACTGTCACTAGCTGCCACTGTCACATACCAGTCAGGTGCTTTCAACGCACTGATAATGTGCCAAAGAATTTCACCAGCACTGTTGTCCCAACTGTAAAGGGAATGTATGTGTGTGTGTGTGTGTTGGGGGGGCAGGAGAGGCGAGGGGGGCTGTTGAAAGCTGGCCTGTGTTATCTGTGCCCCTTCTGACCCGAGTGCCAAAATATTATTTAGATGAATAGTTCTGGACCATATTATATTTTGACTGATTTTACAGTGTTTGATGCACCGTGTGTGTTTGTGTGGATGAAGGTGATCATTTCATATGCAAAAGATAAAACTCGAAACTGGAAAAAAACTGGAAACCAATGCTTCCTGATTTTTTCTCTTGTTTTTTTATAAACTCCTTGTTAAAAGAGACCTGCTACAGAATGTCACCGGAGGAGAGGTGCTTCCCAGTGACCCGCATCACAGATGTTGGCGGTGGAAGAGTCCTTTGTGTGAAGTCTGAGAAAACTACACAGCAAACCAGGCCGCAGGCTCACAGTGTTGGTGTTTGTGTGTCTTAGAGGAGGGGGGTTAAAGGGGTGACAAGAAGATAGTGTCGCTGATTGACACGTGAAGAGTGACTAAAAAAATGCTCCCCTTTGGAATGCGACAGTCTCCCAGCGTCCCACGTTGCTCTGCGTCCGACGCTGAATTGTTAAAAGCATTCCTGGCAGTTGGGGTGAGGGTGAAAAGAGGGTGAAAGGAGAGAGTCTGGTGCTAAAAGAGGAATTTGTTTACCCCTTAAGAGGATGGACTGCATCCTAACAACCCTGCTATATAATAATCTACACAAGATGAAGGTGGAAAAGTGTCTTTCACCCTTTCAAGTTTCTAACATTTCAAAAATCATCCATTAGGTTCTTCTTTCTCAAGGTTTTTAACAGAGGACAGGGGTTCAAAGAAGGCTTGGTGGTCCACTTTACCAAACCCACCCACTGAGGTAGGCAAGGTGGTGGTGGTCGCGCTATGAGGGGAGGTCCTTTTGGAACGGCAGGTTAAACCGACCACACGACAGGGGCAAAAGGTCCCCGCTTACAAGGTTTAATTGGTTCCACAGGTTGCGGACTACAGAGGAAAGAGGGAAACGGGAGAAAAGGAGGTCGTTAGGGGGGTGTAACAGCAGGGAGTGAGAGACAGATAAATGGTGAGAGAGACAGAGAGGGAGAGAGGAGGGTACAGAGGCTGCATTGAGACCAGCGCAAGCTGAGAGTGGGAAACACAGAAGACAGAAAATGAGATCAGAGATGGAAAAGTCAGAAAGAGACAAAGTGAGGAAGAGATGGAAACACGGAGAGGTGAAACAGGAAGACACGAGGGTCTGTTTTCATGATGCAACTGTTGCAAAGGTTTTACAGCGACCTTTACTGCAGTGTTGAGACTGTATTGGTCAAGGAGGGCTAGTGGAGTGAGACGGCAGGTTTTAGTGCCAGGTGGATCACTACTCACTGATACCATAACATAATGTAGATAGATAGATGATGCTCTTCATGCTCCTGAAACACGTATGCTGCAGAGTAAGGTGACAAAGTGAACAGATGTCAGTCCTTAAACGTTTTTTCCTTTTTTCAAGTTGCTCCCCTGCATAGGGAGGTCAAAGAGCAGGGTCAGAAACAAAGTGATATCCCTCGAGCCCTTCCAATAGCTTTTGTCATTTATGGAGCCCTGAGCTTTGGACTGAGGGTAACACTGTCTGTAAATCCAATTTGCCTAATTGGACTTGGACTTCAGACACCTACACCGAGCAAACCATGTGATATGTTAAAATCATAGCTGAAACAAAGGTGCTGTATCCTCCACAATACACTGCTGTACTTCTAATTTTAAAACATCACGTAACTTTATTAGACTTTATTATTTATTAACAGCAAGTAATTAAAGGTTTCTAAGCAGAGGCACATTTGAATATGTTGTTTGTGTGTTTTCTTTGTGCGTTTATGTGACAATGAACAAGGCATTTCATTGGCAGGTAAACCACAGCGCAAAGCCTAAAAGCTGGAATTGAGAAATAAAATCTGTTCAGCAGACGAAGGAGTGACTTTGCGAGTCCTCGGAGTATTTATTTCTTTTTATACCCCGACTCTGTATTATTGGTAGTTACATGTATGGAGCAGAATAATGGTATTCCCAGAAAAATGACCCATGGTGCTGTCACACCGCAGGAAATCTTACAAGTCACTTAATCGAGTTAAAATATTATTTTTGTAAAAGAGTAGAAAATATGTTAAATAAAGGTTGTTGTACATCTGCTTTGTTCTATAATTAAATATTGTTTCTTGTTGAACTAAACTTGAGAGACATGTGATACTAAACTGAGAATAAGACAATATCCTGATTATTTCAATTTCATGTTATTAAGAACATATGATTTAGCTTTTAAGATATATGTTTCTTATACACACCTTCATGCATAGTTAATTTGTTTCATGGAGCACGTTCAGTTTTACATGTCTATGACATCTCTCCTAGACTGTCTAGACCATAGTAATAATGCATATAAATTCCTGAACTGAGTGGCATTCCCATTTAATGTAAAGTGATCTGCTGTCTGCTTGCCAAGACTGAGTGAACAAGATCTCGGACACTATTCCTGTTATTCAATTTATTTGAAGGAGTCACTAGGTTTTAATGTTCTGAAGTGCCTTTTACGTGATACTGCAGCTGTAAATACTCAGTCAAATGTGAAATATTCATAGATGCCATTATTTATAACGGCACCTATGAAGCTCATTGTCCATGGGTTTATTCACCAGGACATCCCATCACCGGACAATCAAACTTCATATTATTTTGTCCAAAAAGTGTGTGCACCTTCAGCCAAGCTCAGTGCAGTAAAGTCACGTCTGAACTATTATAGTCCAGATGTATTGAAGGGTATGTATTACAGATGTTAAAGGGTTCATAGATGTGTTATGAATGTGTCAAATATCTAGTAAATTTAAGCCTTTACCGCATCTTTAAAATTAAAAAGAACTTGAAATAATGTAAAATCTGGTTTCTCAACTATGTGTCAGGACTTTAAATGGGTTATTGGACTCGACACATTTATAGACCCCAAACCCATCCAGCGATTCAACAGAGTAATGAGAGCGACACTGCAAATAGGCTGACTGGCTAGCAGGACAGTTGGCTACACACTGGGACTGTTAACTTTAGCAGAAGCAAAGTCTATTGATTGCAGATTTAAACGCTAGTGAGAGGACTGCTCTAATACCTGCTGCAATGCAAGAGTGTGTAGCCACTGAAGGAATAACGACTGAGAGTTACACGAGAAGATCGATATCACTGTAATGACTGTAGAGTAAATATGAAGCTATGAATTATTTATTCAGGTTAGTTTCACCTCTCTTTTGCAGGAACAGCCTGAACATACACCGGTGACCCACCAGTCTGGGGGACATATGTTGTGTCTGTGTTCTTTGGGTGAATGTTTATTTAACATTATTAGTAGTTCTGTTAACTTAGACACTGGTTGAAGTTTGTGCAGTTGATTCGAACACTTTCCTCTTAAACTGAGAAGAAGAAGGACAATCGCTCTGCAGCTAAGGATAAAACTTAGATGTTTATATTAAGTTGATTTAAAAAATACTTGTTGATTCCACCAGATTCCTCCCAGTTTTGGATGCACCTGTGGACAGAGCCATGCTAGCTCATTCCCACTAGTCACTGTGCACAATGAAAATGATCTTTTTGATGTGATGGTTTTATATTTATGAGACAGACTCGGGGGTGGTATGGGTGTATGGATGTGCTCATCTAATTCTCTGCAAAAGTAAGCAAATAAGCATATTTCAAAAGTTGTGAAACTGTTCCTTTAACATCTACAGCGGTTGTACATGAGCGGCTACATGTGGACTGTGACCCTCAGGGTCACACCCTGTTACAGAACTTTCTAGTTGTTGTGGCCACTGGTGAAAAGCAAACTATTCTACAGGCATTTCTACTTTACACTCTACATGATTCATATTTGTGTTTGCTAGATTAGAAAGTAGGTGTGTGGACAGCCATCATTTGGATCTGAAATTTATTATCATAGCGATTAAGAAAATGTTTTTTGCTTCTTTTTTTTTAGAACAATCATTGTTATTATTAGTGATAATCATCTTACCCTGTCAATCTAATATTGTCTTGGATGTGAACATTTGAAGAGTGGGAGACAAAGGGTTAAGCCCTCTGTTGCAAGAGATAGGGGCTGAGAGCAGCTCATGAATCCTGCAGTCTCTGCAGGCACAACATGGTAAAATAATTAAGCTTTCCTTTGAAGGGGACTAAACAAACACAACTGCACTCAACACCAGCCCCATCCACTATCTTTATTTTTTTCCTCTGTGCCCTAAAGTGGACTTTCCTTCTCTGCTTTCTCACTCTGTTACCTGCCGTACTTAGTCCTTGGTGTTAACCCATAATTCTCATCCCTTCATATTCCCTCTTCTTTCACAATTTGTAGTCTAGCTTTCTGTCTAGATTCTCTAGGGGAGGGGGGGGAGAGAGGGGAGAGAAAGAAAGGGCCAGGTGATTCACAGGTCAGTTTTTTACATCTTCCAAAGTTGGCTTTAAAGTGTGGGGGGAAACGGTGCTGCTGGAATACTTAACTACTAATCCATAAGTGTTACGATACTATTAAAGTTCTGTCTGTTAAGTGACTTTTAAAACACTTGACAATAGGAGAATGGAAAAATATGTGATCTGATTCTTCCTGGTAGCTTAGGGTCTATTGATGTTTTAACATGAGAATGGGAGCTTTTGTCATTTGAGTTTTTTCTTTAGATATTCTTTACATGAATGTCATGTAGAAAGTGAGTATTGCTGTTTTGTGATCAGACCTTTGAGATATGGCACACCGTCCGCTTCAGGATACTGTGAACGAAGCAGTGGTAGCCTGCATGCAGTAGTAATTGAAGGTGTTTTTCAGAATAGTGAGTGTTGAATGTTGTAGAGATTGTAAAGCTCTTTAAGGCTATTTTTTATTTTCAATATCAATTTAATTAATTAATTAATGAATTTAATTGGCTAGATTGGATATTGTTTTTATGCTACCTAAGCTAAATCTATGTAAAGCAAGGAAGCTGAGTCCACATATATGTTCTTCCTGTAGGCAAACTGTTGATGGCATATCATGTTGTGCAGGTAGAGAAAACACATATGATAGCAATATGAATAAAAGTCTATCAGTACTGCAGCCACAAAAAACACATATGGCACTTGTTAGCTAGAAGGTTCAGCACACCAAGGAAAGTCAATTACACCAAATTGAGTGGCTCCCCCACCTTCCACGGCCCACACACCCCAGCTAAAGGTACACGTCCTACAACTCAAGACTGCTGTAACTGCACACTTATGTTAATTTAAAGTAATCATGAACCCACATCTTTAAACTGATACATCCCAGAAAACATTACTCTATCCAACACAATTACATCAACTAATAGTTTACAGGCAGGGCAGAGTGTGGCCGGTGTGTACAGAGGTGCAACAATCGGAGAAGAAAGCCTAAAACTGGGAGGTTATAAACCAGAGAAGCTATTTGAGCAGCACCCATGGGGATGGTACGGATTCTCACCAATTGCTCATTTTTTTATTATATCCCACCTCTTGGAGGAGTGTGAGGAATTTTAAAACCAGGACGGTGATCTCACCACAGAGGGGACTGATGATGATGATGCATGAGGGACATTACGTTCAGCTCCAAAACTCCAACTCCGCTTTCTTACTTTTCAGATGCTGAGGCTACAGTGCTGCTAGAGATGGGAAATGTGTCCATTCACTTTGATGCTACCTCCATGTCTATTTGTTTTTGTGATTCTTACTGAGAAACTTTGTTTTTAATTATTTAGACTGGGAACAAACCCAGTAGTTCAGCATGTTCTCAGGGGAGGAAGGTCAGAAGAGACACAAACAACAGTTCTGCTTGGGATTTAATGGTAAAGATACTTACAGGGGAAGTTGGAGGTAGTTACCAGTATCCATGAAGAGGAGTTTTTTATTAGTATTTGTTTAGGTTTTTGTGTAAATAAAAAAATAAAACACTAAGCTGAAATCTAAAATTCATCTAATCTAAATCTGAAATTGAAATCAAGAATTGATCCAGTAATACACTCTATATTAGAGCTACAAGTAAGTTTAAATTCTCTTTTAACACTGTGACGGATGCATGAATGGTTAACATGAGTAAAATCCACTGAAAACACTGAAGATTAGCAGTGAAGTTGCTGTTTTTTAATGACAAACCTTAAGCCTGCATTTATATTTGTCACTGAATTGTGAAAAGGTTGTTTGTAGTGTCAACTCCTCTGAGAATCACAACCTAACTTTGCAGCTCTACTTAGCGTTGTGCTGGCAGCTCCACCATCATCGTTAATGGGTGAATGAGCGACAACCTGTAAAGCACTTTCACAATTCATTTTCCCACATATACTCACTAGGAGCAATTTGTGTAGACCACATATTTTCTTCCATAACCTTTTAATGATGGAGTCCAAACCAAATATAAAAACAGAATGAATGCTGGATGTACATTCATCAGTTTGCTCTCAATTTTACTTAAAATGTGTGTTTAAACCCAGACAATTCTTTAATTTTAACAGTAGAATCTATGTAAAACCTATTATAACTTAACATGAACAATATTAATCATGTAAAACTGCAGAGATAACATTAAACATAGCAAGCATCAAGCGTAAAAAACAGAAAGCGATATTTCTTAATATGTTTTTTGTGCTATGTTGACTTATGATTGGAATTCTAGCGTAATATGTTTTGACGTGTTGAAATAGACGATTGGTGCATACAGCTCAAGTTAGAGGTTTACTGCTCTTACCAAACCAACATTACATTTAAAGACAGAAATATTTGCCCTGATTTTGTGACAGCTGACTGATAATAGATGTTTACTGAGTTCAGGTAAAGCTTTACAGAACCTTGATGTACTATACATCAGTGCTGATGGAGTCTGATGCTCATTGTTTTTTCAAGACCTTTCACACTCACAGTTATTAACAGAAAAATGAAAGAAAACCTACATTATTATTCTACTCTCATCCATTTATTATGAGACTATAAATGTTTCCTCCTAATGTCTCCTTATTTCCTCTGCTAAATGTTGTGAGGATGGGCTCCTGGTCTTCTTACAGTCCATCACTAACCATCACTGACACCCAGTATTTCATCCCGTGTTAGAAACTGTAGTGGTGAAGGGAAGCGTGTGAAATCTGTGGCAAAAGGAGATGTGAATCTAAACCCGGCAAATAAACGTACAAGAGTGAGAATTAAAATAGTATCACTTAAAAACCCGGGATACTGAGGGAGCAATGGAGAGAGAAAGAGAGTAGAGAAAGGAGAAAAAGAGCAAGAAGGAGCGTGGGGAGGTTTAATTCCCAGAGGACCATTGAATTTTCTTTCTTTCTTCTCTAGGTTTTTCATGGTCCTCTCACTCCCAGGTCTACACAGCTGTTTCAGGGCCGGGGGCTTCTTTCTCCAGAGCCCAGATGAAAGAGCCGCCTTATAAGCAACCCTGCAGGTAGGTCTGGTAAAGCCATTGCTGTAGCTGTCCACTGCCCAATGCATGAAATAAAAAAAAGGCAGAAAGAGGGAGAAAGAGGAGGGAGAGGAGGATGAGGAGGTAAAATGATGATATGAAAACAGGCATAAAGAGAAACCTAAAGGAGAGGCAGAAACAGAACCGAGGACACAGATGACAGACAAGGAGAAAAGGCAGAGATTGAGTGATGAAAGTGCGAGGAGGAAACTGGAGAAGGAAGGGAGGATACTTGTGCTCAGCCGCCACAGGCCTCCTCCACCTCCTCCCACCTCCCCACCCCCTGATACCAGGAATGATGTCTGCTTTTATTGACTTTGTTAAACCGTTTTCAATGCTACTTCCTATGTGTTTACAAGACAGTAAATCATGCTCCATTCGGGGTGGGTTGCGGGGTGAAGAACGGGGGAAACATCCAAGTTGCTGAGAAGGAACGCTGCTTTGACTGAGCCAATGACAACTCTGCACCTTTCTACCTCACCACCAGCACTTCATGCCACACACATACACACGTCCTCACAGGGAATTGATAGGAATGTCACTGCGGGGCCTTTTGTCTTCATCGCTTCCATTTTCATCTGTTCCGACATGAGCAAAACGAGTAATTTAAGACTCGCTGAATGTTAAAATTGTTGTTCAGATGCTTAGAACCAAGCCTGCCAAAAGAAATAGCAAAACAGAAATGCTGCACTGAACAGTTGTTAAAAGCTTCAGCAGAGTTTTATTTAATATCATTAGAAACACCACTGTAAGTCGTTATGCAAACACATTTGGGTTATGGCAAAATCGGGTCCCCTTAATCACTTCTACACACTGGGGTCATTCCCAGACAATAATTTCAGCCTGTTAAAAAGTCATTGAAGCTCTCAGCGCTGCTCAAACATGGGTAAGTGCTTCAAACGTCATTCGGTGGTGAGAACTTTGACTTAATTTTCCAAATTTTCTCACTGTAACAATTTTCTCAGGGTCTGGCATCGTGACACACACACACACACACACACACACACACACACACACACACACACACACATTAATATACTCACACTCACCAAATCATCACTGTGTGACTGAGCTGCTCAGAGCAGTTGAAAGGTGGACAGACACCCCCACCCTAACCACCTCATTAATACGGTACAGTACCAGACCTCTCATCCTACTGCTTGTGCTGTCTTTCCATCAGTTCAAAAATAAGACATGAGAACAACTCTAGAAAGAAAAAGCTTAGATCAAGAAAGGAAGTCATGGAGGCACCAACTTTGCTATTGTTGATGTGTTTTTTTTGTGTGTGTTTTTTTGGGACTTTCATCATTTAAGTGAAGCTAAATGTTTACTTTTGAAATATGTCACAGGCAGCTCTACAGGCGAAATATGGAGGAAAGTTATGCAAGATATCTAATATTCAAATTCACAGAGTCAAGAACATGTTGACATTTCCACATTTAGAGAAAAACATTTTTCAATAAGTCTCAGTTTAAGCGTTTATATGCTGTAACGTTTGTCTTTAATCAATTAGTAATGTTCTTCTGATGAATTATACTGTATTACTGAAACCAATTTGAGTTGCCAGATTGTTTAAAAAAATCAGTGTGGTTGTATGTATGTATACATAGTATGCTTTTTAAATAAAAACAATTGTATTGTTATAATATGCACTTTTTGTCTGTTGTCTAAAAGACATTAATAACTATGGTGGAGGAAATGCTGCCCCCCTGTCTTGTCTTACAAAATAGTCTGAGTTTTATTATGTCATGTGCATATGATATGACAATACAGTGCACACAGGATGGTAGGTATAGGTTTAATGAGGGCTCAACAGCAAATTTCTGCCTCACACACCCCTAACAAATTATTCCAGACATGTTGGTAAGTCACTAGTGAAGGGTAATAAGTCTGCAGAACATGTTAATACGTTTACAACCTTCTAAAAACAGGTATGTTTAGTACAAATTTAAACAGGTAATACTTGAATTAAAGTTTGCAAAAAGCAGGGGATCATTGTTGGGTGCACCCTCTATCGCTCCAAGTTTCCGGTCTTCTTCTTTATAGTCAAGTCTTCAAACAAAGGCTAAAATGACAAACAAAAATCTAAAAAAAAAACAAACAACAAAAACAATGTCAATAAATTTAAGTACTTAAAATGAATAAATTGCAATCGTGCCATTAATCGACCATGTTCTCCTTCAAATGCACCAGGAACAAATTGTACTATGAGATGTTTAGTGATGTTTGAGATGAGCCAGCACACTCTCAAGTCGGTTCAAGGTAAGTTCCCGGTGTGGTGATGTGATTACAGGCGCATTATGTGGTTCAGGTTGTTGCAACAAAGCAGCAGTCCATAATTACAACAGGTGGCTGAAGAGTTTTTCTTCTAAAAAACCCACCGAGGTTTGGGCTGTGAGCGACGCTGCTACCAGATGACACTGAAAATCCCACGTTTTCTTTCCACCCAAACACACACTCGTACGCAAACACTCTCATATTTTTCTCCCGTTGTCCACCCGGGCTCTATTTTTTCCTCTTCCTCTATGGTGTCTACCTTTCCATTGGCTCTGCCTTATGCAAGACTGTGTATTTTTATGTCTCACATTAGCTAGGGGGAATAATACCTCTCACTGAATGGTAGTCTGCTCTGGGGCCTTTTCAGACATTCAGTCACTCCTCTTCTAAGAATAACCGATGTGCATCTTTGCCAGAAAGTTCCTCTCTGGGTTTTTTTTCTTCAGAGTGTCCAGTGATTGCTGCTTTTGTACCTCACACTGATACCAAGGCTTTATATTAACAAACTGCGATCCAAATGAGAAAAGCAGCATTGGGGGACTAAGAAAAAAGGCAAGAGTGGGAATTTGGGGCAAAACTTGGACCTGGGTCAAACCTTCTCAAACTCATTAGGAGTCCAGAAAAGCTGGTCACTAGAGAATCTCAGGAGTGAGGCAGCAGACAGTTAGGTATGTAAAAAAGCAGAATAAAAAATGATAGCTTTTGATCATGTTTCAGAAGGAACCTTTCATGTACAGTCTGGATAATTTTAGCCAAACCTGTCTGACAGGTCACCTTAACCAAATGCCATTTAAGTTTAGAGAGATGGAATTGATTCTAAATTGTAGGAGGCTTTTGTAGTGAAGTCAAGGAGATGTATCGACCGTACAGCACTGAACCAAATGTTCTGCATTAAAAACTGTGGGGCAGCTGTATGTGAGAAGACCTAGCTAACACCAAGATGCTGTATGAAAAGGAATAGTTTAACATTTTAAGAAATACAATTTTTTCGCTTCCTTGCTGAAATTTAGATGAGACGATTGATACCAATCTCATGTCTGTTTGGCTCAGTCTGAACTAAACAAATATGCAACTCTAATTGTTTGCTATTTAACATAACATATTGCTTGTTTAATTACTACTAAAAACCTAAACTAAAAATGGGATATTATGGTTTACCTTGGGTTATGTGTGGAGCTGCTTCTTTGCTGGGTGCTGGATAGAGTTCAAATGAATGCTAATTCTTCTGTCTCAAAGCTAATTACTCACCTAGCGTGTCTGACTTGTACGCAAACAAAATATAATGACGAAAAGAAAAACAAAACACAGATTTTACGGAATGTCGAATGACAAGTGAGTCAAAAGTACTCTGTAAACACGTGAGCTTACAAAACACACAGGCACTTTCCTTCATCATCTTATTTAACAGACATTGCAGTTATTGAATTCACCTTAATTACTCTGTCTGTCACTAATCAAGACACAGGACCTCGGCCATTGTCTGTTCTTGTCTGACCTGACTCACGGCCATGACAAGGGTGGACAAGGATGCAACCTGCTTTAGTTTATTTAGCTGCATATTTTGAATAAAACAGTTTTAGTCTAATGTCAGCTTATACATTCACAGTCACTAAAAGGTAGATGACAAAAATGAATTTAATCTAACATAATTTACAGTATGCAATGGGCCTTGAGTTATTGTTATGTACAGTAGACAAATAGAGACCTATGTATAAAAAGACTCCAGGTTTCTGCTGCATGTGAGTCACTTTTTTGAATCACTTATGAGAGAACTTAGACACTGTCACTTTTGACGAGTCACGATGTGGTCTTGATAAAACTCAATTTGTTTAATTATTACGCATTTGGATTTCATATTAAGATGTGCAATCATTTCTTCACAGGGGTCAAAACATGAAAGAACAAAGTGCTGAATCGTTCCAGGTGGCAAAATCACTTGTTATAAAGTCCCACTGGAACTAATAAGGCAGGTCTATTTTCACCAACTAAATCCCTGCTTTGGCGAAAGTGACTGATTTACAGCTAAGACATTGACCAAATTCACATAATTATATATACAATATATTGTCCTGTACAGCTGGAGTTCCCCATACTGCTGACACACAGAACACAGACCTGCATTTACGAAGCCTCACAGGTAAGAGCCGGAGTCCAAACATTGTTTTTGGTTCATTACGACGATCGGATCAAATTTTAAGGTTTGGGGTCAGTAAACGCACACTGAGGATTAGCACTTCTGTTTGATTTATAGTGTGGGTAACGAGGCACTGATGTCGCCCAAACATTTGTTTCAATTGCGGTGTCATGAGAATTTCAAATGCAGCAGAGGAATAAAAGTTAGTTCAACATATTTATTCACAGATATTTGTTCATTGGTTAGTTTAAAAGACGTTGATCAATTTCAGTGTCAGTATCAGTGTTTAAAGCATCCCATGCTCCACCAATCCCCTTTCTTCCCTAGATCAAATGTGTATCATGCTTGTTCTCGTGAAAGAAATCTCGTAGCTTAGAATAATTGCAATATAGTTTCATGATGTAGTGCATGAAACCACACTGTGAAAGTAGCAGTCCAGGCCCAGGACACGCACTTTTGAAAATGGAACCAGGATTGTGAGTGATTGTGAGCAAGAGAGCATTTGTATCCAGGCAAAGGCTTCAGATGTTATGTGAAAAACATACTGTGTCATGTGTTCACGTGGAATACATATTACTTACATATGTAGGATGAAAAAGCACATCAAGGTCTGTCCTAAGAGACCACAAAACAACCCCTAACCTGCAGTCAGGGAATAAGTTAATGTAACTGTAGATTCTCTTAAGTACATGCCAGGGACTTTTTCCATGTGGACATTTCAGCTTATAGAAAGTGCACTGTGATTTCGCATGGATGAAGATATTGTAATATAATAACGTGTTGAATTAAATTAATGTGTATGACAGTGAATAAATGTTAAGTTAAAAACCTACATGACGAACTGAAATTAGATTTTTTTTGTGTAACCTCAATACTAACCAATGAGTAAGCTAATCTTTCCATTATAAGCATTTTCATCTTTATCTTAAATGGTGTTCTTATTCATTTAAATGGTGATGTTGTGTATATGGATTTGTAAGTACATAGGTGCAGGAAAAGTGTTTTAACAAGTGTTCAGTTTCAAATTGGCTCCAGCTCGAACGCTCCGCCTGCTCTCGTCGAGGATATTGACTTTCCCGCAAGTTAAAGTGTTTAAATGTAGGGGGAGAGAGATGCTGTATGTGGACTGGAGGCAACCACAAGAAATGGGAGAAGGTTGACGCTGGACGTTTACTATCTGACTTTCTTATAGATAGACACGTGTGGCTTCATTGATTCGACTGAACAGATTTTTTATTATCATTATTATTTTTAGGAAATTCACTGTGCGCATTTCACCTACGATGCGCACAGATCCGTGCGTAAAGCTAGGAGCAGAAAGTCACAGAGGATTTATTTCTACTTGAACCAGGAAAGTGACTGACATGAAGAGGATCTGATGGATGTGGCTCACTGACAGCGACATTTTCAGTTTGGACTGGCACCGCGGCGCCGTCTGAACTTTCTCCTGAACTTTTCAGTGTATGAGTAGAAGGGAGAGCGGATCATTTAGCTGCATGAGACGTCTTGACGGTCTTGGATCTCTTAATTGTAACGACCCTCACCTTCTATGTGCAACAAGAGGGGAGTAAAAGTCAGCTGAAATCCCCCTTCAGGAGCAGCTTTATTTCCTAAAGCTTCGAGCACCAAATCATTGGAGTATTCATGAAGCAATATTTGAACTATTACGAGATGAGGCTGAGAACATCGAGGCTAGGTTATCTGTAAGTAAAGAGCCGCCCAGGTAATATAGCTGCTTATATGTAACTCACTGAATCCAGGCAATAAATTATACCTTTCCCCCCCTCAGGTTGCTTCAGTTCACGGCGCTTTGCTTTTACGCACAGGTAACTTCCATTTTCACTTCAATAAAAATCACTAAAGTTGAATAAAGTTATGTAATTATCTAAGTAAACGTTACTAGGTACTCAGGCACCGTGGCTTTTCCACCGTCTATACATCTGCAATGGGCTGCAATAACAATGAAAACATTTTATTATGATTGCAATTGGCAACAATTCAAACATCTTGAAAAGAGGTACTCTGCAGACTAAAAAGTAATTGTTAAAACACATGTGAACGGAGAACGGCTGAAATAAAAAAAGTCAAGAATGGGTGAAAGATCATCAGCAACCTATGAGAGGGAAACAACAATCCTGAGGGACCGTGAAAGCATCTTGGAAAGACAAGTGTTAAAAAATAAAATAAAATGCAAGATATATTATTCAAATAAGATGAATGACATAACGACCTGTGTTACTGGCAGTCATTAAGCCTTTTCACAGTTGACATGAATATTTTCAAGCTTGCAAAAGTAAACTCCAGCGACATTAAAAAGCAATTTCATATTTCTAAACATGTGTTTCCTATGTTGCCCGACAGAGCTCTGTGCAGTCTCCTCCTAATTTCAAGCACCATGTTACCGAGCAGAGCCGGGTGTCGGACCGGATGAGCCGCAGGTTGACCCGAACCTACCAGCTGTACAGCCGCACCAGCGGGAAACACGTCCAGGTCCTGGCCAACAAGAGGGTCAACGCCAACGGAGACGACGGAGCGGTACACGGTAAGATGAAAAAATTTAAATGACTGATGGCAGTGTGGCATTATTACTAAACCCATAATTAAGGGTTCGTGTAACCACTGCACCGTAAGTATGTGGGAGGACGTGAACAATTAAATCAATTTATGAGTAAACTGCGCAAACTATCGCGAGAATTCGTTTTGAACCTTTGCCGTAAACTAGCTTAACCTTCCCGAAGGGGGAGTATAAAATTAGCCTATATACTTAAATAAATAGTTTCATATTCTATATGATAAGCAGGCAATGGAATAAATGTGCACATATGTTTATCCGCTCAGGGAAAGCACTTTTATTGTCTCTTAAACGATGAAGCTACTTTATTTATTTAAGGCCTGTATGTTACGGCCAGATCCATCAAATAGCGATGACAGCTAAAGGCCATCATTTCTTACATTTCAATGCTTTCAAACCTCAGGGAAACAGTAAAATACGAAACACGTTCACCTCACAAACACGGGAATTGTTTAAATCTAATGGTGCGCGGTGCCGTGTTGAAAAGCAGTATGACTTTTGTAGTTTTTGGCAGCCAGTAGGAAAATAGTTGAGCCAGGAGAAACAGTAGCAGCAATTGTAAACATCGTTAGCGACATTAATGTTGCTTCTTTTATGGCCTTATAAGATAATTTATTTCTTAAGTGTGTTGGTGGTCTAGAAAGTCCTTGACACCTGTTATGATGGTCTTTTTTTTTTTTTACTTCTGGTGGGGAAAAACTGTCTTAAAGGGAGCAGAACGCCTGTCACCAATGATTTTGGTGTGTCTAGCCATCTTTCCACCACAGCCACCACCATCCATCCACTCCTCAATGCCTGCTGCTTTGCTTTTTTGGAGACTGATTTTATGAGGAATTTTCATTGCTTTACAACTCAATGTATGACTCAATTCATAAGGAGTGGTGAAGTCAGCATCTTCACTTTATACCTTTTCCCCTCCTTGCCTCTCCTGTGTCTTTTTGTCTTTTACATTTCTCTGCCCACACACACACACACACACACACACACACACACACACACACACACACACACACACACACACAGTCAGTCACGCACACACTGGCTGCACATCCTAAGTGAGTGTCACTCTTGTAACTGGCCCAAATCTGACCACTGCTCTGTTGCTTGTGGCTGTGTCTCTGACCGCAGTATTCTCACTCTCCTTTATCCTCTGTCTGAACTGCATCACAGCACAGCATTTATACACACTCAACAACGCTAACACCGTGCGAAAACACTATCATCCGATGCTAGTTTGGAAGCCTCGCACACGTTAAAAGTGGCTGTTGGATCACAAAAAGGGTAAAGAGAGAGTAGATTTGTCTTCTTTGTGAGTGGTTTAATGGGTATGATCTTTTTTAAAGAACTATTTTAATGCGTTTAATGATGACATGATGTCATTTCACTTTATTATCATCACAGTCTACTGTACATAAAGAATACATTCAGAGAAAATAAGATCATTCATCTCACACGCTTGAAAGTCATATTCTGCACACCTGCAATATGTCAGAGCTGTGTCATCTCATTATTTCTGATTTGTTTTGTCTATGCAGCTAAACTAGAGGTGGAGACGGACTCTTTTGGAAGTCGCATTCGTATTAAGGGGGTGAAGACAGGATACTACATATGTATGAACAAGAGGGGGAAGCTGATCGGCAAGGTAATGTGGAATTCATGGTTTAGTGGCTACGTAAGACTACAGCAACATTTTGTTTGTTTGTTTGTTTCTTGGAAATGTTTTTTTCAGATTTGCAACTTATGACAAGATTGATTAAAACATTTGAACCTAGAACAAATGTAATATTGAGAGTTGTCTAAGAAATCATGTTAGGGTTTTTGACTGTCTGAAATAAAGATTATGTTTCCGCTTCTTGGAAATTATCCAAACTATCTTAAGATCTCCCTCCTTTTCCATTTTCCTAGCGGAAAGGACGAGGCAAAGACTGCATCTTCACAGAGATTGTTCTGGAAAACAACTACACTGCGCTCCAGAACGCCAAGTATGAGGGTTGGTACATGGCCTTCACACGCAAGGGCCGTCCGAGGAAGGCCTCCAAGACCAAGCAGCACCAGAGGGAGGCCCACTTCATGAAGCGCCTGCCCAGGGGGCACTTGCTGAGTGAGAGGAGACCATTTGATGTCCTTCCTCTCCCCGTCCCCGTGCAACCTTTCAGCAAGCGGACTAAACATTCTCATCACCAGCGCTCAGGGGGCCGCTGAGGTCTGAAACCACTGAGGGAGAACTGAATGAACCAGCACAGAAGAACCACTATAAGAAAAAACAAGTGCTTTCAGCGAAATTAACTTTTACACTCAAGTGCCCGTACACTTTGTGCCTCATTTTTTGAACTTATTATATTCTTTGTACTGGATTGTATGTAAACATTGACTATCTAATCTGCTAGTTATTTCCAATTCAGACAAACTCTAGGAAATTTTTTTTTTGGGGGGGGGGGGGGGGTAAA
>JAUYWH010000001.1:18641150-18708054 GCA_034779795.1 Ctenopoma multispine
CCCCCCCCCCCCCCCCCCCCCAACGGAAAGACTGAAGAGCTCAACTACATTGACATGAATGAAAACCTGTGGTTAGAAGTTAGCCAGCTCAGCAACAAAGAATGTTTAAAAAAAGTATAATGAAGCTAGACATGGCAGCTATCTGTGGATTTTCTTGTGGTTACATCATCTGAGTCTCAGTTGACACGCTATCTTGTCTTTTGGAGGCCATTTTGGAGAATTTTAACCTGTTTTTTCTACATATATGAATATATTTTTACTGTAAAAATGTAAATTACATCAAACGATCAAAATATTTATTGTAGAGTGTATATTAAAACCACTAAAGAATCAGTTCACGTGCTGAATGCGGGTTTTTCCACTTAGTGGTTGTTTTGTGATGGAAAGCTAGCACATATTGTTGGTTGCCCTAAGAAAATAGTTGTTGTTTTTTTCCCTTCTTCTTCCTGAAGCTGGAGACCCAGATAACTAAGGGGCAATATCTGTGACAGGCTACTGAATTCAATGTGCTCAGCAAGTGAGACTTGGGCCTGAATGGCCCGAGCTACGCATTAAAAGCGATGAGGTCAGCCCACCATTTTGGCCCAAACAAAGGTTAGCACCATGTAGTTGCATTTCTCACGATCGCACACCCTAACCCTCTGATCAAATGGGCCCTTTGTGAAACCTCATATAAAAGGGCATGTTATACAATAGTGGGTTCGAATAATAACACAAGGAGGGGTCAGTTATCAAAAAGAAGCCAGTCACACAGGGACTGGCCGATGCCACATTTTGTGGCATCGGCTGAAAGAGGGAGAATGGCTGGGAAGAGGCATTCGGGAGTGAAAGGGAGGCAGAAAAGAAACCCTCTTCCCAGAAGCAGTTGAGCATGACCATCAGAGGCCAAACGACAGGGGAGGAAGACGACCCTGAACAGAGGGACTTGGCTGCTCTCACAATGCATGAGCTGGATGTCCAATTTGTTAGTTGCCGTTTGCTGCTGCAGGAATTTGTTTTGACAGCAGCTTGAGCTCCGAAGAGTCTAAAGCATTAAAGTAAATTACCAAAATTAGGGCCTCAGAATGAATGACTTGTATTTAATACATCAGATACTTTTTACACGTTTGGTACAATTAGACCACAACTCTTCAAAATCCTAACAAACACTGTCCAATCAAATACATAAGAATGCACTTTTTCATATCAAGTTCCAAGTCCCACACAAGGCTTCACAAAACAACAGGACTGACTGCTTTTAAGATGTTTTCTTGTATTTCAATTCTTCCATCTGGACGAAGACAAAGCACAATAGTAAGAGAGACGTGTGGTTTTGTCTCTTCTTTTTGCACTTGTTCTCTGGGTTTGGAAAAGTGGTAAAAAATGCAAGGAATCATAAGGTTGAAACAATCTATATTTAAATGCCATTGTCTGAGCTTTGTTCTTTTTTTATCCACTGTCTAAGTATTTCTGACTGGACAGTGTTTTAATTGAACTGTCCCATTTTGCAGCACAGATCTATACAGCTCTTCTACATATACACAAAGATGTGAAAGAAGGACTTTATGTTTGACCATTTTAGATGACAATATTAAAATTAATCTGGAACAAAACTCTCAAACAAAAAAGTTTTGTCATTTCTATTTCTAATTTGTGTCTGTGGAATTTTAGCTGGACTGTTAAGTCAGAGAGAGCCTCTGTTGTAATGGGAAAAAGTAACACTAGTTTCAGTAATGGCTTTCAGGGTGGCCTACTACATGCAAGGAACATGAGGGTATTCAGTTAACACAAATGGGATGTGCTCGTAATAGTGACCCTGGAACGAACAGGGATGAGGAATTGTGTGTTTTGAGTGTTTTACAAGGACATCAATGAAAGGAGGGTGGTAGGTTATGTGACCCCCATCAAAATTGCTCCCTAGTAGGTTTGGTAACAAGAAGTAAAAGTACTTTTGAGATGCAATTTTAAATTTCCCTAAAAAGATTTTCATAAAAGTTGTTAAATTATTTTTATGTTAAAGAAATCATTTCTAACTGTCCAGACGCAAAGTTAATAAATCTGGTTGTCATTTGTATAGTATTTTAATGAATGTGTCTTTACATGAAATATAGATAGTGTGGCTTTCAGACCTAACAACTTGAATAAATTGAGCTCATTAGAACATTAACAACGCACTAAGCAAATGTGTTCTCCTCAAAACTCACATGTGACAGAAAAATGATGCTGTGAGGTTCTGCTTGAAATGCAACACAGAATTATTCTCTCACTGCTACAAAGAAATGTCACTGTGTTTTGCAGTTGACGTCCCCTTCACAGGTCCCTTTCAGTTTCTTCAGCTCCTTCAGTAGCTCCTGCTCAAGGGTTAAAACGTCTTTTGGTTTTTTGTACTGGACAAGAGAGAAGAAAAATAATTGCTTCAACATTCTCTCTCACTTACTCCCTCCTGCATATCTTTTACTCTAATTGTATTGAGAGGGCAAACAAAAAAAACTATAAACTATAATATATATATACTATATATATATATATATATATAGAGCATGGAGAAAGTGTAAAAATTGTTATAAAAAAAAACCTGGAGTACAAAATCAAAGACAAGAGGAGACCTATATCTAGTCTGTCTATTTTGTTAGTGGCATAAAAAACATCTTTGATAAAATGTATAAAATATATATATATATATATATATATATATATATATATATATACACATATATATATAAATGTGATGGGTATAAATAGTATTTTAAAAGTACCTAAACCAAGTCAGGAGGGTAAGGATTTTTTAAAATCTTTTTAGGGGAAATCTAAAAATGTGTTCTGCTATTCTGAGCAGATGGCAAATATTAGATGCAGGACTTAAACATTTTAGGTTAGTCAGTCATTAATGCTTATATTGCCACATTTAAAGCATTAATCTATATATATATATCTATATATATATACAGTATATGGACAATGTAGCCTATACAAACACTGGAGATAGAGGTTAAAATATGTTTCTTTGTTGTGTAGGACTTACGCTCACAATTAAAGTGTTGTTGGCATGAGTGAAGCTGAGTGCAGAGCTGTCCAATGGCAACTGACAGCGATCCATATCAGGAATACTGAACTTCTTATAATACCTAAGAAGGCATGGAGAGGATGTGATGACGTTTAATACAACACTTCATATTAAATAGCATTGTAAACAGTGCCATCTATAGGGAAGATGTAAGGATTACATGCAACAGGTTTCTAACATGAAAAGAAACGTGGTCAGGGAAACCCAGTGCACTCATACATATTTACTTTTTGTTAGAGGTTTTTATGATGACACATCTCTCAGAAGGCTCCACAAAAACAGTAAAGACTTCTTTGGGATAGGGAAGATTTCGGATTCTCCACTGAAAGCTGATCTTCGTGTCTTTCCGCATAAAAACTGGCTATTGCAACAAAGTACAAAAAAACAAAACATTTTTTATCCATCTGATGTGACATTTCCAAATGTTATCAAAGCTATCAAAAATAGTAGTAGTTCAAATGTAATGCTGAAAACTCACATTTACACAGTTCTCCTTGATCCCGTCGGGGTCCAAAGAAGTATCAGGGCCTGCGACTGGTTCCCCAACCTCGACCTGCCATTGGCTCTGAGCTCCAATTGTGCTTTTACGTCGCCACTTTCGAACTGAAAAGACAGAAATTTCCCCCCCTATAGTCATTTATAATTTAGCACCTTATGAAGCTGTGTTAAACTCAGGACCCGTTGCTTACCAATGAGCTCATCTGTGTTCAAATCATACTCCTCTGCCATTTCTTTCCCGTCTGTAAAGAGATAGTGGATTTTCCTTTTTCCTGGAGGTAGATTTTAGAAACATTTTAGCATATAGATACGAATATGGATTAATAGAGATTACCGTTTCAGGGATTTGAATAACGTGGGCACTGATGCTAGCAGGTGCGTTAGACGATCCACATGATTAGCTAGACAGAGCTCATCAGCTTAGCTAGCTACAGAACTTTTAAACATACCCTGAACATCGTGTCACATGTCCTTCTTGAATCACACTGCGTTTTCAGAAATCGTGCTGTAGTTTTACAGTCGCCATATAATAAGTAGTATTAATGTATTTACTGGATATTTTCTTAAAAATACGTATGCATATAGCTAGTGCAGGGCCAGAATGTGCCGCTTGCTTGTTGCCTAGTAACATTAGTTGTAGCTAACAACAATAACTAGCTGTTTACTTTAAGTAAAACGAAACAAATTCTGGCGACTTGACAAAAAGTACTAAAACTTACAAAAGTAAGAAAGACAATACACGTTTTCTTCGTTGTTCTTACCATCGTGTATCAAAGCTGTTTTCTTTGATAATTTAAGGATATCAATCCAGCTCTGCACTGCCATGTTTCTGCTGAACAGAGCAACTTCCGGACTCCAGTGACCTCAGAAACCGTGGTCAATGCACAAATTAAATAGATAAATATTTATGGAATGAATCAAACGTTATGCATGTACCAATTAATAAAACTCCAAATGTGATGAGTAGTTTTGGTTTATGATTCAGATATAACTTTAAGCAAAAACCCAAACAACTAATTGACCCGGAAGTGAAACATTTGAATGTGTCCTTTTACAATTATGGTTTCTGTGACGCTACGCATGATTCTGTCTCAACAGGGGTAAATTATGAGTCAACTTTTACACTACAATTTTAGGAGTTTTCTTCTTCACATGGTTTGCTGGAAATAGGTAAGGTCTAGTTTTTATATTGAGTATAAATAATAATTGAAACGTTGTAGCTTAAATATTTTCTGTTTCTACCGTTAGCTTAAGCTAAAGGTAGCTTGCTAACTAACACTATGACGGTGATAAGAAATATTGATTTCTCAAAAAAGAGAAATGTAAGTATTTAACTGCAGCGTCATATTGCTGGATATTTGTCCTGACTACATACCGAAACAGTTTTTAGCTTTTCGCTATTTCTGTGTACTTTTACTTGTTGTTGAAGGAATACTTCTGAATACATGTCATTTTCTTTTGTTTTGGATTTTCACACTGCAACTTTACTACTGGGAGATTAACTTTTAAAACGTATTGCAGAATTTAAAATATAAACTAGTAAGAAAAAAATACTTAAATATATTAAGTCTGTGTTACATAGAAATAACACTGTTAACACGTGTGTTACTCAGAATAGAAATGACATTGGTATCTAATGTACAATTGGTAGCTAATGTTCTTGATTTGTGAGTGAGCATTAATCATCCAAGTTTTAAAGCATATAACTTTATACTTATATTATAATATTATTATGTTATTATATTTATTCATTGGGTCAAACACTGCTGTGTCCCTCTTTAGCAGACAAGATGGAGCCTCGTCATGGAATCATGAAAGCTTTCCCGAAAGTTAAAAGGGCCAAAGTGCTACAGGCAAAGGATGGACCTCCACTAAAGAAGAAAACTGATGAATATGTTGTAACAGGTCATTATTCTGTGTGCAAGAGAGAGTGAGTGGGGAAAAATGGGAGATAGAGAGATGTATTACACATGTAGATCAATACTTTTAAGACTAAAGTGAAAGGCAAACAATGCAACACATTTATACAATATAACCTATTGCTGTTTTCTGCCACAGGAAACACTTTTAATGGTGCTATAGTGTACATCCTTCCTGCTGGAATAGGAAATGCCAGATGCCAGATCTTCCAAAGACAAATCCAGCAGAATGGAGGCCAGACAGAGAGTTCACTGTCTCCTGGTGTCACTCATGTTGTTGTGGATGACAGCATGGACAGTGACAGGGCTCTGCGCCTACTGAAATTAGATAGTATGCCCTCAGGAGTTCAACTGGTGAAGTGCACATGGTTGAGCTTGTGCATCAGTGAGAAGCAATTCCTGGATGTATCCAGCTACAGCCTTATTACACCCAAGAGGTTAATTATATAATTGTATTTTAGAGTGCCTATGAGTGAAAGCTTTTAAATATATCTCACAATGTTTCCAATCAGTAAAATTGGGCATATAAATTTTGGTACACTGCATTCATCCTGAAATGTGTCACTCTTTGTGAGCAACTTTATACATCGTTCTGTTTTCTTTCTACTTAGGATCTCTGAAACACAACATGACAGTACTAGGGAAGAGTTGCTAAATGTCAAGTCTGCTGCAGAAACTCCTACATCAGAGCCAATGTTTCCTCAAACCAAGCAAGAAGAGACCAAAGACATGGTAAGTTGCCAGGCCATGTGAAGAAAACAGAATATTACTATCAATTATTCATTATTCATCAAGTAATTGATCAAGTTTATCAGCTATTGGCTAATCATTGGGTCCAGTCAGGGACAAAAGCTAGACCTTGAACACATTAAAACAACAAGCCTTTCTGTGTTGGGTTGTTATCAATGTTTTACATTACATTTGACTTTTAGGCAATCCCAGACATCAAAGAAGTACGTGGAGAAGACGATGGTGTCTCTGAGAGTTACCTGCAAGCTCTCATCACTGGCCATCACCCCGAAGAGGAAAATCCTGGTTTCAGTCTAGATCCCAGTCCAGACTCTGCTGCCCAGAAGGCGGTCCCAGGGAAATGGGTCTGTGCCCATTCATCTCAGTCCAAAAGTCATAACTTCAACAAGCATATCACAGACAAACTAGAAGTGCTGGCCAAGGCCTACACACACCAGGGGGACAAGTGGAGGGCGCTGAGCTACTCCAAGGCTGTCAACGCGCTGAAGAGTTACCACAAGCCAATTACATCATATCAGGTAATACAGTGCAGATGTTAAGTTATACAGATTGTACAGATTGTTTTAGTGCACTATACAGGAATTGCTCAGTTTACATTCATTTTTTAATCGTAACATTTTTAATTTGTTTTAGGAGGCTTGTCAGATCCCAGGAATTGGAAAACGAATGGCAGACAAAATAGATGAGATTATGGAGAGTGGTCATCTCCGAAAGCTAGATCACATCGGGGAGGATGTGCCAATACTGGAGCTTTTTACTAACATCTGGGGTGCTGGGAGTAAGACTGCACAACTGTGGTACCAACAGGTAAGGTATACACACACGGCAAACATACATTTAGTTTATTTTAAAGATGTTCTTTGTTTTATGGCATTTGACCTTTAGTAATAGTTAGTTGTGGAGTGGCAGACGAAAAGTGGGAAGAGAGGTGTGATATGTCAGAAAAGTCCCCAGCCTGATTTGAATGAGAGACTTTTTTGCTGCACTCTAACCGGTTAGCTACCATGGTGCTCCCCAGGCATGTGAATTTGTATTATCCTTGAGATTGTGTGCCTGTACCTGAGCCTGACTGGGTCTTTGTTCTCCTGAGAGGTTGGATTTTTGGAAAAACGACTAGATTCTTGGGTTAATAACATTTGTTGTGATTATAGTGCACTTACATTTAATCACAAGACTGTGACAAGTATTATATATATACTTGGAGTAAAAGATATGTTAGATAAAAGAAATACAGTCCCATTGTTGCTGTGGATTAAAGTCTGATTGGTAAATAGCATTAGCCAATATAGTGTAGCAGCTAATTACTGCCAATATATTAATATTGCTTTTTTATGTCTTCTGGTAATTATCGAGAAGTGGCATTGCAGAAATGCAAACATTTTGTTATGTAAATTAAACACCTTTGTGTTTTACTGTCTCATTTGGACAAATATAGGTATTTAATGTTCCTGAGCTGTTGGAAAGTGTGACTGTGTCAAGAGAATTTATAAGCATATTTATTAGTCGTGAAAAAAAAGGCAAGATTGAAAAGGGAAACCAATATGGTATACATGTTCCCTAAAGTTTTTTAAAAATGTTTGTCTATCAGGGATTTCGCACTTTGGAGGACATCCGCACAAAAGCCCATCTGAGCAACACACAGAAAATAGGACTGAAGTACTACGAAGACTTTCTGGACAGAATGCCCAGAGAGGAAGCAGCAGCCATAGAGAAAGTGGTAATGCATCTTCTTTTGTCTCAACATCTGCATTTATTATTGTGTGATGATGACTCAAGTTTGTTTGCACCTTTTACCACTTCAGTACGTTTAGTCGGTTTACACACAGGTGAAGTACCATTGAAAAGCCCATCTATAACCCTTAAAAATCTGGAAGGATAAGACTTGAAGTAGGGAAAAGTCTGTGTTAGCCCAATTTGACCGCTTCATAATGGGAAAACCAGACTTTGACAGATTCTTAGATTCTCACAAAGTGGAGCATCCCAAAGGAGAGAAAACTAACGCTTGAAACTTGCTGCATCGTAAGTTAGCCAGATACCATGGTGCTGAATACAACACTAGTTGTTTTCAGATAGTATTACTTAGATTTTCTTTTTTCCTTCAAAGCTGCCAGATAGAAAGTACACATGAGATAGATGACTATAGCATGTGTACTCCCTCAGGCTTGTCAAAATAATATGTGATGCTTTAGCAAGCCTTCTTCCCAGTATTTGTGAGGAACACATAAAAGGTTACTTGTTTGCCAGTGGGGGAAACTATAAAAAGAGAAAACATAGAAAATAACTCGAGGATAGATGACAACCTCTATTTTATGTTATTTCTTCTGGATATGTGCAGGTGAGGGAGGCTGTCCAGGCAGTAGACCCAGGCCTGGTGGCGATTGCATGTGGCTCTTACCGTCGAGGAAAGGCCACATGTGGGGATGTTGACGTACTTATAACTCACCCTGATGGCCAGTCCCACAAGGGAGTTTTCAGCAAATTGCTACAAAGCCTCCATGACAGTGGTAAGCTCCATCTTTTATAAGTGGAAGGGCTTATCTTGTGGCCTATTTGTAGGTTTGTGTCACACAAACTGTGATTTGCTTTTTCTAGGGTTTTTGACAGATGACCTGGTAAGTCAGGAGGACAATGGAGAACAGAAGAAATACATGGGTGTGTGCTGCTTGCCAGGACCCAACCAGCGACATCGCAGATTGGACATCATAGTAGTACCCTATAAAGAGTTTGCGTGTGCTCTCATGTATTTTACTGGGTCAGCACATTTTAACCGCTCAATGAGAGCCATGGCAAAAACCAAAAATATGAGCTTATCAGAGCACTCGCTGAACAAAGACGTAGTGCGTCAGGGCACTCTGAAGTTGTTTGGCGGCACTCCACTACCTACACCGACAGAGAAGGATGTTTTTAGTGTTTTAGGCATACCGTACAGACAACCTCACGAAAGGGACTGGTGACAGTTTGCCATTCACAATGCATGTCTAGGTTTTTGGAAAATAATCATGATAATGATGAATGGTGACAAAGGATTTGCTGAAACAATGCATTTTATTTATGTTTTACTGCTCCACAAATTATGTACGAGTCCTGTTCTACTTGAATGTTTATTTTTTTGCTATAAATTATTGAGTTTGGCTACTCAAAATCAGAAACAACATATTTTCTTACTTCAAACATCAATTGATCAAAACTAGCAGCAAAAGTTTAAAAGGCAGAAATCTCAACACATAAATCCTAAACTATTCACCTGATAACACTAGAGGTAATTGGAAAATATGTGATCGAGCAAACTAGCCTTTTAATCGTATTTTAATATTGGAATGCTTGATATTGTACATGTTATTAAAGTTATTGTAATGAGAAATAATAATAAAACATCATACATCTGAGGGTAATGACAGATCTCCTTGTGTCTCTTCTTTAAGTTTTGAGAATTGCACATCAGTTTAGTGTTTACAGGTGTTTTACCTTGAGGACAGTTCTATTTTGTTATGAATCATTTCTACCGGTACAATGAGTGTGATGTAAGAAAGATGGATAACCAATAAGAGGTTTTAACATTGGCTAAGTAGGAAGGACTACATATATGCCCCGTAAACCAGAAAAGTGGAACCCGAGAGACACACCGATCAGTGATTGGTCAGACTCTTCCAAGTTTGTTGATCTGTCCAATCGCGGGTCTGTCCGCAAAACCAGTGGCTATCCACGCAGCTCAACGCCCATCACGTTGCGCACATGGATCTGGTTGAGGTGACCACGCCACATCTAGCAGACCGAGGCAGAGTGTCTGTGCTGGGGGAACGGCTTGTGTAACAGCTGTATGAAGCAGTGGCACTGACTGCAACCAGTTGCGCCAACACCGTGCCTGTTGAAATGTCCAGTACGCAGAGGAGGCGGCGCATGCGGCGGCCTCTCAGCGCGACAGGAGCCGAGAAGTAGTTAAAATATTCGGGAACAGTTTGTGAAGGACAGCTTTTGGGTTCCGTATGCTTTGCCGTAGCTGTAGCAACTGCTCGGAGGAATGAGAGGCGTAGGTTCAGCCCTTAAAATGGGATTGTTTCTGCACGCTGTTGGCTCTGTCATCCCCACCGAGTCCGCAGCAGACCGGGTAAGGCTGAGTGAGCCGTCAAAAACAAGGTTCTCTCACTGGGCTGTTAGCTAGCTAGCTAACCAGCTAACTGAGGAAACTGTCCAACTGGACATTTATTAGCTTATTAAACAAAAGACGAACATGTATTACACCACAGTATATCTGGTGGGGTTAGATACCAGCTAGCTTTAACTTGTGCTGTGCTGTCAGGACAGATTTAAGCATAGTTGCCAAGTTCCGCTGTTAGCTGCGATAGCTAACGTACGTAGCCTTGCTACAGTAAAGGGAGTCGGGGCCTTGTTCTGTTGTGTTTAGGGTAGAGAGGGTAAACATTTTAGCTAGAATGAAGAAAAACATTTCTGTAGATATGAATGAAGTCTCACCTATTACATCAGTTTTATAAAAAAAAAATATGATAGTCCTTGTTATGGTAAGTGGCACAACGTTAATAGTTAAACGCTGTCAACATTCAAAATCTGTTTCCTTAGATAACAATGTAAACAAACACAAACAAAGGCAGTCGTTAATATTTGATGTTACTGTTAATGTGTGTCATTTCTTGGCGGATGCGGTCATCTGGTTCTATAGATGGTGTTAGGATGCTATAGGGGTCCTGAACTTTTGAATTAAACTTTTTTAGGTTAATCTGCTATTACTCTACATCACAATCAATTCTCTATTAGTCACTGTTCAAGTCACGCTTTCACTTTCAGTGTATTCACAGTGTAAACTCAGAGGAGGAAGAACAAAGATATTTCTCCATTCTCAAAAATAATTGTTCTAGTCAATATTTAAATAGTTTTTATTTGAGTTTGATGCTTTTGGAGACACACAGTGATTTCAATATTACAAATAGTTTTATTATATCTGCATTTATTCATATACAGTTTGAGTGGGTTGTTATGTGTGTTAATGATATTAGTCATCATTCTGATCTGTTTCTGGCATTTAAACTTCAGATATACAATACGTAGTGAGGATTCTTTTCATGACTGTTGACTATAGAAAACTATGAGGACATTGAAATGCTCAAAACTGAGACGTGTTTTTTATGTGCTAGAGTTCTATTTGAAAAGCAAAAAAGTAAACATTGATTGACTTAACTAGTACAAAGAGACAGCAAAGAATGTGAAACCACAAACTCCAAAGTGAAACAAATTTATAAAGCATATTTAGTTTTGTGATTTTACTTTTGACTTAGTTAGCTTGAGTAAAGAGAAGAAATTATCTGATACAAATTATCAAATAAATCTAGATTTAAACCATCATTGGCTTCTCACCTTCTGCAGTTTTTGCTTTTGACCAAAAAGTTCAAAAGTGAATTCGTAGACCACATCAAAGAATTCTAAACATTGCTTTGCAGATTATGTTGCCATTTACTGAAAATAATATGAATTTATCATTCTGTTTGTTCTGAAATAACATATCAGCTACTCCGCATATCGGAGCTTGATCAGTGCTTTCAAACAAGGTAGCACCCTCTTTGTTTTATCAGTAATGTTTAAAGTACCTCTGTGACAGTTGTCAAAAACTAATGGACTAGGAGAGGTTTCAGGGTTTCTTTTTTTTTTTTTTACTGGGGTACAAACTCCAGTTATTGTTGTTATCACATGCATTATCACGTACTGATTCTGAATGTGTTTATCAGTGCACGTATGTGTGCATAAAGCATGTAAGTATGACACTGCATACTTGTAAGCATTTACATAATATTACAGCGCTTATTAGTAGAGTTACGTCTGGTAACAGAATAGGTGTGAGAATCTCCTATTGAGTTACAGGAAGAAACATGCTAAAAGAACATTCAAATTATATAATAATGAATTACTAGTCTTTAATAGAATAGACACTATTTAATTTATAGTATAATTTAACAGCAGTGTAAAATATACATAATAATAATTTAGATATAAAATATAAACAGAAACTGCTAGATTTGCATGTAAACTGCTTTCAATTCTGTGCAAAGCACAATTATTGCTTTTTGGACTTTAGGTGATGTGGACTGTTAGTGATCATATCTACTGTGAGGAGGGTTCAGGATTGTTTCACTGTACGACTATGTAAATGTACTAGGCCAATTCTAAAGAAGAGCGTTAATAAAGCAAAAGGTTAATAAATGGGACCATTTAACGTTGTTCTGATATAATGGACTTGTTCTGAAATTTTAATATTTCTCAGATTGGTGTGATGCAGTTGGCTTTGTCATTTGTCGCCTCCATGTGGAGCCTCTGCTGTTCAACGCAGTCCTATATTGTAATAAATCAAGTGTGGTTTTTCACACCTAGAGAAAGTCTGTCTAAACAAGCTCCAATGTTGCAGCTCAGACAATACGGGAGAACCTATTTCTTCCTGTGTTTCAAAAACAAAACATAATAGTTCACAATAGTTTTAATATATATTGATATAATAATCAAGATTTCTTCTTTATTCATAGATATATCTGAGAGCCAATGAGGCTTAATAAACCAACAGTTTCAAAAGACAGATTATGAATATTTACTGTGACACCTGAGTCTCAAATTAAATAGAGAAAAAAACAAAAGGCAAGATGGATACACGCATACAGTACAATGTGATAAAGGACACCATATAAATTTGATGCTGTAATAGAAAAATAAAAAAGAGAAATGTGACACCTGCAGAAGTATCCAGGCTAGGCTAAAGGCTAAACACACTCGACACGTGCTGGATAATAAGTTGAGCTCTACATGATTGTGACGGGCTGTCCAGCATGACGTATAACAACTTTTTTTTTTTTTTTTTTTTTTGAAACAATGCAACTTTCTTGGTTGTGGTCATTGATCTCGAAGGCTAACGTGCTGCTGAGTGATCATAGCTGTCAGCAGTATTTGTAGCAGCGGACTTTTTGTTCACTATACATCAACAGTGCTGCCTCTACATGCACTAAAGTAACCTTGTTACGGTCAGCTTTTTAAAATTATCTCAGCTGTCAGAAATCTAGTTTTCATAATTGTGTAATGGGATTAAAGAAATAAGATTTCTTCATGCTGCTGCCTTTCTAATCAGCAAAGACTTCAGACAGTGAATGTAGCGGAGTGGAGTGGCTTATACTTATAATACACTTAGGTTCATAAGTATTTGAACAGTGACTTTGTTTTTATAGCTTTAGCTCTGTATACCACCAGGGTGGATGTGAGATGAAATAAGCAACATGTGTTAGCTTGAATAAGAGTTTAGTGAAAAAAATTAAATTAACTGTGTGTTGATTACAACCATTTGGACACTGGTGTTAAAAGGACTCAGTCATGAAACTAAAGGACTGTTACATACTGAAGAAGTCATAGTCAAAAAGTAAGTTCTGATATGTGACAATCTGAACTAAAGTTAAAGGCATCTCATTGATCAAGTTGCATCATTGTTTAAGTTTACATGGTGAAACTTAAAATATAGCAGTAACAAAGTAACAGTCTCCTTGTGACTCAATATTTGGACTCTACCTACTTTGCAGGAAAATATCTGGCTCCTTATCTCCTAAATGCTCTATGTTAAGCAGTTACTAACTGCTGTTTGGTGCTGGGCAGCTAGTGTACGCTGGGTTTTTCAAAATCAAAATTTTACAAATGTTAAACTGTCCTCTCTAGCTGTTTATCTTTGGAAGACTTTCACTGTGAATGGCGACATGACTGCTTTCTTCTGCATAACCTTGATGGCTATGAAAGAACACCTCTTTATTGAGGGACTAGGATAATAAGCAAGAAATCAGTGAGACCTTTGTGAGCATCAGCTACCTTGCCAAGTCATACAGCCCCATGCTAAGTGGATCAACTGTGACTGCGCATTCAAGAATTAACTAATAACTGTAGCCACTTATCTCCAGCTACACTATGCGACAGTCACTAGGGATTTTAGAAGTGTTCTCATTTTCTGCTCATTTCAACAGCTTCTCATTATTAAGGTTGATTATTTTCTAATGTGGCAACCGTTTCTGGGACGGTAACCAAAACCGCCTTTAATCCGGCAGTATAGCATGAGAGAGTTGGATTGTTTCATTGTTGCCTGTTTGGATGGGAGACAGAGGAATCTTGTGTGTCCAGATTCTTCACTCACTGTCTGTAAGTAACAACAAACAATATTGGGAATCTTGTTGGACCCAGATGTTTTTCAGATTCATCTGCTTGACATCCTGTCCCTTTTCAAACAGCACAAATGTGTTTTGCAGGGGTCACATGCATGTTACAGATTACATAGATTCAACACTTTGTATGTATAAAGGCCCGTTTGCGAAATACCAAAGTCCTTTAAGTTCTTGGCTATATTTATGCAGCTCAAGCTGAAGACCCAAACAAACTACTGTAGATGGTTATCTGTATCGAATTGCAGAAACGGCCCACCCTGCCAAGCATATGTTGTAGAATAGTCAGTAAAAACAGCTGAAGTTATCAGAGACTAAGTGGAGGAACAGAACAACATGTCCATTGTGTTTATTACAGAGAATTAAATCCCTCTGCGTTCAGCTGCAGTTTAAAAAATGTCATGTTGATAAAGCTAAAACAGCTGATGACAAATGATTAATCTGTCAGGGTTGAGGTTGTGGCCACTGTTAACGTCAGCAGTTTGCTTTGTGCTCCTCTGGTGTGTCATTTGTGACAAATCTTTCCTGTGTAACTGCTGTGTCTGGCTTTTCCAGTGCTTTTCTTGCGCACACCTCGCTGAGCTGCGTACGTCTTATCGCACAGCTAGGGCCCAGCTATGGCCTTACTCTCCGCTGCTGCTTGGAAATTTCCGTAGAGCAATCCTTGTCTACTGTTTGGGCCTGAAGTAGGGTGAGGGAGTGTGTGTTTTTGTGTGTGGATATGGGTCGGTAGGGTGGACAGAGTGAGAGAGAGAGAGAGTGTGAGTGAGTGAGAGTAGGTCTGAGAGCTGTTAAAATTATTTTCTTCCATGGGATAATGACTCAAGAGGTGAAGGGGACTTGTCTGGGATTTTTGGATCCTGCAACATCACCATGCCTCTCAATCTTGGACCTGCACTGGTAATCTATAGAGATAGATCATTAAGATAATCTAGAAGAAAACATCTATGGGATCTTCCAGGAAAAATCATACACCTTTCTCACAGGAGGATATTGATTACAGTTCTGCTTTGTCTTTATCTAATCTCATTACTGTCTAACTTGTGTCCTTTTCACAACTTTTCACCCGTATGATGGATCTCAGTAATGTGCTTAGTAAAGTTAGCTTTGCCATATTAACAGTTAAAATGTAAAATGACCATTGAAAGGGGCAACAAATACCCTATTAATTTAGGATGAAAGTAGACTTCTCTACACCTTTTGAAAATGTTCTGATCAGACCTCAGCACTGTTTAAGTTGAAATTGTGTTTCAGATCTTGAGCAACAAACCGAGTGGTTATGTGCTGGCTGGGGCTCAAAAATTGCACTTGATATGATATGATATGAAATTCTAGCTGCTTAACAGCACAAGTGGTTTGGACTAGTTTATTCCAGATCCGCAGCTAAGTATAAATCTTGGCAACTAGATGTTCTTGTCAAAGTCAAAAGATCAGGGTAAAACATCGAAAAAAAATTGCAGTTTCATAATTCTGTATCACATACTATCTGTAGACAGAATTTATTGCATACTAATGTTTAGGTGAATCTGTTTTTATAGCTGGTATGTAAGATATCAACATAGGTTATTTGGATTTGCTCCTTTTTCACCACCTTACCTTAATACTTCCATACCTTGCGTGGATTATATTGTGGGACAATGCTAAGCTTTTTTTTTTATATATTATATAAATGTTTTCTTTTTTACTGTTTGCATACTACGCCACAAAAAAGTAAATGTTGAACTAGCTTGAACAATCTACAGGCCATGAGAAAGAAAAGCATTGTTGTAAATAATCAAATGAACCCCAGCTGAATGTTATTTAGCTACTTTAGTTTCATAAGGGAACTCGTTAAGATGTTGTTGTTAAGCTGAGATGAACCTGTTAAAGTGCTTCCTGTGCTTGTGTTGCAGAGCCTACTGCACTGTGAAGGTGTTAACAACAAGACTTACATATGCGAGTCTGGACACTGCTGTGGAGAGTCGCAGTGCTGCAGTTACTACTATGAGCTCTGGTGTAAGTATCCAGCTTTTCTTTTTTCTGTTCTGCTTCTAAGCCCCTGTCTGTTCAGACCTTGAAAGGTCGCTCTAAAGACGAGAGCTGGCATCGCAGTTGGTGTGGGTTCTTAAAACAAATAACAAACTTTCCAACTGACTTGAGATGGATTCATATTAGATTAGGTATTCTTTAGTGTCCTGATGAAGAACACAGCACTGCTGCCTTCACTTCTGGATAGATATCACCCATCTTTTTTAGAATTTGTACCGTGTGAAAGAAATTTGCATCGAGGCATAGAAGGTGTAACAACATTTGTATATCCAGATGCTTCTACAGCAAGAGCAGAGTTGCCACCTACTTAGTGCCATACTATATAGTTAACATTCTTATTTCTGAGGGAGACACAGGCCGCCCTGCTCAGTAGTTCTTCAAATGAAATTCCCCACATTTTTCTGTGCCGATGTATTGACGTTCCACTTATTTCAAAGGCACAGTAAACAAAAACTGAGTGTCTGTCTCTGAGCCTCTCTGTGTTTGTTTTTGTTGTTGTCAAGATAGTGTAGTAAGAAATAATTCCTTTGTAGAAAATTACGACTTAGTGCTATAAAGAAAAAGCACAAAATGTTCTTAAACAGCCACATAGTGCTGGGATGTTTTCAGTGTTCAATCTGCAAAGGAGTTTGCTCGGAATGTATTTTATTACTGTTCAGAATATCAAAATGAATGACTCAATTTTTTGGCCTAAATGTTTCTGATAGGTTGGATTAATACAATGCAGTCAACATGTACAAATATGAACAAATATCTCCCAACGCGAGAAAGCAGAGCACTCTGAGTTCAGCATGTGATCCAGCTGTGGTGTCAGATATGAGGTTCCTCCATAGACAAAGAATTGGGAAAGACTGTACAGTACATCTGTCAGTGCTTTGTTGTAGAGATAAGAACAGACTTGGACCTCTCACTGATGGTTGAAATGCTGTACCTTGCACTAAAATGCAGATACATCCTCCATCTTATGCATGCCATACAGCACAGAAAGTACAAAGGCATGTGATTGTTTCTCTACCTTTACACTGAACCAGATGGTGGCACAATTTGATCTGCAGTGTTTTGTTTGCGTTAGCAGCAGGGGCTTTAGGTTACATCACCACCAGTTAGTATAGCTAAACATTATGGATGTTGTTGAAGTTCTGCTCTGTATTTATCTCCATCAGAGTTAATTTAAAAATACAAACCAGACAACATATTTACATATATTATACATATTACGTACATGTAATTTTTTGTTAGTGAATACAACATTTTTGTGTTGGCCCTTGCTGTTTAGGGTTTTGGCTGGTGTGGGCGATCATCTTCATCTTGAGTTGCTGTTGTGTGTGCCACCACCGCCGCACCAAACATCGACTGCAGCAGCAGCAAAGGCAGCATGAGATCAACCTTATAGCTTACCGTGAAGCACACAACTACCCCTCTGTGCCCTTCTACTTCAGTAAGACATACTACTGGCACATAAACACAAACGCATGCATTTCATATGGCGTTTATACATGTATATTAGTTGTCTTTATGATTGCTAATAGCAAGTTTTCACAAGTGATCATGTTCATAGAATCAATTGCATATAAATTTTTATTCAAAATTACTAATAATTATATATTATCCTGGTAATAAATATATATAAAAGCATTCTGTATATTATGTCATGAAATCTTCATTACAAATCAATGCATGTCCACTGATAATGTCTATAAATATTGTTATTATTATTATTATTATTATCTCTATCAGTTTTAATCAATGTCTTACACTTTTCAGGTCTGGTGTGGAGGGCACATCACGCTTCACAGTATGATTCTTAATGGGGGGAAAAAAACTCACTAAACTTTCCTAAAAATATGTTTTCCTGTTACAGCAAAGTGATGAAACAGGAAAACTCAATAATGCACTAGTGACAGGCAAAGCAGTGGCTCCTCACTCAAATGTAGTGTTTGTCTTGAGGTCCATCTCTGGTTTTACACAGCGTCAGTCTTCCCTGTTTGCATGCCCCAGTTTCCCCACACTGGCATCATTGCTCTCTCAGTAGCATCAACGTGTTAACAAGTCAGTGACTCCTCATGGTTTATAAGCCTCCTACTGTAGCCAGTCAGTCAGAGCTGGTGTAGATTTCTGAAAGGAACGTGAAACGTCTTCAAGAACTGAAGTCCATTTGCCACTGAAGAGCATTTTTTTGGGATAACCATGACCCGAATGACCAAGACTCTTCACATACTTTTAAGCCTAGTCTTAAAGGTAGAGAAGGTGTCTCCCTCCCAAACCTGAACTGGGAACTGGTTCCACAGGAGAGGAGCTTGATAACTAAAGGCTCTGCTCCCCATCCTACATTTTGATTTATTTGTGTTTATTTATGTTTTATTGTATTGATGTGTTTCCTACTCAAATGTGTTTTTAATTTCTTTTTCTCTTTAGGGTTTCTACCAAACTACCTCCTGCCTGATTATGAAGAGGTGGTCAACAGGCCACCAACGCCTCCCCCTCCCTACACTGCCTTACACACAGGCCCATCCTCAGTGGCCTCTAGTCCAGTGGCTTCTGAGCAGCAGGAGGGACACTGTCCAACCATTCAGGACACTCCAGTGCCCCCAGTCTCTGAAAGTCTGTGTTGCAGATCCAGCACTGAGGAGCCACAACCTACTACGTTAGACTTTCGGCCGAAGCCCATCCAGACACCCCAGGATTCAGGCATGATAGTGCTTAATGATGAGGGACTCACCAGCCAGGAGAAAATTAGCAGGGATGACTCCGGCAAGGATCCTCTGCTGAAGGACCTGTCAGATAGTTGTGCTGAGGACAAAGATCGACTCCCAAATGGTAGGAGAAGGCGATTCACAGGGGACTCTGGGATTGAGGTGTGTGTGTGCAGCACACGTGGGAGCAGCGGCTTTAGTGGAGCAGGAGGGCCAGCCCAGGATGGCAAGGAGTTGAGGGAGCTGGCGAGTCTGCTGGGGTGTGAGGGAGATGAGGAGGACAGGGAGGAGGTGGGCGACTTCTGCGACAGCTGCATTCATCAAGCCTCCTTCAGCGTGGAGGAGGAGCAAGTGCTAGGTGGGCTAGAAAGGCGGTTTGCACGCTCGCCATCAGGATCTCCTCAACCAGCTCAGCAGATAGGCAGCAGTTCGCTGCACCCGCCTGTGTGCCTGCTCCTCCACACCATCAACGAGCAGGAAGGACCACAGCACAGCATCAGCACTGAGCCGCAGAGCTGAACGTTGGCACACTTTCATCACAGAGGGCGGAGAGCACTTGAGACAAGACATGGAGGATATGCTGTGATAGCTAAGCACGTGTTTGTTATAAATGAAGTGAGTATTTTTACGAATGTGTGCATCTTAGATAAAAAAGCTGTGTGAGCAGGAAGTACAATCTAAAAGTGATTAAGATCTAAAGGTTGAAAAAGCCAGCTCCTCCCCACGCTGGAACAGTGACCTGTGTATTCTGGGTTATATTTGGCCAGTACAAGCTCTTTAACATCCTGTGACAGCACACACAGTCCTTCCGATGTGCTTCTCATACACTAGAAGCTACTGACATAGTCAGGCTTGACTTCATTGCCTGGGATGAATGCAGCGCTCCTCACTGAGTGCTTACATTTCTGCAAAGCCTTTACAGGCAGGAAGCTACTTTTGCAAATAACACACACAGAAGGCACATGTTGGATGAGTGCAATGTTGAATTATGACAGTGTGTGTTTATGCAAGACAATACTGTACGGGGACATCAGAACAAGACTGTATGTGATGTACCATCAGACCTATGCTTCAAAAGTGCTTAGTTAGCAATTTAAAACCCACTCTGCCTTGTGTCTGTTTTTGTTGCTCTCTATCTGCCCCACTAGTGATAGAGAGTGATAGAGTATAAGTGCATTAATACATCTTCATGTCAGCAGTTCCTATTTTGCACAACATGTATTTATCTTTATAAATTAAGCTTTTACATAAAAAGAAATCTAAACAGAAAATGCCTTTTCATCAATCCAGTCTTAAATTGCAGTATATGATTAGTTTAGTAGGGTTTTCTTGCAGCATCTGTAAGAATCTCAAGTCTGTGAATTTATAGGAAATAGTAGATTCACTTTGTAAACATTTTGTACTTGATTTAACAAATGTTTGTACTAAGCACCTACCCCATAAAATGCAGAACTTTGCTGGACAATGATAAGTTCCAGTGAAAAGGTTCAGAAGGCAGATACCAAAACCAAGGAGAGATTTTAATTTCCTAGAGATTAAAACTGAAATAACCAACATTAGACCTCACTGTCATGTCAGTCACTTTGAATTACCATCTTCACCAGCTATATAAGTATAAACACTTAGACTCTTCATACTGGGATTTTGTATAAGCACAACTCAGCATTTTTCAGCTTTGGTACTCATTAATGACACTTTTGGTTCAATAAATCCACTGCACTTGTGTGACTTTGTTTAAGCCAAAGATGGGCCTGTAAAATGATTTTTACAACAAGACAACAATGTTCAGTCTAAGAGACAAAATGCTCCTTGTAGTGGAAAACTTTAGTGTATGTGCATTGGATTTTCATTAAGTATTTACAACTTTGGAACAAAATGTCTAACTGTTATGGCCCAGTAAGTGGAAAATATCTCTTTAATGAGTGAGGAATGAGAAAACTGTGGATCAAAAATAAACTAACACATCAGAAGCAAAGAAACGGAAACAGGTTATCAGTAACAAAATAACAGTCTGATAGTTGTCCTTGGTTATTAAAAACAAAGGGTTTGCGCAACAGGATATTTGAGAGGTGAGAAGAGAATGTTTTGTTATGATGGATAAAACATCCTCAGGACAGGATGTGAAGAACAGTACAAATTAACAAAGAGTGTTTAATGCCGCACTGGGGATATAAAACAAAGCCAGCACAGAAAAAGCATAGAAATAATCAAAGTATCCGTTTCATTTATTCATGTCATTCATCTTCTCTGGAAAACTCATCAGTTTGAAATGGCCTACATGTCCTTAACATTGTAACCTTACAGATGATGTTGACTGATGATGAATGTGCCTGATCAGACAATGAAGATCCTTTTGCAAACTGAGTTTTTTTAAATAATTGTTTTATTCTGTCGCACTCTGAAATTAACTTGGACTGGTGGTGCTTTTACCAAGTAAATGTCTTTTTCAGACCTCCCTTTGGCCCCATTTAAAAATGCACATTTCAATATCTGCAAAGCACAACTACTGTATGTAAGCCACTGACCTGACAGATTTATATATATTTACCCTTAAACAGTCTAACAGAAGGTATCTCCCAGACTTTCTAGCACAGGTTACACTGTAATATGTATTAACTGTAGGATGATTGCCTAAACACAAGCTAAAGTGCTCTATATATTGATTTTTCATTTTTGTGACATAGAAAATGCAAATGTGGTACATGTAGAACAAAGATTAGCTATTTTTCCTATCTGAATCATTTAAAAATGATACATTATACAATTTCAGAACCACTTTATATTTGCAAATTGAGTATCTGTAACATATTTAAGAACCCAATAGTTATATTCATTTAAATCATTAGCTTTATTGTACTGACAGAGTTTTTTTGTCATTATGGGTATTATTTTTTCTGTTCAGAAAATGTTTAAGTGAAAAGATTTAACACGGTAGTTAATGGGATCAGGGGCATCTTGCCACAGACACCTGTTCTTTCTTTACCTGTGTGTGTAAGGTGGTTTTGCACATATTCTTTGAATGTTCTGATCATAAGCCATTTATTACAACTACCAAGATGGACGTATGTTCAATAAACATACTCTTATGTCTAATTCAAGCTGACTGCTGGATTCTTTTTCATTACCACGTGTTATTGTCATATCTGAGAACTGCACTTGCACTTAAACATCTTACTGTAGCTACTACAAAAAAATCACAGGAAGTCACGTGGTGCTCTCTTGACCCCGGAAGTCAGTGATGAAATTGACACACCAACGTACAGATCTCTGCTCCAAAGATTGTGAACTTAGTGAACAGCGGAGATAATGGCTGAAAAAACGAGGTAAGAACAGTTCCATGAGTCATTTTCGTGTTGGTATTACAAGCTGAACGAGTGCCGTGAACCTTCCCTCCAACATAAGTGAATTAAGTTACATAATACAAGTTACTTTCAGTGTAATACGTGTAAAATGATGAAATATAATTTACGCTGTAGCTAACGTTAGCTAACCGTATCGTACATGAAACTCAAAGTTAGAAGTTACCTGACATGAGTGACTTGTTTTTTTAGTGCGTGTGTTAAAGGCCTCGTTGACTGCACCGTTCACCTGGACGTCAAGGTAATGTCACATATCCCTTATGATAAAGTGGCCGACGGACTTTAACCCTTGACTACCTCAATATATTTACAGTTACATAAGAATAATTGACTATTTGTATTTGTGCTGTCTAAATTAAGTGGAGATTGTTGATTTGAATATAGCACATACAATAGGTAAAATGTAGCTATGATGCAAATTATTATACGGAATAATAGCAATTACCTCAGGTATGTTTGTTCCATGTATATGTATGATTATTTTATTGATGCTGTTTTGAAACTGAATAACAATAACAATGAAATAACATATGTTTCTGTACAATCATTGCTGTTGCATCATCACAGTATTTAAAATACATAAGCAGCCATTAACCCCCTAACCTCTAAATATACACAGCGCCATTTCATTTCCATTCAACCTGAGGCCACTATTTGGATTTTCTTGCGTGCAATATAGATTATTGTGTGTGTTGTTCAATAGTATCCAAAAGATCAGTGTTAAATAAGTTCAGACCGGAAGCAGTTTGAGTCTACAAGGGGTTAATGTGCTAAACTAACGCTACTGAAACATTTGATGTTCTTCACAGATCTATTTAGTCATTCTTGCTCTTCTTACCTACCTGCTCTATACTCCCTGATGACAGCCGAACTATTGCTGTCTTGTTTGGTTAAGCAGGATTATTATGGCAGGGTGCTTAAGAAAACCTCAGACCTGAAGAGCAATGCCTGTGTGACTCCAGCCCAGCCCATGCCTGCCTTCGTCCGCCAGGCTCTGAAAAACGTCCACCCTGAAGTCACTGCCAGGTTAGTAAGCTGTTGTCAATGTCTCTGCTCTTGTGTTCACAATGTTACTAGGTCAGTGGTTCCCAAGCTTATTTTGTCATTCCCCACTTGGCAGGAAGAAATATTTTCACACCCCACCTCAACAAAGCAATGTCAGAAAAGCCTGACTTTGCTCATTAACATGTAAAGGGACTGTAAGTGTCTGTGACTCTGTTTTGATGCCGTTAGTGATGATGATGATGCAGATTTTACAAACAGTTTTTCCTGCTGACGGTTTTCTTTGAAAGAACTCAGGTGGCGTGTGGATGTGACTGGGGTGTGATGTCTCTAAAGACCAACACACGGCGAGGCGCAAATTTGTTTTAAAATCATTAGTTTGTTTAAAATTTCCGTTCTAAAGAAGACTGACAAGCTGATATTAAGCAAATGTAATTATGTATTTAAAATCTATTAGTACATTTTAACTTTTTACTTTATAACATATTACTACAGTCTGGCCTTATTATTATTATTAACAAAGCCTCCTTCATAAAGATATAAATGCAGCCAAGCTTTATCTGCACAGAGAACGACATCTGAACATCAACCTTTCTCCACATTTCATCCATTAACCTCAGAGAACAAAAGATATTTTTGGAAAGATCATCATTCATTTTGTTCTACATTTTCACTTCTGTTACAAACTGAGATTAAAGAGTCTGCAGCGCATTAGATGAATGAGACTCACCAATATTATCTCCTCATTCCACGTAGAGTCTGAGTTGTTCCAGAACATTATTAAGTCACTAAAGCTTTTCAGCTGTATGTAGAATTATTTCCTATGAGTTTATAGACCTCACTCAGTAAAAAAAATTCTAAAAACATAACATAACATGTCACCACCTCTGTTTCGCAATGGTGGTGACATCATTAGTTTTTTATGATTATTAATTGTCCCAGACACAATGAGGATTGGTCAGAATGTAACAGTAAATTCCATCCATTTCCTTAACCGCTTATCCTCATTCACACCTACGGACAATCAAGAGTCACCAATTAACCTGACATGCATGTCTTTGGATGGTGGGAGGAGGTCGGAGTACCCGGAGAGAACCCACGCAGACACAGGGAGAACATGCAAACTCCACACAGAAAGGCACCCAGCCGACCCCGGGGTTCAAACCCAGGTACTTCTAGCTGTGAGGTGTCAGTGTTAACCACCACACCCCCGCCCTAACAGTAAATTATTTTTTTACATTATAATCGCTGCAAAACTACACAAACAGAGTCATACTTTTCATAAAGTAATGAAAGTATGGTGGCCGAGATGAATGCAGGTTTGATACGCATGATCGGTTCGCTCGTGCCCTACCTGCCACAATAACTAATTCTAATTCTGAGGTGATACACAAATACTTTGAATGTGTTTCTCTCTACTTTAGGTACTATGGATGTGGTCTGCTGGTGTCAGAGTGTCTGGAGGGCTGCAGGATACTGGACCTGGGCAGTGGGAGTGGGAGGGACTGCTACATTCTGAGTCAGTTGGTGGGCGAGAAGGGCCATGTCACTGGGATTGATATGACTGAGGACCAGGTATTGTATGTCAGTATTATTGCATTCCTCAGTGTTTGGCTGCACTAGCATGTCAATGCTGTATTCCATTTAAAAATGTGGTAAAAAGATATGTGGGGGACTCAACACTAAAGTGGATGATTAGTTTATTCTTTGCCATTCTGGATGTTTAAGGAAAAAAATCTGTTCAGAAGTATGTAGATGTCGCTTAAGACTCATTATGTGATCAAATTGTCTGACATTCCCTGCTGCAAGTGTGCAAATTTAGGCCTCCAATGCAGCCAGCCACAGCTACGTATCCAATGTGCACTCCACAGAGAAACTACAAAGTCTGTGTTCTCTTTTAGCTTAAAGTTGCCAGGACATATGTGGACTATCACATGCAAAAGTTTGGCTACAAGAAGCCCAATGTAAGTTTTATCCAGGCCTACATCGAAGCCCTAACAGAGGCGGGTCTGGAAACAAACTCATTTGATATTATCATGTAAGACTTTCTTTTTAATCTTTTCATATTTTACTGCTTTATAATTCTACAGAAATTGTGTTGAAATGTTGCTTTCATGTGATTGTTCAGTTCCAACTGTGTGGTGAATCTCTCTCCAGACAAGAAGCGAGTTTTGGCTGAAGCGTACAGTGTGCTCAAGGTGTGCTTATTTTGATGTGACTTTGGCTTCATCTTTTAATCAAGTCTCACAAAACTTTACCAGAATCATCAAAAAGGCAAAAATATTTTTTAACTCAACAAAATCATTAAATGTGTTATTGTGTGTAGGATGGTGGTGAGCTGTACTTCAGTGATGTTTACAGCAGTGGACGACTAACAGAGGAAATAAGAAATCACAAAGTGCTATGGGGTGCGTCAGATTAATAAGATTAATATCCTACTGCCGTAGATGATCACAAACACCTGCTAGCATATCTGGATATGTTTTTTCTTGACAGGTGAATGTCTTGGAGGAGCACTGTGGTGGAAGGACCTGCTGCTATTGGCTGAGGAAATGGGCTTCATCACACCACGCCTGGTCACAGCCAGTGTCATCACTGTTGACAACAAAGAACTGGAAGACATTCTGGGTTTGATATTATTTCCGCTTCTATCTTTGGTTATTTATATATTTCTGTTAATTCCTTTGTTTGTTTTTTTCTAAAGCATATAAAGCTTTTTTAAGGTGGTTTGTAGATTATAACAAATGTCAGGACTAAATTATATTAAGTGTAAACTAAAAGAGCTCACAGTGGTGGTTTACAATAAGAGTTCTGCTCAGGTTGAAAAGTATGAGGTCATCAGCCCACACAGAAGAGGTCTAATTAGCCTTAAACCAAAACTCCCTTTTTGGTGATTATATAGTATGTAGGACTTCTTAGGTTGTCAGTGGTCAGTGATAGAAAGTAATCACATACTTTAGTATTTATTGCATTTTAGAAAAAGTCCTGACTTTTCTGGAAATGGACTTTCTACAGTAGGTAAAATTAGCTCTACCTTTACCGGTTGCTGTTGTGGTGCCTCACCATATCTTTGCTCCCTATTATAACTGTACATTCTTATTTTCTTGCCACATTTTAATCTCAGTACGTTTATTTGAGGTTTACAGCAAAAATGTTTAATGATTTAAAAGAAATATAAAATATTCTCCTCTCATGTTTAGCCCGCAACAATTTTGTTTAGCTCTACAATGCTCCTCTCTAAAGGCTGCATTTCTGAATGTAAGAAATTAAATTAATGATTTTTTACAAATTATTTTCAGATAAAGGCTTTTGAAGTATTTCTCTTGAAACTGGGCAGTAATTAAACTTAACAAGGCCAACTTGAGTATTACGAATTTACATACTTGTTAAGTGACAGATGATTTAGTTTAAGATTTTGACAGACATTACATTTGTCTCTGCTTCAATCCTGTTGAGTCACCGATTCATGTTTTCTCGGATCCAAATATTTTCTGACCCTAAATTTCTAAAGTTTGATGCTAATGCTATTAAATACTGTGTACACTAGTATGTAGTAATACTGACATTGGCATTTAGTGTCCAATAATCTATTGTACAGAGTTGTTTTTGTTTTACAAGAAATAATACTAAACACACAAAGTCTGTGAATATGAATCATGTTTAATTCACCTTTATGATCTTTAAAGCTGGTCAACTTTAGTTATCACTAAATGCTGAAACAAAACCTAAGGTTTATACTTCAGTGACATTGAGGCACTTCAGACATTATAGATAGTAAAATTTCCAGTCTGATTAAATCTTTTCATTTCTCTTACTGATCTGGCAATACAGGTGACTTTAAGTTTGTCTCTGCCACGTACCGCCTATTTAAGGTCCCTAAAGGCAATGCCAAACCCCGTCAGGTCATATATAATGGGAGCATTACTGGAGTAGAGGACAGCTTCCCATTTGATTGTCAGTACACATTCAAGGTCTGTAGATTCTGCAGTACAAGAACAAATGTCTTCTGCACATAACCTGTAGATTCAATTATATGAAATGTATATAAATTTAACAGGTTGATGAAGTGGTGGAGGTAGATGGAGAGCTGGCCAGCATCCTGACACATTCCAGGTTTGTGGAAGACTTCACTTTCAAGCCCCATGGAGGCCCCTGTGGGCCCTGTGGAGTCAAACCTAAGGTCAGTGTCACAATTCAATTCTAAGATGTGAAAATGTCTTTGATTTTTTTTTCCCTTTGAGCACTAGAGGTCAGTACATTTGTAATGTCAGTTTTTAGTGTGAGACACACCCAGGGATCTCTGAGTGCACACAGTCATATATGCATGTGTGCACCAGTGCGCATGCTGCAAGTCCTTGCACACTCCCTCACTCACATACCCACTCAAACATACATACGCACACATTCATGCACACAAGGTCAAGCAGCTGTCTTGGAGTCATAACCAGACTGAGGAGTCATGCTGGGGAACCTTGAACAGGAAGGAATGTTCTCTTCTCAGCTAATGGAATGCCATCTTATCAGCTTTCATTGTCATTCAGTGCACACACACATATCTACAAACACCATTTTATATTTTTCAGTGACCCCTGTAACCATTTAATCAGTCATGAAACTCCCTTTCTGCTACTGAGGTTGTTACTACTAGATTCATTTTGTGGTGGAGCAAAGAAGTCAAAAGAAAATCTTTGTGATTTATAATGATCTGTCCCTTGGTTTAACCTTTGGACTGATCCTCTGAAGTGACATCAAGCACGAGAAACTTTCCAATCAACACGCCTAGTTGGTGATAATGGTAATAAACAGCCTTTGGGCATGTTCTTGAAGCAAAGCGTCTGTGAGATGCTGATTTAATGAACAACCAGTGTGTGATAAAAATGACACTGAGCAAACGTGCTTTTCAAAGCTTAGTGTACATCAGATTGTACTTTGCATTTACATAAAACCTTCAGCACATTATTTGGTGTTGAATCCCAGGGAATAAGAAAATGGAAATACATTTTTAAGAGTTTCTATATTCATTACTATTGTGTCAGATAAAAGGCTGGAAGCAGATTGTAAACTTGTAATGATTTCTACCTTGTTGAACTGTTTGTACAGGCAGGCAGTGTGGATCCTTTTGAGTTGGTCCTTCAGCTGGAGAAGCAAAGTCCAGGTTCAGCCACAGGGGGATGCTGCAGCACAGGGTCTGCTGCCTGTTGCCAGTGATGGTGAGAAGGACATAGACCCAGCATCACACTGTGTTTGCATAATTATAGCATTTCAAGTAAGCTGAATAACATCTTGTTTTAAATTAACATTTCGAATGAGATGTTAGTAATGAAATTAGTTCTTACTTACACATAAAGTTGTGTGTTATTTATGTTCTATGTACATTTACCAGTTAATCTTCCCCAAAGCGGAAAATAATATATGTACTTAATTTTGACACAATTATGTGAGCAAAACTTTAAAATAACAGTATTGGAGAGTGCAAAATAAGTTGCTGCTGTTTTGTCCATCCGAGGATTATGATCTATGCCATTCGCAGACTCAGCTGAATGTTTCTATGTTTGCTTAAAAAATGGCAGTAGTTATAAGAAGCCTTTAGATGAATTTGAATAACATTTTAACTTTAAATATTTGTGTTAATTACTATATTTATTTATGTTTAATGTTATAATGAATCAATTAAATATTCTGTACAGAATTGTGTTGTATTTGTTTCTGCTTAACTCTATCTATAGTTATATTTCATTAGGTATTTTAAAACCTTACACAGTAAAGTGCCTTGAGATTACTTTTGTTGTGATTTGGCGCTATATAAATAAACTGAACTGAAACTGAATTGAAATGAGCTTGAGTGAACTGAGTTTGGAGCACTGCTGTCATTGGTGCAGGGCATTTTTATGACATTATATATGATGTAAGACATTAAATATCATCAGTTGTGTTTTTTGCTTTGTTGTAAGATCTGTCCAAGGACAGTAAATGAAGATTAGCCTCATGGCGATCTCTGGCACATTTACAGAGATGTTTGTTAATGCTTGATGTCAAATAATAAAGTAAATATTGTATCCTTTTTTAAAAGTTTCACACATTTTGTTTGTAGGTTGCTGCAAAGTATTTTAAACTTAGGAAAAGTTGCACAAATTAATAGATTAATAGAGTGAAAAGTTCATTTGAAGTAGTCCTTCATCAGCAGTGACAGCTGAATACACACTCATTTTGTAACTATAAGTAGTTTCTAACCTGGGGTATGAATTATCAGGGGGGTCCAGTAATATAAATCAAAGATAGTCAAGAGGATAATAAAGAAAACCTTAACTTTTAAATACAATAATTTAAGAACAACAAAAGAAGTATGCATTGGTTGAAATGCTTATAAACTATCCACATTCAAATTGAGCCTCTAAACTACAAGGAGGAATTGTGTATACACTACGGTGGGATACAGGTGCATCAGTATGCCCTTATATAAACTGTTTAATTCAACAAATACATAAAAAATAAAAATGAACATGTAGATTAATCAGCACGTTTGATAGTCTCGCGGGATGTGTAACACATGCGGTTAATCTCTTGTATTGCAGTCAGTCATGTACTTTACCTCCCGTGGTAGGATAGATGTTAAAAAAGTCACGACTGGAGTCCTGTCTGTCTCTTTACATGAGGTGCACTTGTTTTGGAATTTGATTCGTCAAAGAGGCTGCAGAGGCCCCGCCCCCTGGCCAGCGACGCCTCCTGATTGGTCGCCGCGGTCGCTCGTCTCGGGGACATCAGGGGAGGCACGAGTTGGCCCGTAAGCCTGCGCTCGCGAGTCGTCAGTGTCGGACACGTAGTGGGAACGAGCAGGTCCCGATGCACAAGTCCCGGCAACCCACGGCGGAGATGAAGGCGGACTCCGACTGGCTCTGATTTGTAAAAGCCCTTTTCATTCAGAAGGTTGGTTGCCAGTGGTTATCAATATGGCAGGGCCGTTGTCCCAAGCACCCACCACTGCAAAAATGGCGTCACTTAACCGGGTCCGAGCTTTGGCGATGATTTTCTTAACTGTCACTGTCTGTTGTGTCACCCCGACAAGTGGCAAGGAAGGGTCCGAGGACACGGTCATCATAGGGCTCCGACTGGAGGACACGGACGACATTTCCTTCATGGATAAGGGCTACCTGCGGGTGAGTGAGCGGTCTCGGGTGAAATTGAGGGTGTACGGGCAGAACATCAACAACGAGACCTGGTCCAAAATTGCTTTCACGGAACACGAGCGGAGCCGAGCGGTAGGGAGCCTTGACAGCTCCTCGGGGGATAACCAGAGCCAGGAGGACTCGTCCGGCTTGCATCCCTGCGGCATTAGGACTTCGGATATAATTATATTGCCTAACATCATCCTTAATCGAAAGACCTCCGGAATAGTTGAAATTGAGGTCAAACCTCTGCGAAAGACGGAGAGGAGTAAAGCGTATTACCTTTGCATCGCCACCTCCGCTCCAGCCGCGGCGGGGATGCACGACCCGTGGACGGAGGCCACCTGGATCTATCACGATGGGGATGACACCAAAGTGATAGTGGTGGAGGAAAAAAAGTTTCTGCTGCCTTTCTGGCTCCAGGTCATCTTCATCTCCATGTTGCTTTGCCTGTCGGGTATGTTCAGCGGGTTGAACCTGGGGCTCATGGCTCTGGACCCCATGGAGCTCCAGATAGTCCAGAACTGCGGTACGGAAAGGGAGAAGAATTACGCCAAAAAGATAGAGCCGGTCAGGAGCCAAGGGAATTACTTGCTTTGCTCGCTTCTGCTCGGGAACGTGCTGGTAAACACCACGCTAACCATCCTGCTGGATGATATCGCCGGCTCGGGGTTGATTGCGGTGGTGATGTCCACCATTGGAATAGTGATTTTTGGAGAAATCGTGCCCCAGGCCATCTGCTCCAGACACGGCCTCGCTGTCGGTGCAAACACCATTTTCCTCACCAAGTTCTTCATGCTGCTCACTTTCCCGGCTTCTTACCCGGTGAGCAAGCTTCTGGACTACCTGCTCGGACAGGAGATAGGAACCGTGTACAACCGAGAGAAGCTGCTGGAGATGCTGCGCGTCACGGACCCTTACAACGACTTGGTGAAGGAGGAGCTGAACATCATCCAGGGCGCACTGGAGCTCAGGACCAAGACCGTGGAGGACGTGATGACGCCGTTGAGAGATTGCTTCATGATCCCCGGGGATGCCACCTTGGACTTTAACACCATGTCCGAGATTATGAAGAGCGGCTACACGCGCATCCCGGTCTTCGAAGGCGAGAGGTCCAACATAGTGGATCTGCTCTTCGTCAAGGACCTGGCCTTTGTGGATCCGGATGATTGCACCCCGCTCAAAACCATCACAAAGTTTTACAGCCACCCTTTGCATTTTGTGTTCAATGACACCAAGCTGGATGCAATGCTGGAGGAGTTTAAAAAAGGTGAGACAGCTCGTGAAAGCACCCACGTTTCTCCTTTATTAACTTTATTAACATCACGTTATTTCTACTATTGTAGTGCCGGTTGTAGAGCCCACTAGGGGTGTCAGAAAGTTCTCTTGACCCTGTAGTAACAAAGGTCATTGCACAAGCAGATAGGCCTTTAATCTGTACCCCCCCACCCCCCTTGGAATGGCAGCTACAGACAGGTGAGTTATGTAATAGTACATAAGGTACTGTAACAGTAGGAGCCACAGCTCTTCCCTTCAGTCTACACTGAACGCATGTACTGCTCTGGCCATATGTACAGGTTCAATTTTGTGACTCTATTCAAACAAAAAGAAATAAAAGGAGGAGGAGAATTGCTGCCTTATTTAAGCCCTGACAATAAATTTCAGTTATTGAAGGAAAAAGTGCAGAAGGATGGGTTTGTTTTGGTACTTCTTATCAGGCCTGGTCTCACAAAGCGTAAAGGAGTGAGGTGCACTTGCTCACTGGTCACTTCCTGTGAGGTGGAGGAGTTGTTATCTTTCTCCATTGCTTCCATTCAGCGTTAACATTCACACGTTCTCTCTTTTTCTCTCTCTTTCTCTTTCTGCTCTCTGTCTTGCTTTTCTCCTCTTACCTTCACTTCCTCTCATTCATTCATCTTTTTTTTGCTCTCTCCATCTCTCTCTGCCTCTCTCTGATTTGTGAATGCATTAGACCATGTGGGAATGGTGCAGCAACAGTGGCAGTGCTGAGGCTATCAGGTGGGGGCATCTAGTTTGAGAACCTGCTTAAATCCCCCTCTACCACTCTTAAGCTTGCTTCTGATGTGATGGTGGCGATAACTCCTTTTGTCCAACCCTGGAATGCAGTCGTGTGGATAATGAATAACAACCTTTAACACCCTCGAGCCCCCTGTGTTTTGTGCATTTGTGCATGAGAAAGTTTACCTCACCCTTGGTTTACCTGATGTTTTGCATAGCCATCCTCTGTCGTTCCCGGCACTGTTTGTATATGTCGTGCAAGTCACTTCTGCGATACACAGTCACATCTTTTCAGCAGCTGATTCATCAGTGTTTTAAAGGTGAAATCCACATCTGAAACACAATCGATGCATTGCGTGCTCATTCGAATATTCACTCTACTTTAAGAGGATTAATTGGGGGAGTAAGGGGAAGGAACAAATCACTGAGCTCCATTACCAGAAATTAGGTGTAGTTCTCCATGCCAAATTAGCATTGCGTAATATACTAGCTCCTACTTACTTCCTTCATTGTGACGTACCTGCGTTTGTTTGTTTTCATCACTGCTGACTCTTTACAGACATGTACTACTTTTCTAAAGCACGTTCAACAGGGGAATTGTTCCTGTTGATACAACAGACTAGCGAATATGGTTTTATGACATATTTGGCAGATTAACTGATCACCAATAGCTGCAGCCCTAATTCATCGACTAGCGGAAACTTGGAGTGAGTGATTGTTATTAAAGGGAGATAAACCTTTGTGTTGACGCAAGATCAGTGACCAATTACAGTACACTACTGTACACGCTGATCATTTGTTTTGAGCAGAAAATACCTATTCAGAAGCATACTGTAATGATATAATGATACTTAAATCAAATTTATTGTCCATAAAAGAGCTGTCATGATGCAGTTTTTTTGTCTTAATTAGTGGAAACTACAGACAGTAGGCAAAGAGGCAGACTAACAGTGCTACCACACACTTTTAAAATTAACTTTATTCACAAAATCATATCTGAGGAACACTCCTCAGCACTCCTACTTACTTCCTTCATTGTGACGTACCTGACATTGTTATTTACCTCATCTCGGTCCTGACACAAGATTGAGTCAACGTCAAGTGGAGCGTATGTCTGAATTAGAGTTAATGTCATTTGTCTAACTTTGTACTCGCTGCTTTGATTCTATTCAAACCGTGAAACTGTGCTTAGGTGGAAATGTGGGTTTTTATAGTCAAGTACACATGAAGAAATTAAGTCTTTGTCATCATACTGCCTGCCAGAAGATATGGTTCTATAATAACATAATTTCTTATTATTACCATAGTATTGATTTGTAAAAATCATGTAGCCTGAGCTAAAAGCTACTGAATACAAGCCTGAATCATAAGCGAAGCCATGTCACATGCATGAGGTGCATATAAAACCTGTGGAAAGTACTGACTAAAAGTTCAAATTAACAGGCAGTTTAATTGGTGTTCTCTTGCGCAGTACATGTGTTTACCCAAGTTAGTTTTTAGTTAGTTTTTTTTGCTACCACTCAAAGACAGATATTTGACAAATCGTAATTATTTTTTCAGCTTATTTCATCATGTATGTCCAGTTCGGGTGTGTAGTGGCTGAGGCAGAGTGTTTCTGCAGCTGGCCCTGCGCCAGAGGGAATTCGCCTTAAGCGTCTCATGGAAGTCATAAGCAAATGTTGTAGGGAGGGCTGCGGGGTCAAAGTTTCCCGTCAATCTGGCTCTGTTCACAGCGCACACTCAGTTCAAAGTGCTTTGTATTGTAAGTCATTGTTAATTAATTTGATGCCGCTTGCGGAGCTGCATAGTCGTCTGAAGTTTGTTACAAAAACTCAAACCCACAACATGACGCTCTTGTCAGGGACTGTGTTGGAGCAGCTGGCGCTGCTTTGCATTGGATCTTTCTGAACTTTCTGACAAGGTGGTTTCTCTGCACAGCTGTGATTTTATAGAAGATTGTTTTATGCTCTTAACCTCAACTTTACAACATTACATAACAGTCTTACTCATTTTTTCATTTATCTATTCGGAAATGACACTAAATGTTTCCCTAAAATAAAGGAAGATATAAAAGAAGTTTTTGCAAAAGCCAGATATTGATCTACTAGGCACCCAGGCTTATTCTTTTTTCACACTCAACCCAGACCCTAGGTCAGGGGTTACAGTCAGATTCATGCAGGAGCTTTTTTAATTAAGGCGGACAGCCTTCTGGAAATTTCTGACCCCTTCAATAATTGCTCTCTCTCTATGCGATTGCAACAATTACTGTCATCCAGGGGCTGCTTGTCAAGCTGCAGGTTTACTGGTTAATGAGTGGGTCGCTGTGTGCCATTTGGGACCAAACCAAGTAGCTGAGTCAGAAACAGGAATTTAGTTGCCCTTCTGACTTTAAATTATGTGTGAAACTTCTGAAAGTGAAAGTTATTCACTCTCTCACATGCATTATTCTTGAACCACACTGTGCTTTCCACCCCTGGGGAAGACAGGCCACTCGCCTAACTTGTATACAGGAGTCCAGGGATAGACTGAGACGCAGCCCAGCCAAAGCAAGGAAAACATTTCTCACAGTTGTCTTTCTCCTTCACTGAAACACACACACACACACACACACACACACACACACACACACACACACACACACACACACAGGCAGTTCTTCTTATCTCTAACTGGTAAACTGTGTGTGTACATTGATGTTCTTACTCTACTGCTTGCCAGCACAGCTCTCCACGCTCATCTGTAAACCAGCAGAATATCCTACCAATAAATTACTGAAATTATGTCTCGGCTAGTGTTTCATAGCCTCTATATGCTTCACTGTTCGAGAGTAAAGTCTCCAGTGTAAAAGAGCCTACATGATGCCTGGCACGTCTTGAACTATTTCCCCGATTGCCGCAATATAGGCCAATCTATGCTTAATTCAGATTCAACAGCCTTCACGGTCTCTTTGTTCAGTTCTTTGTCTTGAAGTGAAACTCTTTTTTTTCCTTCTTGTTGAAATACTGACAGCAGTTTTATGTTTCGCTTCAAATGGTTTTAGTCTTTCTAGATGTTTGTGTGCAGTGTATCATAGCAAATGTCTAGAAAGCGAGATGGAGTGTTTGCCTGGTAACCCTTGGTGCTAACGCTACAACAAGTGTTGGGATTAAATGGCTTCATGTTGGTAAGAACACTTAATGTTTCCTGATGAGGGACACCCCTTTGAACCCAGCAAGACTTCTCCTGCCAGCCGCTCTCTTTATCAGAACTAATTACTTCATATCAAAGGTTGTCTGCATTTCGCTATACGTTGTGTATAGCGAAATGCCAACTCCTTTGTGTAAGAGGAGATGATGTTAGCAGTAGATTTTCTCCTGTAGTTCATGTCATTTTGCTGCAAGCAGTAGTACATGTTACAGATGGCATAGCATAGTGTGCTAACACATGCTGCTTATTTAACAAGTGTAATGTATTTCTTTTACATAAACACTGCTATTTAAAATCGCATCACATGTGCTCATTTAACAATATACAGTAGTTAGTTTATGACATGCAACTGCTCTTGTTACAACTTGTTTTACTGTAACTGTTCTCTAGTGTGCTCCTCCTGACTCTCAGTTTGAAGTACATATTGTTTTGAGTTTTCACTGGCTGTAGTTTTTCTGAAACATAGTTTAAAAGTGTCTAAAGATTGTAGTACTGTGGGTAAATTATCATACTGACAATTAGTCTTTTCATAATTGTATCTATAGTAACTTATCTATTAAATGTAATTCAACATTGAATCTCATTATAAATCAGGGGGGAGTGTATTTGGCACTGTTGCTGCTAAACACAGCGGCACTGTGTTTTCCAGCTAGTTGTTAACTATGTCTACTTGCCATGTGGTGCAGTGCAGGTAGTTTATATGTGTTTACTGAAAACATCTGTCAAGTGTAAACACGGCTGATAAGAGCAAACTTTGCATTCTTAAAGATGCTGAAACACTATGTAGAGCTGCAGAGTTGGTTGCAGCTTTAAAGACTTTTAAAGAGTTTCAACATATACCGAAGGTTTTTTGCCAAAACTCAATTGGAAAACAACCGAGCAAATTGACATTATCTTTTCATAACACTTCACTTTGCTCATTGTTTGGGTTTGATTTTTACAAAAACATTGCTCAGTGTCCTTGAGTGTGCACCCAAAGATAGTTTCCAAAACGTCTGCACCACAATACTATAGTTTTGACAATGATTACCGTTTTGCATTTCATCCAGCAAGTTCATCACCTGCACAAATTAACTGTGATACTAATGAACGGAAAGTATTGAAGGACTTTGTAGACTGTAGGAAATCCACAGCAGTAATATAATATGCTATTTATAGTTATTGGTGTAAAGTAATAAATCAATTAAGGTGCCTGTATTGCACCTTGTAGTGATGTTATTACAGAAATTTACCATATAATATGTAATAGATCAGACATTCAAAAAGTAGAATTTAACTGGAATGTAAAAAAAAAAAATCAGTAAGTATGTGATTGACTTTTGGTGATTTAGATATTGCCCGGATTGAACTCTTGAGTTTGTTGTGTTGAAATACTGGCTTTTGAATTGGCCTACATTCTTCAGATTCTGGTACAACATGGAGTAGGCTTTTAAGACCTGATTAGTACAATAGTTGAGGAGTGGGACTCTGGGTGCAGTACATTCCCAAAGCCTGTCTGATCTGGCATTATGACTTTTCTTTACATTTGTTTTCCCATTCTACAGATTCAACTCAGAAGCACTGACGCGGTCTGTCTGCTGAGGTTATGGTTTTAGGTTCAGTCTAGCATGTTCTAAAGTCAAAATGTTCAAATTTTTATGTGCCTACTAATGGGGTCTATATTCAGTGCTATGTAGTATGCCGTACAACTCCTGCTTTTTGTTGTTCACCACACAAACAACTGTGTCAGATTGCTATATTTGGCATTCGTAGGAAAAAGCTTTAGCCTCCATATTTGTCCCACTTGGCAAACCTCTGTGCAGCCAAGAAATGGCACAACAAAAAATAAAACATGTTCCTCCAAAAAAAAAAAATCACAAAAATGTCCCTGTTGCCTGCAAGATGGCGTGTTCAGAAATGTTACTATGGAGAGCAACGTGTCTGGATTTCTTTTGATCTAAAGCTCTGTGATCTTGCCTTCTTTCATCTGAATGGCAGATTTATTTGTATGTAACAGTGATGTATTTAAAGCCTGCATATTGTAGAGGGACAAGGGGCTGTTGTGAAAATCTTCTAAGAAGTCACTTAAGAATAAGTCCCATATTGTACCAAGGAAGTGAGCAGAATAAATCTGAGACCCTTATTGTAACAGGTATGCTAACAGATACAAACAGATACGCACACACTTTAGAGGCTACTGTGTTTTTCTTTATCACCATTAGGCATGTAACTTCACATCTTTTCTTCTTAATAACTTTACTTTAGACTCATTAGTGACTCATTTCATTTCTGGTACACTCTGATGATGGCTGTTCCTTAAGAAAAGCTTTTGTAGATTTGGTTTGTGGATGTAGTTAAGGAGCTGAGTGTGCTTCCAGCACATGTTGCCTAGGATCTGTAGCCATGCAGTACTGAGCGAAATTTGTTATTATGCAATCGAGAATGCAGCCACCCCCACGTTCCTTTTATTAAGCTGTTTCCCAAAACAGTGATCACACTGGACCTGTTAATGAAGAATCGTAGCATTACCAGAGTATTTTGACGTTACAGTTGATGCAATAGAAACACTGTTACCCTAACCGCGCTACAGTATTGTATGTAGCTCAGACTAAGGGTGACATCCTCAGTTAAATGGCTTGTATTTGAGTTTTGAGCTACCTCAGTTTGCAGAATTAGTGCTCACGATTTTTGAATCCATTAAAAAACATCACATGAATGCCAGATTGGTAGCATTACAGAGTGTGTTATGAGTTCTGTGGTATCAGGCATTGTGGAAGAGTTGTTAATGTTCACAGTGTTGATTGAGTTGTCTCAGGACAATCATGAATTGAAGGGAAAAGATCTCATTATTCTAAATGGAAATCCAATTACTAATGCAATGAAAGATATTTAAGCCCATTGAGTCAGCATTGTCAAGAGCTAAGCTTCCAAAGTTAGAAGCCACAAAACTAAGAACTTATCTATAATGTCATCAAGGCGAGATGGCTTAAAGATGCTCATTTCAAATTTGATGACAGATTTCATCTGTCCTCAGGAAATGCAATAAATGTGCATTCAGATTTGTCTCTGATGAGATGAAAATGTCACAGACATGTTTGTTTCCCCTGTTGCGAGGTCTTTGAGATATTATCGTGGTAATTTGGGTGTTGTGCATTATGTCATTCTTATGAAATGAAGGGAAATCGCTGCTATTAGTGTCACAGTGTGGTGATTAGGAGCAGGAGAATGTGATTGTGGTGATCACTGTGTTGAAGTGATCATTGTTAGCGCAGGCTGAAGTGAGTAAATCTGTTCCCTGTAAATGTCAAATATACGCTCACTGGCCACTTTATTAGGTACAATACAGCAGCACTGTCATGAATTCTCCTGTGACATTTCTTGTTGAAGGCGTCTGAAAAGTGATGATTTTACTATATGTTTATTATTGATGATAAGAGATGACTCCAATGTTTTGACCACATTGGATTGTACAGATGTAGCTAATAAAGTGGCCAGTGAGTGTAATATTGCTGCTCCACAGGTACAGTACCATAATGAAACAAGAAGCTACTGATTTTTGTATAAAAACAGTCAAACTTCTTCTAGCTGCTATCACACTGTGTAGAGAATAGATCAGTCTGTTTTTCATTTATCTTTAAAACCAAGCTCTCCTTTCTTCCCATAATTAGTTTATGCACTTTTATGTACATATACACAACTATATCTATATCTGCTTTGTATTTATCTCTGAACTGAACTGAGCAAAAAGAAGAATAAGGCCCATTCAGGCTGTGCTTCAGAGCCTCAGAGAGGGACAGAAAGCCCTCCAGCTTGGTCAGCCTAGTAACCAGGCCCTGTGCAGGACACTCAGGGAAGCAGAGCCGCCTGTGCTGCAAGTCCCATCCCCCTCCTCTTGCACTCCCTCTCTCCTTCTTCTCTCCATATTGTCCTCTTGCCCATTTCCCTCAGTGTTATAAATTACAAACGACACAAACCTCCAGGCCTAATGCCCTGCCATGGACGCCTTCCAAGCTGCACTTTTTGGACAGCCAAGAGGCTGGCTTCATTGATAACACCGAGCACACTGTCCGTCTCTCCATTTACTGGCAGGAGGAAAAGCCCAAGACGGGCCCTTCACAGGCCCAAAAGACACCAGCACTTTTTACAATCAGCTGATGGAGCCTACTTTTCTGAGTCTTCAGCAGTGGTAGTGTTTTATTTCAGCTGTCCGCTTAGAACACTTTAATAATAAATAAACAACAAAATGGATTGAGCATCAAGACTTACTCTTACAGGATTCATTATGATTAATTATTAATGAAGGTTTATGGATTTTAGAAGTCTACCGGAAACTAATTGAAGTCATTTTGGGGAACATTTGGAAAATTCTCACACCCCTGTTTTGGTTTCTGAGAAATTGGCGCCAGTCACCCGTAAGCATTTATTAGCAAAAGCCAATGAGCCATGAAGTTTCATTCTCAAAAGTGCATGTGACTATTTTGTGCCCCCTTGTAATACCTACACTGACATTGCAGGTATTACAAGAGGTTATTTTGCTGTTTTCATTTTCCGAATTAAAATAACTCCACACTGCATCCATTTTAGTCACTTGTTAACGTTCTGCCTTCACTGAGTAGAGTAGGGACATGCCTATGCTGCATTCACATAAATCCCACTTAGGTCTAAAAGCATTATTAAACATAGAAACAAAGAAAAAGCAGTTGTAATTCCACCACCATATCAATATGCAAAAGCAAATTTGATTGAGTCCAGATATCAGTATGTGACTAGCTACTGATGCATATTTAGGTCATTTTTGGTATATCTGCACTTTTTTCCCTCCCTGGTGTCCCCCAAGCCTCCAAAACCTAACCTCATTCACAGTTGCCCCTCCAGGTTGAATTATTATTCCTGTCTGGTTGTTTCTATTTCAGATGAAGAGTTTGCTGTGCTCATCTAGTATTTTAGAGTGTTGAAGTGTTGTATCCTGATTTCAGTCACTGTTTGTAAATGTTAAAAAACATTTGTATTGCAGTATTATAGGCTGGATTTTGTCGTGTGTTTTCAGGACTAATGGTTAATTAGTAATCAGTGGGGGCTTAACGTTGAGAGAAAGTGTTTATGGCCTTTTGAGCGTTACAGGGTCAAGACCTTAATAGTTTGAGAAGAATTATTTCAGACCAGTTCCAGGAACACGATGTGGTGTTGATTGACACTCAAAGCTTTTCTTTCCACTGTGGCAGAGTTGCAGTATTTTAATTAACACTAACTTGGATGGACAAATAGATGGACCGGTAATAATCATGATTAATTGTCACCATACGATTTGATCTTCATTGATTTTGATATAACATTATAGCTCTTTTACACAGCAGTTAAACTACTAAGTTACTACTACGCTTAGTTCAAATGTTAATATATTACTAATATGCCTTGAAGCCATGGTTATTAAAGGTGAAAACTAAAATCCTTTTCACACCATTAAGTCAAGAGTGTTTGACTGGAGTGCATATTTGTATAAAACTATGCTAATAATATTCTCGTGTGTGGAAATTATATACCTATAGATATCTGTTTGAGAATAAATGAAGAAAAAGTCAGTAAACACTATTGGTTGTAACTTCATGGATCCACGTGGACACAAAATAATAATAAAAGTAACGCAGGCATGCAGTTTTTATGTTTTCCACAACAAGCTCAGTTCTTAAAGCTCATTGCACAAAGCACAGGAGCTTTTTTTATTGAGTACTTAGCTCATTCTAGCTTTAAGGATTTCGCACCGGCTAATTGTTTTTATTGAGGTATTAATTTGAAGTTTTAAAAGCTCCAAGTACTTTATGCCAAAAATGTGTGTTTTCAGGTGTTTAATTAGCTTGTTCTTTCTGTGTACAGAAAAGAGAGCACAAAATGATTGGCTTGTTGTAGTGACATATTAACTTGTTTTGTGGCTATACACAAGTTTATTGATGGAATCAGCTATTTCAAGAGCCATTTTGAAAGAAGCGATTGTATCCACATTAAAGATGTCAGTGATTTACACCTGGAAGTGACTTAAGCCGACTATCTTTGTTCCTCAAATGATCAACTTGCCAAGTAAGCTGTATCTTGTGTCTTATCTAGTTGTCTTATCTTGTCTTGTGTCTTATCTAAGTGTCTTCAACATGTCATATAAAAAACCAAATGTGTTTTTTTTTTCTATTCAATATGATGACACGTTCATAGTGATGAGTTAAAACGAGTTCGTCATTTTGCCTGTGTTGTTGATGACTCCTACAGGATGTAATGAGACACTGAGCTTCAAATAACACATAAACAGAAGTTAGTGCATGTTTAGCTTCTACAGTGTGACATACGTTGAGTGAAAAATCCAATCCTTCAAACATGATTGAAGAGCAGATGTGGTTTAGCAAATATGATGTCACAGGGAGCTGTACATAGATTCAGAGCTATAGAGGAATGTTAGCCTCACGCATTGTAAGATTAGGAGGTAGAGGCTGATGGAGAAATCAATAAATCAGACATTACGCTCACTCTTTTGGAAACTACAACGGTTTTTGACATCCAAACACACAATCAATAGTCCTCCACAATAAGCAGGCTTTAAAAGCATCAGTGTTACATACAAATAAATCTGACATACATGCGCAAGAGGACGAGACCACAGTCAGCGTCTCTCTGATAGCTACTATAACCTGCAAGCTAATGAAATCTGGGCTTAAATCATATTTTATTGGAAAAAAGTTATGTATGTGCCTTTGTGTTCGTGACTCATCACACATATTTTATTGAGTCAATTTTTTTCTTTTACATAATTGTCAGGGTAATGCCGACAGCCAACAAGTAACCCATCTGAATAAAATTTGATGAATTTTCTTTTTTTCAATTTTGGTTTAACTTTTTTGTTTTCACCTTAAAGTTGAAACCATGCAAAAAAGTATATTTTTGATTACACCTTTATGGATGACGTTTATGCAGAACTTAGCATTGACCAGCATGTGGATGTGTTAAGGAGAACTGAGAAAGGCAATGTAAAGTTTTGTTCTCTTTTGAAGAGTCAGATGAGTTGTTCTGAAAGAAGCGGAGATGATGGGGAGATGTATGTTTTAACCATTTGATTTAAAGCTATAAGATGCAACTTAACCTAGAACTAACATGAGACTCATAATAAATCCATGACACTCTGTCCGGGCCTCCTGAAGCTCTGCTTCGCTGTGCACAGGCTTTTATGTATTCTTTGTTATAAAATTACAATAATTAAGAATGCTACAAAATTTACTAATCAAGTAGAAACTTGCTATTCTCTAATTGGTTAAGAGGGGGCGCCTCGCTCTCTTGGAAGCAAATATCTCTACTGCCAGTCATTTTTGTGAGCCTGTGTCACTGGTGGCTTTGATGGCACCTAACCACATTAACATAAGCTATGGAGCATATTTCAAATATTCAAAAAACCTACAAGCCGGTGTTGCTTACTTCTGATGCCAACTAACTATGTACATAGCACGTAGATGTATGCAGACAGTAGCATGTTCCTAGTGATGACTTCCAGGTCACAACAAAAACTCACACAACACTAAATTGAGAAAACAAATTCCACTCACATATTTTAATTTTTTGACTTCCATGTATAAAGACAAAAAAATAAAATATGTTAATCATTTATTTTCCCATAATATATTATCAAAAAATGGCAGTTAGAAAAAAGCTTAATGATATATTGTGTTTTTTAAAAATATATTTCTGTTTGTATACATATGTTAATTTGTCAGCTTTATACTGTAGTTGTTGGTAGGCATTTAGTTTGACTTTGGGCAGGGATAGGCTAAGTTTAACACCTCCTGAATCCAGCTCTATACGTAACACCCAGGCATGAATTTGATATCCTGTTTTTCAGAAACACAGGAAATAAGTTTATTACCTAAATTGTTAAACTTCTTATAGAACTTGTTGCCTTTTAGGATCGCTTATTCTGAGCTATAGTGGACTGCTGTGTTTTTGTGCAGAAAAAAATGACAATCAGTTTTTACTGTTTCTTGATAGATAGCACACATTTACAAAATAACATAAGCAGACTGCTGTTTGTTTGTGCATTGGGGACACCAGTGTTTCACTTTGAATTTAGTTTTCACATAGAGCTTTAAGAAGTAAGTATAATATGTTAATGTATGCCACTGATGATCATGTAAGTGGCTTTCTGATGGCATGTACAGTTCTCCTAATACTAACTCTAGACTGATCTAATGTTGTAGCATAATAATTATATGTGATACCAGTATTAAAGTGCTGCTGTAATTCTCTAATTAGGTGTTACCAGGCCAAGGAGTGGCGATGTGAAGACAACTTTTCACTCAGTTAAAAAAAACTAACTTAAAATGAATATAATTCTACTTCCATGAGTTTTTCTCATTTCTTTAAAACACCCCCAGTTCTTGTCATGGTTTTGTGATGTGCTCACCGTTTAGCAGTTGCAACACTCACATAACAGAGCAGCACCTGACCACAGGCCCATTCATTTATCCCCACTGGTTTCCCATTGATGCCTCTTCTTATGACTGAGGCCCAAAGGAATCTCCACCCAGGGGACCTTTCAACAACAAACGCAGCCAGCTACGACAGCAAACTGCTTCTCTGAATGAACAACAATGTCATTCCAGCAGTGTGCATGTGTGTGGCTGTACTGTATGTGTGTGTGTGTGTGTGTGTAGTGAAACACCACTGGCTAGTAGCAGGAGAGTGATCTTGTGACCAGGGCCCCTTAATGATGGTTAGGAGCTGCGAGCAGACTTAACTTCTCTGCATTAATCTGATTAGTACATCTCATGCTAACTAATAACAGGGTGATAATAACAAGCATGAAGCTTAGAACAACAGACTTGTGGTTTGTTTCTAAGGCGATTTATATGAAACTCAGAGCTCACTGCTGTTTTTCCTGACCTTAAACATGTCTTTTTCTCATGTCTTTTCTCCCGTTATGTTTGTGGACATCCCACCCAAGACAAAGTAATTCAGATAAAAAGATGTGATATTTGTGGGTGTCACAGAGCTGGTGTCAATATGTTGGAGAGGTCTGTCTGTGTTTGTCTATGTATTCCTCATAAGACACCTAGTGCGAACGTTTCTTACTGTTTTCTGTTTTCCTATTCTTTGCAGTGCTGTCTGAATTATCAAGTGTGCTTCTGCTAAGCTAGAGTTAATGGAAAACATGTTGCTGTTATATAGCTACTGTGTCTTCAGGGACACCAATTAACCACTAAGACAGGAATGACAGTTCTTCAAAGATTCATGTAAGTGTCTGCAGGTCTTTGCAGAGGCACACAGAGGAGCCAGTGTTTTGCAGATTCATCGTATCTCGTCGAGTTGTCCTACCGTAGCGTTTCTTACTCTGCAGGTAGCATGTCTTAATAGTCTGACTTATGTTATCTGATTGTCCTAATCCTGGCCTCAACCCTAGCCTTAACCTTCACTGACAAACGCATGCACAGTACTCAGAGGTAGGACATTTCAATAGGCTTGATAAATTGGCAGAACACCAGCACCTCTTAAATGTTAGCCTGCTGTGGTTCATTTAGTGTGAAAAAGAGTAAAATATAAGCAGGTGAATGACACTTGACGCCTGTATGTACCAGTAGTAATATCTTTGTAAAATGCTTTTCATATAAGGCAAAGTAACAATGGAACAATGTTTAAACTGTCTGTTTGTGTTTTAGCTAATATTAGCATTAGTGTGGTCAAAAATTTGCTACATGTATCTCAGCAAGTCTTCGGAGCCATTGGCCTTGAACACAAAATCCTGTTCTATGTATTGGACCACTGTCACCGCAGAAATTCGATTTTTTAAACTTGCAATCTTTACACAGCAGTTTTTACGAAGCAATTATATACTACAGGGTGTTATTGACCAGTGTGCGAGATGGAAAAATCATGTTCCTGTCTAGATCAACAGCTATTGAAATATGTCCCCTTTAAGTGACATTTAAGACAAATTTTTCCATTATTTAGTTCACCATGAATGTCTACCAGGAATTTAATTTATCTGTTCTGTCTGAAATACAGACATATACAGTATACACACAGACAGACAGACGCAAATTCCACTATGTCTCCAGATAATACAGAACAAAACACAGACAATATGATAATATTTTATTAGATGTTTATGTACAAGAAGATGCTGCAAATAGTCTACATGTTACCAGCACCAGTGTAAAGTTGTTGTCCATGTCAGTGGAAAAATTGGTCAGAATGGATGGAAACTTCGCTCTTTTTTTCAGGAGGTAGGTTTAAAAGAAAGACTGTCCAGTGGGTTCCCATCACCCTTACTTTGCACTATATTTGTCAGTGCTCAAATATTTGGAAAAACCGGAGGAGAGCAAGACATGGAGGGGGGCAATGATGAGTGTCCACAACAGATACTGACCCCTCATACTCCCACCCCAACTCTCCGAGCCTTACGTGTCTATTTATAGGGGAAAATTGCGCTATGGAAAAATATGACAAAGCTGCATTCCATAAATAAGCTGGGAATGGTGGAAAAGAGCACACAGCTTAGTCTCTGAAGGCCTGAGTAGTGGTTCTCAGGCTTGACTTTGGAGTACGGGTGGATGGATGGATTGTTGGTCCGGCTTGGTGCAGCTATCAAGAGTTGGAATGGTTTGAAGTTGGGCCATTGTTAAACTACGTTGTTGCATCATCAGTTGAGTATTTAGTATAGTATTTAGTATAGTTATGCTGGCAGACATTTCCGCACTCACTCAAGCTTTTATTTTGTAAATTATTATGGTCCCCTTTTTCAGCAATTTCTATGCCAAATTAATAACCGTTTGTCAACCTGTATCTTCAGAGAGTGTATGCATCTGTGCATCACTGCATTTACCATTAACTATGTTTTCATCCAAATCTGCTGAATACTTTAACAGAATTTTGTGGCAGAGAATGTGCAAGTTAATACTTGTTTCCATTCGCTGCCTCTACACAGCCTTTAAGTCTTGGTTCATGCAGTTAAAGTGCTGCAGAATAAGACAGGACAACATCATGAAATGATCTCTGTTACCTGCTGTTCTTTCTCTCTCCTCTGTCCACTCACCCCAACCGGTTGAGGCAGATGACCGCCCACTCTGAGCCTGGTTCTGCTGGAGGTTTCTTCTGTTAAAGGGAGTTTTTCCTCTCCACTGTTGCCTAAGTGCTTCTGAAGTGGGACTGTTGGGTTTTCTACAATATTCTGTATATATTTAAATAATGTGTAAGGTCTTAAACCTTAAGTGCCTTAAGATGACTTATGGCGCTATATAAATAAAGTTGAATTCAGTTTAATTAAAACAATATGAACAATGTAGAAAATATTATTAAATTACAATTTAACCATTCTGTATGTTTCTTGTATTAATTTGAGGAACATTACAGTCTCCTGACTAGGGGTGTAAAAAAAGTTGAATATCGCCAAATTATGTTTTGTGATATTGTAGCTGATATTGTAGTGATATTGAGGTTTTATTTATTCATTTTTTATTATTTTGTGATGTGTTTGAAATAAAAAGATGTTCTGATTGCGTAAAAAAGACACTTTTTTGGATATATGGTGGTGCATACTTTGTACTGAAATTTGATTCAAAAAAATCACAACATATGGCCTTGCTCGAAGTATTGCAGTTTATTGAATTGTAGCCCCCTGTATTGTATGATATTGTCAGATTCTTGCCAATACACAGCCCTACCTGCACGTTTTAGTCTCTTCGGGCTAACTGGATGTTTAAATCACATGATTCATCAACTTTTTACACTCAGGTTTTTTATGCAGAATCTGGAGATAATCCACAATTTGAAGCTTTAGATAAACAGATGATATTTGTATAGATTTGTTGGTCTGTTAGATGATAACAGTGAATTACATGATATTTTGTATGCTCTAGAAGGAAGCTAATCGAATATTTTGATGCCCTAAGTAGCACCATTATGGGGCTTTGAGTGAAATGGGGCTTTGAAGTGTAATCCCTTAACTTGCTGGTTCGTACCATCAGTGTGAGCATGTTACTCTGCTGTTGTTATCATTTAGCGCATCTGTTGCTTTGCTGTAAACTGAAACACAGCACAAACATCCTTCTCTAAAAAGGTTTTAGAAATCTCATGCAAGAGCCTTTTAATGAATAAAACGTCACAGTTTTTGAAGGTTCATTAATGGACGAAACTGAAAGTGAATTGCCCTCTGACCCTGATGTGTGCAGTGTGCCTGTGTGACGGACTACCCAGCATGTGCTCAGCCTCGGCCCAGCTAGACAGCCCCAGATGTCAAGCAGCAGTGGTGGCTTATAGGACCCCAGACGACTGGTCTTCGCAAGGACACGCTCTCCCTGAGGCCCTTTGCCAAGTTCCAGGCTCCAGAGGGTCCGGAGGGTCAGCCTCTGCACTGTACCTCCATCCCCCCTCACAAAATCCAGCACCATAACAGCAGCTAAAGAGCTATGAATAAACAGGCTGCCATTGTCTCATAATATATTTATGGAAGACTGTTTTTTCCGTCGCTTGTGTGGTATTTTGTCTTTGTGGTAAACTAGAAAGTATGCACTCTTCTTGTGTGACACCAAGACAGAATGGTTTGTGTAAGCGGGTGTGTGTGTGTGTGTGTGTGTGTGTGTGTGTGTGTAAAACACTGAGAGAAATAGAACCAGACAATATCAGGAGAGGAGTTTACATAGGTACAGTGCTTGTACAGGGGCACATTTTGGATTTAGATCTAGTTGTCATAAAATAGTCACACTTCAAACTATCATCATTTTAGAGCAGTTACGATGCTAGTAAACGTTAGCTGACTGTGGAGAGTTTGAGTTTTAGGGATTCACTGCACTTGTTGTGGAATGAACAAGAAAGTATCCAGACCTATACACAGTGGTGCATTGAGCTAAATGCTGACATCACTGAAATGTCAGACAGTAACATTTCTCATCTTGGCGCAAAATTGGAAATCAACCTAATAATTGTGACATTTGACTTTGGAACAAAGGTCGATATAATCCTCCATGAAACCACAGCTGTAGCATGGTGAAATGTTCACTTAAAACACCTCTAATGACTACTATAATCAAACTGCCATATAAAATACACAGAATAGTTTAAAGGCGACACTGAGCTGATGATTTTCCCTTTGCTCACTGTTCCATGGAATTTGTGTAATTTCTGTCTCCTTATATTGCAACCCCTGGGACAGACACTAGAATAAACACTATTAAACTTTGCATAAACATGCTTTTCTCTGTCATTTCTCTGGAATATCTTCCCAGTCACTTAAGTTGTTAACTAGTAACCTTTGTAGTCTCCACTAAAGCTCTTACAATGGGTCATCTCCAAGTTACCTCCTCTGTAGAAGCAGGTGACGGAAGTGTGCTTGATATGGACAAACATCCTGATGGGATTAGTTTAACTTGTCAAATAAGTTGCATTTGTGTGTTTAATGTTTGTAGGGTGCGTGTGCTTAAAGAATATAGCAGATTGTGTGTAATCTCAGTGATGTCCTCACCTCTTATCAGTTTGCTTACATAAGGGTCGGTGCTTGGCACTTGTTCTTTCTTCAGAAAGGTGAGATTGTATTGACACATATTGATTGGTTGTCCCTCTTCATCTGATAAATCCAAACCCGTCTTTCCCACATAAATGGTTTTAAAGCATATTCAATCAAATATTTGCCTATATCTGAGAATACAATCGTTACACTTTGTGTTGTGCTGTTGTGTGGGTTCTGAGAGAGACTGTGCTGATTTTGCATTGCATTATGTTGCATAATGTTTCCTGTTATTTTGCCCATTCTGTAGTGGGATAAAATTGTATACAGTCATTTCAATCATTTTATATCCACTTACATAGTTTGTTGAATATTAGTAACCATTTTCTCTTGGTTATACAATATTCAGTGGGTTTAGATATTGTTTAAAAATGACATTAGGATACACACAGTACATTAACAGTGATTGGCTGTTAGTTGTAATATTTATAAAAAATAGTGGGGAAGAGGTTGAAAACATGAAATCAAATGTTCATTTTCATGTTCAGTTCATTTCTGTTCATTCATTCGACACCGTTTGCCTCAAAACCTAAATTTGCAACCTGTGTTTATGAACCTGACATGATCGGAGTGGATGCCATTCATGTGAAGGAAGTGAGCATCGATCTGTTTCGCTGTGCTGTGCTAGCCACTCCATTTGCTATTCCCTCCCTTAGCAGTTAAGAGTAATTGCTTGCTCAAGGACTTCTGAGGCCTGATTGCTTGAACCCAGAGGCTCCATTTGTGTTTGTCCTAGTTAAACCCAACCCCTCAGTAATAAAGCGTGTCACTGACATCTTAATAGACACAGGAAGACATCTGTTCTTAAACACTTAAAAATAAGAGAAATAATGCGACTTGAATGCTGTAGAATCTGTGTATTAGTGGATTTCTGTGTTGAGATCTCACTCTGCCAGACTATCAGGTGTAACATGAGCATATGTCTTGCGATCCTAATTTCTGCATCTACTGCTCACAACATTCTCACAATCAGACGCTCAGGCTGCCCATCAGTGTGCTGTCATAGTGTTGTGAGGCAGCAGTGAGCTGCAGTGCAATAAAACACTCTTGGTGATGAGCCCAGAAGCCCTTTCAGCCTGTGCTCGCCTGCACCACAGCAGCCAACTTTAGCTGAAACAGCATCTGAGCACAGACTCTGTGATGTACCTGTGTTCTCCGAAAATAAACACACACATCCTTAGCTAGCACATGCTTCCACGTATTCCCTGGCATGCGCATGCACACATACGCACCAGCACGCCGATGTCCTCAATTATTCACCCCGAGGTGTATCTGCATGCAAACGGCCCGTTCTGAGACAATCTGATCACACAGCCGAGGCTTCACCCGGTCTGTTCCTTCACTCGGTGAGAATATCGCCAGGGCAGAATGGAAACTTCATTTTGCAGGGGCTAATATTAGCCTGGGCCTCTGGAAAATTCCTTTTAAATGATCACAAGCTGAGAAAAGGCAAAGAATTTGTTTAGCGTTTTATCTGACAGTATTCTCTGCATACACAGAACTTTGTTTCTTTTTTTTCAGATGGGACAGCACACAGGAGGGTCCTGGGAACATATATCAGGGGGGGTGAGGGAGGGCTAAGGGGCTCACATGATGAAATGTAGGACTGTTCAACTGTCCGTCTGGCTCTCTGGATGGTTGAGTTTCTGCTGACACTAGTAACACTTGATCACTTGAACCACTGTGTTTTTGTCACCTGCCATGTGTGTGATGTGGATTGTCACCTTGCTGTGTTTAAATAGTCACAGTGTTATCTGATGTGAGTGAATTATTGGTTCTACAGTATAAAATGCAAGATAATGTATTTGTCTGTGATCCATGTCATGTTGATACATCGTAGGTGAAACTATCCATATGTAACCCAGCCTGTTTTTTCCCTTTTAACCCCATCATTGTCTGACCTATATTTAACTTGTCATTAATCCAAACGTTTTACCCTGTGTTTGTGTGTCTGTGTTCTGCTAGGAAAATCCCACCTGGCAATAGTTCAGAGGGTGAACAATGAGGGTGAGGGAGACCCTTTCTACGAGGTTCTGGGTATTGTCACCCTAGAGGATGTTATTGAAGAAATCATCAAGTCAGAGATCCTGGACGAGACTGATTTGTACAGTAGGTTCCCCTTAAATCCACAACTTAAATGTTTTATAGCTCTTTAATTAAATGTCACATATTATAAATTAGCTTATAGCTTGTTCCAGTGACCCAAATGGACCAAGTCAAATTCAGTTTAGTTTGTGTGGACATTGTGTTGTCGAATGTTAATCATCATTTAGAGTTTTTCACAGAGAAAATATCTGTTTCTTTATCTGCTAAATGCTTCCCTGCTGACTGCTGTTTTGTGCTTGATAAAGTAGAGTCAGTTTTTATATGTTTGAAACAAAACATCTGCCTGTTTCATCTGTAGATAATACAGATGATGATCCAGAACCAGAACTATTCAGCTGCAGGTCAAAAACCAAACTATTCAACAGAAACACACTATAAACCTCTGCAGATTTAAGGGAAGCTGCATTGCGAGCAGCATAATTATTCGATAATAGTTATATCTGTAAAATATTGTATTGTAAAATATTGGTGAGGCCGTCTGTCATATGCTGATAAAGATTTGAATAAGACATTGTCTTTTTTTTTGTTACCCAAACTTTTTGATACACGTTTCTTTTTAAGTAAGAAGGGTAAAGCTGTTAAATGTATTTCATGTCTCGTATTAAACTATAAGTTGTACCATTACACCTCAGATGGTATCAGTAAAGGTCTGCAGACATAGAGTACATGCCAGTTATTGTTGCCTATTACAAACATATGACTTTAAGTAATGTTAAGAATGTGGTAAGCTAACAGTGTAGCCCCCTCTAGCTCTCCTTTAGTTCTAGGAAGGACACCACAGCTATGTTTCTGGAAAAGGCAATAATCTTTGGGTAACTCAAGTTTAGTCACCATTTGACCCAGGACAACTAACTCCGTGTATCTGAAGCAGCATGGATTGATCTGTCCCTATTGCTGGAAAAAAAGTTCTGTTTATATCTTACGCCCAACTTTTCATTGTTCCTCCTCAGCTGACAACAAGACGAAGAAGAAAATCACCCATCGGGAAAGGAAGCAAGATTTTTCAGCCTTCAAGCCTTCCGACAATGAAATGAAGGTTAAAATATCACCTCAGCTTCTGCTGGCTACCCTGCGTTTCCTAGCAACAGGCAAGTGGGCTGCGTTGCTGCTTGACTTCCCCCAGTGTGCCCTCAGCCCCTCACTGTGGGGAAAGTGTGTGTGTGTGTGTGTGCGTGTGTGTGTGTGTGTGTGTGTGTGTGTGTGTGTGTGTGTGTGTGTGTGTGTGTGTGTGTGCTCATGTGCCCGTATAGGCTTTGAGTTTTGGGCAAGTGGGTGCAGGGAGGAGTGAGTATGTGTGTAGAATGAGTATCTGTATTTGGTGTGTGTGTTAGGGGATGAGTTGTGTGAGGACTCACAACAAGCGTGTTGGTATGCGTGTGCGCTTGCGGTGAGGTGGAAGGCCTCTCGGGAGAGCGGCACGGGATGTCTGTGGAGGCTGCGCACAAATGCCCACTTCTCAGAGAAATCGGCTGTTTACTTACATGTCGAGCTCTTAGCTCACAGCTTTTAAAACACCTCCCTGTTTGCTTACACTCCTTCCGCTGTGACATCACGTCCAGCATTTTTGGCCTATGATCAGAGTTCTCACACAAGTCGACAGACTTAGATTAAAATTTGAAATATTTCCTCCGCTTTCCCTTGGGAAATGGATTTCTGAGAAGGCAGTGGAATATCTAAGCACTACTCCAGCAGCAGCAGTAGCAGCAGTTGACTATTTCTCGCTCCAGTTGGATTTGCTTTAGAACTTTGACCTAGCAGCTAAATGTTGATTAAGTTTCTCTAAAGGCTATTAGGGAGTTTAGTTCCTGGTGGTGGAGACAGCAGCCAGCTGACACACATCACCTCCACTGAGTTGAAGGAGCTGATTGGCCAGTTGAGTTGCAGCAGACCAGTCACACGTAGAATACATCATTTAATAGTTCTGAATTATTTTTTGGTCAGGTTAGGGTTTGTTCACTGAGACAAATACAGTAACACCTTAAACTGGGTTGGAACGAAATACTATTAATACTATTACTGATCAACCCTGCATTTTTTTAGATGGAATCAAGATACATACAACTCTTTTTATCCTAAATAAATACTGTTTAATGGGTTAACATCCCTGTAATAACATCCCTAAAACTGCCATATAAGGCCACTTTTCCCAAGTTTCATTCACAAATATGACATAGGAGTAAAAGGAAGAACCTCACTCTACAGAGCACAGAGCAGACGGAAAATAAAACAAAGCAGTGTATTAGGGGAGTGGAGTAATTGCTGCCCACACTGTGTCATCAGAGCAGTCTCAGAAATAAGTGAAACATGCAACAGCAATTTATACAACTGGTCTGGACATCTTGTTCATACCTCAGAGATAATTCCATATTTCATATTTAATTCAGATAATTCAAGTTTGAGAAAATGGGTGACTGCTCGTGTTTGCTCAGTTAATTGGAGGTTTGGTTTATAAAATGTCAGAAATTTATAGAAACACCCAATGTCTGAATGAAGAATGAATGCTGGCCCATACATCACTACTTTTTTTCTTTCCCAATTATCACAATAATCTCTCAACTATTGATCACTCATACCATCATTAAAGTCTGGCATCTATTAAGTTAAAGGGCATGTTTCCTGTTTCTCACTGTCTCCCTCTTTCTCTCTCTGTCACCTCAGAGGTTGAGCCATTTGCACCCATGCAAATGTCGGAAAAGATTCTGCTGCGCTTGTTGAAACACCCAAATGTCATCCAGGAGCTCAAATATGACGATAAGAACAAGCGGGCACCAGAGCACTACCTCTTCCACAGGAACAAACCAGTGGATTATTTCATTCTCATTCTGCAGGTTTGTGCACTCACTGAGGTACAAAGTGAATGATGCAAATTAAGTTAAGTTTCAAAGCAGTGTCCCAACATCCACTACTGGACTGCTGATTTTGTCTAACTGTTTACAACTGATTTACACCAATACATTTATGTATGTTGATTACTAAGAACAATAATTCATTAATTTGTAACAGTAATAGGAAAACTACACTACTCTATAAATAACACTACACACATTTAAGGCAGGCATGCTGCTGCTGGTACAGCTAGATCTTGTTTTCCTTGGTCCTACAGTTTTTCACAGTAAAGCCATCCGTCCAACAGAGCTGTACTGCAGGGGTTTGTTCTCACAGGTGCCACACATCTTCAAAAGTTATGCATGGTATGATTGTACTGCAGGGCAGCTTCTATTAAAACAAGCAGCAAAACCATGGATAAACAGCTCATTAGTAATACAAATGTCTGACTAAAGAGGCACAATTGCACTTAGCAGTGTGGTTTGTGTACAAGAAACTATATTTTACAGTGCTTCAGAAGGGTGTTTTTTTGTACCAGTGTTACAAGCAACTGATTGTATTGACTGACTATTGCTGCCAGGTTTAAATATAAAGATTGTAAAGAGGTAATAGGAGTGTTATACACATCCCACTTATTTCTCCCTGTTCTTCTCTCTTTGCATATGCCTAAAAACAACCCTTGTCCAGGTTGGACAAGTGTGAGGTCGCTGTGTGGATTTTCTACAAGTAGTAAAAAGAATAAGAAAGAGCGAGGGGCGAGGGGGGGGGGGGGCATCTAAATGCAGGGATAGTAGAGGTGGGAATCACCAGAGATCCCAAGATACAATATTATCACAAGACTTAACTCACGATACATTACATATTATTGCGATTTTTAATGTTCTGCGATATGCAAGTATTGCGATAGGATATATTGTGATTATCACAATATCACTTTTTTTTCAACTGCAAATTATGTCCGTAAAAATAAACTTTGTCAAAATATATTTTGTCTTGTAAAAAAGTCTTTCACTTAAATCATTTTTATTGCTGACAAACTGTCTGTATTACAGTTTATTCCAGCTTAACTGAATGCAAATATGTGGACTACTATGCACTTACAGTTATTTTGAACATTAAGAAGTTTGATTTTTTAAATTTGTATACAAAATATTTGGTGTCCCTGTATTGATACATGGAAAAATATCACGATACTATGCTGTATCGATTTTTTCCCCCACACCTAATGGATAAAGGGAATAAATATATTTGAGCAGCAAAAGGGGGTGAAAGTATAACTACACAAATCTGTTGAAGAAATCCTAGCTAGAAAATAGTGAATTAACTTAACTTGTTATTATTGGGTTAACATTTAGACAAAGCTATATTTGACATTCAACATGTTACATCATTGTTATTTTTTTTATAGTTTTAACTCTTTTGCCATCTCTGGCTCCTACCGTCACAGGGGAAAGTGGAAGTGGAGGCAGGAAAAGAAGGGATGAAGTTTGAAGCAGGACCATTCTCTTTCTATGGCATGATGGCTCTGACCGCCTCACCAGGTAAGTTTACACAGTAGACACTTCTTCTGCCTACCAAGCCAGCAAAGCTCATACAGTTATTCCCAATCTGCGGTTAAAGTGTAAATGACCTTTGACGGATGTTTATGAACATCAGTCTGACGAGACATAAGACTGACGAGCCTGTCCTGCAGTGACATCATTAAAACACGTCATCTAGTGATCCACTCAGTCCTCTCACTTCATTCATAAACTACAATGCTCTTCTCAGCTTTTCTCAGCTGTTCTTATTGACTTGGTGGTGGGACCTGAGAGACACCTACTGGTGTAAAAGCGGAACAACCTAGTTCTGCTTCTGCGTCTGTAGGTGTTCAGCAGAAATCAAATCTTTTGTGATTCAACTTGATGAAACAGTTAATGATGCATTTTCTTTGATTTAATCTTAATACAAGACAGTTGTGGTTTAGCTGATGGCTCTCCAGCAGATTTAATCCATGTTAACTATTTATGTATAAGCGCTGGTTTATTTCTCACCTTTGACAAACTTTTCTCCTTCTGTCCTTCTTCTTCTTTTATACTTGTATCTTCTCCCTCTCCCTCAAGTCCCTCTTTCGCTGTCTCGCACTTTTGTGGTCAGTAGGGCTGAATCATTAGCAGGATCTCCAGGTACAGTGGCTTTTTATTTCTATGCATACACCTATATTCCTATATAATCCCACATTAACATCATCCCACTGACAAATTAGACTAAACTAGAAAACTAATTGTTTTTTAAATTAAAAGTTCAACTCGCATGCTTTGCGTGAATGTGCATGAGTGTGTTCTACCATGTTAATCCTCATCGTCACACTTGATGGGTGCGTGTCTAAAAGTCTGTTTGTACCTGAATTAAACATGTATTGTATGATCATGTGTGAAAAAAGAAAGAGGGAGAGAGCAAAACAGCTTCAGATTGGGACTTAACACCCTCATCCCCTGAGCCATTAGTCAAGTGGCTGAATGGTTTTGGAGACTGGAGGCCCCAGAGTGGACCCAGGCTCCGCCCCACTCGCCCCCTAGCCTTTAACCCATCGACTACATAAACAAGACCTACAGCTACAGCCCCCTGCAGGACACCACCAAGCACACATACAAAGACACTCACACACATATGTTCACACACAAAAGCACAAGTACATCGAGCACACACATTTCACACATAACTACAGACACGCTGCCATGAACACAAACACACCCACATGTATCCGGAAATGCAGTTGAACAAATACACTTTCTTTCTGTCTTTAGCAGTGAACCTCAGTGCACCTCTTAACGTGTTTTTTTGCCCAGTGTGGCGCCACACACATGTTCGAGTGTGTATCTGTGTGTACGTAAATTCACTATGTGTGTATTCTTAACACACACGGCCATTTTTTTTTTTTTTTTTGTACTGACATGGCCCCTTCGGCCCCTAGAAAGTAGAGTACTAATCTTCAAGAGTTCACATGCCTGGTGTTTGGCCAACTGCGCTCCGTCTGCTCACACACACACACACACAAGCGCGCACACACTATGCGTCTTGCTCTTTCCCTCTCATGCACACACATATTCCGACATGGGATTACATACATTCCAGTCGGCGTAGTAGCATTAGCTTTGGCCAAGCCGTTTCTACTTTGTTGTGTGTGATTTTCACTAGGCTTCTTTAAGAAGTGGAAAACATAATCTGGCTTTAATTAAAAATTTACAAAAAAGAAAAAAAAAAGAAAACAGGTGGTAGCTCATACAAGGAAGCAGCATCACTGGAGACCACTGACTCATTACGTGCTGTATGAAACTCCACTCACCTAAAGAAAATGAGATTTCCATACAGCATCACAGCAAGAATTAGTGGTAATATCCAACATTTGACCTGGAAAAATGTCAATACACGTGATCTTAAGTTCTGCTGAAACTGGTGCAGATTTCTGAGAATATTTTGTATTTGATTCCCATGCTGTTAAGCTCAGTTATAGCTCATCTTCCCTCAAAGAAAGATTTCCGGCAATCTAAACTGACTTTGACTAATTTTGCGTTCCAGAATTTCAAATTGGATGGAAGAATATCTGCCGAGTCACATCAATTAGAACTTTGTCTTTCAAACATCTTGTCCCTGTCTTCCACCCTTATTACAGAGAATAAATCTCCTCCACGGCCATTTGGACTCAACCATTCAGACTCTCTGAACAGGAGTGATCGCATTGATGCCATCACCCCGACACTTGGCAGCAGCAACAATCAGCTCAACTCCTTCCTTCAAATCTATGTTCCAGATTATTCAGTCAGAGCACGGTCAGACCTGCAATATATAAAGGTGAGAATCACCAGATAATAACTCCTACTTATGCCCACAAGGGTTTGTTACTGGTTTGTTGTAATTGATATATTGATAAGAATTGATGACGATTTTAAGAAATTTATAAATGTATGAAATAAAAAATAAAATATAAAAAATATTCTGTCTCTCAAATCCTCATATGAATGTTAGAATATGCTCGTGAATTTTACAAATTTAAAGCTGCACAATATTGTATTTTTATGACGCATTGATCAAATTACTGTGCATAATGTGGAATAAGTGTCTTGTAGAGACAAACCTACAGAGAACTATCACTAAGTTCTGCATTTCTCCTTAGCACTAAAAAGCATCTTAGTCAGCACAACAGGCAGAAAAATCCATGAAAACCCACTGTCCACTGCCTGTTCAGCTTCAAACAACAAACAGTTACTAGCTAGCTTGGAAACACAGTGGTGCATTCAGCAGCTGAAGAGTTAGACAAAGAGTGAAGCTGAAGAGTGGCTGTTGGAGAAAAACTTGGAATGGAATAAGTAACTGTTTGCTGACAGTATCACCATAAACATGCTAAGATGTACTTTGATGAAACTGATTATTAATACAGTTACTTACAACCTTTTTCCGTGACGCCTGACACCATTTTCACTGTTTCTTAGGTAACGCGGCAACAGTACCAGAACGCCGTGATGGCATCGCGAATGGACAAGACACCCCAGTCCACAGACAGTGAGTTCACTAAGATTGAGCTCACACTGACAGAACTCCATGACGGATTGGAAACCCCCACTGTCGTCAACACAACAGCCAGCACCACTACCACCACCCCTGCGGTGGCCATAGCCGTGGCCAATGAGACGTCTCACTTGCTCAACCAGCAGCAGAACTGTGTGGGTCTCAGCAGGAGCAACCACAGCGCTCACGAGGGACCTATCTAACCCCTTCAAGCCCGGTGGAGACCCAGACCCTCCACCTTGTCTCATGGACACACACACATAGTGGTGGTATAGATGGAGATGAGGGAAAGTAGGGAGGCAGAGGAAGATGGAGTGAGGATTCTGCTCCAACCAGTAGCCCCCAGTGAGTCAGTGAGACCCTTTCATGGAGGGGCAGTGGGGAAGACGGGTGCTGCGTCACCCTGAATGCCCCCACCTGAATGCTGTCAGAATCCCTGCTGTTCTCTTACAGAGGGTGCACTCGGAAAGTACCAGTCATTGAGCTTCTTTTTTGGGACAATCTGACATTTTCATAGCGGCGTCTTGGACTAGAGGACAACAAAGTGCATGCAAATCCTGTCCCTGTACCCTACACACACTCTTACACACAACACACACAGCGTAACACTCATACTTTCTCCTCAGGCCAAAGACTTTGGTCCTCCTTCTTACACTGGACACAAACTGTTTTTGCACTCACATTACTGCACACTCTCACAAATGATATCCCTCCAACCCACCCGTGCATCTTTCAGGGAGGCTCAGTTGACTGTTGATCCCATCAATGAGAACTCAAACCCAAACACACAGAGAGCAACGGTTAGTCAAAGACTGCACCAAAAACCGCTTTGAAAGAAACCGTTAAACCATGAACCAAGAATGTTTCCTGTATTTATTTATTTTATAATATTTTATGTATATATGTATGCGTGGAAACATGATATGACCTAACTGGCATTTAAGCATGTACACAGAGGTGTGCATGGGGCACACGTGTCATATCTAAAAGGACATGCTACATACTGTATATGGAGATAAACATCCATTCATGTATATGAAGAGGTGAGGGTGTTTTACAGATACAGTATGTATATTACAGATCTTGTTATTTTTACTATTATCCTAAATCAGGCTTATGGTACACTATCTTTTTCACCTTTAAAAAATCACATATTGCCTTTAAGAGAAATCATATAATTAATTTTTGTTAATTTTAACAAAGTGCAATGAACTGCAATTTATTTAAGAGATGATTATGAATAAGAAATCACTGTATTATAAATTGATAGATGTATTTGTATGTATGTACTGTATGTATATGTATATTTGTTTTTGGAAAATGCTAAACTGCAGCCATCCACAAGCAAAATTGCCCTTAGTCAGTCTCTCTTCCTCTTTGTCTCTTCCTCTTCTTCTTTCATGTTTGTTCGCATCTTTTGACCTCAAACATGTCTACCATGTTTTTTATGGGACAAATGATGCCGAGACTTGTCACCACAGTGTAATTAAAGGTGGGTGAGAGTTGGGGTTAGCAGGTGGCAGGGAATGTGAAGATTCTATCACCACACCTATGCATGAGGTCTTTTTTTTTTTTTTTTTGCCAATTTTATGCGTAATCAAACTTGATAATTGCACAGTATTAATGACCTCATCTAACATGTTGAGCATCATCAACGTCACAAAAAGCAACCTCGACATTAAATGTGTCCGTCAGTGATACACAGCTATGCTTTTCCACTGTTTATATGTGTGAACATGTTTCTTTGTTTGTTTGTTTGTTTTGGATGGGGTAGGTGCGTGCGTGTGCCTACAGAACATAGACTGGTGATTGAGACTGTTTTCTGATGGCAGTGAATACGAAAGAGATTGCCCACAAAGTGTAGATTATAAACTATGCTTAATAACTCTTGGGTTCAGAGTTTCAGATCAAAATCTAAAATATTCTACACAAATGTTGGCTGCTATTAAAGAGAAGACATATTTATATTGTTATATTATCTTAGAAACACTGTAGCCATAAATGTTTATTTCACAATTTTAAGAATACATAATTAAAGTATATTGTGACCTTTTGGAAAATACATTTATTTGCTTTCTTGTTGAGAAGGATGAGAATATTTATGCAACTTCTACTTCTGCCCAGTAAATATAAGACTCCAGCCACTTTGCTAAACCTAGCATAAAACCTAGCTAGCTAGCTTAGCTCTGTCAAAAGAAAAATAATCTTTGTTCCAAGTGTAAAAAGTCTGGTTGTCATTTTTGTTTTTTACGCCAGACTCTTGTAGTGAAAGTAATGAGGTATCTGTCAACTAACAGGGTCAAACTAGCACTTTCCCACTTTATCAGTCTCCGTGCTAAGCCAAGGTAACATCTCATGGCTCTAGCTTCATTTTTGCTGTACAGGAGCAACTGTGGTATTGATCTTCTCATCTAAATCAAAAGAAGAAAGCAAAATTTCCCAAAATGTCCAACTATTCCTTTAAGTTTTCTTTTTCTGTAGTATTTTCTTGCCTTTATTATTTTACCTCATAAAAACAGGAATGCGTTTTAAGATAACGTTACTGTGTGTGTGTGCTTGAAAATGTTTTCTGAAAGCTACATGGGTCTTAGAGTAGAATAATTGTTTTGTTTTTTTTTCATATCTATTGGGGTATAGATTTGACCTCTTTTAACTATAAAATTATTTTTGATTCCACTTCCAGGCCTGTTTATTAACATATGTACTGTATGCTAGCAGTTTGTTTGCTGCTTCACAGGCAACATATATAAAAACTGAATCTGTCTTTTAAAATTAAGTTGTAGTTTGTAACCACTGGTGGTCGCTGTTTCCTCATGTAACTCTGTGTGTGTGTGTGTGTGTGTGTGTGCGTGTGTGTGCGCGTGTGTGTGTGTGTAATAGCTGAAAGCAGCACAAACAGCCCTTCCATCTGTTCAGCTACAAGGCACGTCCCTGTATAACCACACATACAGCAGAGTACGTCCTGTTTGCAGCTGTTTGCAACTGTTGTTTATTGTTTACTTGTAAGTGCTCCTATGCAGCAGATCCACTCTGCTCCGCAGGGACAATCACTCCAGACATAATAAATCAATGATTGATGATCAGATCCTAAGATTTCGCTTGTGACGTTCACACAAGCTGGCGGATCTCAGTGCCTGACAGATGAACAAGAAGCATGATGACAATTCAAAAGTCCAAATGCACAATAGGAAATACTGAGGGAAGCATCAGCTGCGACTGGGTTATTTTTTTTAATCCCGTGATGTGGAACACACACATACTGTCTCTTTTTCTCTCATGTATTCCATCCTCTGCTGAACATCAACATTTGATTATGTGAATACTTTGTAGACTGGTGTGTAACTGGTCTTTTTGTTCATCCCAATGCTGCTACTGTACCTGTGTGCTGTCCATAATGCTTCTTCTATCTGAAGACAACATTCCCATTGCCTCCTCCAGCTGGTGGTTTAATAAAAAAGTGAATGATTAACCAAAACCACAAGTGATGGCTCAGTGTCCTCAATCTACAGCTCTGCTGCTTCTTTACGTTTTTTATGAGGCTTTCGGTACAGTTTAGTCATCATTTATTGAGGAGAGCAGTTCTGCTGGTCTGACTCCGAGTCAGTGACTGCTGCAGCAGCAGAGGTTTGGCCTGTACTGACAAACCATTGCATAGTTATGTTGTTCCACACTGAAGGCAATTTACAGGTTTGTTTGTTTTTGTCAAGGAAGAAATAACACATGCTTCCTCTTACCACGTCATAGTTAGTGCAGTGTTACCAGTATCTTTAGCTGGCTAATGTTAGAAAACTTTATAGAGAGATACTGCTGCAGAACTTTATATGTGTGCCTTAAATTGAGCTTGATAAAAAAGTTATAAAAGATATAAAAGATTTGTTACTTTTGAAAACTTTGGGATCTTTACTAGAATATTAAAAACCAGCTATAGCAGCACACACAGTACATTATGTAATTTACAGTGATTAGCCTACTTGAACTTTGTGTGTGTGTGTGTGTGTGTGTGTGTGTTTGTGTGTGAGAGAACAGCAGCAAAATCTGAACAAACGAACATGGAAATTATGAAAAACTATTTTATTCTACATTATAATGTAATTTTCCCCAATGTTCAGTCTGTAGTAGTACAATTTGTGACAACAAACAAACAAAACATAAATCGATATGCATAAAAACAGAAGATTGCAATAATTCAGAAAATGAAAGGTTGTTAATGTGGATGCATAATGGGCTCCACAATGGATAGAAATCATCTAAAGCTCTGTAACTCATTCCCAGGCTTCAATTAGGTTTTAAGTCTGAGTGACAAACTCCTCTGGTGCTGTAGAAAAATAAACAAAAAATGTGAAGAATTGATAAGAAAGAGGTGGAAAGGTCTATTTACAGTTTTGTAAACCAAGACCATTTTAAAACACTAGCTTAGAAAATAAAAATATCCCCATGGTGTTGATTACAAGATTTTAGTAATGGTATTTAACAGGTCATTCACATATCCCTTCACTGAACAGTTTTATTTTTTACAGGTTTACAGTTTTTCTTTCTTTTTGTAAACTACAATGACAAAGGTCTAAAAAGCTTTTCCTAAAAATGATGCAGTTCACATAGAAGTCAAACAAATGCTTCCACAACCACTGTGGCAGAGCGGATATGCTTACTTTCATATGCATATGCAAATTATGCAAAAGACAGTCCACTGTTTATCAGCAATGTGGCTGCTTCTCATAGCATATCCTAACAAATACAGATTCAAAACACAAATATGTTACTTGTAAAAAAAAAAAAAAAGATAAACTTCTAATATGTTTCTTAATGTCCTACAGGTTTTTATGCAAATAACTGACACAATGGTGACATAAAGTTGCAGCTCACCACATTCACCCTTCTGCACTCCACATCTAGCCAAACCAAAAAGTAGACGGCATATTCCTTTCCCTTTTGTGGCCTTAATAAACAGGCCAGTCCAACACTTAACAAAGGTTAGGAAAGTTAACACTCTGCTCTGGTTATTAAAGAAAGAAAAGCTAAATAAAAACAAAATCAAGTCTCCGTGTTACATTTTCAGGTAGCTCTCTGACTGTTCTGCATACTAACACTGATGCCAGTGATTCCTGGGTTAAAGGCTCTGAAAGCGTATTTTCTTCTCACTAAGTCTTACATAACCACGTTGCTTTGAGATAAAGTTAGTACATAGGCAAAATGCAAGTTTCGTTTTTTTTTTTTGTGTGTGTATGTTCTTCTCACTAGTTTAAAATGAGCAGGGCTCAGTTAGAAGTAGATGATGACACGCGCTTTGTTTGAACTGTCAGGATTTAGCAACACTTCAAATGTAATGTTGCCGGGTTGTTAAGCCACACTAGTCAAGTTGTCAATAATGCAAATATTAGAAGTTGTGCCATTAAACCACTGCAGAAACAGATGGTACAACATGGTAATGAAATTAAAAATGTGTGCCTTTTTTTTTTTTCCTTTCAGTGGCTCCATGGACATACGCAGTCACTTGCTTCATGGATATAAACATCTTATTCCAGTAGGACTTTCCACCAACTAGGTCATCTCAGCCAAACACACAAATGTTTTTTAGGATATTTTGTTTTGAATGGGGGGAGTGCAATAATGAAGGATCTGCATCACAGGAAGCCTGCAAAAAGCATTAACAATGTGCAAAAAGGATGAATCTGATTCAACTATTCTGCTACGCAATGGGCTGTGGTGGCCAATCATGTGTATGCAAGCGCACAATCTAACGTCTTTGACAAATGACAAATCACTGTCATGTGTTTTAGCATTCACTGAAATCAAACCACCAGTCCTGATGAGGCGTTGTTGAGAGTTCAACTCTTAATAGACCATATGTATATGGTTCAAGGGCGTTACGTTGAACAAGCTTGTTTTTTCGTGTTGTTACGTTCAAAGCAGATGCAAAGTCAAGTGCTTCAACTTGGAGATTGTCTGTTTTTTAGGTCTGACAATAAAAATTTTAAACAGTTAAGAACCATTGCTATAATGAAATGATCACTTCACAGTGTTGAGAAGCTCAACAGAAAAATACAGACACACACTTTCCTTCGACATGTTCCCATACCCTCAAGCATGATGGCGACAATTCTGGGTCAGTGATACAAAAAAGAAAGCCCAACAAAACCCCCAAACCAAGGAGATAAACAAAGCAAGCTAACCACAGCTAAAGCCAAGTAGACCTCCTGAACTGTGCTTTACACTGTACCTGCTAAAACGCCAAATTTCTTTGCATACGTTTCCACACCTGACATAATACTTTCAAACATCTCCAAGTTTTGTTACTGGTCAAAACTATCTTGTAATGTACATTCTCCGTGTCTGAATCTGTTAAATGCAATAATCATTCATCTTCATCCTTCATCCCCCCCCCCAAAGAAAACAAGCTGGAAAAAAATACTGTGTTTTAGCAGTTTGTGGCGTGAATTCATAAGTTCACTACACTGCAAAAGCCATTTGCCTGATAGCTAGAGTATTTATAAAAACACTTCTGTAGTTCAGGGTTGTCATAGAGACGATCAGCTTAAAGTACTTAAAGTAAGGTTACAGTACTCTGCCCTCATTGTTGCTTGGTAACAAAATATCAGCATCAGCAACATCTTCTCGCAACCATACATCATACAAAAACAAAAATCTGATTATTGATCGGTTAAACTTCAGCTTGTGCTTCAGTGTTCCTGTGCTTCCATTGAGTACAGCGGATCCCTAGCTTACTGTCACTCAGGATGCTACAGCCTGTGAGTGAGTCTACTTTGGCAGGTACACACACAGAAACGCACAAACTCACATTCAAATGAGAACAAATTTCTCCTCTATAATGACAAGAAAACTGACAGATGGAAAGAAAACAGCTGAAAAACTGGATGTGGTTCCCATGTTGCATTAAAAATATGGTTTTGACAAAGTATGTGCATCGTGTGTGTGTTGATTTTAAAAAACGACCATATCTGATGGAGTTAAGAGTCAGCATATTAAACATTATGAAAAATAGTGTTTGATGTTTACTCAAGTTGTGTTTTGTCTGTCGGATGAAGAAGAAATAAAATTAAACAATTAGATTTTTAAAATAAAAAACAACAGTTGGGTTTTGACGTTTAAGAACGGATGCAGTCTTCTGACAGTCATATGATCGCTCTCACTACTGGTCCTTTATACTACAGAGATCTCCAAAGTCTGTGTGTGTGTGTGTGTGTGTGTGTGTGTGTGTGTGTGTGTGTGTGTGTGTTTGTGTGTGTACATGTAGTATTGCACACTTTGTGTTCTGTTATTAATTCTGAACAGATACAGTTGACACCGTCAGTCTACAGTCAATAATCGATAATAACTACCTGATAACTTGCAAATTTATCTGAGTTAGTGACGTTTGATTGATGAGTAATTTTATCTACTCAAAATCTAAATTCAACACAAACTGTGCAAAAAGTGAAGGAGTCTGAATACTCTAAACGAGTCACCGTATTCACACACGCAGACACACACACTGGAGATGTTCTTCCTTCCAATCTCACCTTCAGAGAGATTACTACCTGACTATACTGGAAAACATAAGAATGCAGGAATGGGAACTTGGTTCATCTTCATGTCCAGCTTATTACTCCTCCTCCTCTTCTTCCTCCTCCTCCTCTTCATCATCATCCTCATCGTGGCAGTGGGTGATCTCCTGGGGAGTCTGGGGGAACAAGTTGGGAGGTTTGATCTCACTGAAGGAGCGGGTCAGCTGGTTGCGTTTGCACTCAAGGTCCTTGCAGTCGCTGCACTGGGTGCGGTTGCGTGTGGCAAGCGGGGACTCTGTGTCGATGTCTACGTGGGTGTGTTCCACTGTTGATTCATGGGGCATCTAAGGAGAGGAGGAAGGAAAAAATCTGATAAAACATATGGCAAAACTGGAATAACCTGCTCCTTATTTAAGCAGCGTGTTTCAGCGGAGGGTTTTCGTCAGGGTGTTTTGGAGAATGAGTTAAATCAATACGTACTAGTGGTGGGTATAGATAAATTTTTTTAATCTAGATTAATCTCACTGTAATCTTGGAATTAATCTAGATTAATCTAGATTAAAATGGCTCATTTGAAT
>JAUYWH010000001.1:18711114-18722861 GCA_034779795.1 Ctenopoma multispine
CCCCCCCCCCCCCCCCCCCCCCCCCCCCCCCCCCCCCCCCCCCCCCCCCCCCCCCCCCCCCCCCAAGGTTAAAGGTTACTTTACTCACTTGTAGAGCTCAGCCAAGAAAATGTCCAGACCTTGCAGTTCTTCAAATAACGCTAGAAAACACAAGAGAAGTGTGAATCTGTGCGATCTCTGATCAGGTGCAGGAGTTACAGTAAGTGTACAGTGTAGCTGCTTTTTACTGACTGGAGCCCTTAGAAACAAATGTACATCGAGTCAAGCTGATATTTCAACATGTCTCTCATGTGTCTCTGTGTGTTGTTCGTTTGTCTCACAGCTCTTGTCCGTCCACACGTGCAGCTCCTGCGCCAGCTCAGGTATAACCAGGAATGTCCTCCAGCCTTGACGTTTCTTGGACTTCAGGATGTCTCCAAAAATATGGTCACCAATATACACTATGTCCTTCCCTTTGGCCCCCAGCAAGTCGCACACAATGTCTGACGAACCTGAAGGAAATAATCATGAAATAATCACAACCGCCCCAGAAATGTAACACTGTATCAAAGAATGAACAACTGAAAGGAAATGAAGTCTTGCCTCCAGAGTACACGATGCCATGTTGCAGAGGTCCTGTGTAGGTTCCTATCTTTAGACGTCCTGTGGTCTGAAATCAAACATACATTAGATTGCTAAAGGGAATGTTAAGTTAAGCAAAATTAAGGAAAGCACAGCATGTTTCATGGACATGAATGAAATCCTATGCTAGAACACGCTGAAACTAATTTAAGACTAAGGAATAAGTTAGCCCCAGATAGTCTTTCTTTGCTGAGTGGCAGAAAAGAGATTCCAAACAACAAGTTTGGACTAAACTTGGTGTGTTTCTATCTCTTTCTCTTTCTTTTATACTTTAGATAAAGCTGGCAATGCACAGTGCATAATGAGAACAGAGACTGCATATTTTGTTTCCAATCAAACACTGAAATTAATTTGCAAACATATCTTTTCAGGAAAAGGATGAATAATTAAAGCAATGTCAACTCTGAAAGTGGCAGATTTTATGCAAACTCACCGTATCGACTTGTCTGAGCACCGTACCCTCACCAAAGAACAGCGGCTTCCTTGCATCCACCAGGATCAGATCAAAGTAGGACTGCCAGGGTCTGTGGGAGGTACCAGGCTGTGCAGACACACAGAAAAAAGTCACACTTATACAGTATGAAGATAAATGGACGCCCTTCACCTACATATTCAACACATTGCTCAAAAGGAAGTGGAAAAAAATATGTTTTACCTTAGGGCCATGGGGGAAGTCAAACAGATAGGTCATGATTTTCTGTGAGAACACAACACACAGAATTACAGTCAAGTTAAAGGCAGCAATGTTTTGACCTTATACGTACATCAGCTAGTGCTGGTAGTCTAGTAGAAACGTCTTAGCTCTACCTGAATGACCTAATGAATGTTTTTCTCCTAAACAGTGAGGCTTCAACTGCACATATACTATACTCACATCAGTGTATTTGTAGTCACTGTTGGTTGCCAAGAAAACCTTGGCTACTTCATTCATTCGGCTGAGGAGAAGAGGCAGTTTCCCCTGGTGGGAACAGAGAATGAGAAGAGAGAGAAAAAAAAGACTGAAGTTCAATGCGTCTTTACAAACCAGCCTCAAGAATGTCAGACACTGTGTGTGCGTGTGTGTGTGTTCTCTAACACAGTACACTAACTACTTACATCTTTCACTACATACTTCTCCAAGTTCTCAACTGTCTTCTCCTTCAGAGTCCCCTGTGTGTGAGAGCGAAGAGTTGGATTTAACAATGAACATTTTAAATGAATTACACAGTTTGCACAAATAACACCGTCTGAGGTTAAAACGATTCATACGAAGTCAGCTTGTTGCATAACACTTTAATAACAGTAATCAGTGACTGGTCTAACAGATACACTGTTTAGCTGTGGTTTATACAGGATGTTTAATTGGAGATACAGCAGTAGTAGCAAAGTGCCCTCTGAACAGCTCCAGAGGGCATCTATGGTCTACTGCCAAGATCCACTTGAGCTATGTAATGTGACAAACTGTGTCCATGTTATCTGAATTTCTACCAAATGTGCTGGCAGATGAATCCCAGCATCTTTTCACTGTTGATTTCAGTCAAACGTAGGTGAGTCTGCCTGTTATTTTCTGATTATTTATACTTGATTATACTTTATTATTTGAACTCTGCTGCAGACTAAAACACTTCCACAGGATTAGGTGTAACCCCAGTTACAGTTGTCAGCATGTGAGTACAGGCATTTTCTCAGAAAGCATCAGAAAGAGGAAAGGTGTTAGACCTGATCAAACTAGATAAAGTTAGTGAGTTTAATGACTGCCATCAGGGGTGATTCACCTTGAAGTGGACCCAGTCGACGGCATCGCGGACGTCCTGGAACATGCTCTTGTAGGACATGAAGAGGTCTCCATCTTTGAAGCCAGTTTCACAGCTGGGGGAGAGGAGCAGAGACACACACGTACACAGCCGTTGCACAGGCCACATCTTTACAGAAGGTTTTAAGAAGATGACATTTGTTTTTTGTTTGCTTTTAAATGGGATAGCCTTCCCTTGTTGGAGGGGTCCCCAGCCAAACAGGAAAGCATTCTCCCCCTAAAAGACCAACAACCAGGTTTCAGAGGACAAAGGACATGCAGCCATTCCAGATTACATTCTCAACAAATTTACAGACTATTATTATAGCTCCTTATAGTAACAGATTATGTCTTAGTTACGTAAAGATTTCATTATTTGTAAATAGTTAGTGAAAACAGTTTTTATCCCTATCACATTCTGGTAAGAATCCATGCTTTTCTACAATTAGTACTGGCAGAGATCAATTAATTATTGTTACAGAAAAAGTCAAAGGTTTTCTGACAGAACGTCATTTAATTTCCATTTTAAAATAATTAGCTGAGTTTAGCATTCGAGACATCGGCACCCTCCCATGCTGTAGGGTTTGCTCTTGACCCAGTTTGGCTTGCAACTGTCTTTGTGTCACCATGCGGTGCCCAGAAACTTGTTGTATGACAAATCGTGTGACTGAGAGTTTTTTACCTTGTGTATCTGTCACAGTTAGAGAAGAAATCCACTAGGCAAGCAAAGAGGTAGGTCTCTGTAAAAAAAAAAAAAAAAACATAGTGAAAAGCTAATGTCAGTATTCTGAAGTTAATCTCTTTAACCTTCCATCTTTATAAATAATTGTTAGCATAAGATCTTACTCATTTTTTTCTCTACAACAGTCCCGTGGTATTTTCCTCAGCGTTAGAGGACCTTACCTGGCAGGTTGAAGAGTGTGTTAAGGATATAAAAGCGCTCTGTATCATCTCTCTGGATGAACTTGTTTGGGTAACGTTCACGGATCTCAGGACTGGAAAAAGTGAAAACACAAGACATAGACTTAATGAAGACAATAATTAAACATGACACAAAGTATAATTTATTATCACTCACCCTCGGAGGAAGTGAAATCCATGCACACAGACCAGGATATTACCATATGCATCAACCTTCAATAGGTTTCCATACATGGTGTCAAACACAAGGCCCCTGAAAGCAGCAGAAGAGAGAAACAACTGTCTATGTCTACCATAGTTATTTTCTTTGTATATTTCCCCTCACCAAATAAATTCAGCATACAAATTTAAATAAGTAATGAGTGGTGCTGCGGGGTGTACCGGTTCATCCCAAAAACGTTTTTTATTTTTGTTATGATATCGATTTTTCTTACACCGCACCACTACTGTCACCGCCATCATGCGACATGATGTAAGCGCTGTGATTGGTCTGACCTGGTGGGAAACGATGGGTCGTAGACGAAGCTGAGCAGCTCCTGAGGATAGCCAATAGAAACCAGACGCTCCACTGTGAGCTCAAAGCCCAGCGACTCATACTCTGGTGACTTGTAAACTAGAAATTTAAAAACAAACAAACACGTAAACAGTTTATCCATTTTCAACTTACTATAAGATAACAATACACATTGTGCTACAGTGTACGTTATGTTACTGTAAACTGAATTAGAGCTGAGTATCTCATTATCAATTAGTTGATGTCAAACAATTAATCTACAAACATTTTGATAATCAAATAATACATATATCTTAATTATTCATCAAGCTAAATTCATTCATAAAAGGATTTTCTGATTGCAGCCATTCAGCTTTTTTTCCTTCATAAACCCAAAATCTTTGGGCTTTGAAGAATTTAATGGTGATTTGTTTTACAGTTTTCTTAAAGTAATACATCTAAAAAGTAGCCAACATATTATTATTATTTTATAATGAAAATAAGTGTTAGTTAAGCCCTAAGCTAACTATCAGCTATTAAACTGGGCAGAGCATGTGTCACATGTGTAAAGTTTACGTATATAACACTGTAGTATGTATGTAGGTAGTTGAGGAACGTGACCTGTGGGTGTAATGAGGTTTGCATAGCAAACTCATTAGAGCTGCCATAAAGTTAGCAGAGCTCACTCATGATACACTGTATGACACGTATATGTGACTTTTATAAGGCTTCTTATTTTGATAACAACGTGTTCTCACTCTACAGTGACACCCCCCCTCCCCCCTCCCCTCCCAATCGCACTGCCCTTCTCTCTGCTCGCGATCACAAGTCTGGATGTTCTGGCTGCAAATCCACAAAGAAATAGGATCAGGTGTGAAAATGCTAAATTGCTGAACTTTCAGCAGTAGCTCTAATAATCCCCGCTGAGACTGAGCCCCCGCTCTCTTACTTGTAGTGCCACATATCTACCCCAGGGCCAAACCAAAATGAAGATGGGGTTGGACTTTCAAATAAAAACACAGACTGGTGCTAGGCTAACAAAAGGCTGGCAGAGGATTAAAATGCTATTTGACACTGGGAAAAGAATATGTCAGATGTTATAAATACAAAATGGAGAATGTGCTTGTGTTGTTGCTTGTTTTCTACACTCCCAGTGGGCTCGTGGGAGGCCCCTGGAGGGGAAGAAATATTGGCTGATAATGCTTGGACAGGACAGTTAGTGGGGGAACTACACTCTAGGACAAACAGGAAAACATCTGTGTCCTACTCTGAAAAAGCATCAGTGTGCAGTTGTGTCTAATACTGGGCTGTACACAGGAGCATAATTAGCATGTACTGAGTTACAGGAAAACCATGGGTTCAGTTAAGCTTTAACCTTTTGTTGACACTCCTACTCTGTGAGTCGGTTTCTGCATTATAGTCACGTAACATCTTGTAGTTCAGCCCTGCCCTCCCTTACCCCCCTGCTGTGGTCGCCCAGCAAACTGGGGTTTTGGGCCCTCAGCCCAGATCAGTAGCATACACCAACTAAACTGCCTTTCCTCCTCCCCTCCTCGTTTACTTGTCATATTCCTCTTGAAGCTCTGAGTCTCTACAAAGAAAACTATTTTAAGAGCAGTTTCCCCTCTCTGTCACCTTTGCTATCATCACTCTCTCTGTGGTTTACTGGTCCTTCCATCCACACGAACAAATGAAATCGCATCTCTGCGTTATGTAGTCTGGGTTAAACACATTGGGATCAAGCAGTTATTTTGTTACCTAATAATTAGACAAGACTACTGTAAAGTTTTATCGGTCACAGAGACTAATTATTCTACTATGGTGACTCAGATGAAAAGAACTACATTTAGGATCAAAACAGTCCATCAAACTTTGCTTAGAAGCCATATCATGTTATTTATAGTTAAATACACTTGGAAACTGGGATTCAAACCATGTGTTGTTTGACTTCCACCTGTGGCCAGTAGGAACCAGGAATCGAACCTGTGGCTCGTGGCCAACTGCTCGACCTACTGATCACAGTGCAGCACAGAAATATGTGAGCCCTGAGCTCCAGCCGCTTCAAACCAGTGAAAAAAAGAAAAGCAGAAGCACAAAACACAAAAATTCTCTCATGTGAAATAAGCAAACTTCAACAGACCTTGACAAACACTGTGGAATACAACGGTGACCATAATTGCAAAGACACCCTTCCCAGAGAAATTACTTTAATTAGTATAAAACCACTTTACTTCTGAACGACGTGAAAAACAACCCCCCCCCTTTGAAACTCCACACAGACACATGACTCCGCGGCCTGCAGTGTATCCTTTTCACAAGAAATTCTAAACGCCCCTCACTATTTCAGATGTTTGAATGCTTGAGCAGTACTCTGTAGAGTGACTTGTAGATCCTATTTTCCATGAAGGCCGCCCTGCAGGCTACAGTCATGGAAAGTCCCATATTTTAGTAAATAATGCTGTCAGATGTTAATGGAAGACTTGTGTTTAGAGCATTTGTGTGATGGTTGTGACGGTTGTCTGCTGTGTCCTTGAGTTTCTTGCATCACTGTTTCATATGGGTCCTTGCTCCCCCGCTGCGAGCCCGTTCACATACTTCTCGTGCTGTCAGTATGCTTACATACATGCAAACACGCATGTTGACACACACATTCATACCAGTCTACTTAGAGCTGAGGCAAGAAATGGGCTCAGCTCCAAAGCTCCGTCACCTTGTATCCGCGATGAGGCTGTTGCCAGATAATAATACCGCCACTGCTCTAACTTCTGAGATGTGTGGCGTCTTTAGAGTCCAGGTCACTTCAGAACTACGTGTAACACACACCCTTGACACACAAGGTAAACATCCTGCACTCTGCTACTAATAGACCACTAAATCCAAATCATATTAAGTTTCTCCCACAGCGACTTTATCTGAACCATGTCAGATCTATCAAATCTATGTTAGAGGACAACACCTGAACTGTCTTAATTTATCTGTGGCCACTAATATGCAAATGTAGGCCTTTGTCACAGATTGACACAATCAAGCCTATTGTGGAAAAACGAGAAAACTTAAGTACAGCCTCAGGGACCTACATTCCAGCCAAGAGTCTGCTGAAAATCTAGGACAAAACTGTGCGTATCCCTCAATGCAATCTGGGACTAAATGTGTGCTTGAGTAACATTTTCTGCAGCCTGTTACGTGCGGTCTTTAGCAACACAAAGAACAGATGAGGCAACGTTGCCTAATGCAATGTTGATTTAGTTCACAAAACCTTACAAATGTGTGATATTTGTGAATGTAACAGCTGTAGATGTTTCAACACAAGTGACTTACAGTTAAGTTTAACCTTGGACTTTTGTACGTTATGTTTGCAGCCAGTTTCCAAGACAGTGTCTTACGCTGTGTTCTTCTAACCTTCTTACACAGATATCAAGCTGAACAAACACATTGCTCAAAAGACGTTTAATAAGGTTTATACTTTTGTATATTTTTGTAATTCCATTGGGAAAAAAACATAGACATGAATATCTATTTATACTTATTTATAGCCAACATGTTCTATATAGCTAAAAATCAGGGTGAATCATCATCATATAATCATCTGCTGATTATACATTATAACTATCGTCCACAGTAATTGAAGACATTAAAAGTCTGAACAGTCTAATTTAGTCTTGGTTATTTCATTTCAAAGACTTGTGTTGCTGTTTTTGCCCTTTCTCAGTTGGATATAAAATGATGTCACATACACAGTACTACTCAAATAAGGATGTAGCAACACTAGAATCAATATGTGATGACCGTTTTGGTGTTGGCTGCTTAAGTTAGTGGCACTGTCAGTCAAATCTAGTCTCTTGGGTTTTTTTATGATTATTTACATCAAATAAACACTAAGAATAGCTTTCTTTGTATTTCTATTGTATATAATAAAAAAGCAAATCCTCAAAGCACTTTGCACTTCTGAACTGCCTTTAGCACCCCTAGAAACAAACACCTCAGTTTGGCAGAGTTGCTGTGGTTAAGCAGCAGCCATTCTCACTCATTCTTGATTGATTCGCCATTTCTGTGGTCAAAACCTGAACACACGCCAAAGATACATGATAGCCTTGCTTCCAGCTAAGCTATTTAAACTTGGTTATGAGCTCCCATAAAGAGAGCCATGTCAACAGCTGAGCGTTTGTAAAATCTTCTGCGCTCTGAAAAGGGGTGGGGGGTGGGGGTTGTAGAGCCTGAGAGGAACAACGAGTGATCCCCATTCTCAGAGGAGACATCAATGGTGAACTCAACAAACAAACGTGACCTGTTTTTCAAAGTGAGGGTAGATTTATTTATAGAGGTGGACAGACCAAAAACTGAAGCTGAGTCACAGAAGAAGGCAGTGTGAAGACAATCAGGATATTTTTGGCCCCGTTACTGGTCAGTAGGAAAAAGACTGAGAGTGTATGTCAGGGAGCTATGTTTGGTATGGAAAAAGCCTGAAAAAACTTTTATTCTCAGACTATTATAGAGTGCTCCCTTTATTACTGGCACTGACCTGAATAATAGTTTGTGGGCAGCAAGCAGCAATTATGGGGGATAGTAAGGTAAGAGAAAATAGAGATGACTGGATATAGACTTTCACATTCAACAGAACACACAAAGGACATTTACAAACATTCATTTTTAACTTCTAAATTTACTCTGACATTCACAAACGATTCTGACTAATGCATCTTTTCTGATATTCTCCTTGCAACTGCACTTCTCTACATGCATATGTACTGTACTTTATCTCCACTCTGTGCGGCTTTAACAAGTGACACATGCTCATTTCAGTCAGCATTATTAACATGACAACAGGAAGGACAATTCATGTAAACTCAGGGGCTGCTATGTAACCCTGACATCCTGCATACCAAAACTCTGAAAGTGAAAACAGTATGTGTGGGGCTGGGACTAACTAGAGTTTCATTTGCCAATCAGATTTAAAAATAAATATTTATCCTGTTAACTGTGAAAAAATACTGACACATGTCTACCACTATCAGAAACTGATTATAAAACATTTAAAACCTCACAGTTATGAGACTGAAAGCAAACACACATTTAGCATTCACTGCCCAATCAATGACTGTATTGATTACTTAATTATCCAAACTGTTCTCAAATTCCTGCTGATCAACAAAACAATAAATCAAGTGTTTTGTTTCATAGTGTCATAGTGGTGATAAGTTAGGTGAATGTGTATCAGCTTACCTGCTAAAGTGTAATCCATGTCAAAGCCAAAGCACTTAATCTTCTCCATCGCCAAGCTTCTGTTGACAAACACTCTGGAGAAAACAAGTAAAGACAAATGCATTAGTTGTAATGCAATCACTGGCAACTGAAAGAGGTTTTTTTTTAAGCAGATTCAAGATGAGGAACTATTCTAAGGGGAAAATCTTTCCTTGACCTGTTTAACACGTTGACTAATCCTACTATAAGACAAACAGTGGTTTGTATTGTAGTATGGTTATCTAGCAGACACAAGTAGCAGATAATGTGACTGGTAATGTGCAGCAAAATTACACAGCATCAAGTGTGCTTTGTTCATATTTTCAGATGATACAACATTTTGTCTTCTTTTGTTAATGTGCTGATTCAGCCTTTTCAACAATTACATTTTAACTTGTTTTGAGCAAACGTCAGACATAAAAACCAAGGTATGTGTCATTTGCTCCCCTAAATTTGCCTAAATGATATAGCTGACAGTATTACACATAAAATTTGTTTCGGTCAAAGTGTTACGTGTCTTGTTAGACTGCATGCTTTGAGTGAAGCTGTTAAACAGATTGTAAAATAAACATTAACCGTCCAAAGAAACTCTCCACAGACGTAAGTTTAAATGTGACAATCACCCAGAAAACAGCCACGCACTGCTAGAGTAACTTTAACTGCTGGCACAAACCTACGTAACCTATATTCAACATCTGTGACTGAGCTGAATGTGTAGCAGTATCCACAGGTATCTCCACACAAGTCAATATTTAGGTATGCTAGAAAGAGATGAAAACCAGATAAGATCAAATCAAAAATGTTACATCACACAGTTTGCACAATAATGTGGTAAACAAGCCTGAAATTCAAACATCTGACACCGACCAACTTAATCAAAATGACAATGACCCCCTTGTCTTCGCCAATATCTGAATCATTTGTGAAATACCTGGAAGCAGATCCATAGTGAACAAGTTCCCATTTCGATCTATGTCCAGCAGACGACTGGCGATGCATTCTGTGAGAAATTAAACTGCAGTTTGACTGGTCTGACCTGCGCCAGCAACACAGACCAGCTACAGTATGGTCCACAAACAATGCCCCCCCCCCCCTCCCCCTATCTGCTTTCTTGTCATTCAGAAATTTTCTGACTTGTTGCAAAAATGATTGTGGCCATTCTGCGTCATTCTCTGTTGTTGTGTGCTGTCAGTCAGGGTTGTTGTTGTTGTTGTGCAGCGTGGTGTTTGTGGGCCCTCAAAGACATCCAGAACAATCACAAGTCAGGTAGAATCAAGCGCGGCCCAGCCCCAAGCGACAGCTGCTCACATCACCATACAGTAGTAACAGGCCTAACATTTCTTCACTAATCATTTGAATTTAATATGTATTAATTTGTCTTTAAAAAGTAAAAAAAGGTTAACAATTTCTGACAGCGTAAGATAGTGTTGATCAACCAATCTTCATTTACCGATCTTTACTTTACTTAACTAATAAAAACCAGGAAATATCCACATTTGACAGACAGAGAAAGGAATGTTTTGTTTAAAAGCCTCTTATCAATTATCAAAATACTGTCAACTTCAAATTACGTCTATAAGGTTTTTTTAACGAATCACGTGGCAACAACAGGTTTTATCATTTTATATTTTGTCATATGTGAATGTGAACAAAGAAACACCTGTTTGTGAAATGTAATGACTTCAAAAAAATGTTTAAAGTTAAATATCGCCACATTTATGGCACTTAAATAAGTAACTAATCTAGGGTTTACTAATTCAAAAATAAAATTCAAACATCCAATAAAAAACCACGTTGCTCTAAATTGGGCATTTTTAGAGTTAATTATTCAAGTCAAACAATGTGAACGTGCCAAGAATTAGCAAATACGTCCTTTATATGATCCAAGAGAGTGAGTTTAAATTTGGACTTTAAAATCCAAACATTAGAGTTTTTAGATATATTAACTCATAACAAACACAATAAAATGATATTTAGAGTTTTTTCCATTAAATCTTTTGGGGCACTACTTTTTTCCACAGCCTATTTAAAGTTTAGGGACCCATGAACAACCACAAATAAAGTACATATTTACTGTCAACATATCTCGGCACTGAGTGGGCATAAGCCTTTTCTAGTGAAGGATTTCAATCTAAATGTTTTGTTTTGTTATACTGTTGTCATTTCACATGGGACCTCTTGCTGCATGCCTGTGGGAGGTGCAGTAAAGGACAGTCATAAATGATGACTTGAGTAGGATCGTGCTTCACCCATACTGACAATAGATGGGTTTAGGTGGGAGTGATAACTGTAGTCAGCCTTGATTTTGGTGCTGCTGACGACCGTATTGCTTCAAATAGCCCACATGGGCCACACCTACTAAAGAATCCCTTATGACTTTTACTTTGAGTGCAGCTGTGCAACAATGTGCCAGATTTTTTCCACTGTGCCCTTATCTCATACAGATAGTGATTCGATTCTCTGTGACAGAAGGTTTATCTGTGCCGGGCAGAGCTGTCAGCCTCATGCTATGTGATACACAGCTCTGCCTATCAGACTGCACTGTTTCAGCTGAGCTCTTACATTAAAGGAATGGTCTTTATCTATGAGACGTCAGATCTGTTATAGAGTGTGTGTGATTCAGTCAGTACAGCACACACACACACACACACACACACACACACACACACACACACACACACACACACACACACACACACACAC
>JAUYWH010000001.1:18725180-18743884 GCA_034779795.1 Ctenopoma multispine
ATGGGGGGGGTCAACAAAGGCTTCAGCATGTTTAGTTGTTGCATTGCACTGATGATTGCAAACAGGAACACAACTATCAGCATTAAGACCTATTTCCAGCTATTTTACTGTTTTTTTCTAATTCAGTCACTTTGGCCCACTGTGTAAACTGGGTGCAGTGAGGTATCAAGGAAGCTGTGGGTTGGAAAAAAAAAATCCCAGCTAACATTTAGAAAACTACACAAACACCAGTAAAGAAGTTAAACCTAACTTGTGACAGGCTTTGTTTGTTGAGAGAGAGAGAGAGAGAGAGAGAGAGAGAGAGCGCGCAGGGTCGACGTCTGCTGCAACAATACACGTAGTGTTAACTGTCACCCAATTTCAGATTGTATTTAATGTTTAAGTGTTAGCTTTGGTTGTAATATTATCAGCAGCTACCTTTAGAGAATAACGTTAGACTGCTAAAGAAATATGTACAAGCTAATATCAACCTAGACCACAGAGTCAACAAACACACAAACAACGAGCATTATTTGCTGAACTGTAAATGCTAGCTAACCCCCGACTCAAACAGCCTCTAGCCTGACCTGCTTTGTTTGTTTATGTATTTGATAAGAAAGACAGGGCAAAGCTAAAGCGTTAGCTGGCTCTGGTGTAAAAACAGACCATCCACACACCGTCTGTGCAGATTTCAGAGCGTTTAGCTGTGGCTGGATTGTCACTGTACTCACCTCCCGAGTTCCTGTATAGAAACAACTGCACCGTCAGTGAGTCTGAGCATGCGCCGTGAGCGGGCTAAAAGTCGGAGAACAATCTCTGACGCGTGTGTTCGTGTGTGTCTGTATGTGTGTGTTTTCGCAGAAAGCTGCAGTAGAAGCGGTGATGTGCGCACGGTAGAGCGAGGCAGCGGACGAGTGTTCCTGCTCTCGGCTGTCTTCTCTGTCTCTTTCTCCTACCAGCTGTTGTTATGAGACCTTCATGGAGGGGCGGTGCTTCCCCCTGTCCGTCATGAGGAGGCGGGACTGTAGGCGCAGACACGTGACCCCACAGTCCTCTGCATCTGTAATCTGATGAGTACATCAAGGTACAGAGACTGAACTGTATCTGGTCATCTTGTTGCAAGAAATAATGAGCTATGAGTTGAACTGCAGCGGTGCAAAGAGTCACTGTAATAGAAGACAAACGCACTTAAAGGCTGAGATAACAGGCCTAGGCTATGAGACAGAACTGAAAACCACAAATGCATGATGCATCAGTCCCCTGGTGACAATACATTAAACTGTTTAACTGCACAAAAATATCCAAGACATTTGTACTGTCTATATATAACATATGTAATGCCCAGTAAACCAAAAGTCCTGCCTTCAAAATCATATAACAATAAAAAAATACATCGTACATAACTGCTAAATGTATTGAAAGTAAACGCCAGAAGTAAAAGTACTATTTACTATACACATGTGGGCATGTGTATGCAAATGTGAACATTGTGTGTGTATATTACCAATTTATTTATAAATTGTTTATTTAAATCTGTTTTTTGTTTATTTGTATTTGATTGCACCTCATATTTGTCATATTTTAGTAAGTGTGCAGGACTTTGTAACTGTGTTTTAAACTACGTTGATATAAAAAATGTATTATTATTGTTGTTATTAAATAAGAATCAAGTTAACAATGCTATTGGTGTTATCATCAGCAGTATAGTGTTTTTATAGACTTATCTTTTTTTAAATCTAAGGTCAATTATATCTATCAAGTAAATGTAATAAAGTAACATAGGCTACAATATTTCACAAATACAAGTACAAAAAAGAACAAATAGAAAATAGAAGAATGAAAATTCTTAGGTATAAGTACGTCAAAATAGAACTTGAGTAAACATACTTAGTAGCTTTCCACCACATGATGGAGTTATACAATTACAGTAAGCCACTGAGTAAGAATGCAGTTCACGGGTCTCTACACAGTGACACATTCTTCGCTCTGGAATGAGCCAATACCTGTGAAGTTCGTGAAGTGCATTTCATTTGAGGGAATATTCTGTGTAGACACTGTCATTATCTCACAGTCGTGAGACTGTACAGTGTTTAACAAGGTTACGAGTCTGTTTACTCCAAGGATCTGAAAAACCCCAGACACACTCAAACCTCAAAGTCAGTACTTTGACCTCAGCCATTGTTTCATTTCATTTTTCAGGAGTACAATGCCAATGTATTGTGTCATGTGTGTCACTGTCCAAACATAAAGGTGCTCATGGGTATACAGGGCTTTGTATACTTCAAGACAGCCAGTAGTACCCAGTATTCACACATTTATTTGCAGTGTCCAGCAATTTGACAGCAGGGGGCAGCAAAGGTCTGTGAGTGACATTGTCTAGAAATAGAAACCTGATCATGACGACTGAGTCAATCAAACTTCACAGTACCTTTCTACAAACTGCACTTTTATAAAGTACATCATCTCTATCCTGCCTAAAATCTCTCACGTGCAGTTGTATCAGTGACTTTATGTGACTTTGAATTTACTATTTAAATTCTTAGTATCTAATATTTGATCTCAGTTACAGATAGGTTGACTGTACACTAAAGGTTCCCTTCAAATATATGAAAGCTAAATATTTGGTTCTTTGGTACATTTCAGTATTTCAGCATCAAACACTGGCCCATCACCACTGCGTCCATCTGCTCAACACAAAGAACAAAACTGCGAACAAAATGATGCATAAAACGAATGATGTAGACTAACTATTTATGAATTTATACTCCGCACAATGTTGAAAATCAGCACTGATTTGATGAGCACAATGCATCGGAAGTACAAACGGACATTAATTAGTGATCGGGCGGTCCCCCTATAAAAAGGAGACGCGCCCAGTGCTCTGCTCTGTCTCCACACAAGCCAAGATGAGCTACGGATCTGAAGTCTTTTCCTCCTCCTCCTACCGGAGGATTTTCGGGGATTCTCCCCGTTATGCGTCCTCTCCTTCGCGCACGGCGATGAACATGTCCTCACGTGGAGGCTACCGGTCCTCTTCTGCATCCCGGAGCAATTTACCACCTCTGGGCTCGTACAGCAGAAAGTCCGGCCGCTCCTTCTCGTCTATGCCCCTGGAGACCTTCGACCTGACACAGAGCAGCGTCCTCAACAATGAGTTCAAAATCATCCGCACCAATGAAAAGGAGCAAATGCAAGGTCTTAATGACCGGTTTGCAATGTTTATCGAGAAAGTGCGCAACTTGGAGCAGCACAACAAAGTGCTGGAGACGGAGTTGATTGCTTTGCGCCAGCGGCAGGCCGAGCCGTCCCGCCTGTCTGAGCTCTACCAACAAGAGATCCGAGAGCTGCGCTCCCAGCTCGATGAATTGAACGGGGAGAAGTCCCAGCTCATGATCGAGAGGGATAATATTGAAGACGATCTGCAGAAAGTCAGGGGGAAATATGAAGAGGAGTTCCGTGCCCGCGAAGAGGCGGAGGCTACCCTTAAGGCTTTCAAAAAAGATGTGGATGATGCCACCATGGTGCGCCTGGACCTGGAGAAGAAGGTAGAATCCCTCCTGGACGAGATCAACTTCCTGAGGAAGGTGCACGAAGAAGAGGTGGCTGAGCTGACAGACATGATCCAGGCTGCCCAGGTGTCTGTGGAGATGGAGGTGTCAAAGCCGGATCTCACCTCCGCCCTCAAAGAGATCCGTGGCCAGTACGAGTCTATGGCGTCCAAGAACCTGCAGTCCGCCGAGGAGTGGTACAAGACCAAGTTTGCGGACCTGTCTGATCAGGCCAACCGGAGCAACGAGGCCATCCGCGCCAGCAGAGAGGAGATGAACGAGTTCAGGAGGCAGCTGCAGTCAAAGACGATCGAGATAGAGAGTCTGAGGGGAACCAACGAGTCTATGGAAAAGCAGCTGCGGGAGATGGAGGACAGGCACAATGTGGAGATCGGAAACTACCAGGTAATTAATTTATAATGACTTTCTAACTCCTTATAAACAGATAAACACATTATAGACGATGTGTCATATACGTTTACGTATCTACCTTGAAATGGGAACAATGTTGTTAAAAAGAAATACAGCCTGAATGTTAGAGAAAGGATGAAATGACGAACATCAGTTGCAGTTCGGGCTCTGTCCGTGGTGCTGAAACTCATTCCGCTGGGACAGTGCGCTCGGCAGCTGCACTGACAACGCCCACTCAGTAGAAAAGCTCTAAATGACTAACATCATACAGGTGCTTACACACATTTTGCTCTTACGCGACTCTAATATCCAGCTGTTTCATTCTCATGCCTCTTATTAAGAAACTAAACTTACTTCTTATTTTATATATTAAAACATTGATCTCTGGCCTGTTTCCCTCAGGAAAGCATGGCAGAGCTGGAGAACGAGCTGAGGACCACTAAGAGCGAGATGGCTCGTCACCTGAGGGAGTACCAGGATCTGCTGAATGTCAAGATGGCACTGGATATTGAAATAGCTGCCTACAGGTATTTTCTGTATATCTCTCCCTTGTTAAATGTCTGTAACCTTTGTTTTTTCATAATTAGCATTTTTTTCTGAGCCACTCCTTGTAACATCTTCTCTGCAGGAAACTACTGGAAGGGGAAGAGACCCGCATCGGGACAGGCATTACCTATCCTGGCCCCTCCATAAGTGCTGGCATCGGGCAAGCCTACAACTACCAGAGCCGCATTTACACGAGCCCCGGCAAGAGCTTGAAGAAGGAGGACAAGGACGAGGACCAGCAGAGCAAGTCTGGAGCCAAGGTGTCCCAGCGTGAAGTTTACGAGGAGACGGTGGTCACCACTAAGAAGATGGAGAAGCAGCAAGATTCCAGTGATATTCCCACCAATCAGAAAAACTAAGAGCCTACTGTAAGCCTGTTCCTGACCCGTAAAGCCTCCCTTCATCCTTCATGTCCATCCCTCTGATCATTTGTACTTGTGTTATTCCATGATTTCCTCCTCCTTCTTCCCTGTACCCTTTGCCTCCCCACAAGTGTTTCCCAAAGGAAACCCATTATAATATAACCATCACTCTATACAAAACCGCAGTACATCTGTTCTCTCTCTTTCTCTTTCACAAAGTCAACATCAAACAATGACAAGCACTTAGTTAGCATCTCTTACAGGTGTATGATCTTCAAACTATAATATTCAACTGGTCTTTCTCACTTATGCTACATCGATATGTTGTATCGACACACAGTAGGTACCACGAGCAGTGAGATGCTCTCAGCACTTTCCATTGAGAGCATGCGTGTGCAAGTCTGACTGTGTGTAAAAGCAAGGAGAAAAGATCTAAACACATCAGTTTGTATCAGCTACTTTCATCACATCCATTTACTCAACACAAATATGACAGTGATTCCTGACACGTGTCGACAGTTTAATAAGAAAGCACACATGAGAAACCAGCCAAAATAAACAATAATCCATGATAGTGTCTTACTGAGCCGTCATTTTAACTGTCCTCTCCTCTTGCACAATACAGTTGCACAATTAAGCTGTGGTTCAACCAGCTCAGCATGACAGCAGTATAAAGGAGGATGAGCATCCTCAGTAGAGCACTGACCCTTTTTAACTTCCAGTTGGTATTTAACAAAAGTAGATTAATGTCGCTCTGTAAATTAAATACAATTCAATAAAAATAAGCATACAGGAAAATAAATGTATTAATCAAGCATAATTTGCATGGTTTATGTTGATGTTATGCTTGCATGGAATCTGTCAGACCGTCCATCAAAGTTCAAAGCTTGTCCGATGCCTTCCTTTTAGCCACTGACACTGCTGAGCTTCATCATACACTGTAACAGAAACATGCTTCTTAACTTTAGGCTACATTTGAGACTACTGACTTAGTTAAGCTACAGATCCCTGGTAATGATGAACAGTTTACCTAATGTGCTATGACATAAAGGGAAAACGGTGCAAAAATGCTGTACAGGCAGTTAGTGCAAATGAACAAGATTGTGTATGATCCAATTGGGTGTGATGATGTATGTGTAACACTATTTCTCATGTGCCATCAGTGATGTTGGGGCACATTTAAACTCCATAATCCATGTAATATCTCCCAGACTGAAGAAAATCATGCCAACTAATCTCAAACTCAATCTCAAGATCTGTCAGAACCTGCCAAACGACCATGTGTTTGAAACATCTTGACCTCTCTCTTTTTGACTGTGGCCATGACTGGATAAAATGTCTGTTGTAGTACGACCTCACCAATAGAAATCCTTCAGTACGAGAGCCTTGTATCGATGCTTTTCTGCTTGTGCACTGCCAACTTTAACACAGCTATCTTATTCTCTTGCTGCTGGTCATGGCGATCCGCGCCTTGACAGATTACACTAACAGAATGAAAAAAAAAAAAAGCTACTGATTGTACAACAGACTGTTCTGAATTGTTCTCCTGTAGTTTTACCTGAGGCTTATGATAAGTCCCTTAATACTAGAATAAGTGTGTATGTGTGTGTATCTCTACACAGTGGCCTATCATAACTGGAATTATATTGGGGGCAGCAAATATGAAAGTTGGGCGTTTAGTTATAGATTATTAAAATCCATTGTCAGGCAGAGGAAAAGAAATACATATAATTAATATACAGTATGTAGCATTTGTAGTATACAGCTACAACAGTGGAGGAACTAATCACGGTTGCACATGTCAATGTGTTTTCTTTCATCTGTAAACCAAAATGGTTTTTGTGGTGTGTCTGAACAAAAATGCCACTATTACTTCTACAGCACTGCCAGACTTTTCTAAATGCACATGCAAACACGCTTCATGAAGAAAAATAAAAAACATTTTCTAAGAATACAGTCAGTCGCCAATCCAACAGCAACTTTCGAGATGTAGCCATAGAACAAATAATGTATGATGTAAAATGCCTTAAGACACCAGCAGCTTTTTCTGGCCATGTGTGATGTGTGTGATTCTGTTCAGTGGGGTGTTTAATCATTATTAGCTCTTTATTAGCTTTTATTAGAGTTGCCATGATAGAAAACAAAAGCATAGGAGTTGAATGTAGTTGACATGCTGTTCTCTTTACTGTTATTACTACTGTATTGTTTTGTGACACCATATCAATAAAAACTTGACATCATTGAGGCTGCACATCATCTCATTGTATTTCTTTGATTGACCACACACAGTTATTAAGCAAGGATGCTCATACTGTAAAAATACCCCGTGTAAGCGACAATTTCACCTTCACCATATTAGTAATTATAATACAAGATCAGACCTGTACGCTACACATATTTTTCATACAGTTTAGCAGATTTCTAAGTGGGGAGTTTGCCAACATTTTTTTAGGCGTAAAATTTAAAAAACTTAATATAAACTTAATATAAATAAATACAATATAATAAAAATAAATATTGCTGTGGACCAGTGCGATATCAACTTTTTTCTTGAATATATATTTATGTCTTTGCATCTCTGGAGCACAGTGCAGATGTACATTACAGTGGTATAATGGATCACATGATACTGTACGGTACACTGACCTTTGTACCCCATGTTGGTGCTCCACACACTTAAACACACACACACACACAGCCCCAATCCTTGAGACCTTGAGCTTCCTGGACCATCTCTGCTCTTGCTTCCCTTGCCCACCAACTGGGTGGGACAGCTTCGGTGCTGGGTGTGTGTGTGTGACGCAGGTTGCAGCTTTTCAAAGATTTATACCTCTGCAATGCTGCTGAGTAGACTGTCTGGTGACAGTGTGGTGAAAGCCATCCGCTCCGCTGTAAAAGCCCTGTTATAAAACAGCCCTGTCCAATTTTAGATTCAATTGAAAGTGTAATGTTGATGTAATCATCATATACTGCAGTTGTCTGATTTCTCAAGTGTGTTATTCTATAATTATTGCACACACGGTTGTGATTGTATACTCGCTGTGCTGTGTAAAAACTGTTAATGCTGTAATAAGGATAAACTCAGTCTACCAAAAAATTCTCTGTTGATTTCTCATATCTTGTTATATACATTTCCCCCTTTATTATCCCTTAAGTTGCTGTAAAGTTTGACAAATAATTCAATTCCACACTGTCTTGAAGTACTATATCAACTCGTCATTGAAGCATTCATACAGTACGTTTACACAGAGCGACATATTGAAAGCAACAAGGTACTGTTTCTATGGTGAAACTGTAAACTGTAAAATAGAAATCTTCAACTTCAATTCAACCTAACATTACTGATGTAAATGAGTTTGCAATAACCGACCGGTCAGAGGGGTTTAAGAGGTTCATCTGAACGTGCACGCTCCTCACTGACAGGGGCATTCCTTTTCATCCCCTTAGCTGCCTTGATGGATAAAGGAGACTATGTTGAGGGAGAAACATGTTTTATGGTCTGTCTGGTGATAAGTATTTGTGTGAGGCTGTGGTGGTGGAAATGAGAATCAGGCTTTGAAATGAACTGGCTGTGGTCATAAATTTCACCTGTTTGTCAGGGTCTCTGGAACAAAGTCATTGCTGTTCGCTGGACGGAGGTGTCACACACATTACACACACAGAGTATTTAACTAACAGAAACCAGTGGAGGTGGGATGATGTAAATCCCTGTACAAGGGAGCTAGCAGTAACTTTATACATATATTGCTCTAATACAGTACAAGTACAGTTTCAGAATTCCTAATTGAGTATTTCCATTTCTGCTGCTTTATACTTTGACTTTACTACAAAATTAGTAGTGAACTTTAGTTACTATACTGTGTAAAAAGAATGTTTACCTTTTTTTACTAGTATTTTTTGAGCCAATACTTATAAGCACAACTACTTTTGAATGCAGTACTGCAGTGATGCAATTCCTACTTTTACTTGAAGAAATTTCTGGGAGACGGTCGTACTCATTTTTACGTTTAAGAGTGAATAAAGTCCTAATCCTGTAACTTTATGTATCTACATCATAAATAAACAAGAGGGTAAGAGGAAAGCATGTCCTCAGCTGAGCACAAAATAAAGGTACTCCCACAGGTAGTGACAACTTACTCATTTAGAACTAATGCCTGGATAGATAAATACCAGATGCTGATATAATAATGCTTATAACTTTTGTACATGCTAAGCTAATCTAAATATCACTGAGCAGCTTTGTACATAGAGAGAAATTAATTTGTAGTGCAGTGCATGTAACAACTGACAGGTAGTTCTGTGTCAGCCTCTGCACCAGCAAACAAAGTGTTAATTTGTGAGCTGCTGCAGCTGTTGCCTTGGAATCTGTTGCTAGCATCCTGCTGCTATGACAGCCTTGGGGATTGACTGCTCTCAGAGACAGAGTTCGCTCGTGTCCAGACGGGCAGACGAAACAGATGCAATGCCAACATGAGTAAGCAAACAAAAAGATCAGTTGCATACACTGACATGTGAAAGTGTGATTTGCATGATCCTGAATCTGTTGCAGAATCCACTGAAAATGAACTGTTGAAAGGCAATTTAGCTTTCTGTGGGGAGGAAATCGTAACTTACCATGTAATTAACTCTGTCTGGCAGAAAGTGCTGAATCATTTTGAGGTAGGCCCCATGTGTGACGTGCTGAAATCTCTGCTAACGATGTCGTCACTGTGGTTTTTTTTTCCTTGGTGCTAATAATAGCAGAGACAGAACCAGACAGACAGGCAAAGATGATGATTTTTCCAGAACAAAGAGGAAGGTTGCTCTCCTTTTCCTGACCTCTGTCTAAGCTTCTGTAAGGACAGATGGAGAAGTGTCCAGGTTATTCAAGCTAAGAAATACAATTACAATTTACTGCAAAATCCATTTCATCAATCAGGAAATGGGCACTGTTCTTCTTTATATTTGATTTAGGTGTAAATATTAGATTTAATCTGGGTTAATGTTTTTCTTTGTTCTTTAGTCCAGTTCACTGAACAACCCTCGCAAGAGATTATTCCTGATTTCATATATACTATATATACATATTTAGAAAACATTTATTTAGACAGTTGTTTTCCTCCAAAGCACCTGCGGACTTTATTTGAATATTTTCAGTAGGCACAATAATGCACAAAAGGCAGCACAGAATAATTACAAATCAAAATACACAAACACTTGGCCCATATGAAACTACATTTCACATTGTAATTAGCAGACTGTCAGAAATGTTATGCGTAACGTATAATTTAAAGACATCACACCAGGATTCTTCTTCTTTCTGCATCTGCTGAAAAAATGTATTTTACCACCTCCTCCAGTGACTAAACACATGGTTTACACACGGAAACATCTGATGAAACTACAAGAAAGATATTTTTATGTTTCACCTGTCTGCATCACAAAGTAGAGAGGGGCAAAGTTTTTAATCAGTAAATATGTGCATCTTCTGCAGCAGAACTGAAGCTCAGCAGAGTATTAATGTTGCACATCATGCACTGGAGGCACCTTGGTGTCACCATGGAGATAAATTTGGTAAAAACAAATGTACATGCCCTTCAGAAATTTCAAAACACTTGGGATTATTCTGACAAATCTTGATTTTATTCCTTTATTCAATTCTTCTGCAGATAAAGCTGGAATCTTGTCTTTAATAAAATTCAACGCCAGTCTTCCCAAAATCAAAAATGTCAACTTATCAACCATAAAACATTCTTTAAAACAAAAGATTCCTCATCTGTAGTGCAGGATTTGACAGTCAGACTTGTGCTACAGTCACTGACTTCAACTTCAGCTTGAGCCCTATTCTGCAGAGACTCGTTATCCTAGGGAGGCCAGGGAGGGAACAATCCTGCAGCCAAACAAGTGCAACCTACAGGGATGTGTCCTTAAAGTAACCCTGTGCTAAAGTGACAGTGTTGGTTTAGAAAGGGAAATTCTCATCTCCTGCCGTGTCAAAAGCATTCTCGATACAGAAATGGATAACACAGAAATTAATGTTCTGTTTGGAACATTTTTTGACAAATATATGTGTATGCAAAGATCACAGTGGATTACTGTTCTCTAAAATGTTTCCTCTCCTCTTTGGGGGCTGTGGTGAGGTGTGTGCTGCCGCTGTCTAATCTATAATAGAGCAGCTGAGCCCGTCTGGAGGCTTTCTATTCAGCAGCCTGCACACTATGACACAGCAACTTCCCAGAGAGGAAGGCAAAGGGGAAATTGAAAGCGTAAAAATGTAACAAACTCATGCTGATGTTGAAAAGGCACTTCTTTGAGGTGTCACATGGGACAAAAACGCTGAACATGAGCACTTTTAAGGACAGTAGGTGTAGTGAGTGTGTCAAATGGAATAGTTAATGAGCAGAAACTCAAAGCTTTATAAGAAGCCTCTGATCAGTTTTAGATTCTTGCGCATTGATCAGTGTTAAGAATTCCCTTTATGACAGATGTACTGCAGCTTTAATGTAGATCAGATGAAAGACAAGTTTTTCTGTCAGGATATTTTTCAGGGCTTCTTCTTTTTTGTTCTTGTTCTATACTCATAAAATAGTAAAACGACCAATCACTTCCTTGCTGTTAAATACCTGCTGCTGTTGAGTACATGCATGACATTCGATACATACAGTATTTACATGATAGTGTTAAAGAAGAATCCACTTATTTCCAGAGATACTGTGTTATTAAATGACACATTCATTAAAGCCAGGTAACAAGCTGTAGCTCAATCAGACCGTTAATTTCCTTTGTAGCTGAATAGATGTGAAACTGTGAGAGGTCAGACAAAGCAATCTCTCCTATCATTAATCACCAGGCCCTGGAGACATGGATGTAGTTGATACAGCTAGAGGATATATTATCAAGCCCACTACCAACAAGAGATTACTGAACACTTTTTCTAGAGTTATTCCAGTCAGAGATCTTCTTCTGGTTCTGTATTTGGCTGAAGAAGAAGTGTAACAGGAGCCCGGGGAACACACTACAAAATACAGAGACCGGTAATAATCCCATTACAGTATGTTGACTAATTTTAAAGGTGATTTTAAAGGTTATAGAGATCCTCTCGCTGCAGCATTTTCTACAAGAGATCACCTCAGACTCTCAGTTACACCTCACACGAGTCAGACATGTGCTTGATTACTATGACATTCAAGGATATAGATAAATGTTATGGAAACAAATTGAGGGATCTGGAAATATGAGCTGTCTAACAAAAACAATCTAAAGAAATAGATGACAGTGGTTAGCAAAGGTAGTTTTGCTATTAAAGTTAGCTTCATTTACTGAGCGTGGAGGGCAAACTCTGGCTGATAGCAGCACCTCTGAAGCTCACGTTAACTGCGTCTTGTTTATTTGACAGAACATAAAAAAAATATTAAAAAATTGTAATGTCTGACTGCCTGTGTATTATCATCCTAGGAATATTGTGTTTGTTGATATTTGTGAAGATCAGATCACGTTTCTCTTCAGTAAACATATTAATTATTATTAATCTTATGCATTTTCTCCCTTTTCTATCCATTATTTAGTTTTACTACTTCTAAAGTTTTGCGTGGGTCACATTTTATCTTTCTCTGTGAGAGGATTGGTGTCTGACCTTGGCAGGCCTCTCATTATATTGTGTTTATTTTCTGTGTTAATCTCCAGTATCTCGCTGCTGTTTTCCCACAGAACTCTTGGTTTAAATATGGTGGATTTCTTATCTACTTAAGGTTTACTGGATTAATAGCGTTTGAGGCTTCTCAAGCTTTTGTGATTATTGTAGCTCCACTAAAACAATCAGCAGACATTTTTACTATAGTTCTTATCACACAATATGAATTCAGTGTCACCACTGAAGTTGTTCAGTTTTACGCTAAGAGAGAGATTATTGTATGAGATGTACTTTAATCCTTCTACTGTCTCAGTAGTTTCCAACCAATGTGCTGCAGAACATGTAAAAACTGGAAATTGACACAGAGGGACGTTCCCTTCCCCACACAAAGGACTATTGGCTGTATGATTTGAATAATTAAGATTATCTGCCTCCAGAAGCCTATTTATTGACAAATCCCCCATGCTCCAAACAGTACACACAGACGTGCACAACGCAGCTGGGTGGGGAGACTGGTGATGGTTGGTGGAGGTGCCTGTGTTTCTTTCAGTCCTTTTTCTCTAAGGCGTGGTAACGATAGTAACACACGCACCTAATGAGACATAAAGGTGGGATAGTAAAAGTGTTTTCTACTAATGGAAGCCAGCTTTCGACTTATTGTCAATCACAGTGATTGATCAATCATGCTGCAAATACATGACTGTGCACACTCTTTCCTCACTTGCTAAAATGCAGAGACAGCTAATGAAGAAAACCCGTGTCTAGAGTCACTCTGTTAGCAATGACATTTCTTTGTGCATGTGACGGCCCATCAAAATGCAAAACACATTCCCCGCCCGTAAAAGACATCAAGGTCGTTCATGTGTGAACTCGTCCTTCTTGTAATGAAAAAGGCGATTGCTTTAGGAAATTAAGTTTAAAAAGACACATATACTGTGAAGGTTTATTTCATCGAACGGCTCCTAGTGATGAGGAAATAAACGTGCATATGGATTTTTCTTCACAGGATGTGTAAATTATGCAAAATGACCTGACTGTGAGCATTTGACACATGTCAGTAAACATCAGCTTAAACTCACATTGGAGAATTTGTCTGTGTAAATATTGTGTATATATGTTAAATAACATGTACATTTTTTATAACTATTTGCAGAGATTCTAAACACTACACACATGTCAACCTTGATATACAGTATATGATGGTTAATATTAATTAATTAAATTTATTTTTCATTTAATTCTAATAAAGTATAATTTCTATAGAGTTGACTGAAGAAGAGTCAATACCACTGTTACCTGCTCTATCTGCCTACCAGGACCTCTCGAGCTCACAAATTAACACGTTACACCTTGTTTCTATAATTGGCCAAAATCATGACTGATCACTTATGCAAAAGAGAATAAACTGTATTTCACTGGAAAGCAAAAGCATTTTATATCAGTTTCATTATTTTTATGGCGGTTTGGCCGTGATATACACAGGCTTTGCCTCTTTACTGCTGCTCGTTCTATTTCAGCCTTCACCCACTGAAGGTGATAATGTCTTTCTATGTGATGTGTGTTGGTAGGTAGGTGGCTGGGTGGGTGGCTGGTGCTAAAGTATTGAACGGAACCGTCATCACCTTATTTCCCTTTGCCCATTTGAGAAGCAATATCTATTTCAACCTTGACGTTTTAAGAAATGACATTAAGCTTAGTGGTGGAGTGCCGCTGAGTGTTTCCCTGCAAGTCTAACCTGCTACAGTCACGGGTGAGTGCTCAGTAATTCTAAGACGTCATTCAGGAGAATAAGCTGTAAAAAATGATTTAATGTGTAATGATTATCTAAGACTGTTGTTCCATGGAGAAGAAATAGATGGATGAAGTTCTCTAAATAAAAGCCTGGGTAGTTATGGGAATATATCACACTAGCGCCTGTTTTCATTAATCACGTGTCAGAGCTGATCAAATTGCCTTGTTGATGGCAGGTGGATAACACAGTGTGACGGAAACTCGACACATCATCTGCACAATGTGCGTAGGACAATTTTGAATGTCCATTATTGTGCATTTTCAGCAACTGGTGGCTTTAGACTTCTCTTACAAAACACACACACACACACACGCACCCTTTAATCATTACAAATTCATCATGCATCCAATGCAACCACCTCTGCACCCTTAGCTCCACCCACTTTGCTGCACCATATTAACACAGAACATACTGTACATACAATCCCAAGGCATCCCATCTTCAGGCCTACAGTATGCGTATGTGCGTGTTTTGTTTGCCCTTCCCTTCTTCTTCTCCGCGCCCCACCCCCCTATCCCAGAGTGCTGACTAGAGTCATTCTCCACCTGCTGGCTGTCTGCCCAGAGGCTGATACTGTCAGCGTACACACATAAACAGCTATTGATCATGAAGAAAACACCAAAGCTTTCCATTATCTTGGGGATGTTGTAATTAAAAATGTCAGTGCCCCCGGGATTTGAGACCAGTGACTCATTCAGGCAACGTTTCTGAGAGGTACTGTTAAAATATTTACCTCCCACTATGCCGTGGTTAGAGTATAAGTCTGGCTGACTGATGTTTGTGTGCAGGTGGCTGTGTTTGCATCAGCAACTGATGACCAGTAAGTTAATGCATGTAATTAGAGAGCAGATCAATCAAATCAATCAAAGTATGATCAGCTATCAATTAAAAAGCAGTGTAGAGACCTGTACAGTGGATTTTTGAGCAGAGTGAGAGGCCCCTTAGGTCTACAGTAGCTTAGTTTATCTGTTAATGTTTTGGATTTATGTCAATTTGTTCATAACAAAATCCAAGATTTAAGCAATTCCCAAGTCTTGTTAAAAAAAAGATTCCAAGATAAACAGAAGCCAACAGACCTATGAGAGTGTAAGATAGATGTATGTATGGATGAGATGATTATCTAACTGACTCTACTCTTCCTTTTTCATGAAATAACATAACCGCAGGCTCTCTGTCGGGTAAGACTCCATGTTATTGCTCGGGGAGATGGAGATGTCATATTAATTATACTGTATATAGTAATTTGCTGGCTAATCTGAGTCCTGTCCCTGTACAGTATGAATGTACATTACACTCTGTGGATTCAGGTTCCATTAGCTAAGCAATTATGTTCCATTGTTTTATATTACCAGGGCAATTTTGGATATTGCAGAAACATTTTAGTGTATAAATATTTTATTTAATTCATTATAATAATAATAATAACAATAACTGATGCTTTATTAGTCCCCTTGGGGAAATTGATGTGGTGACAGGCAGCTGTATTTTAGGTGCTGAGGATTCAGGGTTCAGTGTCTTGTCCAGGGACACTTTACTTTACTTTGACATGTGGCCCATCACATGGGCATGCGCATCACTTTAAATAAATCAATAGAAAAATAAAAAAATAAACAAAGTATTGATATGAAAAATATATATTTTAAAATTTACAGTTTTTAAACCATGACTAATGTGTATTGTCCACAGAAATTGTCAAAAAAAGAGAAAGAAAGAAAGATGCACAGGTCACAATAAAAAATGTGTTTAAAACTGAATTGAGCAGCACATTGTTTTCATGTACACATGTATAAATATTGGTGCATGTTTGCGTGTGGAATCTGTGCAGCTTCGCCTTTTCCTGTGTGCATGATATTCTGTGCATGTACCACCTCCACTGCCATTTTGTTCCAAGGGTCAGTCAGTCCCCAAGGAGTTTCCCATCATCCTGTCCACCCTCCCCTCCTGGAGACATCAAATAGTTGCTTCAAAGGAAAAGCCTGGTCCACCCCCAACCTGAGACATACACACACCTCAAGGAGAACAAAGAACACCACTTTACAGGTTTGTATGTGTATTTGTGCTTTTAGAATTTCGTTTGTGCGTCTATATACACTGTCACGTGAGAGAAAATGACATTATACATACAATGCATTACCTCGCAGTAGTCACTCCCCTTCATGATGACTGGGAGCTGACAACCAAAGTCATTTTTGTGACAAATGAACTGATAACATGCAATGAAAACGTGTCCCTGACACAGTAGTAGTGGAGCAGATTGGGATTTAGTTCAGGTCTCAGTGACAGATCAAAGGAGTTTATCAAAGCTCACTGTCTGCAGAAAAGGGATCATGATGAACCAGTATCGTCCTGAATGTCCTAGAAGAAGATTTCCTGCCAATGTCACACACAGCGGGTGGGAGAAGTGTGATATCCATCAATACATTCTTCTAATTTAAGAATGGATATTTCTTGGAAAAATTTAATGAGGGTGGATTAATACAACTTTCATTTCTATTTTGTTGAGTTTTTTGGATTATTTACTTTTATATCTACAAGTAAACTACCAGAGCTGCTACTAATTATGCTCATTTTGCCACTGGGTACAAATTGTAATTATTGATTCAGGATTTTGGCTTTAAGTACCAGGGCTCTGACCTTTGGCAAATTGGAGGCCACTCCTTTATCTTACCCTCACAGCAGCTGTCAGTCTTTGTGTGTGTGTGTGTGTGTGTGTGTGTGTGTGTGTGTGAGACCACTTTTAGACATGCTCATTGGACCGCAGAGAAGGTTAATTTGGTAGGTAAACTATCTGGAGTGGTTTGGATTGCGGGGACAAAGGACATTCACAAATGACGTCTTCCAAAATGATTCACCTTCTAATAACACCATGTGGTTCAACATTAAACAATGAATTATAAGAATATTGATGTAATGTGTACAATACAGTTGAATCATAATGCTTCAATAGACTCTTGGTGTTTCTTGGTTTGAGTTTGTTAAGATGCGTCACTGTGCTGTGCTGTCCTATTAGTTTTAGATGGAGCCTGCATTATTCATAGCGATAAAGAAGCTGGGGTGCACAACATTGTGTTGTGGAGGACCTGCAGAGGGGAGGATGGGGGTGGAAGGTGTGTGTGTGGGGGGGCTGCTTAAGTGCCTGGTTAGATTTCTGCTGACAGAAAATGCGTTAGAGGGAACAGAGAGAAACAGCGAGCAGAGAGAGAAAAGGCTGGAAGTGAAAACAACTTTTTAATATAAGATCATCAAGATCACTTATTCCACACGTATAGTAACAGATGTATATTGTTTGTAAAAAAGTTTTTTCCTCACAATGAGGAGACCAGGTGTGACAGTATGACAAACTAGAGCATAGTTACTAGGCTTAACACAAAATCTAAAGATTATACACCCATGCACACACTTATCCTGGTGCACTGCAAAGAAACGGCTCTTTGCAAACCAGGTAAACCTTTGTGTCATTTATACTGCATTGTTTTAGGCATTTCTGGTACAAACATTGTGGGTGAGCTCATGTTCAGTTATACGTCTAAACAAAGTGGTTTACAAATAGTGTCTGGCTTATTAGATTTGTTTAAGCAATTTTGTTATTGCTTCCTCAGACAGCACAGCAGCTAGTTACCTGGCAGGTACAATGTTATAACTGAGCGGCTAAACAAAGCACCCACCTGTTTGTGATGTCTGTATGTCTATGTATATTGCATTAAATACCCATTTCATCATCAGGGAGGGGCCGGAGGATCCAAGACGACAAAGAATGCAAATTGTCTCCCCAAAAAGCAAAAAAGCAGCAAAAAGCAGCAAAAAAAATTATTTTGGGTGTAGTTACCCTTTATAGATTGTTACAGATTCAGTGTGTTATTAGATCAGTCTGTTATTAGCTAAACATAACTCGAAGAAAACAGGTGAGAACAGCTAAAGCTGCTCTGTCAAAAGACAACCGAATCCACATCTACCAGCTGTAAAACTCACAAATTAACACATTATACTCTGTTCGTTACACTCAAATATAAACCAAACTGTTAAAACTGAACTAACTAACTAACCAGCTGCTAACATGCTGAGTGGTGTCATGTCTCTTGTCTAACTCTTTGCAAGAATGCAGAAAAGCATAGTTCCAAAATGTCGAACTACTCCTTTATCCCACTGATAAAAGCTTTTTTTTGTTGTTTGTTGCTAAATATAACAGTGAAAGTTTCATTTGGACAGATGCATTTTGCAGTGTAACTATAAACTAATATTGATGAGGCCACTGTTGCAGCTGTATTAACAGGGGCCTTGTTTAGGGGCACTTTGACAAACAAAAAAGTGTATTTCACTTAGATATTTTCTGGCCTGTCTAGAGGTTTGAACAAGGCTGCCATCGCCCCTCCATAAGGCCTGCAGAGCTGGCAACTGCGTGCAGGATTCAACTCTTCAGTTAGGTCAGTACTGAATAATGCAGGCTCCCCACCTTTCCT
>JAUYWH010000001.1:18743895-18828731 GCA_034779795.1 Ctenopoma multispine
AATGGAGATCTCCAGTGCTGCAGCTCTGCTTTCACACCCATTATTCCAGTTGGATGGGCACAAGGTTTTAAGATGTATTCATGCACACTCACTTGTACTACCTGGCACAGGCCAAAGAATATCAGACTGGCACTGATAGAACAGAAGCTAACAACAAACAACCTGATCATGGAGCTTTAAACGTCTGCATCTCAGTTTTATCCTTATTGGTAATGGCCACTGTAATCCTCATCCCTCCTTTCTCTACCAGCTCTCTTCTTATTTCACTGCAAAACATCGTCACCACTGTTAGCCCTTTGCGTTTGCTGTTTCGCGTCATCATTAACACCTTTCACGCCTTCCTTTACACCTGAATCTCACCATCATATGTCACCGCTCACGTAGTCACTCCCATTTATTCTTTTCTTTCTCTTTGTCTTCCATGCATCCTCTGAGGTTAAGGACCCAACATTTCTGCGGTGTTATTGGCGCTCATGCACTGCCCCACCCCTCCTGTTCTCTGACCCACTCCCAATGCCACCTGCTATGCTGTCTTCCCCCTCCAGCCCCCTATAGCCTTTTTTCCTCTTCTTTCCCTCACTCTCTCTCTTCCCACTTTCCTCCTCTCCAGGCATTTTCTACCTTTTCTTGGAGTTACACCTTATGAATTATTTACATGTGCATGTCAGTGGGGGATTATCATGCTTTGTCCAACTGTTTACTGCTCAAAACAGTCTACAGTCTTTTCTGATAGAAAAAATTATGTCTCCTTTATATCTATTATTGCAGTTGGGAAAAAGCTATCTTACACGTGTGAGTATTGAAATCAGACGTAAAAATACCGAAAGAGACTAAAAAATAGCCACGCCCCAGTCTGCAGCCCCAGCATTACATCACCCAGTAGTCTCTCACACTCACACACACACACACACACACACACACACACTCACACACATTTTAATTCAAATTATTAATCATTTTTGCATCTGCAGTACAAATATGTCTTGGACAAAGCTAAAAGTGACATAAAAATAATATCAATGCAACCTCCTCGAAATGTTCATCTGAATGATCAAGTCACAGTTTTGAGAAACCTGCTCGCCCTGCAGAAACCCTGTTTTTTACAGACATGGGGTGGTGCCACCGAAACCAGCAAACAGATGCTATAAACATCCCCCGCAATTTCAGCACAGGACGTTTTTACTGGCACATAACCATAACAGCTTGAGGGGACACTGATGTTAAAGCTGAAATAGTCTTTTAATTTATATCAGTTATGTATCAGTACTCCGCTGCTGCTACCATACACATGTGATTTTACAGCAACTGAGGTGACAATGACATAAAGCATTGTATAATGCTAAAGAATAGATAATAATGCATTTCTACAATTTCATAATAAGACAGTTTTATTTCTTTCCAGCAGTTTGTTATGGCTCTATGACAATCCGATGTGCACACGAGACGGTGTCTTTTTATTCGAGGGTTTGTGTGTGCTCCTACAAAGTAGTCTCTGCTGGGTGAGGCCACACCCTGCTGCCTCCTGACACAGTGAGAGAGAATCAGAAGAGAGACAGAGAGGTGGGAGAGTCCTCCAGCTTCCTCACACACACACAGACAAACTGAGGAAAGTCATCACTGAAGTGTGACAAAGGAGGATATGACTGAATTTGCTTCTCTACCCACCTCACTCACCCATTTTATGATTACTGTGAAGAACATGTGTGCAGCTTCACACAAACCAAATAGAACAAATGGAATTTCTAACTTGACACTATCAGTGTGAATAAGGGGTAAGGTGAAAAAGCCGTGTCTTATTCTGAAAAAAAAAAGAAAATCTAAGATTATCTTAGATTTTAAACAAAAATATGATATAATATTTTGACCCGACTATTTAAACAATTTGCTTTAGATGTGGCAAGAAATGCTCCATTAAAAGGGTTGTGTAGTAAAAAGATATTTACTGTGATGAACATTCAAGATTCGAAAAACTTTATTAATCCCAGAGAGAAATTGTTTATAAACCATCCTTTTGGACAATAAAATGATGGTGCTTCATTGTGTCAACAGTATTCATTTAGGTCCAAGTGGTACTGAATGCATCATATATTATAAAGTCCCCTGTCAGTGTTATTGTCAATTACATCCATCAAATAACTTTAAAATGTTACTCTAATACATTATTGAAATTTAAAAAATGTAAGTCTCTCACACAAATCAAACCACCAAGGGACCTAAAGCAACTGTAGTTTCTTTTTTCTTTTATTGTTCTGCCATTTCAAAATAAAAACACTTCAGTACAATATTAAAGTTAAAGAATTATGTGGAGGATAAAAGTGTTGTGCTGCAGGTGCCGGACACTGCACTGCACAGCAGGTGCTTTTAAATTGTTAAATGAACGGTAACAGAACATAGATTTTAAATCAATAACCTTTAGCCCTGATTACTTGCAGAAGACTACAACAACGGTTATGTATGTATCTATTGCTGATGTCAGTCTGCTGTATACAACAAACACAGGCACTTTCATGCAGCTGAAAACACAGAGAAAAGTCATGTTTGCTCCCCAATTAGCACCTTTGTATAGACAACTGCTGCTGAGCTGCTCATGTTAATGCGTTTGTCTCATACATCGACCGTCCCCACCCCCATCTCTCCTTCACATGGAGTCAAGGAGTCACAGTTTTATACAACGCCGTACTGCTTCATTTGTCCCACGCCTTACTCTGGACCCTACTCTGCTTGTTAAACCTGCTGCTAATTTAGTAACTAAATAACTAAATTAATTCAATTTGATCATCTGATAAAACTGTGTTGTAGATGAGACGAAGCATGAGCACAGTACAGTACACGACACAGTACTTTACTGTGTAGGAGAGGTTTGAAATTCATGACATGTGCTGCCAGAGTGAGTCAACATGATTTCAATAAAATGAAATACTATTAAATTCTGGTTTTCCACTGACAGTCTCCTAGTAATGAAAACAGATGAAGGATGTCCACTCAGCTATACGACTGTGTCTCTGACAGGGAGTTCGAGCGTTCAGAGGGGGGAAGGTGTGTTATTCTGTACAGACAGAAATCCAGCCTCAGCAGAATGCAAAGTGAATACAGCTGATCCTTGTATGTGCTTTAGGTTTAACCTCACCTCTACAAGTCACTGTATATAAAACTTTATATTGGCAACGTTTATTCACAAACACATGTCTTTAAGGCCATAATGCTGATTAGCAAAACATGTCTATCAGGCAAAGGAGAAGATTTAAAATCATATATTATATTACACAGTAAAAAATGCAAAGAACTTCAACATAAAGGAGAAGGAGCTCTGAAAGATATTACAGTTACTGTCGTTTTTCTTAACATTTGATCATAATATTAAATGTAAATACATTGTCCAAGAAGGTCATTAGGTTTGGTTGGATTGGGTGTGTGGAACCAAAGTGCCACCAACTGGTACAAAATGATAACATACTCATCTGATTATAAATGACAACAAACAATTAGTAGATTGACGAATTATCAAAAAGTAGGGAAATTTAGTAATGATTTCATAATTGATTCATTTCCTTCAAGCATAAATGTCCAGTGGCTCTGGTTTGTAAATTTTATTGTTTTTTGTGTCACAAATGAAATGAGCTTCAGAGAGTTGCATTTTAGTCCTAAATATGGCAACATTTAAGGACTAAGGCGGGAAATTAGACCAACTGACCGTGAAACTATGATTTATAACTTGATATTTAGTGCATTTTATTCTCAGTTTCAATGGAATATATGCTAGAGCAGAGGGGGCGGGACATCTTCCGCCTTTTTTGTCTCCCTGGATGACGCTGCTGTGTAAGCACCAATCAGGTGACCGGATCTTGCATAGTTCATTGTCCTTTTTTTACGCATTGCACATGCGCATTTCATTTAGAAAATGGCGGCCGTACAAGGTGGTCTGGTCGACGCGGATGAAGAGAAAGACATAAAAACCGAACCGGCAAACGATGGCTGTGGAAATAATAATGCAAACGATGGACGACTGCTCTCTGCGTCTCCCGGGGCTTCGTCTGAAAGTAACAAAGCTGTGGCGGAAACCCCGGTGGACCGGCACACGGTGTTCGCAGTCTTGCAGTTTCTCAAGAGGAACAACCTCAGCGAGTCCGTCGAAATTTTGCGCCGCGAAGCGGGATTACCGGAGGATTCGGGAGATGCGAAGGGGACCGATTCCTCCGGGGGAGGACCGGGAGGTGCTGCGGGCGGCGTGGATCTAGAAGGCGGGGATGCGAGCTCTCTGCTCAGCCGGGTGACTGTTTTATCCTCCGCTGGAGCCCAGGCGCCAACAAAAAGTACGATACAAACCTGACTGTTGTTTCGGTGCGAAGCCGTGATGAACGGTTCACAGAGGACATCTACATCTACAACGAGTTGTAGCTGTTACGATAATGACTATAGTTATTATAACTGCTTTGCTGAAAGGGCTTTATGATAATGACCAAATCATTATAACCAACCACAAACTATCAAAAGTTCAGTTCTGCTCTTAGTCTGAGTTTTTAAAACTTTTCATAAAGCTGCTTGGGTTACACTGATTCATTGGCGGGGTTTGTGCTTCTGGTTCAGTATGATATCAGTATAATCGTGTCAGAAGACCAGTATGCACCAAGTGTAATCGCTGTTTTTTGTTTTGTTTGTTTGTTTGTTTTTACAAAATTCTTTCTTTCTAACACAATTCACTTGGTCTTTATCGACAGATGGCGTTTTCTTAACTTCTATTACGAGTCTCAAGTTAGAAGTTTCATTTTGTAACTAAAACATATTGGATTAATAGAATATATGTGTTTTTAAAAGCTGTGATTGGCCCACACCATAATGTGCTGAAATAACCGGGCACCTCACTCACACTGTTTCACTGTTTCAGCAGCAGTTGCAGAAGATCAGCCAGACGTCAACGTGGTGCTGTCAGCTTACAGCCAGCAGGGAGACCCAGCTCTGTACGAGGTTTACTACAGCGGCCTGAAGAAGTTCATAGAAACAGTGTTGGACTGTCACAGAGCAGAACTGTCCCAGGTCTTCTACCCTCTGTTTGTCCACATGTATCTGGAGCTGGTGTACAACAATCATGAAAATGAGGCCAAAGCTTTCTTTGAAAAGTGAGTCTCCTTAAGTTTTTCCGCCACGTGTTCTTCTAAACATTAAACACAGTTTACTTATCCCACACCTCTTGTGTCTGCCTCCATCTCAGGTTTAGTGGGGATCAGGAGTGCTATTATGAAGACGACCTGCGTGTTTTGTCCGGTCTGACCAAGAAGGAGCACATGAGAGGAAACGAGACCCTGCTTGACTTCCGCACCAGCAAGTTTGTCCTGCGTATCTCCCGGGACTCCTACCAGCTGCTGAAAAGGCACCTGCAGGAGCGTCAGAACAACCAGATCTGGAACATCATTCAAGAGCACCTCTACATTGACATCTTCGATGGCATGCCACGGAGCAAGAGCCAGATTGATGCCATGTCTGGCAGCTTGGCAGGAGAGGGCAAGCGAGAGGCCAATAAGGCTAAGGTTGGATTTACACAGCAACGTGCATATAATAATATTTGCGTTATTTGTCTTTATCACCATGTCACCATTCATGACGTGTCCTTGTTTATTGTCGTTTAAACTGCTGTAGGTTTATTACGGTTTGCTGAAGGAGCCAGAAATTGAGCTACCTCTTGATGATGAGGATGAGGAGGCAGAGAATGAAGAGGGTAAACCCAAGAAAAAGAAACCCAAAAAGGACAGTATGGGCTCCAAGAGCAAGAAACAGGATCCTAATGCTCCTTCACAGAATAGGTAGGGATGTTTTGCACAGCAGCATTATATAGAATGTGGCTCTTCCAATGATTGGTATGTTCCTGTGAAAGCTGACCGCAGATCTGGGTGTAGCTGAAAGTCCCAGTATTTGTAAAAAAGGAATGTAAAAGCTTACGTTTTTATGTGAGGGACGTCTTCATACTGCATACAGAAATGCACTATTACTGCAGCGGCCATCTTCACAAATGCCTCCTATTAATTGTAGCTATCCACACACAGCACAAGAGAATTAATAGCAAAATATGCACTAATGCAGGCATGCTGTAGTGCTTTTCACCATATAGGGTGTCATTCTTGTCTTTACATGTGAAATTTAAAAAAGAAATTATAGAGATATTTTAAATATTAAGGTCTTTTGAAACTGTTTCCAAACTTTCAAGTCGGTGACTACAAACAAACTTCTTGTTTGCCTTTGCAAAGGATACCTCTGCCAGAACTAAAGGATTCAGACAAGCTGGACAAGATCATGTACATGAAGGAGGCCACCAAGAGGATCCGCCTGGGACCAGATAACCTCCCCTCTATCTGCTTCTACTCTTTTCTCAATGCTTATCAGGTAACACAGTTACTAATTGGCCATTTGTTATGTTTACATATATATATTACTGGTGGACACCGGAAAATTTAATTGCAAATCCAAACTATGCTTGAAGTGTTTTCTAATTATTCTCACATTTTGTCGTGCAGGGTCTGACTGCAGTGGACTTCACAGATGACTCCAGCCTGATTGCAGGAGGCTACGCTGATTCCACAGTGCGGGTGTGGAGCGTCACACCGAAAAAGCTTCGCAAGGTTAAATCTGCAGCAGGTACAGTTCAACACACAAGATAAATGTGTCTTCACTTATTTTGTTGGTCAGAAATGAATTGAGCTAAAGCTGTTGTTTCCTTTATTTTCTGCATTTCTCTTCAGACTTGAATGTGATTGACAAAGAGTCTGATGATGTGCTGGAGAGGATCATGGATGAGAAAACAGCCAGTGAGTCAAAGGTCCTCTACGGACACAGCGGCCCGGTGTACGGAATCAGCTTCAGCCCTGACAGGTAGAGCAACTCTGTTGTACGTTGCGTTAAAATCACACATTCTGCAGAGACTTAATGTATTTACTTACTGATTTAAACTGCGCATGTAAACTACTGAGGATATAAGTGTATTGTTGTCATAGAGAAGAGGAAAAACGGGACTAGGATAACGAATGCCTCTTCGTCTTTCAGAAACTACCTGTTGTCATGTTCTGAAGATGGTACAGTTCGGCTGTGGAGTCTCCTAACATTTACCTGTCTGGTGGGCTACAAAGGCCACAACTACCCAGTGTGGGACACTCAGTTTTCTCCACATGGATACTATTTTGTCTCCGGGGGACATGACAGAGTTGCCCGGTAAGAAACTGCTGACCTTGTTTAATCTTTCCACATGCGATCCTTCCATATTTTGCTGTAACACAGAAAATAACATTGGCCTCTGTAACTCCAACAGTCTTTGGGCAACAGATCACTACCAGCCCCTACGGATTTTTTCTGGTCACTTAGCTGACGTCACTTGTACCCGTTTCCACCCCAACTCCAATTATGTGGCCACAGGATCATCTGACCGCACCATCCGCCTCTGGGACGTCCTGACCGGAAACTGTGTCCGTATATTCACTGGTCATAAGGTCAGTCCTGTCACCAGACTGTGTCCTGATGCTTTCCCATTCTGTGTGTCACAGGAGTTATAAAGACAAACTGTCCTGTGATTAGTACATTAGCATTGTCCATGTCTCACAGTCCTAGTTCCTAATTTGTTCTAATCCCAGTTGTAAATTAAGTTAATAAACAACTAAGTCTGAGTTGTCACATGTGATATGCCAACGAGGAAATAGAGGAAACCTGATTCTTATAGAGACGGGGGTTGGAATAAGCCGACTTTAAACTAGATCAGCCATGATGTGTCATCAGTCTGACATAACTGACTTTGTGCTAATGACTTGTTGAAGTATGATGGCTCGTGTTGCACACTAGAACATCTCTAGATTCCTACATACATATTTGTTAGATCCAAGCAACTTGTAGTCACTGAGTTTGAAAATTTAAAATTGACACATGTATAATGCAGGACAGCTGGCAGAATTTACTGCTGCATAGAAAATGTCTGAGCCATTCTTTTCAATTTATCTCCCAGGGTCCCATCCACGCCCTGGCTTTCTCTCCCAATGGTAAATTCTTAGCTTCTGGAGCCACTGATGGCAGAGTTCTTCTGTGGGACATTGGTCATGGGCTAATGATCGGAGAGCTCAAAGGCCACACAGATACAATCTATTCCCTCCGGTTCAGCAGGGATGGCGAGATTCTGGCGTCTGGTGAGTATAGCATAACTTCTTAATTAAGTGTCTGTGAAGATTCTCATTCTTAATTAAGTGAATTTAATCTAATTAAGAGACTGAAGCTGTTGAGCTTCTGCAGTTAGATCTATATTTAAGAAACTGCTCAACATGTTTTCATCTTTAAATGCAACATTTACAGTATACTGTTTTTCTTAGGCTCCATGGACAAAACAGTTCGTTTATGGGATGCAATGAAAGCATTCGATGATTTAGAGACTGACGACTTCACAGCAGCTACGGGACACATTCATCTACAGGATAACTCTCAGGAGCTTCTGCTCGGCACCTACTTCACTAAATCCACTCCTGTCACACACCTTCACTTCACTCGGAGGAACCTACTGATGGCCGCTGGGGCCTACAATCCATGAGACATTACTGAATTCTGTGAAAATAATCGATGGAAGCTTAAAATAATATTTTACTCCCCGAGCTACACAGGTAACTCAAGAGGTTTGTAGGTCAGTGGGAATAAAATAAAATGTTATTATCTGTTCACCTCCGGTGAATATCAGGCTGTGAATGAGGGTTAAAAACTAGCGTACTCCCAGTTTGCCCATCAGTCTGAAAGATTCAGGCTCATCTGGTGCAGATAGAGTCACAAGAAAAAGTAATGACACTGTTTCCTGGTTTTCTGTAGAAATCGGATCATGAAATGCTGTCTTCACAAGTCACAAATATAAACAAACACAATATTTCTAAGATCAGTCATCATTTTTCGTGTCTTTATCACCATTAAACATACTGATTGAATGATGTTTTACTAATTGGTTGAACCAACTTTGGCAGCAGTAACCTAAAGCAAGTGTTTCCTGTAGCTGCGGATGAGACTCCTGCAACGCTCAGGAGGAACTTTGGACCTTTCTTTTTTTCCAGAACTGCTTCAGTTCAGCCACGTTCTTAGGAAGCCTGGTGTGTTCAGCTCTCTTGAAGTCAAGCTGTCCTGGTCCAGAGGCAACAGGAGCACTAAATAACGATGCTCCCTCCACTGTACCTCAGCTGGTATAATAGTCTTACATTCCTAGCCCAGACCTATCAGTACAGATGCTTTGAGTTCAAAGAGAGCTGTTCACATCAGATGTCCTAAGAATATGACTGAAGTGAAGCAGTTCTGCATGTTGCAGATCTAATTCACAGCTTGCTTGAAGTTATTGTTTGACATTACTTTTCCTCCATCACTCTGTGTTTTTAATGGGTGTTTTCAATAAAGACTGGAACAATTATGACTTCATCCATGTAGAAATATTGTGTTTGATGATATTTGTAACTTTGGTGAAGATCAAATCACATTTCACAACCAATTTATGCAGAAAATCTGGAAATTACAAACTGGATCATTTTATACTGGGACTACAGTGTTGTGCCTGGGTGAAGTGCCACTGTGGATTGAAGACCTTCAAATCACTGCCTTTATTACAGTTTTGCACAGCACATGGCTGACATTTGTGTAACATAGTCTTTTATACTGGTGTACACTGTAAATAAAACAAGTCTTTTCTATCTTTTGGCCATACATTTTTTTATTGTTAACATCGGGAAACCAAACAGCAATATTTTATTACAAGTATGTCCAGCTGCTCTCTCCACTTCCAAAGGTTAGAAACAATGGTCAATATGGAAACCTATAAGGAGATAACAAAGGTCTTGAGTAAATTAAACAGAGAAAAACTTGTACAAGTACAATATGATAATATTTTAAAGTACTTACATTATCACTTTTCTGTGATGGCAGCCTTTTTCTTAGGCTTCAATTTGAAGAACAGGAAGATGGTTGCTAGGCTGGCATATGTGGCCAAAACACACTACAGAAAAAAAACAAGCATGATCAGATACTGACCGCAGCGTGATGGGTTCCCAGCTATTTCACTGTTTAAGACAGTACTCCCAACAACTCACATTTCTCCGTCCTGTAATTGTGTATGAATTGAAGTACTTGGCAATCCCAGTGAACTGGTGCTGGCTGCCGGCGTCATGTCCTGCCATGATGGATAAACAATGGTCCTACAACACAGAATCAAGATGAATGAGTGATCAGTGTTACACGAGCAAATGTACTCTTGACCATGGGAACAGTCTATGTGACAATCACAATAACACTATTTTCTATTAATTTATAGACTGAATAAATGATCAATAGAAAAATTAGTTATTAGTTGCATAATAAACATGAACAATAAAATAATCTTTTCTACTGGATAAAGGATATTTGAGATGGAGTTTTTATTGCACAGTAACTAATGCAGAACAACGTCTAAAATAAAAGTATTTTGGCATAAACAACAATCTGGCGAATGTAAACCATTTAGTTACAAGCATTATTACATAAGAAAATGTGCAACTTTAGGGTGATCGGTTTAGCATGAAACTTTAGCAAATGTCTTTATATCTATGTTCATCTGTCAAGAAAATAAGAGCAAACCTTCGCACAACACTGCAAAACACTTACCGGTTTGTTAATCTACTTCAATTAAATAACCTTGTGGTTGACGAATACACGTACAGTCTGTATCTCATACAGACTTACATGTAGCTAGAGCCTCTCAGATAACGCTAGCACACTGTGGTGAGTTAATGTTAGCATGCTAGGCTAGCTGAGTTGCTAGTTTAATTTTTAGGCAGACAGCTACTAGGCACATTGTCATATATGTGTTTCAAAGATAATATCGGTAATGCTCAACATTATTAAAGCCAACGTGACAGGCTAATATGTTTCTAAACGGGTTACGTCTTACCTTTAAGCACACGACCCCTGCACAAACCGAATGAGACAAGTGCCCTTCAACTGAGGCCGCAATGCTAAATTTGACAGGAAGTTCCGCCTACTCTCATCAACACTAATGTGTGTCACTATTGGTTCAAAATCATTTCAATCAGGCGTAGAGTCCAAAAACGATCACTGAATGGCTAACAGTTGTGCTAATCATTTTTCTTGTATGTGATTGGACAAAGAATGAAACGCCCATATGAGTTTTTCTTCCGGGTAGTGATCATGGCGTGTTGCTGAACAGCATGTGAGTTTGGGTATCCACAAGCCGGAGATTTAATGTAAGGAAATATTTCATAGTGAGATAGATATTATATCTTATATTCTTTGTCTTTAACTCTTTGGTATCCTTGATAGACCTTTTGCTTAGTGGAAAATGTTGATACGCATTTTGTACGAGTGCTAAAACACCTCACAGTCAGGCAACGATTATCATGCACGTAACGTTATGTTTAGGCTGAAAACTTTATTCCTTAATTCTGCTTTTCCAAGTGCAAAAGTTTTTACATTTATGTGTATTTGTAATCAAGCATCATTGTGTGGTTAAAATTCTGAGCCCCACATTTCGTGTAATCAGTGTTTTAACATTTGAGATCGATGAACATAAACTGGTGAGATCAGATGTTTTCAAATGAAAAAAATTGCATTTACATTACCAACTGCGCGGTGTCACCAGCAGTTTACAGGTATCGAAATAACTTTTTTTATTGACAAATACGTTTTTGAATTTTCTCAGAAGACTGAAAAAACACCAAACATGGCATCGTTGGAGGAGGACTTCCCTCGAGGAGGAGCAGCAAAGAAGCCCACTGAGAGTAAAATAGTGGTGCAACGCACAGAAGTGGACAATCTGTTCCAGGTAGCTGTAACTCTCCTCTCTCCTGAGTCTTCTTCCACTATACATTTTTTCCTTTCAAACAACGTGTGCCTAAGCTTGAATTGTGTACTCGACTGTCACTCTTATATTAGAATCAGTAAAACGTAAAAAAAAAATTCTGTTTCTCATGCAGGCGAATGAACCCGCAGAAACAAAGAAAAGAAAGGGCGCGGTTAAAGATGACGGGAAGAAACTGAAAAAGCAAAAGAACAACAGAGAAAAAGAAGCTGGTCTGACACTGAATGCAGCAGTGAAGTGTGTGGAGATCCTACATATTAAGGTACTGAACATAACAGAAATTTATAAGATGTGTAAAGTGAATTTATTTTCAGTTCAGTTTCTGTATCTAACTTGATGTGTTTGTTGTTTGTTTGTTTCTTTCTTTCCAGAATGTGAAGGAGGGCATGCTGATGCTGGGTTGCGTGAAGGAGGTCACAGATTTTGAGGTGACGCTCGGTTTGCCTTGTGGCCTGCAAGGCTTCCTCAGCATCAGGAACATCAGTGACTCGTACACTAAGCTGCTGAGCGAGCAGCTGGATTCAGCTGACGTGGAGGTGTGCTCAAGGAGAGATTTGAATACACAGTTAAAGTTGCTGTATCACCGCGTCATAATGGGTTGATGTCTAATACCTGGTTCTTCTGGTTCTGCTTCACAGGAGATCTGCTCTTTGCCTCACCTCTTCCACCCCGGCATGGTGTTAAGGTGTGTGGTTTTCAAGTTGGATGTAACTAAAGGAGGCTCTCTCAGCATCCAACTGTCCATCAACCCCAAGCTGCTCAATAAGGCTCTGAGCTCAAGCTCTCTGAAAGCCGGCATAGTAAGTCATTAGTGAACACAATCAGTTATGCAAAAATGTTATTTATTTATTTAAACCAAAAATTTGTTGAAATATTAATACCACGTTTTAATTTAGGTCTTGAGTGGATGTGTGGATAGTGTCGAGGATCACGGTTACATAGTTGACATTGGCATCAGTGGGTCCAAAGCCTTCCTGCCTAAGCAAGCAGTAAAAGACAAACGCAACAACACGGAAGGTATAACAAAGTATTTTAGATTGATTTTAAATATATTGAGGAAATAAAGTTTGTGAAAACAATCCCAGCTGTCAGTGCATCATATTTAAGTTTTGTTCTCTGTTCTCCTGTCTGCAGAGTTGAAAGTGGGTCAGTATGTGACTTCTCAAGTGGAAGAAGTAAAGAACGATGGACGTGTGGTTCGGCTTTCTGTCAGTCACCAGACCATCGGCCAGGCCTGTGCTGAATCCGAGCAGGGCTGGAACCTCACTAACCTCCTGCCTGGTCTTCTGGTCAAAGCTACAATCAAAAAGGTTGAGACCATTATTACAAAATTATTATGTGAACATGTAATGTCTTGTGTTCAGATGATTGACAATGATAATTCATGTTTTGTCTTATTATATTCACTTTAATAATGAAAAAAATGACAATGTTGAAATGTCTGGATTGTAGGTGACCAAACATGGTGTGATCCTGGATTTCCTGTCCTCATTTAGTGGACAGGTGGATGTCCTCCACGTGGATCCTGAACTGGCATCAGACTACACTGAGGGAACTGAGGTAAAATTGTTGTGGCGTGTTACAGCATTGGATCAGTCACCGTTTTTAACTTTAACTTTTTGATAGTTGACGTTTATGTTTTTGTCTAACATAGTTCTAGATGAACGTGTTAAATGAATAAATCATGTTAACGTGTAATAACGATTAAATAATTATAATATTACTAAATAAATTAAATAGAATTATATTAATTATTATTATAATTAATAAACACTTAATGTGCTCATACTAGATTTTAGACTTTGGATCCTAACGCGTCACGTTTTGCATCCGTCCACCCAGGTGCGAGCCTGTGTGCTGTATGTGGAGCAGTCTACGCGTCTGGTGGGTTTGAGTCTGCGCAGCTACCTCCTTCAGCCTGGCACCATAGTCGAGCCAACCCCTGCCGGTGGTGACCGCATTGGTGAGGTGGTGAAAGGCTGCAAGATGATCGCCATGCACCACATGTCCGGGGCCATGTTGGAGCTGCCTGACAAAACACTAGCCTTTGTACATGTGAGTGAGGCCGGTAGTTTGGATATCTAAACTTTATTCATTTATTTATTTAACTTGAAGAAATGCTTTCTACGAATATTTTCATGATTCAGTTCTCTGGTTCATACGTTTTGATAGAGGAACCACCTTAAGGAGACACATGAGGCAGCTAATGAAAACAGAGTGCTGGCCGTCCCTGAGCACACCTGCAGGATCCTGGACTTCAGCCCCATGGATCAAATTCATTTTGTTAGTCTGCGCAGGTATGTGGCACCACACTTCTGTGTCCTACCCCATAGCAAACGCTGAACTAAGAATATTAAATATCTAATAAATATTAATGTTTTCTTCTCGTTTCCAGGAGTGTTATTGAGAAACCGTTTTATAGATATCATGATCTTCAGGCAGGTCAAATCGTAGAGGTACAAATTAAACTTATTTTATCTTGTTTTGTTTTTTTTTTCTTTTCAAGCTGGAGTTGTTTTTTAATGCAGCATTAAGATGATTCATAACCTTTGTTACTAATACTACTGACGCACCAAAGCTTATATATCATGCTGTGTTTAGTCTAACCTGACATAAATTGACGCATGAACAAAATCCTCTTCCCTCCATGTGTCTTTCTCATTCAAGGGGACAGTGTCGGTCTTGTTGAATCATGGGATGGTGGTGCATCTGTCGGACCACATTAAGGGTCTGGTGCCTCGGACCCACCTGTCTGATATTGTCCTTAAAAACCCAGAGAAGAAGTACACTGAGGGCATGAAGATCAAATGTCGGGTCAGTGCAGCTCTCTGTTGAACTTCATCAGTTTGATATATTTGCAGGTTTGTCTTATTCCTCTGTGACTGTGTGTGAACTATGTTTCCGCAGGTTTTGTCAGTAGATGCAGAGAACAAGAAGCTGTACCTGACCAGGAAGAAGGCTATGGTTGAAAGCTCCCTGCCGTTGTTTCTCAGCTTTAGTGATGCTCGTCCTGGCTGCGTGTCCCACGGCTACATCGTCTGCGTCAAAAACTTTGGCTGCATTGTCCGTTTCTATAATAGTGTTAAGGGTCTGGTGCCGCTCAGTGAACTCAGCTCGGAGCCCATCATAAGCCCTGAGGAAGTCTTCTATGTTGGCCAGGTGAGTCAAAACTTAACTTGAGATCTTCTAAGTAGTTTTTATTTTTTGTTGATGACCCAAACCTCAGTGGCAAACCTTCAATTGTGACTGATTTGGCCTCTGATATTTAGTTTGCTTCGGTTCTTGGTCCAGGTGTTAAAGGCTAAAGTTCTCCAGTGTGATCCTGAGAAGGCAAAGATGGTGCTGTCATTTAAGGCTGCAGTGGAGGGAGAAACTGAGCAAGAAGCCAAGTCCCAGTTTGACTGTGAGGTTGGGAAGGTCTGTTGAAAAACGTCTTTCCTTTTTCTTATGTCTCTATGCGTCACATTTTGAATGCATTATGACTAACCTTACATCTTCACTGTGTGTGTAATGTAGAGGCTGGAGGCCAAGGTGCTGAAAAAGTCAGTCAACGGTCTGGAGGTGACTATCCTCCCTGATGAGATACGAGCCATACTACCCACCATGCACCTCTCCGATCACATGTCCAACTGTCCTCTGTTGTGGGAGAGTCTGCAGGAGGGAGACAACATCTCAAACCTTATCTGCTTGAACAAGAACAAACAGAATATTGTATCCTGTTTTTAAAAAACTACAATATAAATATATTTATTAGCGTTTGATGCTTATCTCGTGTTTCCTGAATATGAAAAGCAGAACAGTTTTCCTTAGCTGCTCCTCTTTTAAAGACTCTCACCAAGAAACCGACAGTGAGGTGGTCGCTGGAGGAAGGAGTGGTGGCCAAGGATTTCTCAGAGATCGCAGTTGGGATGCAGCTGATTGGCTGGATCAAGAACATCATGTCTTATGGCGTCTTTGTAGAGTTTCCTTATGGCCTTGTTGGTCTTGCACCCAAGTCGGTGAGTTAAAGTCTTAGTGTATTGTCTTCAAACCTGATTATTTTCACCTATTATTTTTCTTTCTCTGTTCTGTTTTCCAGGCCATGACAGACAAGTTTATCAGTGATACGGCCGCTGCCTTCCAGCTGGGCCAGACTGTTATAGCTAAAGTGACAAACCTGGATGAGGAAAAGCGGCGTTTCCTGGTCACCCTGAAGGTCTCAGAGGTCCTGTCTCCTGAGGGGGACGCCCAGACCAGACTCATGAATGGCCTGCAGGAGAGAATAGTTGTGGCTGAGATGTTGACTATGAGAGGTATGCACGTGTTTCAAAATATTGATTTGTGAGTTCTTCGGGTGAAGTCAGACCTCATCTTCTGAAACAAGTCTAACCTTTTGTTTTATCTATCATAAATCTCAGATAACAGTGATCTCCGTCAGCAGCTGTGCGCACTGTCTGTTGGTCAGAAGCTGAAACTCACTGTGGATACTACGAATGACAGTGGAGCAACGTTTAAGTCTGACAATTTGACCGGTGCTACCATACTGGCCAGCAAGCATCACGTGATGGGTGTGTATTTCATTACCAATGTTTGAAAAAATACCACAGAGTAATGCATGTTTTAGACCCAAGACTGGATTGATTAAACATTTTTCTTCTTTATAAATGTTATTCACAGGTCCTGCAGTGTGTTAGCAACCATACAGTCTCAGTCTAATATCACGCTTTCATGATTTGATTGCATCAACCAAAATGATGCTGTAAAGAATGAAACACTGCATCATTGATTAGTTAGTTTGTAATACTCATTACATAAATTGCACAGGTTTACCACCATATATTACATGGTTGTATTAAACACATGACATTTCTTTTTGTATTCAGGTGTTAACTTGACCTCAGGACAGAAAGTTACTGCAGTCATCCTTCATGTTGACATCCTGTCTACTTCTGTCCAAGTTTCCATCCTTTCCAAGCTGGTGGGGAAGAAGAAATCTGTGAGTGTTACTCTCTTTGCTTACTTATTTCTTACTAGAGGAGCACGATGTGTTTTCACAATCTGATCTTAAACGTTCCTATAACTATGCACTGTTATGATTCCATGTTTCAATTTGTATTTTCAGTTAGCTGAAGGATCAAAATACACAGCTATGGTGCAGTACGTAGACAAAGACTTCACTGTCATCTCACTGGGTGATACAGCACAGCTGACTGTGATCCAAACTAGCTGCCACCTGAATGAAGTATTCTTGTCTGAGTCAGAGAAGCTGAGAGCAGGGATGACTTTGGCAGTAGAAGTTATTGAACCAAGCTGTCAGGAGCTGCAAGGGCTCCCCCTGGTGTTGTGGGAACGCAGTGCACCAAAACGACAGCGCACAACTTCAGAGAACCAGATAGGCTCCAAGGGCCACTGCTTTGGTCAAATTGTGCAGGGGAAAGTGCGGACAGTGAAGCCCACCTGCATTCAGGTCACGCTAGAGGACGGAAGCACAGGCAGCGTGCACGTGTCTGAAGTGGTGGAGGCGGAAGAAGTGTGTCAGGGATCCTTCCCCACATCGTCAGTGAAAGTGGGCAGCGTGGTCACCGCCAGGGTCATCGGAGGACGGGAAGCCTCCAGTCACAAGTAACTACTGCTTCATTTTGTTGATTTGCGTGTTATTAAGTGCTTAACCATAACATCTCTGTAAAAAGGTGATTGTGATGATTTTTTAAAATTCTGTCAAACATAAAATTTATATCAACTGTTGTTGTTTTGTTTTTCAGATTCCTGCCATTTTCCCATCCCAAATTTACATACACCATTCCTGAGCTCTCACTTATACCCAGGTAATTGTGTAGTACAATGCATTGTACAGTTAACTTAGCTGACATTATATAATACACTGCATGAAATGACATGGCATTCTTATAAGTCATTTGGGCGTGATATCTCCAGCCTTTTGCTTCAATAGAATATTGAATTTTATGATCTGTCTGATTTCTGATATGTTTCTGTGTCTTTTCTGCAGCAAGCTGGACACAAGGGTGAATTTTAAACCTGCTGCAGCAAAAGATCAATTAAAAAGTTATAAAGTGGGGGAAGAAGTTACATGCTTTGTATCAAAGGTGGGTTTTGAGGATTGTAGTGGCTGGCTCTGGTTTTGATCACAAGTTGACTAATCAAAAATATATCCAAAATAACTTTAAAGTTGATACAGTCTAGCTGTTCAATGTGTGTTTGTCTCTGTCTCCAGTTTAATCCAGAGAGGAAGTCTTTGGAGGTCACCACTGATCCCTGTGTTACCGGGACGATTGAGCTTCTAGCCATGATCACAGATCCTAAAGTAAGTTTTCAAACTGTATTCACATGATGTCAGGAGCATTTCATGTGTGTTGAATGCTGAAAGCGTCAGAGTCTGAGGTTATTACGACTGTATATAAAGTTAGAGTCATCAAACCTTAAATTTAAGTCCTAATAAATTTGCGTATTTTCAGGATGCCGGCCACCCAGAGAAGCTGTACAAGCTGGGCCAAGCTGTCCGTGCTAAAGTTGTAGAAGTGAGCTCCAAACCTCATCGCTTTGTTCTGTCTCTCACAGGTAGTTTACTGCTTCTCAACCTCTATCTGGTTATATCATTATTGCTGCTTGTTCTACTTGTTTCTCTTCCTTCCAGTCAATTAAAGATTATGTATCAGTGCAAAAGCAGGAGCCAATTAGATTTCTGGGTTCCTTTGGTTTTACAGGTATCTATAAAATGGAGAAAGGCAGCGTTACTTTGGGGATGGTGACTAATATTCAGCCGCAAGTTGGCCTCCTGGTCAAACTTCCCTTTGGTAACATGGGGACTGTTGCTGTCACTGACTTGGCTGATGCCTATAAACCAAACCCCTTGGATGGCTACAGCAAGGATCAACTGCTAAGGTCAGTAAATGCAGCACCGACCAGTAGAAGATGTTCTTTGGGGCAAGTTTATGGTCTTTCAGAACTAGTTTGAAGGTGAACAACATCAAAAGTGTGTAACAGTCACACAAAGCTGAGTGAAAAGCCCGCTGTCACGCAGAAAGAGGAGATGTGATGTCTGAGGTCAAAAAAGTGTTTGAAATGAGGATAAACACTGCTTGATATATCAAAGCAGCTTTCGCCTCGTTGTCATGGTTGTAAACACTAATTTTCCACCTAGTGGGAATGCATCTTTTTGTTCTTGTACAGTGAGTTTCTCTGTTTGCCTTTCTTACCTCAGGTGTTTCGTCCTGGGGGGTGAAAATGGCAAGTGGCAGCTGTCTCTCCGTCCGTCAAGGTATGACAAGGCACCACAGTAAAAATCAGAAAAAGTTCAGATAAAAATATGGACTTTTACATTGTGTCATGTTTGTAACTCTTCTCCTTCAGGCTGAACCCACAAGGGGCCAAGCCAGTGAAGGACCCAGAGGTTTCATGTGTGGACACACTGACGGCAGGTCAGATCATCAGAGGCTATGTCAAGGCTGTAGGAGAGCAGGGGGTGTTCATCAGGTAACTAAAGGATTCATTCAGCATAAAGCTTTTAATATTCTTTGGCTGGACTGAACATGCTCATTTAAACTCAATAGAAACATAAATAACTTCAGGAAAAAAAAAGCATGGTCCTTCTTTTCTGGAAAATATCGTTTCTTCGTAGTTATTTCAGCAGGTATCATGACACATCGTCTCTGCTGCTCATTATTTCATCTTACTGCTTTCTGTACTTGTTAGAGGTGTCAGTTTTTTAACAGGAGTGAAAACGTGTGTTCTTCCTTTTTCCACATATTTGTCTTCCAGGTTGTCTCAGAGTATTACTGGAAGGGCCCAACTTCAGCAGTCCACTAAGTACTTTGTTAAGAGCCACAAGGTCCTCTCTAAGCACCTGCCTCCCAACACCCTGCTCACCATCAAGATCCTCAGGTAAAAAAATTTTTTTCATCTCTGAAATGTCCGAGATAACGTCACATAACCTGAGATTTTTTCGTCGCTAAGGTTACACTGATCCAGCGTAAGTAGCAATTTAAGCGCAGAAGAAAAAGGAAATCATCAGAAAAGCACCAGATGTGAGACATTGCTTTGAGCAAACGTGCAGAATCTGACAGCCTATTGCTGAGGTTGCGTATTTACATAAGATCTTGTCCGGCGCAACTTTACAGAGCAGCCATTTATAGAATCAATACTGTCATTGTGTTATTTTTAGCCTGTAGCTCTGTCTGTTCTTGTCTTCAGTATTGACAAAGTGGAGGAGTTCGTCGACCTCTCTCTGCTCCCCGTCGACACCGGGAAGCCAGACGTCCTTCCAGAATCTCTCGGCCTGCCGCTGCGTCTCACCGGAGAGGAGAAGAAGAAACATGATAGTATGCAGAAGAAGAAACGTGCACTGTCTGAGAGCAGCGAGGTAGCAAACAGCCTCAGTCTCCTTTCACTCTCACATCAAAGTGTTCCTTCTTTCCTGATTTCCATTAAATAAAAACACAGTTTTAGATTATTCACTACGCAGCCTTTTAGGTTTTGCTAAGGTGCAGGGGGGTTGAACTCATTAATCTTTGCTCTGACAGTAATAAATGCCATACAGATGGCCGCTTAAAACACTTATGTTTACGTATTGTGATTATTAAATGTTTGATGCTAGTTCTTACTGTTTGCCAGGGACAAGCAGAGTCACAGGTCCCAAAGAAGAAAAACAAGAAAGCAAAGACTGATGGCAACGACAGCGGAGTGGAGGTGTACTTCAGAGAAGAGGAGGATAAAGAAGACGAAGAGGAAGAACCAAAACCTGATCCTGCAAAAGTAAGCAGCTGCTCAGTCAGTCTCCATAGTTTCGGCGCAGTAATGCCATTATACAGAACCTGAGAGAGTTGTTAATACCTCCTCTCACTCAGCAGGTGACGCCCAGCTCAGCAGGCCCATCCAGACTGCAGATAGCAGCAGGCTTCTCCTGGGATGTGGGACTGAGCTCCCTGAAGCCTGCCTCTGCAGCACACGAAGAGGACTCCAGTGATGGAGAGGACCAAGACAGCAGTAAGGTGAGTTATCCATAAGATTATTGTACATTGGTCGTTGTTTGAGGACTTTGCATTTTATGTTGTTTTGCTTTCCCTTATCTAACCCATTTATGCCTCCATCTCACCACTACTATCTATCAGCCCCAGAAGAAGTCTCGGCATGAGCTGGAGCAGGAGAAAAAGGCAGCAGAGAAGGTCCTTGTACAGCGGGAAACTGAGCTCATGGATCCAAACCTGCGCCCCCAAGATGCAGCTGCCTTTGAGCGTTTGCTGCTGGCCTCACCCAACAGCTCGCTGCTTTGGCTTCAGTACATGGCTCACCATCTGCAGGCCACCCAGATCGAGCAGGCGCGCTCTGTGGCTGAGAGAGCCCTGAAAACCATTTCCTTCAGGTGACTGATAGAATGTTATTTAGTTGTGTTACTCCTAATGAGTTAGTGCATCTCTGTCTTTGAACCTGCTACCCAAAGACAAGAGGAGGTGAACAGCACATTTGCAGTCAGGCGTGCCAAAAATAAAATAAAATAAAGTTAAGACGCAGGTGAAGTGAAAATATACTGTACTGTACAAATGGAAGCGTTACAGGTCTGTTTACATTAAATTTGAAACCTATTAAGACATTTAATTTCAGTTCAAATAAAGCTGAGCCTGCTGACTCAGCCTTCCAATGCACACGTTTATACAAGTGTGCTTTGTAAATGCTCTACGGATCAGACACTGGCCCGGTCAGGTACTGATGTTTGTAAAAATCCAAACGTGTGTTAATCCAGGGAGGAGCAGGAGAAGCTGAATGTGTGGGTGGCCCTGCTGAACCTGGAAAACATGTACAGCACAGAGGAAAGCCTAAAGAAAGTGTTTGAGCGTGCTCTGCAGTTCTGTGAGCCTATGCCCGTCTACCAGCAGCTGGCAGACATCTACACCAAGTCCAACAAGATCAAGGTACAATGCACTGCTAGTTTCATAGTTTTAGTACTACTTAGAGACGTTTTACCTCTTCAATGTTGCTCATGTTTTAGCATTAAACAACTGCATGTTTTACTGTCTGTGTGTTGTGTTCTCTGTTTTCTCTCTGTATTCAGGAGGCTGAGGGCTTGTATAAGACAATGGTGAAGCGCTTCCGTCAGAATAAGGCAGTGTGGCTCAGCTACGGGACCTTCCTGCTCCAGCAGGGCCAGAGCGAAGCAGCCAGTGCTGTCCTGCAGAGGGCGCTGAAGAGTCTGCCATCCAAAGAAAGTAAGATGGCCTGTTTGAATGCTTGACAAAATGTCAGTTCATATATTTTTTTGACACCCGTTTAATGGCTTTGTGCTGGGTGTCAGTGTCCATGTATGTGTGTCAGTATGTCAGAGTGCAGTTCAGGCAACCAGTCAGGTTCTGTTTCCCTTTTCCAGCTGTGTCTCTCCACAGGTTTTAACCTTTATTTATTGTCATGCGTTATCTTAGGTGTGGATATAATCGCCAAGTTTGCTCAGCTGGAGTTCCGTTACGGTGATGCAGAAAAAGGTCGCACCATGTTTGACAAAGTCCTGACAAGCTACCCAAAGCGTACGGACCTCTGGTCTGTCTTCATCGACCTCATGGTCAAACACGGAACGCAGAAGGAAGTCAGGTGAACACAAACTCTGTTTGCTGATTTTGATTCTTACTTTTAAGCTTTGAGTTTTTCTGTTTATAAACAGATACACATACTTAAGTAATCTGTAAAGTGTATGAAAACTTGTTATCTCAAATACAGTGTGCTTCATGGTGTCTCCCACTTCTGTCTCTTGCAGGGCACTCTTTGATCGGGTGATTCATCTTAGCGTTGCAGTGAAAAAGATCAAGTTCTTCTTCAAGCGCTACTTGGAGTATGAAAAGAAGCATGGTACCCCTCAGAGCATCCAGGCAGTGAAAGAAAAGGCCATGGAGTTTGTGGAAGCTAAAGGCACAGAGGCTGCCAAATAGAAAGCAGATACACACATTGTGTACACACAGCGTGCAAAACATTGTCCACTCTGTGAACCTTAGTAGAAGCAAGTTGGCAGCTTCAGATGCTCATACAGTTTCCTAACAACAAAATAACCTTCTTACCTTGTAATTTAGATTGTGTATTGTTATGGACTGGGAGCTGTTGAGTCTGTGTATGATTCTGTTATGTTGCAGAATACAACAAACCTGGTGTCGTCAACTTACATTTTGATCCTATTTGTTTGTAAATGAGTGTGAGCTATGAAGAGAATGAATATTATGACAAGTTTTCTATGTATTTGAATGGATTTATCAAAGGTTCCTTATCAATAAATCCAAGACCATTACAGTACATTACATGGTCTTTTATTTAAAAGCAACAAATACAAAATAACAATATATATAGGGACACGTTTACATACAATACATACAGGCAACACTAGTTTTCTATCAGTCTGTTCTTTAAAAGGAAAGGGCCTAGGACACAATCAGTAACAATATTGTCTACTGAAATCATCATGGTTGTAATCCTGCTGGTCTTGGTTTCAGCTGGACTTTGTGGCTGACTGCTGGAGCGTTTCACCTACATTGGCAGTACTGAAGATGCATGTGTGGCACATGTTTATAGGGTGACTCACATGGTTTGTGCTGGCTGTATTGGTAACACCCCTGAGATATTAGAGGTATCCATACTGATCCTGTAGTCTGATGTCCTGCTGAATGCCTTAGTGTTGTCTCTGGTGGTGCTGCATAAGTCATCCAGTGACCGTGGCAATGATATTCTTCTCTCTAGGGTGGCTCTTTTTTCCTGTCATGTTTTTGGTCACCAGTGCTATATGGAAGTAGAACTAGGAGCATTCTCATGAAAACATCCTATTCACCCACTCTATACCTGACTGATCTGACCAAATCATTTTGGTGCTATCAATTTTAAATTTATTGCTCAAAGGTCAGCAGCAAGGTGGCCACTTAGGATCATTATCAACATTTCCTGTGAGATGTCTTAAAGATGACCGCTGTCCATCGTCCCTAGTGTTTTTAATGTTTGTGTTTTCTATAAGAGGAGTCTGATTTCCTGTCCACCAATTGCCTCACACCTCCTCTGGGTCCATGGGACCCTCAGCACCTTGGGGAGCATCTGTGTGGAGACGGAGGATGGGTTTGTTACACATAGGGCACACGCTGCGGATCTCCAGCCACTTAAGCAGGCACCTGAGAAGACACAAACAAGGACAAGCAGCTTAAAAAACACTGTATGGCATGAGTGTTTTTCAGTTGTCTCCATTTGCCTATAATATCTTTAAGCCTTTGACCTTCCTGTTAGTAAACTCAGCATAGGCCATAAACAATGACTATGACAAATCAATTATTTCTTATTTCTAAACATTTTATTGTTTAGCCTACACTAATACTTTTTGCAGACTCATAGGTGGGCACTTGGCTTGTGATTAATATAAAATGTAAAACCTTAAGTACAAGTAGAACTAACCAGACATTGGGCCGAAATAATTCTTTCCTGTCAGAAATAATAAATAAGCCATGTTTATTAGTATTTTGGGCAGAGTTTCACCATTTTGAATAAAGCTGCATGCACAAATTGTCAAACTATTTCAGAATAATGTTCCTAAATCTAAAATTGTGAAGACTTTGAATATATAATTGTTTACAGTACATAATATCCTCAAGAGATTCAGAGAACGTGGAGAAATCTCTGTGAGCAAGGCCAAAACACTTAAAATGCTCTGTGTCAAAGTGGAAAACTGTTCTGTGGACAGATTAATGCAAATTTTACATTTCTTTGGAAGCCATGGGCCGGATCCTCCAGAGTGAAGGGGTGAGGAACCTTCTTGCTTCTTGATTATACCTCAGTTAAAGATGACATACAACAATATTGATCACCTTGGGGAAAAGCCTGAATCTGACTGAATGAGGTACGTTAGCGTGTGTGGAATTGGCAGCTTGCACATCTGGGATGGCTCCATCAATACTGAAAGATATATCCTGCAACATGTGCTCCCATTCAGATGACGTCGTCTTCATAAAAGACCTTGCATGTTTCAGCAGGACACTGCTAAACCACATACTTCATCTATGACAACAGCAGGACTTCATAGTAGAAGAGCATGTGCATGCTGAAGTGGTGTACCCGCAGGCCAGACCTTTCACCAAGTGAAAATATTTGGCACATCTTGAAAGTTATTTCAGCCTAAAAACTGGTTAGTTCTACTTGTGCTAAAGGTTTTACATGTTATTAGATGAAGGTTTTTGTTTTAATTTCTTTAAAGCAGTTACGCTTTACAGCTACATGTTTAATTGTAACCTTACTCACTTCTTGTGAAATGCATGCGAGCACGGACACACTCCCAGCTCATCTCTGGTCCTGAACTCTTCCAGGCACACTGCACAGGTTTGCTGCAAGAACAAGCAGAACAGAAAGCTTAGTTTATGATGTTGTAACCGTAGCTTGCCATTTATAACTTACTGAAGTCAGTGAGTAGCAAATTTTATTTGACCTAGAGCATAATAAAGCCATATTTTTTTAATCTTCACTATGTTACTAAGGAACACGACTATGTTGACCTTCAATTGTACAAAACAGAGATTGGATATTGAAAGAAACTACTCCTAATCACCTTTGCTGCCTTGGAAGAGGTGATTTAGAAAAGCAATCTTTTTTATCACAAGAGACAGGAGGAGACCATTTATTTTATAATCCATTTTGAATGAGCGCAGTTATTTCTGGAGTCCAACGCTGCGCAACAAGTAGAGAACCATGCAGGTTCCCTGACATTCATTGAACGGCTGCATTTGAGATACACGGCATTTTCAGTACATGACAGGACTGACTGTGTGCAGCAAGTTAATTATAACTGAGAGTTAAACCAACAAAACTTTCCAAAATGGGTGGTCAGTAATGTGCTGCCAAGGGTCTAACAATCCGAGTGACATGTTCACGCATGTCCAAGAGATTGACTTACTCCTAAAAGGCTCAGTTTCTTGCTGGCCCCCTTCAGCACCACCTACAGCAGGACAAGAGAACAAAAAGAGAGAAGCACTGGGTCATGTGTGTGAGGTGTCAGCTCTATCGTGTTGGCAGGTGCTGCGGTGTAAAACAAACACTTCAGATGGGTTCAATGTCCCAGTATGACAGGCCTAAAATATCTGCAGGAGTGCATTTGGTGGTGTGTTTCTTTTTATTTTCTCTGCGTAGTTCAATCTACCTGCTACCATATCAGGCATTTTCACACTGCAACCACATTAACACTTTAAAATCAGTATAGGTAATAACTCATGGAGTCAAGGTCAACTATTAGAGTGGTATAATGTCTGACAGTTGATGACAACACTGAGAAATGCTATAGTAGTATTTATAAACTGCGTCTGAAGCTGGTGTTACATGTTCATCTACGGTAACAGATACTACTGTGACATACCTCGTTGTAGCTGAACTGCTCCCTTGTCCCTTGTTGCTTCAACCTGAGAGGCAGAGAAAAACATCTGTAAAACAGCAGTGAGGCATCCTATTAATCAGCACTCCTATTTCCTGTCTGCAGTTGGGCTTTGAGTTATTTGGGTAAAATTCTCCATCCTGGCAGGTGGCCTGGCTTCATATGTAGATAACAGGCTACAACCTGGTTTTTAATTACAATATACCTCATTTGTTTAAGTTGTGCCAAAAAAAAAGGTTAATTTTATCCTTCTAAAGTTTTACAGGAGCAGAAGTGAGGAGCAGCTTTGTATGTTTCCAGTGTTTGGTCTAAGCTAAGCTAAGCTAACTGGCTGTAGCATCATTTTTAGCCAAGAGGTATGAGCAGTATTCATAAAATAAATTAATACATAAACCCCAAAAATCTAATTATTGTTTTAGACCTGTACTAACCTTTCATTGACAAAAAATCTACATTACATGTAGATTATCACATTATTGCCACTGTCAATAAAAGTATATTGATTAGGCCTCGATATGCACTTCAAGCAGTTTGAAATAAAAAAAACTTAAAGAAATTTCTTGTTAAATCTTGTTAAAACATATCATGCACAGATTTGCACAATATCTGCCAACATAATGACAGAGTTATTTATCCATCTGTGTCCTGAATTGTTCTGTTTTTGCTGCTGTATTACTTATTTACACTATGCTCTATAACACATAAAGGCCAAATTTAGATTTCTACACTATTCTAACAATCATAGAATATATCTCGCGGCTTTGACCCCTCTGCAGGGTCCATAAATTGGTATTATGACTTTAAGTTGGAGCATCAGCATCAAGATCTTATAATTGTGGTTGTAATGTATCTTTTTAAACTGTAAAAGCATGTCTCCTTTTGTACTCTTCCACATTTCTCCTGTATCTTTCTCACTTATTTCCCAGGTTTTCACAGTCACCTACCTGAAAAGGTAGCAGCAGAAGATGAGGCTGAGCATGAAGACAAAGAGGCCGATGCCCAGCACAATGACATACACATTGAGCGGGAGGTGATAGATGTCAGACGTCATGCTGCAGAAGTATTTAGAACGCTGAGAACCCAAACCACACAGGCATCCTGCCAGAAGGAGTTTGCAAATACAGATTACATACTTGGCACACATTTAGCTGTTACCTTGAAGGGTTAGAGTCCAACATGTTAAATTAAGTAAGTATTCTACTTACTTAATTTAACATGTTGGACTAAGAATAACTAAGAATTCTTAGCCCTTGTTCATTTCCACTATGTGGTTAATATGTTTAAAACCATAACTGTCATTCTTTGTCTGTATTTCCATGACAGAAAAACATTAAACCTTCAAAGGTTTTGTATGTGTTTTGGGTTTATCTACACCATGAGTGTTTTACTGAATTTTCCAGCTCGAAATAGAGACCAACTGATAAAAACCTGTTTTGCAACTTTATTGTTTACTTTCCCATCATAATCACCCATCTTGAAACCTTCCCTTAAGCGCTACAGTATATAGCAGTTAGCATTGACAGTTGAAGTCTAAATTAGTAGTATAAACAACAGACAGCGTAACTTATGCAGGCAGTTGCTTAATAGTCTGGAAAGCAGTTAAGCTCTTGAGATCTTTGATTGCTGATCATTAACTAGAACGTGGACCTGTTGGACTACAGCAGACTTCTGGTGCCAGCAGCAGGGTCTTGAGTATGAAGATTCGCAATGATTTAAAATGTGAACACTTGTGGGTCATTTTCACAGAATAATGAGTTTCAGCGACATAAATAAACTATGGTGAGAAGCTAAACGTACAGTAATAGTGGGTGTTTGTGTGGATGCAGGTGTGTTCAGGGAGCTGTGACTGGCACTGTGGTAGCAACTGGGGTGCTCGCACGACTGTGTATTAATTGGCTGTAGACAAGACAAAAACAGAAGATAGAAAGATAGACTTTTAACACACCACCATTTGTTGTAAATTAATTATAATTTTTGAATTTGTGTGTCTGTCGATGGAAGGATAGGTGTGATGTGATGTCTGTCCATGTATTTATAAGATAGAAATGTGGATGTATGTGTTGCAGGTGGCAGGGGGTGGGGGTGGGGGTATACTAAACAGAATAAACCCTGGGGACTACAGGACCATTTGGTAAAACAATAGCGGAGGAAGCCCCACTTCCACAGTCTTGTTCCTATTAATTTACAGCGAGGATGCTCTTTGGCAGCCACTGAATGCCTATGTCACTCTTTAGAATGAATGAATGGGTCCAGCTTGCACGCTGTGGGGGGTATGGGTTGGATACTTTGACGTGGCTGGGGGTTGGGGGATTTAGAGGAAGGGGACAGTGCAGGGAAGACATAGCATAGAGATAATGGGAAAAACAATTTTGAATATGAATAATATGCAATAAGGTTTGAAAATACAGCATGGTATAAAAGTTATCATCCACTCTGGTTGTCATAGTTGTCAAACTAACATGACCTTGAATGTGACTTATTTTAAGTGCCCTCACCCACCTCAAAAAACAAACCAAGGCCTCCACTCTTTCTATAATTTTCCATTTCATTTTCACATCCATTGTGTGGATCCCTTTAGCTTGCTACCTGCAACTAACTCTGAATTTATAAGCTACAAGTAAGTACATGTGCTTCCACCTCTCCAATGTTTGGCAGTCGACAGAAAATCCACTCACTTACCGTTACACCATTGGAATGGGTGCATGAAATTTGACTCCCAGGGCAGCAGCAGTAAATTCAGGCCCTGTCAGAAGAAGACTGGATGAGAGCCAAGCTCGTGGGCCGGAGCTCAGGACAGGGAAACTGTTTGGAGCCTGGATTCAGTCACTCTGAGCTGGATCTCTCTTTTGTTGTATTGTGTTAACTAGTCCGAAAAAACCCCCATCAAGAATTTCAGATTTGTTCAGACTTCACAAATCCTTAAGAGGTGCGGTTTTGTTGGCTCAGTAGTTCTGCCCAGCATTCCCAAATCTGGATTAACCACTCCGTGTAAAGATTGGGAGATTTGAGACTGGGGTTTGGACCTGGACTTGAGACTTCAAGTGTTCCTGGATCCCAATGAGAATGATGTCATCACTGGAGAGAGAGACAAAGAAATCTTGTTGACAAGAAATGATTGTTTTTCAGATGCCTCAGACTATGTGTTATTCAGGAGTTGTTATTGTGCTAAACTGAATCTCACTTAGTCACAAGGATATAAACAACACAGGCTGTTTGGTAACAAGAAATACTTACATTTCCAGCAGAAAAGGGCTTCTCTGACTTCACGTAGCATCTACAGTATAACCCCTTCACCAAATTCAGTGACATCCACCATTCAAAATGACAGTCTTCGTCCAATGAAGGTAATTATCAGGCTTTAGTCTCTGCTTTGTCTTTTCCCAAAGCTGCTTTTTTTAACAGAGGATTTTCACAAGTCTCATCCCCCTCTCCTCTTGTCTGTTGTCTCCTCCTCCAGTTCTCTGATCTTGCAGTAGATATTCCTCCTCAGTACATGAGGCAAATATGTGCGTCCATCAAAGCCCAGACAAAGTGAGAACAGCTCCATGAACTCAACAACAGTCCTCTAGTTGGGTTTGGTATTTTGCTGGTGCGTGTGTGTTTGTACGTCAGTCAGTGCATGTGTGTGTTTGTGTGCGTAGGGGGGGATCCTGCTCTCCCTCCAACCATCTGCTCCTTCAATTGAGAAAAAAAAAATAGAGACAAAGACAGTGTGTGCAGAAGTGTGTCTGCGTGTGTCGTATTCAGTGTCTCCCAACTCCAGCTGGCTTTGTCATGGCAAGTTTCCTTTCTTCTACTTCCAATCCATAATGGTGCTCAGAGAGAACCTGCAATCCGCCTTTCCCTTCCTCCCCTTGGTCCGCTCTGCCTTAGGTTTGTAAACAGATCTGTGCTCATGTGATCAGCCGTTTTGCCTCGCAACTCTCCTCTCCCTCAGCCCTCCCTCGCTACCTCTGTCCTCCAATCTGTAGGCAGAAGGAAGGCAGAATGAGCCAGACACTGACGAATAGGGCGCCTGCAAGCATGCTGCTGTGCGTGTGTCTGTGTGCGCACACCCCTGTGCTTGTATATGTGAGAGAGGGAGACAAGAGAGACACTTGCAGCAAAGTCAAGGGAGGCCCCGGTCAGTAACGTGTACAAGGCTGATGTCCTGACAACCACAACAAAGCCATTTGTGTGAAGTAGAAGTAGAAGAGAAGATGCTGAATCCTCATTCACCATTTTCCTTCCACTGCGCACACACAGATTGTATTTTTACACCTACAGTGGATTCGTTTCCATGTCTGCTTTGTTTGATCTGTACATAAACATCACATTACTCTTTTACAGAAAAATAACATACAGAGCAGGGACAGAGGGAGGAGTTGTCTCTGCATGAGAGATGATATGAAAGGGAAACAATAAAAAAGAGGAAGACAAACAGGGAAAAATCACAGCCTGGAAAAAGACTTGGATGAATGTCCACCCCCACACCGGACCACTGGTGCCAATTCGGTGAGGGAGAGAACAGCTGCCGGGCTACTGGGTGAGCTGTGAGACAGTCAAGGGGAGTGCTGCTCCGCTAATCCCCAGGGGGAGGGAGAGGCTTCAATGGGATCCATGCCATTTTCATTCACTCTACCCTGCCCTTCCTCCTCCTGCCCTCCTGCTCTAGTAATGACATTACTGCTGAGTACTTAGGAACAGCTGGATTAGCTGCACAGATGCACGAGCATAAATACAGTCCTTAATATGCTGACACTGAGGGGTGGAATCAAAGACATGTTTTGTAGCTGCGGGGTCGTGTTGTCATTGCTGGCATGTGAAGGGTGGTGGTTTTGATGACAGCACGCCCTCTTGTGAAATATGGTGAAAACACTGCTGTATATTTCTGGTATGGAATTGTTCAAGTTATTGATATTCAATTGTAATAAAAGTCCCGTAAAAGATAAAACATCGTTTTCGAAGACAGACGACAATCCCTCAGCATTTCTTTGAAGAAAAGGTTTAACTAGAAAAGTGAGACAACTGGGAACTGAGCAAGAAAATGAGGGATCGACAGAGAGAGATGCAAATGTTGACCTTGTTTTCTTAGTGGCATGTAAATTGTTTTGGCTGCCACAACCTGTTGTTTTTGCATAAATCACAGGGTTTGCCTGATTGGAAGTACAGTGTTGTAGATTGTAGAGTTATCTGCTCACAACAAGGTTTAAGGCCAGAAATGTGTTTACAAAGCATAATAAACCAAGACTATAGAACTGTGATAACAGGGGAGTTTTGCTTTTTGAATGACAAAGTTGATGTTTTACAGAATTCTGATAAACCCTCGTCACTCTTGTGAGTCAGTGCAGATAAAGTCTTTGTTTGAAGTCCATCAGACTGTTCAGCTTCAATTTGACATTAAAGTGACTCTATGTAACACTCAGTGAACAGGGGTCACCGTAGCCACAAGATACAGGAATGTTATATAGTTCAAAGATAACGGTGAAATTTGTACCACGTAACAGAAACAGATTTATTAATCTTATTATAGAGGGATTATTGTTATTATTATTCATTAGCTAGGTTACTTAACATTCGCCACCATACGACAGTGGCTGTTAGATTTTGTTTAACGCAATGAGCAGAAGTAGCTTGAAGTTCATGCAGCAGTTTTCTTTTTTGTGCATATGAACCATATTAATAGTTTTCTGCTCTGGAAATATTTACGGTGGCGCCGTACTTAAGAGTCACACAAACATTAATTAGTGTTGTTATCAATGAGAATGTCATGATGTCGATGCAGAAACTCTACTTCTTCTTCAGCCTACGATTTACAGACAGAGATTTGTTTTTTGCCAAAACTTTGAGAGCAGTGGCAGAGGTTGCAACAAGCATTGGACAACTCACAATACAAGATATATTTTTGGTAAACTGAGCTGTGTGGTAACTAAGAAGAAGTTGAAAATCTCTACTTTTTACTCACACAGTGACTCTGCAGTGAATACGGTATACATACATACATATGTATAATATAATATAGATATTATGACCATTAACTGTATATTTAAAAATGACATGTGCCTTGAAATAAAAATAAACTATACTGGAATTCATAATTATAATTGCCTCAAAGTTAAATAACATCCAACTGAAGTTTTTCTTTGTCCCTTTGAACACTTCAGACCTTACTGTAATACACTGCCCATTCTTTTTTCGCCACATCATGGGTGTGTCCCTTTACAAAGCCATTTAGTACTCCATTGGCTTCTCCATTCAGTTTCCCATTATTTTCACCATCCATTTGGTCCTTTCTCAGAGCCAGAGCTGGTTTGCAGGTGTGCCAGTTCCACAAAACTTTATTCATATCATCCTGGGCCCTGATACCCAGAAGCTTGTCTTCATCGCTTTTCTTCTTGTCTTCATCTTCATCGCTGTCATCCTTACTGTGGTGATGGTGGTGCAAGTTTTGCATCTCTCCACTGATGTTCTCGAAGTACTGGTGGATGCAAACTTTGGCAAAGCTCTTGGCGTGCTCCTTACAGGTTTCATCGAACATCTTTCGCTCAATGTCAATGTAATGAGACCAGTACTTGGTCTTAAGGAACGCCGCTTGTGTGAAGCATGGTCGAATAGCCCGAATCAGAAAGGCTGTGAGGGTCATCATGAGCAAAAACATCCACCCACATGCCTGTGAAATATAAACATGTGTTAGTGGATTGGTATAGAAAGATAAGCATTATTTTGAGCCCTCAAAACAATACGTTCAAAATATAGACAGTAGTGAAACAATTCTCAGTAGTGAACCCAGTCGTCTGCCTGAACAGCACATGCAAAGTTTTTTGTGCTGTTATTGAAGACACTCCAACATGTGATGGGAAAAGTATATTCAGCAGCTTCCTGACAGTTTCATAGCTCATTAAAAGAATTGGTACAGTATATCAATAGGCTTTTTTGAGATGTTACTTTAAAGTCTAAATAATTGCTCCTTGGCTGATCAAAGACCCAAATAACTGTGTGGGTGTTTCGTAGAGATTGAAATAGGGCCAGTTCCATGAATAATAAATTTAAAGGCTTATCTGTCCCTCTAATAAGCGAAGAGGAAAGCTTCAGTGAACTCGAAGTGCCAAGTGAGTTAAAGTGTGGAAGGGAGATTTAAGTTAACTACACTTTTTGAGGGATAAGGCATGGGCTGCTTAAGTGGTTATAATTAACAGGCGTTTAAACTTAGGAAGTAAAAAAGAAGTTTAAAAATAAACTTAGGCTGATGCTCAGTGAAATAATGAGCAGGACTGGGATTTATAGATGCTGGGGTCTATTAAGTGCTTTTGTTACAATCTACAGTAATAGCTGCTATCAGTAAAAGCAGCTGCAAGCTAACAGTAGTATCCACAGATATCCAGGTCAAACTTTGTCAAAAGGTTAACTGCTAATAATCTCTTAGTTTAAAACCAATTACAGAAAAAAAGTCACCAGGTTACCTGTGATATACACTTGATGTATCGTGATGCTGCCACTCGTATTTCGTGATTCTCAAACAGGTCTTTGCAGGGAATCTTTGCCAGCAGTTTTAACTTCTCTGTCTCTGACATCCCTTCAACAAGACTGGAATTCCCAAACTTGTCAATATCCAAGCTGATGCTGAAAGCACAAAGAAAGCTCTTCCCATCCATGAGAGTGACAGACACCCACACTGCTGGCGCTATCAAAGACCTTTGTGTGATTGAACAAAACATGTAGCGAAGGATTGTTGGATCCTTCCTCCGTCTCCCAGTGGGTCTTTTCCACTCCTCTGCAAGCACGGACACATTATTGTTTAATACAAATCCTAAAAGAAAGAACCATATAGGTGGAACAATAAGCAGCCCGATCCCATAGGTGTAGTTGTATTCTGGCATACAGGGGCAGCTGAACTCAAAGGCAGAGTACATCTGGGCACTAGCTAGTGCCATGATACCACAGATCCCATTCATAAAGGATTCCTGGTTGGACTGGAGGAACTGGAACATCATACGAAACTTATCCATCTTTGCAGATGTGATGGGTCTTAAGTTCAGATGCAGATAAATCTGTGAAAAGACAGTTTTTTCAAATCAGTCAGTATAAAGTGATAGAAAAGTGCTCTTTCTAGGGTTAGTAGTAATTCTTAATAAATTATTTATTAATGTTACACAGCTCACCCATAATCTGTTAATAAGAACATTATCAACATATCTAGTTGTTGAGTTAATAATGAATCAATAATGTCAAATCATTGACTATGGATAATTTTTGATAAGACACAATAAGCCACCAGGTCAGTAGTTATACATGTTAATACATCATCAATAAAGGCAAATAAACTCTATGTATCTATGGTTATAAGTGCTAGTGAGTCATTTTCAGAACCCAGTAATCTAAATGTCAAAGGTATCATCATCTATTAATGATCAATAAAACATTAGTAAACAAATGATTAACTATTAATAAAGGCTTTATGTACCTACAATGTTGTGTAAAAATACCTAACAAGTGGTGTCAGAAACATATACACTCATAGTGAGCTATGACTCTTATTCTTAACCAGCTTTCAAGCAAATTGAGTAATAAATAGCCAGTTGTTCACGAAATAACAACCAACACGCAAACACTCAGACTTACCTATTTTAGAGTGGATGAACAAAAGGAAGCAGAGTTTCATATAATGGCAATGTCAATAGTAAAGAACTTGCAGTTCTTAGACATTGTATCTCTGATCGAGTGAAAGGCGTCTCTCGAACTCTCTGTGGTGCTGTTCAAAGCAGAGCACATCATCTGTCATCATGCCCCTCCCTTCACAGGTGTCACAGTGTGAGGTAACAAAAGACTCTCATTCAACCCACACTTTGTCAGAAGTTAACCTGTTACAGTTCTCTGACAACACATAGTTTCCTGTCTGCACTCCAACAATTCACACTAAAGCGTTTTCTTACTGAGAATTATGAAGTAGGGCATACAAAGTAGTTTCAACTCAAGGCACCTACACGATCCAGATATGCAAAGATAGCCTCAAACCATTCAAATATCTGTGGCTTTGACTGGAGGCGGAGGGTGAATATTTTTATCCAAATAAATCTAGGGACAAAACACAATCGCTTTTAGATTTCCAAGTTATGTACATTATACATAACCCTTTGAACTCAACTGCACCTGCTGCATGAGGCACTACAAACCAGTTAGCAAGAGGGGAAAAGGCATGGGCTTACTCCATTATTTACTGATACTATTTTTCACAAATAGTTTTTGTTTGAACAAAATGTTTGTGACCCAATACTCGATCTTTACTATCATAGTTTAAAACAGCGGCATTAAAATTGATGATTCATTCAGTGACTCTGAGTTAAAATGGTTAACTTTTCTGAATACGCATGCAGTTAAATTTACAGGAAGTCTGTACTATCTTTTAGGTTCAGTGTATTACGCAGGAGGATGTCACAGCAGAACACATGGGCAGGGTGTGCAGGAAATAAGTCACAAAAGTCAACCTACGTCTAAAATAGGAAGAGATCATTGAGCCTGTGGTTTTACGTTGTTACTCCTGCTTCCTCCTCTGTACCTACACTCTCTTTACCGGAACATTGCACTGTTGTGATAATCAATTTATTGTGGTGCGTATATTTGTCATTCTCCTTTAATGTTACTTTATATATATAGTGATAAATTATATTTTATATATAGGACCAGAGTAAGTACAGAGAATACTTCCAAACCATCAAGGAAGTAGCTTCTTTCTTGCGCTGCATCATTGTGAAATTTGACAGCAGAATTATTTCTCATCTCTTAAGTATTTTTACACGATTGCACAGATTTTTAAGATCAATAATGCATTTTTCAGAATCACTCCAATAATTGTAACAATTCTTTACAATATTTCACATATTCACAGAAACTATTGATGATGCAAGATATACTGCTGAAAGTGTTTGTGGTGGCTCTGGGTCTCCTAACCTACCCGACGGATGACCCTAGAATCGAGGAGGAATGGGATGGAGAAGATATGCAAGAGTATGAATTCAGAATGCTGAAGGAAGAAGAGAAACTGGACCAGGAAGTGGCACCTGTCAGTGAGGAAACTACACATTTTGACGATAAAGGACCTTTGGATGGTGTAAGAAACTTTCAAAAGGAGCATCACGAGTCAGGTCAGCATGTTACTGAAAGATATAAAGCGACAGTGTTTGAAGATGTGACCATCACCAAACATGATTCAGAGGAAGACAGCTCTAATCATAAATTTCCAGAAGAGGTAGAACATTTACAGCTGGACATGAAGAGTAAACAGGGAAAAGACATACGGATTGATGACTCTATTAGAGATTCAAATATGCCACCACAAGGAAAAGATGAAAAACCTGAGAAGGAAGAAGAAACATCATCCCCAAGAGAAGTCCAAATCAAGACAACAAAAAACAAAACCTCAGAGAAAGCCATTGCTGACTGGGGGAAGGATTTCCTCTGCTGCATATGGAATACATTCTCTGTTATTTCCTTGATCTGCTGCTTAAGTAAATACTTGAGAAAAAATTCCCAAATAACACAAGACAAGGCCTTCCCAGTGAGCTGCATTGCTGGTGAGGTGTCGCTACCAGACAGTGACACACTGCTGAAATTTCATACAAAATGTGTTCAAGTCTCATCCAAAACAAAGTGGAGGGAGGATGAATTTTTAGAGGGATTTGCAAGTGATCTGTTGGAGACCATGAGGACCATCTGCAACAGAAATGGAGGTATGGTGATCGAGGACTTCAACATGGTGGATGCATGTGATATAAATGTCCCCTTTACCCCATCTGAGCCATATAGTCTTCAGTGTCGGCTCTGGAATAATCAGGCTAGTGACCTGCTACTAGATATGCAAGTCTGTGGTCGAGTGAAAGTGGAGAAAAATAATAAAATCCCAAATGGCTGCCACTGCCAGTCTTCCGATGCAGACGACGATATGGTTTGCCTGTTGCATTGTGGGAATGATAAAGTGCAAACAAAAATTAGTAATGCTTGTGATGACCTTTGTTTGAAGAACACTCCTTTTCTGTCAAAATCACGGGTTTCCAGATGGTTTCAGAGCACAATCAAACAGGCGTGGGCACTGATTTCACACAAGTATGACTTTGAGCTCATCATTCGCTACATTGATGGTCCAGGTGCTCTCGTCATTCGATTCAGATCGGGGAAGATGATTCGCTTCAGAATGAATCCTGTGGTTAAATTCAATGTGGATGCACATTTCTACATTATACCTTGCTCCCCAAGGGATCTGGATACTTTCTGGACGCTCTCGCTGACCAGCTATGAAGATAATCTCCTACAACGCCTTTCTGAACGCCTTCCTGAAAACCCCTGCCACATCCAAACGCTTGAAATTGCTTGTTTCCTTCACAGGAGACAGACAACACTGTTAGGAAGTAGTGCAGTCAAGGAGTTTCATTTCAAAATCGCATTAATGCATCTGCTTCTGACCAAAGACCCATCACAGTGGAAACCCAACTACGTGGCTCATAGGTTACGAGACTTAATGGACTTCATGGAAAGAAGCCTGGAGAAAAAACTGATGCATCACATTCTTATGGGGAACCCTTTAAAACAGAAGTTTATTCAACTCCCTGCCGAGTTTAGTCAAACAAAGCCAGTGAATCTCTTCCACCCACTTGTGGTGCATAACTGTATCTACAGAAATGCTGTGATGCATTTCCAGGAGATTCTTAGAAATGCACACATGCTGATACAGGATTATGTTGATCAGTGTAATGATGGTGTCACTTGTTCCACATGAGAAAACGACTGTTTTAAAGGCTTAATTGTACAATTTAAGTTATAGTTTTACCCTAAGAGCAATGACTGAGTTACATCTATTCACAACATATTGACATATTGTAAAAAAGTATGTACAAGAGAAATCAGGTCTTTTATTTAAAGTAATTTCCACGTGATTTTTTTTCATAATCATACTCCCTATTGGCTGGGAAGTCTTTACGCTCCGCCCAGTACGAGTCCTCCAGACTTGATGAGTCAGTCTCAAAGGGCCTCATTTGAGGGTTAACCCCCACATATCCGTCTCTGCCGCTCAGGTCAACATTCCAGGAAGGACTTGAGATCATCTTCTTCAAAGCTGTTAAAAGAGGACATGCGTTACAACCAACTGACGAAGCATAGTTTAAGTGATGTCTTAAGATTCAGCAAGATTATAAATGATACATTTGACTTTATACTATTAGCTGTACATGGCTAAAAATGCTTTTGGAATTGACTGATGCTCAACTTAAGCTTCATGCCAGATTGAGGATCATGTGTAAAGCTACAGACTGGCCTTACAATGTGTAAACCCAAAAGGTGTTTACTTACTCATCGGCTGTGCTGAGGGACAAGTGAAATTACAGCAATTGCACACAGAACTGCCACCATACAGCTCTTGCCACCTAAACCATAAACAGGGTTATGATGAGACAAAACAGATCAATACACAGAATATCACGAGTGCCACTGACATTCAAAACCAATCAGCTTCATATGTTCCACTCACGTTTTGGTAGTTAGATTATAATTGCAAGCCTTTGAGCTTGGGGTTGGATTAAATTGCCCTGTGGTGATTTCACAGTGCATAAAAAGTTTCTGAAAGACATTAGATATTAGCATAAGAGACAATATTATTTGACAGTACACAGTCCTGTACCACTTTCTCTTGCTAGTACCTGTGATGATGTAGAACTGGAGGCCACATCTGGAAAAATAAAGGCACCCACACTGAATTTCTGTGTAGTCCTTGAGGCACCAGTGAGAAACCGTGAGTCATTACTCATTTTGCCATCAATCATACAGCTGCAAGTTGAGAATGTCGCATGTTAACCTCTAAAACCCAACAAGTGAAAGTCTGTTATAATTCTGAAACCCTTCAAATTCATCTTACCCTTGGTTGTCAATGACTGCATATTTAGGACTGGAGTTGGGATTTGGGGAGGCAGTCATGAAGCACTTGTTGATGTAAATCCTCTGATCTCCAGAATCACCTGTTTTCTCAGATTGCTTGGCCTCAAAGTAAATGGGCGCACCCATAGCGTAGGTTTGAGCATTAGTGATTTCATCGCCCTTTACTGAGGCAGAGTGAGTAAGGGGAAAGACAACTTTAACGCTGTTGCATATGTTCACCATGTAAGTGACACAAATACCCAGGTATTAGTCTGAATATATTGTGCTGAATTCCTATTACATGCTTGTGTACAGTGCATTTTAGTTCACTTTCAAATTCTGATATAGTGGCATGAAAAAAAAAAATGTGGATGAACCAACAAGTCTCAATTTTTTATTTCAGCATCTGAGATAGTAGTATAGTAATAGTGGTATACTTGTTACATGTTTTCACCTCAACCTTATTTGAGAAATTCCTATATTACTTGCCAGTTAACTGGCAAGTAACTTAATTGTTAAAGTGCTGTTTTTTTTTTTTACATGAATCCAAACACCATAAGCACTTAATTCCCCTTTCTAAAAGCTTGCAGTAACAGCTCGGAGCTAAAAACAATGTTGCAGGTCAACCGAACCAATAACAGGAATAACTTCTCCTACAAAAATTAATAAAATAAAAGTAACATACCATCTTGAGGAGTAAGGGTTAAACCACCCTGTTGTCCAAGAGCTTTGAAAACTTTGCCTGATTGTAGGTTGGGATAGAAGCCAGCTTCATAGGAGTAAAAGGACCTGCAACAGTTACAAAAATCCACGTTAGTTTAGTAGAGATCCTTTAAGACTTAAAATTTAATGCTGCTAATTAAAGCAACTTTAAATTGTAACAGACAGAATTTTAGGAGAGTCTGGCTAAAACTAAAGAACCGAGATAATGTTTTACCTGGGATATTTGCACAGCAGAGGAATGGTAAATGGCATCTCCCTTAAAACTGGAGTGGTTGGCTCATAGCTGAGTACATTACTGATGTACACATAATCTGCTTTACTCTGTAACAAACATTTGTTTTAGTTGTACAATATCACACCATGGCCAAAAAAAAAAAAAAAAAAAGATTTACTAACCTGTTGTGTGAATCCACAGTCAGTTGTCAGAAGATATAGGAGGTAGTAATAGGTTTGGGTACCTGCATTAACAGGACAGGTGCCTAGTTTCAAATATTTGTATGCACCAGAAGTCTTAAAGACCACTCTGTTAATTCGTACATACAGTCTGTCAATGTGACATAGGATTTGAACTAACTGTTTTGGGTCTTTCACACTTTCAATTGGAAGGAAATTGGAAGGACTACCAAGTAACAAGTTCACCACCGAGGGAGGAAGGGGTTCGGCACCCTGTCCGGGTTTGAAAACCTTTTTCGGGTCTTTGGAGGCTGACATAATCAGATACTGATTAAACATCTTAGTTGCAGGTGTTGAACTACTTGACGCACTCCTCCAGAGTTTGCCTTTAGGTGCACTGAGTGGCATCATTTCTTTACTTATCTTGGTCTCCATTCTTGCCCATTCCAAATCAGGATTTTGCACAAACAAACCACGAGGAGCTCCACTTCTAAACCAGTAACTCCAGGCGGAACAAAACATCAGTAATAAAAGCCAAGTATACATCAACCCCATTTTCATTGTGGCACCTGGCTACCACTAAGCCTGACCCCCCACCTAAACAGATGGAGTATAGTAGTGGTGCTTCAACAGGCTTTTGTAATCTGCAATCAAGAGAGACCTCCCACAGATCCTTACCAATCAAGAACAACCAATGAGAGCTGACTAATAATAATTGTCTTCAACAAGCTATGCATTGTGTTTATCTGTATCCGTATTTATCTGTAAATGAAATAACTGATTTGAGTTTTGTTATTTAGGTAACAACAGCCACGTATCAATTTACGTAAAGCTTAAATAAAAAGGCAAAGACATATTTATCTCAAAATATTTTTAAATTATATTTATTTATATGATCTCATTTCCAAAATCAAAAGTTAAAACAAATTCAAATCTATAGGATGTAAAGTATGTATGTAGTTAACATTTTGGGGGTGTGGCTTTTATTTTCTTGAGTCGCCGGTTGTTACGTAACTAATGACGCCAAAAGTAGGAAGTTCCAGCACAAGTCGCTTTGACTTGACGTTGTGTTCGGAAGCTGAGTCTGCCTCGTCGGGTTTTTGTTCCTTCATAATCAAAGTGAAACAAGCGTATTGTGTTTGGTGAAGTATCATTTAATGAAGGACAAAACAGCCTCGTTTTTACGTTGTTTGTGCTGCTTGGGTCATAATACGTTATTATCGTTTATGTGTTATCTGATTAGCTAAGCAGCTAACGTTAGCAGCTAACGTTGTTTTTTATTATTAATGTGAACATTTACGCTAAATCGATGCGGTCTGGACTTAGTAGTTCGGTTTTAACACACTGAGCGATGTTTCCATCCATTAGAAGATACGAAGTAAAATGTACAGTTCATGTAAGTCGTGAGTAGTGCACCAGCTAGCTGGTTAGCTAACATCAACGTAAAACAGCAGTCACTTAGCTTTCGCTATCGCTATTGGGGACCGTCTGGTTTGTCCCTTACCCCAACAGTGGACGTCTGGCGAGCTTAAAAAGCTCTCTGTGAATCGGATCCAATGCGTGGGATGATGGGGTCCCAGAGTAGTCCTGTCAAGAGTTACGATTATCTCTTGAAATTTCTTTTGGTGGGAGATAGCGATGTTGGAAAGGGAGAAATCTTGGACAGTTTGCAAGACGGATCAGTAGAGTCTCCTTATGCCTACAGCAGCGGTGAGTAAATATATCTGATTTTGTATAGTTGTTAAGCCATAATTAAAGAATGACATATTGTTACATAATTTTAATAATTTAACTGTTAATTGTGTGTAATCTCAGGCATTGACTACAAGACCACCACCATTCTTCTGGATGGGAGAAGAGTGAAATTAGAATTGTGGTAAGTGTTTTTATTAACAAGCCAATAGTTGCTGCAGTAATAAACAATCCCATAGCACCCTGGCCTACTTACATATGTGTGTGTTTGTAGGGACACATCTGGGCAAGGCAGATTCTGCACCATCTTCAGGTCTTACTCTCGTGGTGCACAGGTGAGGACTTAAGACCCATTTTAGTATTTTACTTCACTGTGTAATTCTGTAAATACGTCAACATATTTGGCTTTCATTCCACAGGGCATCCTGCTTGTGTACGACATTACTAATGGCTGGTCATTTGATGGCATTGACCGCTGGATCCGGGAAATTGATGAGGTAATTTCCTTTATTCCATTTCGTGTTGACAAAGAAATATGTGAAACATAGTCCTGGAAATGTTTGTTGTATGTTTCTGCCTCTGCTACAGCAAAGAGTTGCATCTGTAGAATACAGCAGAATTGTTTATGTCCAACAGCATGCCCCAGGTGTACCCAGAATTCTGGTGGGAAACCGACTACACCTGGCTTTCAAACGACAGGTGCCAACGGAGCAGGCAAGGGCTTATGCAGAAAAGAACAGCATGACTTTCTTCGAGGTCAGTCCGCTCTGCAACTTCAACGTCATTGAGTCCTTCACAGAGCTTTCACGCATTGTGCTTATGAGGCACGGGATGGAAAAATTTTGGAGGCCCAACAGAGGTGAGCTGGTTAATCATTTTTACCTTCCCATGCTGTAAGATAAGGAAAGTAATGCCTTTTACATTATCATTTAGTTTTATGTAGGCAGCACCATTGTAACCACTACAGTGTTAATTTGTGTATTTAGAATAATTGGTGACTGTAAACATTTTCTGGAAGGGCCACATTAGTAACTGGACCCATTGTGGACAGGTGGACCAATATTCTTAAATCAGTTCTGCTCAATATGAATGATATCCTGGTTTTGATAGCTCCTACTAATCAGCAGCTTGAAAAATGCGTAACAGGCATTGTAAAAATGGGAACAATATCAATATTCAATCAGTATGAACATTTAATCAAGAATGTTTTTCAAAAATAGCATTAAATTAACTTTATACAAAATAAATGCACTGGTATTTGTTTGTAGTTTTTTTTTTCCTCAGTGAGAGAAATCTAGTCTGAATTGGGCTTGAACAAGTGCTATGAAGTCAGGCTGAATGTCTGAGTTGGATATGTGAATATGGACACAGTGACTGTAAATTAACTAGCATGCGGAAGCAAACAGATGTAGCTTAAACAAGTAGAAGTTGCCTTAAAAATAAAAATATTGTATTGCGTGTATGATGAGGAGTACACTTTTTCAAGGTAGATTCCCGGTTACCAATAGTTGTGAGTGTGAATGTTTGTGTGTCTCTATATGTCAGCTATATGATAGACCGGCGACTTGTCCAAGGTGTACCTCGCCTCTCATCCAATGACAGCTGGGATAGGCTCCAGCACTCTTGCAGCCCTTGCAAGGAAAAGCAATTAGGATGATTTTGTATTATTTATTGGCCAAAATATGATTAATCTGTCACAGTTCTCATTTTCAACTGTTACTTTGTGTCTAGCTTCATTCTTATTTTTAACATGAGAAATAGTTACACACAGAATTAGCTGTTGACATTTGCAGTGAAATATCATGTTGTCTTTTTGCATGACCATGATTTAAAACCTCTGTTTTTCATATTTTGTCTTGTGATACAGTATTCAGCCTCCAAGATCTGTGCTGCCGTTCAATAGTCTCTTGCACGCCAGTGCACCTCATTGACAAACTGCCCCTCCCTGTGGCCATCAAGTCTCACCTCAAGTCCTTCTCCATGGCGAATGGCATGAATGCAGTTATGATGCATGGACGGTCCTATTCAGTGGCCAACAGCGCAGCCTCAGGTGGTAGTGGGGGTGGAAGCAAAGCCAACAGCCTCAAACGTTCAAAGTCATTCAGGCCTCCACAGAGTCCTCCACACTCATCAGTGTCCTCCAAGGGGAACTGTAAAATCTCATAGTGAAGTAATGGACTGAGGATTGCCTCCGGTATTAAAGGTGTTGTTGCTCCAAGCGGTCGCAAGGCCAGAGAAGCACAAGGAGAGCTACCAGCAGATTCATCAGAAATGGATATAGCTGTGAACTGACTTGGATTGGTTTCTGTTGTCTTTGCGGGTGCCACCATATGGAAGTCTGTTGACCTGTGCTCTTTACTACAGAGTGTCACTGTGATTAAGTCGAACAAGATTTCCCTGGGACCAACACATGTGAATTGGATTATCACTCACCTGTTAACACTACAGCAGTGGAGGGACAATAGCTAGCTTTTATTTGGCAAAGGATTGTTTATTGGTATTTAAAGTTGGACTTGAAATTGTAAATATACTGTTTGTGCTGTTGCCTGTGTATGGTGATTGTTCTTGGGAAGGAGTTTCTTAAGCTTGTTTTGTTTTGAATGTATTGGGACACTTATTTTGATGTACAACTTATTTGTGTCTTGCGCTATTCATCTATTATACACAATTCTTTTAAGGGTGCTGTAGGACGTTTTTAATAACTTCAGTTAAGTTTTACTTCTTAAATTGGATGTCACAAGCACACAGGCCTAGTTTTCCAGACAGAACAGTACTAGACTTCAGAAAAGTTTTGAAAAAGACTTAATTGCAAAAAATAAAAATGTTCCTAGTGTAGCTCAAGTTCATCTGTGAAACTGTGCAGGAAAGTCAAGTGAAATTGTCTTGTTTCCAGGATTTCCTGTGGTGCCCCTGAAGTTCACCCTCCATCTCAATCAATCATTGGTTTAGACATTTGTTGACTTTCTCTGGCCTTTTATGCCTCTAAATCATATATCCTCATTTGTATCATTGCGTCAGCTGGTTTAAACCATCATCAGCACGACTGATTTGAATCAGTTAACTTCTAGGGCAAATAAGATTGCATGGTGCTGACGAGGAAACCTTGTACAAAGCCTGATGTACAGATTGTTTGTTCAGTCATGGTGTTTTGTCTTCAGCATCTGTGTCTCGATTCTCAGCAGAAGTTTGTAAACTTGCAGGACATTGAGGAACATTTTAATTGGATTTCTTTTTGGATATTTTATGTAAACGCTCTGTATTTATGAATGTAAAACAGTATTCTTCTGCTACATTTCTGTGACACTGTGGTAATATGTGGGACTGTAAGAATCAGAGGTGGAAAGCAAAAGCTCTGCTACTGACACGTGTTTGTTGAGCGTTGCTGTTTGTCTGGGTGTTTCCAATCAGTTCTTACTTTACAACATTATTATAACTGCATGTAGAGGAAGGATTACAGTAGCTGTTTACAGTAGAAATATTATTCTGGACGCAGTGCAAACGAAAAGCTCTCAGAAAAGGCACAAATTCTTGTTTTATTTTTAATCAGAAATGCTATGATTTTATTTGTCCACAGCCATGATAATTTTGATATACATCCTCATTTTCTTTCCACCTCTGATTAGTGTGCTGTATTTCCACTTCAGCATTCCCGGTGTCATCGCATTATGTATGTGATACAGTGATTGGCAGCGTGTTTATGTGGTGTATGGTGCGAGGCCAGTACAATAAACTAACACAACTCTTGAGTGAACATTCAAAGCACTATATGGAAACCTGAGATAGCCCTTGTTTGTATCTCAGCTGTGTCTGAAGGTTTGGATTCATTCTCATCTTGTCTCCATTGAAAACGGTCACCCGTCAAAATAAAGAGTAAAGCCACAAGTCGATGTCTGTTTTTATTCAACTCGTCTGTTCTACTGCGATGATTTTTCATTAAAACATTCATCAAGGTCATTGTGCGAATTGTGGGAATATTTTTGGCCCCTTTGTCAGCAAGGCCGTCGGTGCTCGTGTAATATAACCCGTGGGAGGGAAGGGGTGCTGAATTGATTAGCTGCTCTCTCGGTATTGGCCAGTTGTGGATAACCGGCACGTCGCCGCGGCGCCTGAATGCTGCGCGGTCAAAAGTCAACCAAAGGTTGCAGGGTCACTTCCAATGAAAAGATGAGGGGAGCTGATTCTCATCGCCTCGGCGCTGCGTCCGTACAAAGATCAGTCGCATACTATTGAAAATGTGATGCTTTATGTCTTCCCGCCTGGTCGTGGCATCTCTGAGCTCCGTGTGAATGGACGGTGGTAAATTCACCGACGTCTAGACAAAGAGGACGTAACCAACATGTTTTGCTGGACATGATGCGACACGCCCCGTGTTTGGTTTTCACGCTTTCCGCCTTGTGCCCCACACGACTTCTTACTAGTTGCAACTTGATTTGTTCATGAAAAAAGTTTCTGCAAAGGTTTGAATTTGAATAAAACGTTTGGAAACGTTTGACTTATACCGAGGACTGAACTAAAAAAAACAGCTCTGGAGAAGAAAACAGCTCATTACCTTGTTTATGAATGACACCTCTATAAATTCTGTCTGGACACATTTAACATTGGATTTCTCACCGGAATGTGTAACTCCGTGCGCACAGCTTGCCGCCGTTGCCTGTATTTTCTTTGATGTTTTTACTATGTTTGTCCAGTTGCTTAGCGCATGGAGCTGCTTCATAAAAGTTTCAGACACTGTTGGACCATGTGGGCGGTCAGAGGGGCTTCCCCTTCCACCTCCATTCACACTCGGAAAGGCTGATGTTGCGTCTTTCTCTCCCATTGTTCACTTATTTGGCTGTTCTGAGGAATCGACCTGAAGTAGATCTTGCCCGTTTTTGGAAGAGTTTTGTTTTGAAATACTAGAGAAATATATATTAATGTCTAAATGCATTTTTTAAACATCATTTCTGGAATATATTTACTCAATAAAGAACAGCGCATCGGGAAACCGCTCCTTATCGTTGAGAATACAATTTTTCTCCCTGCGCACAGCGAACGGGTTCTGGATGTTTGCGCCCAACATTGGAAAATCGACCACAGTCTTCTTCCTTTTTTGAAGATCTAAAGGAGGAATGGAATTACTCAGTGGGCAAAAAGGCAACAATGTATAAAATCCCTGTACAACTCTTGAAGGATAAATGTGTAAAGGGTACAAATTGGCATAGTAAACCCAACTCTAATAAACGACGGTTACGATGGATACGCGCGTATTTGTTGCTGCTGTTGGTTTGGGAATTACCAGACATTTCTTTGTGTGTAAGTGTGGCAGGATCCAAAGTTGAACACGAAGGATTCTGTCCAAACAAGCTGAACGCCAATCTCTGGGTTGACGCGCAAAGCACCTGTGAGAGGGAGTGCAACGTAGATGAGGTAATGTCATTTATATTCATGTCTCATATATCAGTGGTAAAAATAGGTAAAATAAAAAAACTAACATGCATATTATTCTGGTGATTTTGTGTTCCTTCTTACATACATGCTGTTATTGTTCTACATTCCGTGTACAGGACTGTGCAGACTTTGAGAAATGCTGCACCAACGTGTGTGGACTCAACAGTTGTGTAGCTGCACGTTTCTCTGATGGCACCTCTGCGCAACCAGGTGGAGGAAAGGGAGATGACACCCCCACCTCCACAGCTACCTGCGAGGGTTTTATCTGTAGCCAGCAGGGAGCCACGTGTGACATTTGGGATGGGCAGCCCATCTGCAAATGCCAGGACCGATGTGAAAAAGAACCCAACTTCACCTGTGCTTCAGATGGCCTCACCTATTTCAACCGCTGCTACATGGATGCAGAGGCCTGTATCCGCGGGGTGACATTAACTGTGGTCGCCTGTCGTTTCTACCTCGCCGGGCCACACACCAGTCCACTGCCTCAGCACACTACAGCTAATCCCACCCCAACATCCTCCCAGGAGGACCCCATGCCTCCTGCACTGTACTCAAACCCTCATCACCAGTCCATCTATGTTGGAGGCACAGTCAGCTTCCACTGTGACGTTATTGGAGTCCCTAAACCTGATGTAACATGGGAGAAGCAGAGTGAACGGCGTGAGCGGCTCGTCATGAGGCCAGATCAGATGTATGGCAATGTGGTAATCACCAATGTTGGACAACTGGTCATTTACAATGCCCAGGTGTGGGATACGGGGATCTACACCTGCATCGCACGGAATTCTGCAGGAGTTCTTCGTGCAGACTATCCGCTGTCTGTCATTCGTCGGGCTGGTGATGATTTCTCTGAGGATCCTGAGATGCCCATGGGACGGCCATTCTCACCAGCCGACTGTCTTGCTGAAATAGATCTGAGAGTGTGCAGCGGAGAGCGTCATGTGGATTGGTACTATGACAGCAAGGTCGGCTCCTGCATGGCCTTCAGCAACAGTGGATGTGAGAACAGCCGCAATCGATTTGAGACCTATGAGGAGTGCAAGGCATCCTGTCAGAGAGAAGGGATGGGCGTCTGCTCCCTGCCTGCTGTTCAGGGTCCATGCAAATCTTGGGAAGCACGCTGGGCCTGGAATTCCCTCATGAAACAGTGCCAGGCCTTTGCTTATGGTGGCTGCCATGGGAATGTCAACAACTTCCGTACCAAAAAGGAGTGTGAGGCAAACTGCCCACAACCCAAAAAGAAACCCTGTAAGACCTGTAGGGTGAAGGGAAAAATGGTGCCCAGCTTATGCCAAAGTGACTTTGCTATTGTGGGGCGGCTGACGGAGCTGGTTGAGGATCTTGACTCCGGGTTAGCCCGCTTTAGCTTGGAAGAGGTCCTGAGAGATGAAAAGATGGAACTGACTTTCTTCAATACCAAACACCTCGAGGTAACTATTACCAAGATAGACTGGAGCTGTCCCTGTCCCAACATGACCATGGAGGAAAATCCTTTCCTGGTGATGGGTATGGTGCAGGATGGAATGGCCATCATCCAGTCAGATAGCTATGTTAGAACCATAACGGAACGCAGACTCAAGAAGCTACGAGAAGTTGTGAACAAAAAGAGCTGCAAGACATCATAAAAGTCCTACGACTTAGACGTGTTAGCCAACAAAGGGCACGTGGTCACCTCTACCTTTATCACTGAAGAGAGAAATCAGAATTGCAGCAAGAAAAGATTTAATTCTTTAAATCAAAAGAAAATATGTTCAATATTGTTAATATTAATGAAGGATTATGAGATTATTTGTATGTACAGCATGTACTTATAATAACAGGTTGTAGTACATTCCATATGTGTTGTGAGTCCATTTTATGTGTTGTCCATTTTGTTGCTTTTAAATAGATATTGTTTCTTCTACTAGTACTATATTATGTTTTATTGTAGTACATTTAGTTTGTACTGGGCTCTATAAAACACCCAAGTGAACGACTAATACATAGATTCTCCTTTGTTTTTACATATAATGATCTGATCTGTACATCATCTCTCTCTCTCTTACATTCTCTGAAAAGCACTTCTGCTAAGTTAGTTTGACTCCCGATCTCTGCAAAATGAATTCAGAATGTAAAAAAAAGCATGTGGCTTTGTTAAGTTAAATGTAATACACAAGCAATTTAAATGTTCAATACAGAAGAATTTCATAGTTACGGGAGTAACAGTTTGCTCGGACAAACATGATTCATTTACAGTTCTGGAAAAATCTGGCAACGTATCGGAGCTTCAAATCTAAGTTAAGGCTCTTTGAAGGAGAACAGGTTCCTCGAGGACCAGGATACTTCACACCAAACTCTCCTTCCTGAAGAGAAGACATTTGTTGTTTGCTGGCATGTCCACCTAGAAAAGAAGACATTTTAAATATTTCATTAGTAATAATTCTAACAGATTTTTTACATCCTCTTCATTTTTACCTTTCAAACATAAAAATGAGTTTGATGCTTGAATGAGCCATGAACTTACTATTTTTTCAAGGAATAAACCATTTCTTTGTGCTAAAGAGCACAGGAAGGAGACATCCCGAAGTCCCCACTCTGGGTTCCTGCAAGATTGGAAAAAAAAAAAAGGCTTTTAAATATCTCACAATCACATTTGTATTAGTTTTATATAGATGCTACAACAATATATTGCTTCATTTTACACAAAGCAAACAGCTGCCACTGCATGTTTGATCTGATGAACACTGTGGAGCATTAAAAGATTCAAACAGCACGTAGCATTTTTACCTCTGTCGTAAGCTGTGGTCAAAGTCAACATTGCTTTGAGGGCTGATCTGACCGTTCACTGCATATGGCTGGAGGTAGAGGAACAACAAAATGTTATATAGACAATATTTTACTCTCATGTTTACATTTGATAATAATGTGATTAATTATGCATGTTTTATTTTGTTTTTTTGCTCACCCCATATGTCAATAGAAGACCTTGTGGCTTCAACACTGCTCCAGCCCCTCTGAATAAACCCTATAAGAAAATAATAACATATATAAACGTTACTAACTTTGGGTTGAGGCTTCTCCTGCCAACTTTATTTTTTTATACATGAAAAGACTTAAGAGAGATTTGGTAAAGGGGCATTGCTTGTAGAGAACTTCTTAGACAAAAGGGTTGTTGTGTGTATAGAGTAAACTCTGGGGGACATACATAGAAATACTTATTTAAAAAAAAAAAGTAATACTTATTAAACAAATATACACATTAACAGCAATAAAACATACTCTTGTTCAGTTCAATACACTCACACAAGGGGTTTGCCACAACCTTACTTGGTCTTATGACCAGTAGCTCATAATGGTTCATATTAGGTCACTTCTTTTAGGTCCTGCTCCTTAATTGACATTAAAGAATCAGTTTTCACTTTGCAGCTCTTCTGTATTTACGGTATGCTACTGGTACACTATGTTTTAGCATTTAAAATTCAACCACACCTGCCTCTTGTTTAATACAATTTACATAGTGTCTTTAGGCAATGAAAAAAATTGTGCACACCATGACGGGATAAAACCACCAGAGGGCAGTGGTGGAAAGTAAGTACATTAGTGTTTTGAGGTAGTCAAAAGTATTTGAGTATTTCTTTTTTTTTTTTTTTATAATTAATCTGCGTACTTCTGATTCTGTGTATATATATTTTTAATATGTGCCATGTAAGCACAATGTAAACCAAAATCCTAAAGGCCTTCAACCAGGCCTCAACCTTACCTGAAATAGATAATAATCTAGGTGTTATCAAGTCCTTTACCACATCAGTTTATATAGTGCTTTAGTGGTTTTAGGGGCTGGTGATGGACCATCTGCAGCAGTCTGTGAGTCTAAGCTCTTGTGGCTCCTACCTCTGTACAAGCCAGCGGAGAAATGTGGATCATGTTTATATTGACGACCAGATCCACGCTCTCTGCGTGGATCCCTCCCCAGTATTTATGGGGCAAAGAAGCATCCAGGTGGATGGCGGGCATCACATTGTTCAGCTGGTAGCGAGCTCTGTACGCTTCTATACTAAGAATGGAAACAAAAGACAGTATTGTTAATGCCTGCAACAAAAACCTTTCACCAGCGCAGTGTGTCTGCGTATGTCCTGCAGCAGCAGTTCTCATCTTTTGTAATGAACTACGTTACCGTAATAGCGGGGTTAGATAACCAGTGCGTCGCATCAAGTTTATTACTCGGTAATTAATTATTACCGTAAATACCCTGCATAGTTTATAACGTAGACAAGAGCAATACCGTAGATTGTTAATCGGCGCACACAACCTGTGTTTACCTGTCTAGAGACTGGCGGTCATACTCGGAGGGCTGCCAGATTATATTCCGCAGGGCCTGAGCGAAATGTGTGACATGTTGTCCTGTACCGGAGGAGATCTCCAGAGCCCGCAGCGGTCTCCCGGTGTTCACGTTCTCCCGGAGCACCGTCAGGATGGGCTCCTTGTTTCTCTCCGCAGCGGCGGCGCTCAGCATCCTGCTAAACTCTGGGTGTATCTCTCGAGGTAAACGACACAGTTTGCGAAGCCACTCCAGCACACCCGACTAACGTTAGTACAGATTGAATAACTCGACACCCCCGTATGTTTTGGTTTTTCACTTAAATGGGCTACTTCCGCATATAATCACGTGACCGAGCTTGCATCCAATAGTGGCGGACAGTGGGCGAGCACAGAAACGCGCCCCCAGCATCACAATAAAAATAGCTTGTTCCATGAGTAGAGCTTCTTTATTCAAGGGAAAATAGCATTCAGGAAGACATCATATGTTACAAGATTTACACATTTATCTCACACATAAACATCCCAGTCTCAAATTTAAACCTAAGAGACACAGCAACCGACAAATGATAAGTTAAGGTAACACAAGGTCATAAATAGAAACATGATCAAATTGTTTCAGCAAACACAAACATACATAACACAGAATTGTCAGAGGGGTAAAGGTTGCTAACAGGCTTAGGGTTTCTACATCAACAGAATATTATTATATTATATTATTCAGAACCTGCTTGAAACGTGAAGAGAAACATAATACTGCAAACTTGTTCTTACTCATACTCATACATACTGGTATACTGAATATAAAGTAAAAGCCTGTAATGTTACAAAAGCATTGCGAAACAATGTTTTTTATTGAACACACCTTTTTAGATCTGGTTCAATTAATTTCAGTTGTGTGCTTCCATAGATGTGAGGAATCCTGACCTCGTCACCATCGGCTTCGTTTGAATAACACCATATTCAAAAGTGGGACGGCTGCTTTCATGCAGATGTGACAGCCTTGTCCTTCTCTGCCAGCGCAGCTACATCTTCTGCATTCACTGGACTCTGCTCATTTTCCGCACTAAGAAGTGTTTGAGGTGTGTTAGGAAAAGACTCCAGGCTCTCAAGTGGACTGTTGTACACGAGAGATGGATTCAGACAGAAGAGAGCCTGGTTGTTGTCAAGTGCATCCAAATTAGTGACGGCAGCAACCACGGAATCGCTGAAGATCGTGTTTGAGAAAACAGAGTTGAAAGTGAACGAGGAGGCAAAATCTGACTCCTGCACAGGGGATTTTGTTTGGTCTGTGGAAACTATGACTGCTGGGTCTCTGGGAGGTTTGAGTGGAGGAACAAGCTCAGGATCACTGTCTTTAGTGTCTAGGCCTGGTTGTTGATTCTGATTCGCTTTTTCCTCCTGATAATTGCTTTCTCCTGAAACTCCTGAAAATGGTGTTTGGAGAGAGTCAGTCTTGACTGCAACCCTGCAGTCACTGTTGACACTGGAGCGCCGGGATGAACCCTCTGCTGTTGAAATAACACTACTGGCACGCGGGAGACTTTTAGGAGACCTAGACCCTTTCAGTCTCCCCTCTTTCCCAAGAGGGGTGGAGAAGCAGTTGAGGCAGCCAGACATTGAGGATGACTTCCCCTGGACATAGAGAACTGTAATTGGTGAACAAGCTGAGGCTCGGGTGGTTTCAGCTTTGCTACAGTTTGATTTTAGATTCATGCCATTGAGCCCTGGGTTCATTTTGACTGTACCACCTGAGTCTGATGAGCGACGTGTTACTTTCCCTCTTGACCCCATCCTGATGCTCTTTGTACCCCTTATGAGCCAGAAGTCCTGAGTGGCCCCAGGATCTTTCTGTTTTGGTATAGATGGATGATCTGAATTCTGACTGATGGTGTTGGGCATGGTGGAAGCTTTCTCCTTGTGCTGCTGCTTCTGTGCGTGTTGGGGGGTGGAGGTATCACTGGGTGGCTGGTAAGAGGAGGAGAAACGGCGTGATGGGGGCTGTTGGACAGGGCTGCTGCCATTTGACCATGGCTCATTTTCCAGGCTCAGACTGAATTCACCGCTGCTCTCACTTTGGGCTCGACTCTGTGTCCCATTCAGCCCTGAACAGAGATGACAACTGTTTTTATAAAGAGCTACAAGACAGTTTATACACACATTTTCATTTCTTTCTCAACACATTTTCCAATAGCACCAACAGGGGGCAGCAGAATAAAATCCCATAACAGTTGTTGGCCTTTGCAGTCAGCATAGAGATTAATATGAAACAAGGTCATGCTTGCAATTTGATGGATTTACTCTAATTCCTGAGCTGGTAATACATCTGTATGCATGCTGAATCCTCTAAATGAGAGGGTTTTACCATGATGCTGCAGCTCGTCATTGTCGTCAAATCCAGACGGCACAGCACTATCATTTGAATCTTTGTCTGTGGGGCATAAAATGAGAAATCACTCAAGGTATCTAGCTTGTACACTTAGAAAATCAAAAAAGACTTCTACGTTCACTCTATGTCCTGTTCACTTAGCTCTAGCATCTAACTAATGAACATGACAAACAAGTTCCTCTACCTGTCACCCAGAGCTCAGGAACATCTGGAACAGTTTCACTGGTGTCAGTGGTTGAGGTTGTGGTGGTGCGGAGATGATCAGATGGCAGGATGGTGGGATGATGAAGGTTAATGACAGACAAGATGGAGGTAGTAAGGTATGAGGTCAGTGCATCCTTCCTGTTCTCCACATCAGTGTCAGACCCTTCCAGCTGCTGTGAGCTTTTTGCCCATCGCTTATCCTCGAGCCAGGTGGAGGGGTACGCCAAGCTGCTTAGGGCTACAATGTTGGACCAAGGAATCAAGGAAGTGGGAGATGGATGGATGAGTGAAGGGATAGACAGGTGAAGTGGTCGAGTAGGTTATGAAGGGTTTTTGCTGTGGCAGGGACAACAATGGTGACAGAGATGTCTTGTTTGACCACAGACCCAGATTACTGCACTATAGTCTTGAATCTATGGTTTCCCTACAACACAGCTGGCTCCTGTTGTGGCAGAGCTCATGCAGCACCACTGTCCTCCTGCAATGCAGTATTTCCTTGACCTAGGTTGTTCTAATAAAAGACTCAAAATTGCTTTTAAATATAACCTCTGTATATCACTACAAATTATTTTGAAATTCTTGTAGGTATATGAGGTTGGCATGAAAATACACATAACAAACATATGAGACCTATTTTTACACCTTGTTGACGAATACTTTTTAAGCCAGTGTTATGTTAACCGTATGGCAGGTGATGGATGATTAAAAATAATAAAAACTCTAACATAATCAGGTTAGAAGTTAAATAAAAGGCTACAGTCAAGATGACGGCAGACACTGGCTCAAAGTCCTTCTTACACATGGAACGACGGAAGAGTGACTTGACTCTGTCTCTGTCCTTCAGCCTGTTCCTCATACGGGGAAACATTTTCAGTGTCGCTTTTCAACATCACATGGGAGGTAGAGGTAGGACGGGAAGGAAAAACACAAGGTAAGGACGGAAGTAAGAAGGGATGGAAGGAGTGAAGAAAGACACAGAAACAAGAAAACACACAGGGAAGACATATTGAGGACTGCTGAGGAAAGTTTATACACTTCATGCATTAGGAAGAATGACACTCTGGACACACAACGTATGCTTGTTTTGTTTGAACACTGAATGTGATGCCATATCTCTCTTACTTTTATAAATGTATCTTTTGTCAACTTGTTATGCTTAACATCTTGCGAAAGGTAAGAAAACAAATAAGCCCAATTGTGAGAGTATTGGAATTTTCTCCTGATGGAACATTTCATTTTCTTTCACTTATAAAAACAGAGGCAACAAATCTTTTCAGTACAATGAAACAAAGAAATGCATGAGACAACAGTGCTGAAGCAAGTTTACTTTAAAATTCATTCAAGTTAGTTTTTTGCGTCTCCTTAAAAAATGCTGAAGTGGAGGGAGTAGGTTTCTCATATTTTGAGAAGTTATCTGTCCTTCCGGTGAAGCTACACATGCAGATGTTACTACCATGGCTACTGGTTCATCCGTGTTTCTCTGTCCTGTGGCTGCAAGCTGGACCTTACAGGAACACAATGAACGCCCTGCCTCTGATGATGATCTTACTTCCTGGTCTGTGGCTGAAGCCGTGAATGGGGGATTTTGACACACTGATGAGACCACTTTTGCCAGTTCAATAGGAAATGACTTGGTGAAGTCATGATGATCATACTCACTGCTGCTCCGTTGGGGTGAAGCGGTATCACCTGCTGAGGTGGAGGCTGAGCCTCCAGAGACATTTAAACTGACGAAGGAGCTGTTGTCACAACCAGAAAGATGTGGCTCAGTAACGCCGTGTGTAGGAGTTGGTGGGCGCTCGGGGCCATGCTCACGGCTACTGGATTTGATCAACTTCTTCAGTTTCAGAGATATCCAGTTTCCACGTCTGTGGTAGAGCAGATATACAAGAGTAACAAATGACTGAGTGTCTGTGAAAGGTCCCACTCTTAAGTTAGGCTTTATAGAACATTTTAGAATCACTGAAACACCTTCTCTGTGCCAAATAGTTTACGATGTTGAAAAGTTAATAGAGACTAAAAACAGAGCCAAAAAGGTGAAATTGATGTGATTATTGATTTCATTTCATTTTTGATGTCAGCTAACATGTTAACAATGACAATTTGGATACTATTGGAAAAGTTGTGTTGGAAAGGTGGTCATGTCAAGAAATTATGCACTGTGGTCATCAGTATTAGTTTATGGTAACTTGGATAATAAAAAACGATGTGGATCCAAAAGGCTGACTGCTAACTAGTTAACACATCTGCTGTACAGAGATGAAGAACAATGGAGCTCATTGTGTTACTACTTACACTGTGACTATTTCTTTATTGATGACATAATTGTGTAGCCTATATAGACTGTAATGTATGTGATGTTAGATGACATAACGTTAGACTCAAATTAGCAGTTTATAGTACTTGTATAAAATATGGGCAACTTACCTGCGAGGAGGTGATGGCTCATAGAACTTGTACTGGTCCATTATCTTCTCCTCCAGCTTCTCCTTCTGCCTCCTCAAATCATTTAGTTTGTCACTGAACAGAGATGTGTAGCAAACTTTAGCTCATTAACAAACTATACCAACATGCTGTAAATGACAACTACAGATCAGACCCTATTTAATGCTACACTATCTTGTCATGGCATTGGACTACGAGACTTACATATACTGTCGCTCTTCAACGTGAAACAAATCCTTGCTCTCCATAGTCTGCTCCAACAAGGTCCGGTTCTGCAGCATCAGTGTCTCGATCTGGCTGAGCAGGTGCCGATTCTCCTCCTCCAGGTTGCCTTTCAATTGGCTCAACAACTAAACATCACATAAAATGTATTTAGAATTCACATTGTCAAACAATTACTAAATGTACAAGGTCAGTGTGCAAAACAAACATTTTCACAAATGTCCATACTTCACACTGGTTGTTGAGCTTTGTGGAGTTGATGTCCAGCTGCTGAAACTCCTTTTTAAGCTTGGAAAAGTCAGCCTCCAGCCATGTGTGCTCCAGTTTGGCCTCATTCAGCTGGCTCTTGAGCTGCTTGTGATCTGCTGCCAGCAACTCATTGTCATTAAGAAGCTGACGGTACGTTTGGTTCAGCCTTAAAAAAGATGTTAAGGTGAGCATTAGTCAGTGTGTGCGTTGGAGTGTGTGTTTATGTGTACGCGTGCCTCCTCACCAGTCTTTCTCATCACGGAGCCTGCAACATTCAGCAGCAGTGGTCCTGTGCTGTTCTTTCTCCAGAGCCATCCTCATCTGCTCCTCTTTCAGGGCTTTCTCCAGGTCCTCTAGCTTGTTCCGCTGCTGTAACAGGCTATTGTATCTAAATGTGCCCCCAAACACACACATGAACATGCAGGGATCTCATACCATATGGTCTGATAATTGTAGCAGTCTCTCCTGTCCCCTACCTGTCCTGCAGTGTGCGATGCTCCAGCTCCAGTGTGTGGTGTGTGTTTTTCAAACAGCCGTGCTTGCCCATGAGAGCCTCATACTCTGCGGCTTGCCGTTCGTGCAGAGCGGCCAGCCGCTCGTGATCACGTAATAGCTGCTCGTGGACACCACGAAGCTCTTCACGTTCCCGTAGGGCACTGTCCCGTTCACTTTCTGTCCAGGACTTCTGCTGCTGCAGCTGAGCATTCTGGGCCATGAGGGAGGCGCTCTGCGAGTTCAGCGTGGATTTCTCCACCTGGAGAAAAAGAGGCCAAGTGTGGAGGCTTAGCAGAAAACCTGGGAGTTTCTGTCTATGTATGATAGAGAAAATAGTGTGTATTGCACTGGTACCTGCAGGTTAGCATTGTGAGTCTGCAGGGCTGTGTTGTTTTCCTGCAGTGAGGCAGCCTGCCTCTGCAGGGCAAGGATCTGAGCCTGCTGACTGTCGGACTGACTCTCCAGCTGCTTCAGCTGGGTCTGCATAGCCTGGCGCTCTGCCTCCAGAGTCGCATTCTGGATATGAGAAGGGAGAGAGTAGAGGAGAAGAGAAAAGAGGAAAAGAAAGGAGAGGTGAGCCTGTTCATGCTCTTGTGAAATGCAGCTGCTTGCACAAACGAATGGTTTGTGATATGAAACGAAACGAGTGATATGTTAGCACTTGTGGGCAATTTGTATCTTTTTATCAATAAATTTTCTTCTTTTAGCAGCTCTGAAGAAATACAATTCTCAGGGCATTTCATTAAACTATGAAATGTCATAACATCTCAGATATTGTGGTAAAAAGTGCTAATTATTATTAGAAGTTGACTACAGAAAAAAAAAAAAAACTGTCCTGACTTTAAATTCATGATTTGTAATTGTAGCAGCTAACGTAAAATTTTCCCTTCACTTTTCTAAATGTTTTTTTTATTATTTTTATTTTTAATGACTGGTCTGATTATGATTATTGTTGTACTATATATTGTACTAATTTGTGAAATCTTCTGATCCTTTTGTACATTTTTCATTTCATTTCCATTAGTATTAAGGGGAGGATCATGTCTGTGGCTTTGCCTCACATCTGTTTATCTGTATTATGCTGTTTTCCAGTTTTATGCCGCTACAATATATGTGCATGCTCAGTAAAATAGCAAAAATTTTAATTTGGCATATAAAAGAAACTGCTAAGTAAAGGTATGTTGGTATAATGGTATACTTGAAGACCATATTGATCTGAATAGAGGCCTGACACTTACATTTCTCTCCACTTCAATGAGGCGGTCTTTGAGCTTCAGCAGTTCTTTAGTAGCTTCCTGGCTTTCACGCAGCCATTCACTCATTGCCTTGCCAGTCTCTCTGGGAGGGGTAGAGCTAGATGTCCACTCCTCCTCCTGCCTCTGCTGCAAGGCCTCATAGTTCAGCTTCACCTGTAGGATGAAAGTATGTCACTTCTCTACCCAGAGTAACAGACCTGTAAAGCTCAACTTCACAACACAACTTACAGTTTTGAGCTCCTGGCGTAGCTGCTGGTTCAGTGTGGACGACTCCTCCAGACGAGCCTCCAGAGCAGCTATCTTGTCCTCTTTAAGCTGGAGGGACTTTTTCAGAGACAGTGCCAACTCTGACTCCAGTATCTTGAACCTGCAGCATGAAATGAACACATTTGTTTAATATTCTCCCTAAAAGATACAGGACAAAAGAAACCACACTCTGGCATGGAACTCCAAACGGTATGTACGCACCTGTTGTCTGGTGTCTCAGCTTGCTGTATACTGCCCTTGTTTAGGACCTTCATCTCCAGCTCGTGGGTCAACCTCTCCAGTTCATTATCTCTCTGCTGGGACTTCAGCTTCTCGTTCACAAGCTCCTAAAATTATACAGTACGCCTGAATTATAGTTTTGGAATTTCACACACATTCAATGATCTTTTCTGTATTTACAAAACCTGTTTAGGAGAGTGGTTCCAAAACCTTTGTTCTTTGACCCCTGCTAAAATAAAGCAATGTCTACTTCTGACCTTTGTGCTACACAGGCCTACTTATTGAGGAATGCTCGAAAGAAAAACCCAAACACTCAAGTATGACAAAAATTAAAGTTAAAGTAAAGTTTTTCTCTGTGTTTTTAAAAATACAGTATGTAACCTTTTATTGCTTTGTTCTAGAAATATGCTTCAAATCTTATCTTAATGTGAAGAAGTATAGTTACGGTTACATTACCACAGAATCAGAAGTTTCTGCTACTGATTTTTCAAAACAAAAATACTTTGTGATTTTTTTAAAGCTTTATATATACAGATACATGTGCAGAAAGGCCCTGCAATACAATGAACATGTCTGAGTCGTTCAGGGCAAATCTTTAATTCTGTCAGCGTAAACTAGACAGCACAGATGTTCTCCTCTCACCTCTCTGAGGGTGGCCAAGGTCCTGTGGTCGATAGCAGCTTGCTTGGTCAGTTCTCTGTTATCTCTCTCCAGGCCTTTGACCCTCTCAGCAGTCTCCCTTAACCCCTCCACTTCTTTCACCAGGAAACGCATCTCCCTTTCTAAGCTGGTCATACAGGCATTACTGCTGTCTAAGTTGGCTTCCTGGATTTCAACCTGAGACAAAGGGAGGTAGAACAGAAGTCAATTTATTCCAGGGCAATGTAAATCTTCCAAAGATTATGAAACCGACGCCTACTGTACCTGCTGACGTAGTCGTCTATTCTCCTTGTCCAGCTGCCTCTTATCTCTCTCCAGAGCTGTAGTTTCTTGTTCCAGGCTCAGCTTCTCTGTTTCCAGTTGCTCCAGTCGTCGTGCAGAGATGCGAAGTTCCTCCAAGGTGGCCTGCAGACTCTGGTTCTCTGCCTCCAGCTCCTGAACCTCTGTCTCCAGACACTGAACTTTCCGGTCTAAAGGGATGTAACATGTTTAAAGAAATGCAGTAATCCTCACTGTATATTCACGTCACTCAAGATTTAATGCTTAGTTGATCTACAGTCTGTACCTGTGTTATCTAGTGAAGTCTGTAGATGCTGATTAACTGTGTCCAGGGCCCTACACTTCGCCTCTAGTCGCTGTGTGTGCTTGCTGGCATAGGAGGAACGTGTCGGCAGACCTGTGAAGATGCTGTCATGGCAGGGACTGCTGCTCTTCGAGCCAGGGGAATGATCAAGTGATCCGACAAAACAGTGCCGTCTATTGTGACTGTTTTCTAAGACTTCCAGATCAGACATCAGTTCTTTGAAATGGTCTCCTCTAACTCCGTCCTCTAGCTGTCCTTTCTCCTGAATTTGGAGATCTGAATTGTCTGTATGGAGGATCTCACTCGGGACTCCCTCTGACTCTTCTGAGTGCAGTTGCTGATGGCAGTTTAAATCTCGATTCAGATCTGTTATCATACAGTGGCAGAATGCATTAGTGTTATGGTTAAAGCTGTGTTTGGACTGTGGGCTGTTGCTAACTGAGGCAGCTCTGAGCTCCTCAATGGTCCTTAGAAGACTTTGGTTCTCTTTCTCCAGCTTGAGCATCCGACTGCAAGTCCTCTCACTCACCTCCTCGCTCAGAGTCTGTTGACCTTTAGAAAAAACACAGTAAAATTACACATTTCAGATTTTACAGACTTAAAAGAATTTAAATGACTCTGACACTTTGGGTGCATGTAAACAGGAAAAAACTAGAAAATGTAATATATGGTGAATTATTCTGACAATCCTGACATTGGAACATTGAATAAACTAGTATTAAAATAGGTAAAATGCTATTTGACCAGTTTTGTGTGGCAGCAAGTTTAAAGTTGCCATACTATCCGTTTTCGTATTTGTGACATTTACTGTAGTGATGACGGGTGTCCATACCCAACAATGTCAAAATTCTAAAATCAGAGCTATTAATAGGCAAATACAACCTCAGACAAACCCCAACATGACTTTTTATAATCGTCCCATTATTTATTTAACAAAAAGCCCCCCAAAAAACAAACAAAACAAACATGCGGGCACCGTCTAAGACCGTAAGACTTAATCTTAAAAACCAACTCCTACCCTGACAGTTCTCAGTGGTCTTGGAGAGCTGCTCTAACTCCCAGCCCAGGTGCTGGGATTCCTCCATGCTCCTCCTCTGAGCCAAACACAAAGCCAGGTTTTCCTGCTGCAACTCCTCAATGCGCCTCCGATCAGCCTCCCTCTCCTGTGTAGACACACAGAATAAGTTATTATTGTAAGTTACTACAGGTTATTAGCTTTAGGCTAGAATGTGTCTAAGTGTTGATGAATGTTTAAAATTATCACTAAGTCTAAAAGAATTGTTAGGGATCTAGATGTTTTTGAATTATAGTAGCACAGATCTGTGTTGTTGTTTATGAAGGAAGCTTAACACAACACAACACAAAGGTAGCAAAGTCTAACTGACCTGCTCCATGTCGTGGACATGGGCCTTCAGCAGCAGACTGTGCTTCTCAAGTTGGTGGATTGTATCAGATCGTGCCCTCCAGCCTGCCAGCTGGTCTTCCAACACCTCTTTGGTCTCTTGTAGCACCCTGTTATCCTCCTTTAGCTCCTGAAAACGCTCAGAGTTATACATGCATATGTTGTTTAAAGACTGAATTAACTGACCCCAATTTACCAAGATCCCAAATAGAAGGTACTAAACTGCATGCACAAGCTTGAAATTACAAAAGGAGGAGGCGGTCATATTTAAATTAAGATTTTGTGTGTTTCACTAATGTCTGTTACGGAGAGTCTAGAAAAATTCATCAACCTCCACTTTGGCCTTGTAGAACTCCATCTTGTGCAGTTGTTCCTTGTAGCGTCCCACTTCGCTCTCCAGCTTGTCTGCCTTGATGGCTCTCTCTCTCAGAGCATCCAACTCGTCACGGTAAGTGCGGGCTGCGCGGGCATCCACAAGCAGCTGGGAATTCTAGCAAAGGTTCAGATGGAGTCGTGACTTAATACCAAACAGCTAAAGTAAATGTAGCTTTGCAAAGTTAATCTAAACTGGTCTTCTAACAAACTGGCACTCATCAAGCATCTTTTTTTTTTCATTTTGATATTAACAATGGATAAAGTGACTACATGTATGCATGTAAATAGCACTTAGTAAAGACCAGAAACGCTGCCAAAAAGAGAGAAAATATTGCCCTTATTTAAGTCTGGTAGCTAAAAAGAAGTGCTAATAAATAACTACTAACTAAGCAGCGTGTCCTTTATCTAACATGATTATCTGTGAACAGATTAGCCATCTAAATATTTATGTAAAAGTGTTTTTTGCTAGTTATACTGCATCAAAGTTTAAATAAAATCAATCAGTGCTGTTTAATTTAATTTACAGGCTGTGGATCAATTGGGAAAATTGAGATCTACTTTACAGACAAATCCATCGAGTCAGAGGTAAAGATTAGCTGGTATTAAGGACTTCTATGAATCAAGCTATTATTTGTAATATGTATAATCTTCAGATGGGACAGCAGGTTAGTATGTCGCTAACAGAGATGCAATTTACTCTTTACTCTAATTTTTTTTATACTTCAAACCTCTTGCTGGATCCGTTTCAGCTCTGCCTCCATGTTCTCCAGTTCATGTCTGCAGTCCAGCATCTGTTCACTCTTCTCCTCTCTGGTGGGTTTGTGATGCAGAGAGACAACCAGGTGGACAGGTTAGTGTGCACTTACTATTTTACTGCAATACTTGAATCTATATGTAAATACTATAATGACACATGAGTACATGACACTTTATTAGTTACACCTGTACAAGCTAATGCAATTCAATACAGCCGCAAAACATTGGAAACACCTCTTAAGATGGACTCCTGAACGACACCAAGCAGAACGGCTGTATTGTTCTGTATTAGATTGTGCAGCTGTACATAATAAAGTGACACATAACTGATTCTATCATAAAGCTTAGAAGATAGATTTTTAAAAATATATTATTCATATATGTGTATTGTACAGTATATAAGCTAAGGGAATTTAGAGGATCAAGCCATGTCATATTTTATGCTTTAAATGATATTGTGTTTGCTCAGAAGCAACAGCCTGTGAATCTATGCATCCTTACAAGAGAAGCCAATAAGGAAGAGAAGATGGGATGGAGAGCAAAGATGGAACTGAGATCTTGATTGGATCAGGGCTAGTGTGTGTTTTTGTGTCCTTGTGTGCAATATCTGCAGAACTGTAGAGCCAATGTGGGTCAGTGTTATTGCACAGCCATAGAACCTGCCAAGCTGGCAGTAATGTGGGCCAAACTCCCTGGGGCCTCTCTTATCCTCTAGTGTCTCCCTCTCCCTCGCTCTCTATTGGCAGTTCCACATAGGACAGACTATCTCTTTACCAATAACCACTCCAAAAGGAACTCATGCTATTACAAGAGACAACACTTCATACAACAAGGGTTTACTGTGTGATTATTATGTACTTTGGACAAAAACAAACAAACCACATAACACACTGCATAATCCATTTTTTTAAAACTAAAACCTAGCGTAGTGTCACTGCCTCATTTCCAATGTAATATTTGTCATTGGGATTTTACTTCCCAAATAATTCCAATTGCCACAATAATAATCGAAAGCACATTTTAGAAACAGCTGGTCAGTTTACCTAAACAGATGCTATTCCTTCATACTATCTTATGGCTCAACTGTATGTTACATTTATTCAAAGTTGATATTGCAATATAGGTATTTTTCCAAGTGTTTCATTCAGACTTCTGTCCTTAAAAAACTTTATCCTTTACTCACAGTTCTTGTCTTAGACGTCTGATCTTGGCCTTAGAGTCAGCTAGCTCCACCGCCAGGTGTTGCTGGGTCCCCATCTGCTGCATGCTGGGGGAGTAGCTGGCTGACTGAGGGCTGGAGGGGCTACTGAGAAAGCTAGATCCACCTTCCTTCTCCTGCAGAAGCTCTGCTATAGTCTACAGAAAGAATGCAGCCAGTTACAGATGACCTTTAACACATAACTGTAACGTAACTATTGACTACCCTTGCTGACTGAAACACGTTCACACTCACAGTTGTTTGCCACTTCATACTCAAAATACAAATTCATGTACAAAAAAGGATTAGATTTATAAACAGGTTTGCAAAAAGATGCCATACACTTTATTCTATGTGTACGCCTTAAATAATCAGAATTATAAAAAAAAAAGCGAGGGTACATCCAGATGGGCGTCCCTCTGGTCCAACAAGTGTCGGAGGTGTTTGGCCATGTTCCTCGCTACAGCCTCTAGGTCATCTGGGTGCATCTCACTGGACTCAAACCAGTGCAGGTCCAGCACATTCTCCTGACTGTCAGTCAGCTGGTAAACATGGGAAGAGAATGTCAACATATTTACAACTATCTAATATATTTCTTATTTGACCTTTTCTGCTGGGTGTGAAACCTACTAAATTCACTGTATTATTTATTTTCCCAGTACACAAACTGATTCAAATGAAGTCAGATACCTCCTGAATATGTGCAGCTATGGCAGCTTTAGTGTCAAAGTCAAGTGTCTGGATCTTCTCAATGTACTCCTCCTTCTTCTCACACTGAAAATAAAATTAAAACACATTTAGATTTACAGTAAGGTACTTTATGAAGCCAGGTTTGGGCTTTAGCTTAGGGGTCAAACAAGTTGTTTTGCACACAATTTGCCCTACGATACCTGGACTGCACATCCCAACAGTAACAGCAAAAGTTTCTTCATTTCCTCCAGACTTTGTTCTGCAGGGAGTACAAAAAGTTCATTGTCTGAAACCAAATTTATCAGACTGATGTAGTGAGAGCTGCAGACATGGATTTAAATTGAACAGAGCGCTGGCTGGTGAATTTAGGTCACCACTTGCCAAAGCCTTATCGTCACAAGCCAGCGTGGTTAACAGAGTGATAGAGTGCAACTGAATTTAAACTGTATCAGAGGGAAATCTGGGAGAAAATAAGTGTTTCACTTTACAGTGCTGATGCAGCTTCAGGTTTTTGTTGTTCAGCATTTAGATACAAAGATTTCAATATGTTCTAAATGTTTGCTAAATTTGTTTTCATTTGACTATTTGGAGATATCCCTAATTTTATTTTTAAATAATAATAACAACTTATTATAAATATAGTAGATCAGCAACTAATCATCTTCTAACAATATACCAGCTCATCAGCTACAGTAGAAAAAAGAGCATACCACAGTAAGGAGACCTGCCAAACAGCAACACGTTTGGCAAAGGAATCATGATGAGCTGTCTCAGATGGTCCTGCAAAAAAACAGAAAGAGAACGGGACAAGAGTGGTTCAGAAAAAAGTAAGATAAGCACATTTAGCCAAATTCTGCATATTGGCAGAAAAATGCAAAACACTTCTTGTGGCCAAGCCAAAGTTTCTGAATGGACAGGAGTGTATGTATGTACAGCACATAGCAGCTGCTTTAGAACTGCCGAGAAATGGACAGCTGCTCTCAATTGGTAGGTGACGGAGTCAGTTTCCCTTTTGCAGCGGTGAAATCCTGCAAAACTGTTTAGTTCAGCCCTTTTCTTCAGCAGGTGGCTTGTGTTTGATCAGTGTGTGTGCTCAAATGTGAGCAGTGATTGTTAATAGCATCTCATAACAGAGACTCATTTTCTGATATGTAAATAAAGATACTGAATATACTGTTCACATTTTCCAGTAACACTTGGACCTGGATCTATCTTTGGTTCTGTTTTATGGTTTTTATAGCTGCATAAACTTCCCACACATCTACTGTGCATAGTCCTGCAACATACTGAATAAAAGATTATTTCAATATGGATAAAAGCAGTTTATCTCAATGTATTTTTTTAAGAAGCTGGCATTGCTAAGCTGTGTCTGTTTCTCCTATAAATGACAGAGATAGTTATAAGATAGTGATAAGCAAGATCAACATACACACAGCAACCTAAAAGTAACCAAAGCCTGGGACTGCTGAGAGTTGAAAACAATGCGCTGTGTAAGTTCATGTGGGATGTCACAGATATCACAGCAGTCATTTATATTTGCTTAAGTGAAACAGCTTCTTTTTAAAGCTCAACTTGAATTGAAAGACAATCTAAAATTCAGCATCAGTGGTGTGTCTGCCCATCGTGACTTTAAATCTCTGACTGCAGCTTTACTGTGGCTCTCTGCTGAGCTCTAACCTCGCTCCTGTGCTGATTACACAGATGTTTACATGGCTGATATTTAGGGCATGCATCTTAAGGACTAACTGATCTCCTGGGACACAAGTGCTACCAGCTATCTGATGTGCACGTGTGTGCGCGTGATGCACGATGCAAAGTTGAGGTAGAATTGAAAAAGCCAAGTTAATGATATATGGAGAGATGGAGAGTTTAGCAGCTCGTCTCTTGGATTCATTAACTAACATGTTATTGCTTATGAAGCAAATCAACAAAAACATCTAAAACTCACCTGATAATATGTCTTGATTTGCTGGACAAGGAAGTTCAGGTTCTGGATCCTCTGACTTGGATCCCTGCTAACTTTATTTGCACCCTGAGGTGTAATCGAGGGATTTCTGAACATGGGAAAAACCAAATAAAGCCAGTTATATTTCTGATACTCACAAAAAAACAAACAAAAAAAAACAAATGGCGGCCACTGGAATGAGTGAGAGCTGTGTGTGCTGCGAGCTGCACAGTCTTGGCCCGAAGATCCCCATGAAAACATGTATGAGGTCGCTATTCATGCCTAACTTTAGCGTGTATAACGTCATTCTTTTCAGACACCAAACTCGACTGTTTTGGAGCCAAATAGGGTGGTGTTCCACTTTCCACCTCAAAGAAATCCTTTAGCTGGATTGTTGGGAGTGTTGGCTGGAGCCTGCTGTAGTCTGGGGCTGAACTGTCACATACTATAGGCAGAGTGTTATCATTCAGGGGGCCTCAGTGCTGTTGTAGGTCAGACTTCACCTTGTGTTCCAGAAATGGGACGTTTGTGGAATAAAATGACGGAGACAGAGACAGAGACAGAGACAGAGAGATGTTCCCTAGCTGCCTCGTGCATTTATTTTTTTTTAGCCTGCATGTCTTCCTGTCTGTGCTGTCTCTCCTGTTTCTGTCTCTTCTTCTGTCTCCCATCTGTGTCCCACTGGCACTAAACACCAGCAACAAGCGCCTAATCTGAGAGGGTCTTCCAATCCAGGGGATTATCCCGCCTCTTCCCCTCCCCTTGGCACAGCATTATTTTGCATTTAAGAGCTGGTTATTGTGATCCTGGGGGATTAGAGGGATAAATGAATACTGTAGACTTGGGGGTGGCTAGACAGCATTATCCACAAGTTCACTGGGTCATCATTTCTTTTAACCTTTTCTTTGCGAGTCTTCAGTTTTAGTTAGGATCCTGCTGTCAGTATCTAAAGAATCCTTCCTTCCTAACATTTAACATGAAGTTAAAGGAGCCGGAGTCTCACCACCTACCAGCTCATGGAAGTCTCTGACTCAAGTGCAGACTGACAAATGACCATCAGTTAGACGCTGTTCAGTGTTAGGGTAATTCCCCCAGAACATAAGGCAACCAAATTATAATCTCTTAAGTAGCGTCTTGACATGATATGATGTCCCTCACGTCTTGGTCATTGGTTTCTATCTCCTCGATGATCAGTGGTTATCTTAAGGTAAAACCTTGAACCTGTAAGTCACGTGGACGTTGCATTTAAAGTCTGCTGCAGACTACAAAGATGCTCTTTATCACTGCAGAGCGACAAAGCCAGTACTGTTGGTGCCTGGATAAGAATGTTAGCAGACGCCTGATACTGTATCAAGCTGCTGCAGAGAACATGAGGAGATGACTGCTTAAAGACAGACTTCGCTTGATGGTGATGATTTCCATTTCAACCCACGCACAACAACTGATTTGTCATTCTCTCCTTTCTCTCTTAAAACCTCAGTCATAACGATATCTCAGTGCCAAATGCTGCATCAAGTCTATGACAGCCAACAGACTCAAACACACTTATCTGGATTTCCATCTGGACACAGTTTATAACCCAATTTGGAATTGTGACAAATGAAATATAAGCTGTGGGAACAAAGCAGACGTGGAGTGCTCAACTTACATTTGTGTCATTATGTCATTCAAAAAGACTCCATCCAGCAATTCAGTAAAGTCCAAGTGCATGCCCCCATCATTTGGAACAAACGTTTTCACCTAAATAAAAAAAGAGGACACAGGATGAGAGAGTGATATCACTGCTACTGGCAGGAAGTCAGAGCCCTCTGCATTACTTACCCAAGTGACAAGTGGGCTCAGCATGAACTGATCCGCACAGGGCAGAAAAACTCCAACTTCCATCTTTACCAAGGTCGTGATGACAAAGCACAACAGATTATCCCAGAAAAAAAGTACAAAGTCTTAGTAGAAATGCACGATTCAAGTCGTCCCGTGCATTTCATTCAAACTCCTTCACAGTTTCTTCTTCTTCGCACGAACGTTTTCACTCTTAAACTCCTCTGGTCACAACATCCATGAGATCCGACGGTCTGAGCGTCTACGCGTCGGCGTTCAGGCGAAATCCCGTCCGCATTTCACCATAACACCACACGCACGTACCCTCGCATCCTCCTTGGTCCTCTGCTGCAAAGGCATCTACCCACCAACCCCTCCTGCTCCTCCTCTTCCTCCCAGCTTCCCTGCTCGCCACACAGGAAGACTCAGCGCTGATGTAGGCTCGGAGGGATTTTTAAACAGTGATTAACATCCAAAAGACGGGTTAGCTGTACATTTGCGATTGGTAGTTTGAAGGGACTGCAGCAGAAGCGCTAATATCTCTGCCTTTAATCTGTTACCATGACGACGGCGCCCCCACCCCGGCCCATCAGCTGCAGCTTCTCACCAGACAACAAAAGCAAGACCTCACTGTTAGTCACTTAGCAGGAGCTGACATCAGAAAAACTAAGAAAGAGCCGTGACAAGATTAAGACAGGCGACCATGTGCACCGACAACTTCCAGTAAACGTCTGACTGTGGATCTTTAATGATTTATCTAATGAACTCACAGCAGGTTAAAGTTTCCCTCTGGTTCTCTTGTTCCTGACACATGTCCATAACTGTGATGAGGTTCTCCCCTCCGAATAAAAAAAGCTACAAACTCCTGACAAAGTTTGTCAGAGTTGTTTTCTGTGATGATACTACAGCACCACCTAGTGTTACATAATGGAACTTAAAAAAGTAACGATACCCTATATTATCTTATAATAATATTATTAATAATAATAATGTCTAATTATAATAATGGGAAATACACACATATTATGTACAATATATGGTAATATATCATATATTTGCATTTATGAAACACAAACTTACATGATGGATGTGAGCTGAATCTCGTTAGTCAACAACAAAATATACAGTTCATGGTCTGTTTGTATTAGATGAAGAACTACTCAGTGGTGTAAAGTAACTAACTGCGTTTACTCAAATATAAAATGAAAGTACTGGAGTAAAATGCAAGGACGTCAATACTTACCTAATTACTCTTTATTTGAGTACTTCAATTTTAATTAATTTATACATTTACTTTGCTACAGAGGCAAATATTATATTTTTAAGCTACATTACCTAATCTAAGTGAGATTACTTACTTTATAATTTAAGATTTTACAACCAATACATAATCAATTCATCAAATATGACACAGTTATGTATATTAAATTATTAGTAAACAGTAAAGTAGTTCATATTAGCTGCAGCTCCACCAGCTGTGGCAATAAAGTGGTGCTTTTGTAAAATGTATTTAATTGGACCAGAGTTGCTTTGTTTTGCCATAAGGCAGCTTTAGCACTGATATTGTCTGTGAAAGTGTGGTGGAGATAATTTAGGAAGATGATACATCAAAACAGTGAAGTCTTTATTTACAGCAAATTATACAACAGGATCACCACACAGAAGGGCACTGTGGGTAAGTAGCTTTGAGCTTGTTAGTGACTCAGATAAAAAGGAAGTACTTGCAATAGTTGAAAAGTGTTGCATTATTCGATGCTAATAACTTTCTGTAGCAGGAACCAAATTAAGGAAAAGGCAAAACACAGCCATAAAAGTGTTACTGTTCTCTGTGGAGAAGGAGCTGGAGTTTGTGTATAAATGATGGCTACATGCTTACCTAGTGCAGCAAAACTGAAATGAACACAACAATAATTAGTAAAAAGCATTTTATTTTATTTTATAAAGACAGATGGTCATTTTCAGTTAGATGATTCGAAGCTGCTGTATCTGTAAATGTACTGCGTTAGCCCGTGTGTGTCAGACAGGAAACTGAATCCATTACAATTTCAGGCATTTTAATCTAGCATTACAATCTTAAAGTGCTGTTTAAATCAAAAAGCATTACAAGTTTTGAAAATATAGATTCAAACTTTAAATAAAAATAGTGCATCACTAAATACTTTATGTGACTGACTTTATATTTCTATGGATTTCACATAGATTAGATTAGATGTGGAATAAAAAGAGAAAAGATTAGATTTTATAATCGTCATACTGCTTGTCATAGTACAATCTATAGTTTGTACAATATTGCTTTCAATATCCATGCAGCGTTGCATGCTCATATAACAGTCAACAGTTTATAAAGTAAACAGATACTACTAGTGTGACTTACTAAGCAGTCAGTTGGGAGATAAACTGACTACAACTGAATTTATTAAAATTATGTTATAAAATCAAAGTCAAGTCTACATTCATATGTATATCGAGCACATAGCATTCAGGCTTATAAGGCCTCAACCTGTAGAAAGACATTCTGTGTTTAGGAAGTTAAAGAGGTTGCTCCATTTGATTTCTCCTTGTGAGTTTGGCAGACTTTTGTATTTGCCTACTTATAGACTTTTAGCATAACGTGACCTCCAGTCTCTGTCAAAAGCAGCCTTGACGTGCTCCAGGATCGTCACTCCCCTGTCGTTAAGGCTGTTTTTCATGTTGATCACCAGACCGGCTCCTGCATTAACAGCAAAGTCACTCCCGACCCAGTCGAGGTTCCCTGTGGACAGAAGCAAATCTTATGTACAGCTTTCAAATGCATGAAATGAAACTCTACAGTAGTATTACCGAACACCGCCTACCAATATAGACAGCATTGTCAGTCACCATGTACTTGTTGTGGTTGAGTCCATGTTGCATGTCATCCTTACGTTCTATGTGACTAAAAAACTTCTGCAAAAAATGTAATGTAACACAATCAGTATGTAAAGATAACACACACATACTCAGTTTACTATAAGACGAATGCCCAGTCATTCACTGAAGATACGATACTACAGCTTCACATACCACCTCTAGTGAACAGTTGTGCAGCTGCATGCAGAGCGACCTGAGGGAGGTGACAAAGTTAAAGGTGAGGGGGTGAGTCTTTTTCCAGAAGCTTATCAGCAGGCGAACTCTGAGTCCCCTCAGTACCACAGCCTCTCTGATCACTTCATCGATGGGTGACCAATACCTGCTTATGGAAAAACTGTTACTGGACAATGCTTTACAGTCTAAATGCACTGAGGACATACAGTGTGTTAATACAAATGAAGACAAGGATTCAGAACAGGTTATATTTCTTTCCACTCATTAATAAAAATACCATAGATACTACGTTATAGTAGATTTTGTTGCCCAGGAACAAAGGTTTTGTGAACATGAACTTATCTCATAAACATTGTCATTAGAAAAATGTTTGTTTGAATCTTAAAGATCTCAATGTTTTGATGCTAGAGTTTGCACCTTGTGACTGAGGCTCCCCTGAAGCTCCTTTTCACCAGAGGAAGGTAGTCCGTCACGGAAATGAAGATGAATGTTTTAGCACTCTGGATGACTTGATAAATGGCATCTATATCTCTGGTGCGATCTTTAGGACAGAAGAGTTCAGGAGAGGTCTGCAGAAAAGGATACGTCAAAGTTTTCACCCCAGGTTTTCAATGTTCGGTTCAACAAACAAAAGTTGACACCCTCTATTAGATTACACCCGACTGAAAAACGTTATGCTATTAAGAACAACATACTCAAGGGTGTATAGTTTGCCAGAATGTCTGAAAGCTGCAGTGTAACATTTTGACAGAGTAAATTACTAGAAAAACAACAAGGCCCATTTTCACAGCCATGTATCATTACTAGAAGAAGTGAAGCACAAGAGCAGGTTGGAGTTGCCAGCAGCCTGTGACAGCGTGGCACCATTAGTTGCTATAGGATGATAAATGCCCTGAATGCAGCTGATAAGCATCTTGTCGCTTAGAGGGTAACAAGATTCATTACTGTCAAATTAGGCTGAGGTACTGAGATATTCAGACTCAAGATGCTCCTCAGCATGATATTAACATGATTAATCGCCCCCTGTGTGTGTCTGTTATTAGTTGGTAATGAAACTTTTATAAAGATGTTCACCCTCTTATCCATCGTGCCTCAAGAGGAATATAAACCAGCTACAGACGTTATTGCCTCTAGTTTGTGAATTGTGTTGTTATGGTTTGTCTTAACATGCAGTAAATACTGTAAAATAAGTAAGGTGTTCCTCACAGACACATAGGCAGTGGCCTCGGAAGCGTTGAGTTCCAGCTCCAGGGCGTTTTGCTTCCCGTAGAGGGCTGTAACTCTCTTCGACCAGATGGAGGGGATGTAGTCCCTCTCATGGAGCTGCCAGTAAAACGAAAAGACTCTGTGGAGGTCCAGAGCCAGACAGCTGCAGTTATACACCACCACCCCCAGCTCCTTCCTCTGTGGGGCATCAAACGAGAGCACACATGAAACGGTGATGCAGCAGAAAAGTTTCACCCTGAATGCAGGTGTGACCTCTGCTTGGACATGATTTACACATGCAAGAGAGGAATGAGAGTAGTAATGCTGTTTATGAAGATTAAATATGTTACATTATATTTAATATATATTATAATCCAATAGGAAATAAGCATATTACTTTTTTCTGAGGGAAATGTGAAGAGCATCTCTAGCTCTACAGCTATATGAGGCTGGACATGGCCAGTTTGAGCTAAATGCTGCGCTGTGCTAACATGTTGGGAGCGTCAATGCTAACATGCTGATTTTAACTAGGTACAACTGACGATGACAGGAACATCATTAGTTTTGACAATATTTAGTCTTAAAGAAAAGTATTTAAAAAAATAAAATTGTGCCTTGATGATAATGCTAAAGGAGATCATGTTATAATTAATTTCATGTGAACATGAATGTGTGTGCTATATTATTGTAATCCAATAGGCATTTCACATAAAACTGTTAAAGTAATTATTTCCAAAGTTAATCGGTCTTATTTTCTGGGCAACATTGGTGTAGAATTACTAACATGAATACACAGTGCATAGCATGAATCCAGCAACAGATAGGGAACAACCGAGAATTGTTCTAAACACAATCTGGCCTGGTCATCAGCTATACAGCAGAATTTGCTTTTGTGTTTGTTCTATTTTGGTGCACGGTCTAGACGGAAGCACACATGGGTGTCGGTCTGTTGGATAATTATGCAGGTTGAGTTTCCGACACATTCTGCCATAGTCCCTTTCTCTTCTGTCCTGTATATCTATCCATTAGTGTCCTCAGGCTCTTTAGATAATTATACTCAACAGTAGTTCTGGTAGTTCTGCCTCCAGCAAATGTGACAGTGCCAGGTGATAACAAATGATTAGTAATGATCTGCAGTTCCTCCCCTATTATGAAACACATATTCAATGCAAAATGACATTTACTAGTTACTAAAACACAATGTTAAATCATAACTGACGCCCATAAAGATTTGCTAGAGTAAGAGCATAAAAAGTGCAGCTGTACAGTGGAGCTAGTCAAGCCTCTGAGTTATGTTTATTTCCTTATGGGGTGCAAAGGATTAATTAAATGTGTTTAAATGCAGCTTTTTTTTTTCAGACAGATTGAATAACCCTGTGGCCATTTTGAGTCCAGATTGGAATGGACCACACCTGACTGCAGAGGCTCATTTATCCCATGGCCTAATTCTACTCTGCACATCCATGTTGTTGTTACCTTGGAGAGTGACCTCCAATCCATGTCTGCGCTCCCGATATAAATGTGCTTCCGATCCACTATCCAGAATGAGGAACGGAGTCCTCCTCTTGTAAGGGCTGTCATGTTAACAAAGTGAACCTCTGCATCTGAGAAACACAAACAAATGCAATGTTTGAAAGAATGGAGGGAACTGTGGAAATCTGCCAGTTGGCCTTGGACTGTGTGACTGACGTGTGGGCAGAGCAAGCAGGCGGGCAGCCTGAGAGGCAAAGGCTCTGACTGTAAATCCGTCAGATACTTCTGCACATTCATGGCTTTTTTAATCTTCATTGTGAAGTTTGGCAGACATGAGAGGTCATATGACGCGTGCTGGATAAGGCTGGTTGCTTTGAGGTGGGTTGTGTTAGGAAATATTAATCTTCATTCCGGTTTGCTAGAGTGGAGTAGCAAATTGCATTTTAAAAATAAAAAATAAGGACAGCCACTCACTGTGTGCCGCCAAGGTCTTCAGTTCAGCAGAGTTAGTCAGACTGCTTGCAATCTTAAGTTTAACCCCATGAGATTTCAGGCTGAGCAGTCTCTGGAACAAAAGCTGACCCTGAGGAAGGAAGTCATGTTCTGTATTACTGTAGTTGAGCATGTGAACAGTTTTTTGAGATGTCTTTTAAAAGGTCAGTACCTACAGTATGTCTCAACAGGACTAAGCTCATTAAGAGTCTACATACAGATTTACTACAAAATAATTGCATTTCCTCTCACAGAGCACCTGGGAAATGCAGCTGGTTCATGTTATACAGGAAAGTTATGTTCAGGCTGTCTACCACAACTTTGTACCTGTTTGGCAGTGCTTGGTATTGTTTCTAGGTCCCAGGAATTTAAGACCCAGACAGGTGACACCACCTCAACTGAATGCTTTGCTTGGTCCAACAGTGTGTGAAAGGCAACAGAGAGTGGGAGATGGGATCTGCCATCCACGGAGAGAGAGAGGTCGTCTGGAATATTTTCCACAAGTACGATGCTGAAAGTGACACATGGAACGTGAGTTTCTGGTGCCTTATATGGGATCTGCACTCATTTTAAATATAGTTTCAAAGTATGTTTTAACCTTTTTGGGATTACTGCTACATATGTTGAAAAAGTTGGGGATCTGATTGTACTTCCTAAATAACTCTGAATAGAGGACTATGTAGTAGATAATAATTCATTAGCAGAAAACAGACTTGCTACATTGATGAATAATTCTGATTATTTCAGATACTTTGATACGTATGAATGAAAACCCCACGCTCGCTCTTTCAGAACATCTTACCTGCAGTTTTTGCTGCAGTTTTCCTCAGTAATTCCATCCTCAATGTCCCCCCATATGTCCACAGAAGAAAAGATCAGCGCCAGCAGGACACCAAAGCAGCAGAGAAGGGCAAATATGGCAATACACTTCTGCTGGGTCTGAAAGATGATGGAGACGCACATGCAGAAAAGATCATTTCATACTTCTTTCCTGTTATACAACCTGTAGTAAAGCCACTGACATGGCTAGTTTTGTGTGGTGTACAAAAGAGGATGGCTTATAAGCCATTAAAAGCTTATGTCTTTGCTCGATGTCATTGATTAGATGTTAGGAGCCATGATCAATACACCAACTGTATGTCTTCTTTCGACAGTAGCAACCTTTGATTTGACAACCATGCAGCTGAGGAAATGCTCAGGAGTCTCCCAGCTTCACAAATCCCACTTCATGGCACAAAGCAGAGGGCATGTGAAGGGGAACCTTCTCTGGCTGAAAGGCAAATTAATACAGACTATAAGGAATATTGGAAAGCTGGGTTTATGCCTTTCTGTGTATCCCCTGCTTTGCTGTCCCAGCAAGTTCCCAGCTGAAAAGGATTTTATGACCTCTGTGCCAAGATGGATATACCAAGTGTCGCTTTTATGACAAGGGATATTAAAGGCTGTATTTACAGTATATACTGGATGTAATAAGAGTGGAGTGACAGCATGGCCACAGGTTATAATGCAGCAGCCCTGATCAGGCCTGAGAAGTGATTTTCACTGTTTTAAAAGTGCAGCTAGGCACTTCTGTTTTGCTGACGACTACAGATTTCCACCATCTCATTCTCTGCCCTCTTTGGCTTTGTTGGTTTTGTTAGCCGTCAACATCAAATTACGTATTCCTTTTTGTTGTGTTTGATCAATCAAATGAAATGCAGTCCGCTGATAAGTTTCGTGAGCGTAAGCAATAGTTTTTCTCAAAAAGATGGCTCCTAGCTACAATATTTATTGGTATTTCACCACTGAACCAAAGAAAAACCATATTCAGCGCTTTGTCAGATAATTGATGCGGTGGATGAGGATGTTGTTCAACTCTGTCCCCGTTTTTTTCTCTGCACTGTCTGCCTCAGGTAATTAGACTTCACTTCAAAAGCACAATAGTGTGAACATGAAAATAACCTGAAACCTACCACTCAATTTATACCTGAAATGATTAAACAGTTGATCAACAGTTAATCAAACAAAGATAGTTAACTGTAAAATATGATATAATCAATACAAGCAACCAATAATCAATCAAACGATAAAAATATTACCAATATAATCATAGTTTATCATGCAAAACTAGAAACATTAAGTGGTTCTAGCTTCTCTCAGCAAGTAATCTGGAAACACTCCCTGGGCTCTGCAACACTGACACATCAAAACTGAGATTCAGTGTTTGGCAGTTTTGCTTAGATTAGATTAGACTAATGTAAAGTAATTTTGAGACATTTCTTTTGACTCTGGCTATTAAGGATGCTTCGCTTTCATTATTTTCTGACATTAATAGGCAACAAGTATTTAGCAAGTAGAAATGCTAAAAGCTTAAATGTAAAAATGTTTCTCTGTATTCTAAAATTGTACTGGAAAAACAAATCATTTGATAATGTCCTCTTAGGACCACGGCTTGTTTTCTTCCTACATCATTTTGCATAATTTTTGTCGAAAAAGTTCCAAATCAAAAAATGGCAAGAATTCCATACTTATTGTAATTACTCAAATCATTTATTAAGCAAAAATGCTCGTCATCAACTCGTCACAGCTTATATAAAGCATCATTAAATCGCTTGTTTTTTGAACCAAACAAGCGATTTAATGATGTCCCCCGAGGCTCTGGAAAGTTGTGCTTATTGTTTCTTCCATTATTTTGTTGGTTTTATACATCATACAATGTATTGTCAACAATTTAATTATATATTGTTAATTATCAAGCAAAAAATCCCAAACACATAGCTAGTTTGAGGATTTCTGTTTGATATGAAAGTGAATTGAATATCTGTGGGTTTATTCTTTGCAGACATTTCATAGACTAAACAATTAATTAATAATTCAAAAATATAATGAATAAATAATGAAAATAATCATTAGATGCAGCCTCAGCTGTATTCATTATACACCGCATAATTGAAGATCACAGTCTTAAGACAGTCATCCAATTAATTTTATACTTCATCCAAACAATTAATCAACGTAAATGAAGCCTGTAAGAAAAGTCAAACGTAAGAATGTACTAAAATCTAACCAACATATCAAGTGAGAGTAATCAGTGTGAACGTCACCTTCACAGGCTCCTGTGTGGTCGGTCCTGCCATGAGAGCAACACTCCTTCAAACTTCTCCGACAGGCGGGAAGCAGCAGTTCAGTCACACATCCTTATAGTCTATCTGTCTCTGTCTGTCTCCCCCCTCACTACCCAGCAAGCCTCCCTAATGTCTTCACTCTCTGCCACGCTTCATCTTGCCGGTTCCTCACTGCCCTGGATGGTATGTGTGTGCAACTCGGCTCCTGGTCCGTACCGTTTCCTGACATGTTTCCCCCCTAGCCACAGACTGCATGTGTGTATGTATGCGTGTGCTTTATGTGTGTTGCTCAATCTTTGCTTCTCAGTGGAAGGAAAGATGGAGAAAGACCAACCCCTCCCGCTCAAATGGCCAATACAGAGCTGTAGCTCTGAGCCCCAGCAACCCCCCCTCCTGCTTGCTTCCTCCCTCCTCGTCCTCCCGTCCGTATCTGGCTCTTTTATCTGAACAAAACTCATCTGGCGGCAGGCGGTTGGTCTTGGCTCAGAGGGGAGTGATGCTGAGACATGCCACCGATGATCCAGTGTGTGTGTGTGTGACAGCTGCAGAAAAACTCTCTAAATTGTTCTGAACTCATTAGGTCGCACGTCTGATTGGACCTGTACACACACAAACACACATATTCAGCTCAGAGAAGACAAAATAATCAAAAAATAACCGTATAGCTCCCATTAATCACTCAGACAAAACTGTAGGTCAGCAAGATTGTCTTCTTGAATCCTCACTGTGTTTAAATCATTGTAATAAATGTGCTTTTCAGTAATGCACCCAGCAGGGCACTCATTCATGTTTCATTTCTACTGTGTGTACAGCTTCAAATTTAAAGCTTTGTGCGCTTCTGTTGCACAAAGGTAAATTAAATGGCCCGGGTGGGGGAAAAATAAAATATGCAAACATTTTTTCCTGATCCTTTATTCTCCTTTTCTCACTGATAAATATAGCATCACCTAATAGCAGAAAACAACATATGCTACTGACTGCAGGCAAGCTGCTGCTCAGTTTATCAGGCCAGTACTGTATGGAGCATAGGCAACACTAATGGGGGATGAGAGAGAAATGAGAGATGGATAGATGGTGCTGTTTCATAGTTTGTGATTTCTAACACACTGACAGTATTCAGCAGTAACCAACTACCAAAATGGACAGTAGTCTGCTACGTTGGGTTAAAAGGTGCTATTTTTTGCCTTTGCTAGTCACATTCTCATAAATCTGTCAAAAATGATGGTGAACATGGTAAGCAGTTTCATCATGCTAGGGTGGTTGTACTACTGTGAGCATGTCAACATCCTTAACTAAAATGCAGAACATGGTACTTAAATATCAGCACAATAGCAGTATTACTGTGATATGAAAATATCTGAAAATATGCTACAGTTAACATTTTGTTATATCCAGCATATACATTTACACAGCAAAGAGATTAATTTAAATACTCATAAATAAATGAAAAAATAACCAGTGGAACAATTGATGATTCAGTATGGTAATTCCCAAAAAACAGAGAGTGTGAGTTTTAATTATTAAACCCCCCCAAAAAGAAACAAAGTCATAGCAGTGAAACCTGCTGTGTCTGTTCAGAGCAGATGCCCTCTGCACGTCACCCTGTCTGTGAGAGGAAAGGAAAAAAAAACACACACACACACACAGCGACAGAGGAGACAGAAATGTTTGAGTCACTTCCCAGGAGAGGTGAATGTTCCTAAAGCTGCACATATGGAGTCAAACAAGCAAGCTTTCAGACGAGGGAGAAAAACAAAGTGCCAAACTGGATTGGATCTTCACTTATTGCACTTCAGTCGAGACAGAACCACAGGGTCATATTTAGCTGAGCAACACCACGATGACACTCGGAGCTAACGGTCAGTGGCGGTCATGCCACTGTTGACATAAACAGTTTACCGACTTCACAGTCACCGCAATGATGCGACACTGACTACTAATACACAAGTCCTTTGCTCTCTGTTACGTTGAACAGCTGCAGGCGCTTTTCTTTTTTTTATCTGCACACTTTGCAAGTGATGCTGCAGGACAGCAGTTCAGAGGCCACAGCAGCCTCTACAGTTCCTCCCTGCTCCCTCCCACCTCTCAGTACAGGACATTGTAATCTGATAAAGTACAACACACATCTCCAACACAAGGGACCAATTATGAACAGTGCTCATCTGTAAGGGTCCCAACGTGAGGCATATTCATAATTCACACACAAATGAAGCAAATCATGAAACGAGAGGTACAAGAGGTATACTACACCATCTTAAAGGATTCAACACCGTATGTGTGTGTAAGCTAGTGAAAGAACATCGGGGCCTATTTTAACGATGACATGTTGCTGCTATTTAGATACGCATGAATTATGTCAACATCCTTCCTATGAAGGACGCTAGAAAGTTGGTGTTTCACCTTCACACCAAAAAGGGTGACAGCACATTCCCATGCACGCATATGATGTGGTGTTTTATTTCTTTTTTCATTTTTTTATGTTGCCATAAACGTCATAGTCTGGGTGATATGTGCTGAGTGAAAGCTGACTGGGCACAACGCCATAGGAGACAGCTGGGCCATATGCCAAAGGGGCTGAGGATGGGGTGCAGATGGGAAACCAGCAGTGAGAAATTATCCTATTAGGTTGACTTGCTCAGAAAGTTTCATCAGTGAGCAGAACACTACAACTAATAACTATATTCTGAATTTCAGCTTTTCTTTACATCTAGATATTATTTTACTAAATTAATAATAAAACTACATAGCATATAGCACCTTTTGCATCAGATCACCTAAACTTTAATTGGCTAAATGTATGGGAACATGTTTCTGACAGGTTGTTCACAACCCTGGTCCTCAAGGCACACTGTCCTGCTCGTTTTCCAACCAGCCCTGCAAATACGTCGTCTGATTGGCTGAACACACCTGATCCAGGTAATTAGCGGTGGGTTGGAGAGAGATAGTTGCAAAACAAGCAGGACAGTGTGCCTTGAGGACCAGGTTTGGGAACAACAATAAATGACATGAAAACCAGAAAGCTGTATCTGAACGTACGTCCTGAAAAAGAAAGAAGCCACTGGTGTACTGAACAACATAGACATAACGCACCGGCCAAGAAAAACAACAACAGCTCATGACATCATAACAGCTCAGCACTGTGAGAGCTGTGAAGACCCCAACCAGTCATAACCACAAAACTCCAAGGAGCTGAGGCGATTCTTCAAATCCAGCATACAAAGACCACACCACAAGACGCAAACCCCTCATCAGCTGTAATAATATGAAAGCCAGGGTATAATTTGCAGAAAAGTACAGAGAGAGACAAATTCTGCAACAAAGTTTCATGAACCACTGAAACCAAGATTACCCTCCATCAAAGACGAACTCATCTGTGAAGCATGATGGAGATAGTGTCATCACTTGGGCTTGCATGGCTGCTTATGGACCTGGCTCACTTATCTCTGTTTATGAAAGAACTCACGATGGTAGCGGCAGGATAAATTCAGATTCAAATTCAAATTCAGACACATTTTATCTGCTAATTTACAGAGAAATGCATTAAAACTATTTACAAGACTGTAACCCAACTGAACATGCATGTCCCCTGCTGAATAGGAGACTGATGAGAGAAAGCCTGAAAACAAACAACAACTGAAGGAGGCTGCAGTGGAAACGTGGAGTGCTGGAGCATCTCACAGCTGTCATCGGCAAGAGCCCCAGTACACCTCTAACAGGTCGCCAGTCTATCACAGGGCTGACATATAGAGGCAAACAACCTATCACACCTACAGACAATTTTAGAGTCACCAATTAACCTAACATACATGTGTTTGGGAGGAAGCCAGAGTACGCAGAGAGAACCCACACAGACACAAGGAGAACGCGCAAACACCACAGAGAGGCACCCACGTCCTTCTTGTTGTGAGTCAACAATGCTGACCGCTACACCATCGTACCACCCCTTGCAAACACATAATAACTTTAATTTATTTACTTTTAGAATAACTTTTATAAAAGATAAAATAAAAAAAGACATATTAAGATACAAACACATCTAAAAGAAACTATAAGACTGCATCTTTACATCTTCTGAGTGGTGCGTGCGTGTGTGCTGGCTGTGCGGCAGCACTGAAGAAAATGGTAATCAATTCTCACAGAGGTAACAGAGCTCAGTTGCACACTTATCCAGCAGCAACTCTCCAGTACTGAGGCTAATGCACCACAGGCATGGAAAATGAATGGGTTTCCAGAGGGTGAAACTAATGCCTCTCCTGGGCTCACAGCATGCCATGCCTTGGTAAATGGTTTGTTCTCTAAATAGTTTTACATAGTCAGAATACTTTGCATACACATTTAGATACTTGTTAGATCAATGCACTCTTTCCAACCTTTACATTCGTCGCTCCACTTTGCAAAAGACAGCTCTACAGTTAAATACGTCTTGGCACGCTGTGATTGAGAGAGCCTTGACAGTTGACTCACCTGCTCCAGCTTGACTTTCCGTTGGATGAAGATAGATGCAGAGTAGCTCTGTTGTTGGACAGTACAGTAGCTGCTGCTTTCCATTTGGGAGACACAGGGCAGGGGTGCTGGGGGAGCCTCGTGTTGCCCCCTCGACCTTGGATCATCTGACAGCTCCATTGATGACCTGTGTGTGTCACTGTCTGCTAAGGCACAAACACAGACTGGTGCATATACACAAAGACACACACAAACTCGCAGCCAAACATACAGAGATGCTGTCACTCCTGTCTTTTCTCTTTTCTTTTCTATTTATCATTCAGCAGCTGAGTCTGCTACTTTTGGTCTCTGTGTTGTCTCAGCTACAGCATGCTTTTGGCTGTTGGTGATCAGACCATCAGTGTTCCCTGGCACACACTTCTTAGGAAAGTTGTGTGTGTCTGTGTGTATGTAGTACAGTCTCCCAGACAGGATGGGAGGGGCAGACAATGGACCTTTGGATGGGGCAGAGGTGCAACAGGAGCTGCTGCACTGGACAAGACTGAGAAAAGCAGAAAGTGAAACAGAGTAATCTGATTGAGAGGAGTGTGAGGAGACACATACACGCACTCACACACACACACACAACTGTGTGAAATCCAATTTCTTCCATTTGCACTTCACATACAGAAGACTGATATGCAGAGAGAGAGAATGTGCTGAACTACAATTGCTTTACCTCATGAGAAGCTTTTTTCACTGGTCCAGAAAGATGCCATATGTCTGGTGTACATGCAAATAAAATGGGAATTTTCATAAACTGCACAATTTAAAAGGCTGCTGTTATTTTAAAAATAACAAATTTTGGAAAAGACTATCATAGACATAATGGATAATGTTTGTGGAAACGTATCAATGACAAATCGATATATTATACAACTATGTATATATGTATACTGTACATACTAATACAGGATTTTTTAAATTTTAAATTTTTTTAAATATCAAAACTGAGACTGAGAAAATTGATTTGATGTTTTTTGAAAAACAAATGCTCATTTTAATTTGATGCCAGCCACATGGAAACAAGGACAGGGCATGTTTACCACTGTGTTGCATCACTTCTTCTTTTACGGAGGAACTGAGAAGTTTGTCAGTGCGTTAGATTTCAAAGTTAATTTTTTACCACTCTTCTTTGATGTAGGATTTCAGCTGCTCAACAGTTCATGGCTGCATTTTTTGCTTCATAATGGATGATCAGTGGATCAGCAGGGAGGTGCAGGATGTGGTTTGGTTTTGTCTTGCTGAAACAAAGTCTTCCCTGAAAATGTCATCTGCATGGCAACATGTACATCGTTCAGCATTAATGGAGCAGCTGTGCAAGCTACCCATGCTGTGTGAACTAATGAGTCCATACCATTATGGATGCTAGGTTTTGAACATGGCTCTGATAACATGCTGGATGGTCCCCCTCCTCTTTAGCCCGGAGGACCAGACCCTGGAAGAATTTCAAATTTTCACTCATCAGACCACAGGAAGGTTTTCCACTTCATCTCAGTCAGTCCTAAATGAACTTAAAACTGTTGGAAGAACAGTGTATGAACTTTCACACATAGACTCATATTTTTGGTGGCTTATAAATATTAAAACAAACAAACAATGCTAATCTAGTTAAGTTGGCAGTTCCCAACTCTACACCACACTGATGGTGATTGTAATCTGCAGGTTTAAGTTTAACTCAACATTTAAGACTGGAAACAGGAAGAAACAATGAGTCTGTCTCTGTCCAGAGCTAATGAATTCTGCCTGCCATCTCAAACATATATAATGTGTTCATCAGTAATTTCCACTTTTTATGCTAACTGAAGCTAACTGTCTGTTAGCTGTGGATCCATTTTACAGACGGACATGAGCGCTCTATCAATCTCATCATTTATCTCTCAGCACAAAAGCAATTAAGCACTTTAACCAAAACTTTAAGCAGTTTATTTGACACTATTAATCTCTTATACTCACGTGGATAAAGATTTTCTTTTGATAACCTGCAACTTCTGTAGAACTCTGACTGTGTGTCACCCCACAGTGGATTTGCATACCTGATTTGCTGACAAATCAGTTTTTGTCTTTTCCTGTTCTTTTTCTGTTCATTGCCCATAAGCAATGATGGTCAATCAATGAGGTGCAGAATATGTAACTCCAGCATCCTGCACACACACACACACAGACACACACACGCACACACACACACACACACACACACACACACACACACACACACACACACACACACACACACACACA
>JAUYWH010000001.1:18838812-18857195 GCA_034779795.1 Ctenopoma multispine
AAAAATTAAGATCTGAAACTGTAAAAAAAATAAAATCTGAATCTGAAAACATTTTTTAAGAAATATTCATTCAAAGACAAAAAAAATAAATTGTATACTTATAATAATATTATATACTAATATTTAAACTCATATTTAAATTGAAAAACCTTAGTTTTGTTACTGTGTTTTTCAGGATTCAGCAGCAGTGCAAGTTTTGCTTTTCATTTACAATTTTGTTTTTCAAATTGACAAACATAATGGCCCCGTAATAGCACCATACATATACACGTACCTTTGAGGCTCCTCAGTTGCACAGGCACATCACTCTTCACACTTTCTCCATCATCCTCTGCAACTGTCTCTTTGAGAGCTAACGGCAGCTCATTCTGAGCCAGCCAGTCGGCCACTTTGACCTCTGCTGCAACCATCGCTGTCTGAAGTGGACTTAACTCCTCCCCAACAGGTCGCTTAGGACGTGGCCTGGTCTCTGGTCCGGCCTTCGCCACCCGATCTTTGACAGTGACTTTACTTGATGTACCAGGGTCAAACTCAATGGTGAAGGAAGCATGACCATGAATGGGCTCGGCAGCAGCAGAAGCACCAGATTCTTGTTCTCGTGACGGGGCCTCGCCTGTCACTTTACCTGCAGAGTGGGTGTCCTTGGTAGGGATTTCAAAGTAGCTAGGCTCTTGATTGGAGGTTGTTTGCAGGGTTGGCTTTGGGATCTCTGCACTTTTCTTTGTGTCTGTCATAATTAATACAAAGATTTAGCACCACAAAGGAAAACTGTAAGTTGTATTTATAAACCTGAACTTAACAAAGGCGACACTAATAAAGATATCCAACACTAGCATCTTTCTTGTAATACCTGTTTCAGTTTTTTCCCTCCTCCGATCTGAGCTCCTCTCCTCAGGCCTCCCTGGTTGCTGCTCATTAGCATCTCCATCTCCCCACCAGGCAGGCTGACCATAGAGGGGGGTACCTCTGTGTAGAACAGCTACATCACCTGGCAAAAAGCCCCATCAGTTAGTCTTACACTGGAATGCCATGTCATTTACCACAGCTTAAAGGTTTGAAACAGATGGGGGTTGCTGTGGTGGTCATATGCATGTCGTATCTTTAAATATTCACCTGTCTTGTCTTCCAGCCTGCTGGGCTCAGAGGGTCTGGAAGTAGCCCCCTCACACACTGGTGCTGCTACTGCCTCAGAGGGTTTCACCTCTGATTTGGATGATTCTACCTCAGGGGGTCTCTTCTGGTTCAGCTGAAGCTGGCTGCTGTACTTCTCATGCTGGTAGATGAGACAGCAGCAGAAGGGGAAATCTAGTTTAGTAGTTTAGTAATGAATAGGTAGAAGTATATGTTTAATTTCTAATGCTTCATGTTTATACTGCATAGCCCAGAATATGCACATCTTTCCAAAATATTAACAATAAAATGCAAATATGAAAGATGAGTTTTTTTCCATCAATCTCAAAAAGTAAATTATTCCCAGTTCAGCTGAATTATTCACTCTTTTTGAATAAAAAACATCTATCTAAGGTATTTCTACCAACTGATGAAAAAATAGAAGAGCTTTCAGTACAGTAAAGCAAATTATTGCCAGCTACTATTTTTCTCACCATACACACAACATGCCATCTAACCTTGAGAGCCTCCTCGGGAATATGCAGCTCTCCTCGGACCACAGTGAACAGGTTGGTATGTGAGGTGTGTTAAGGTAAAAGGCAGTGAGCTCTTTGCAGAAACATGCACTGATAGCCTTATCTATTATGCAGCACGTAGAGTACAATGAGCATTCACAGGTATTCGAAAACAGATAAAGTTACATTGTTGTCCATGTTCACTGACCTTGTGTGCTGTGTGCCATTGGGTTTGACAGATAACACAAGACCACATTCAAAGGATATCGTATCCAAACCTCAATTTGTCATCGACTTTGAGCGTGACATATATCTGCTCCTGTATTCTCACATCATTAACAAAGGTCTGAAAACAAAAGTAGAATATCAGTTAAGAGCAACATATGAAGAGCTTTGTTCAGCATTGAGATTATATACTATTTTAAATTCATTTTGAGTTTCAAACCCCAGCACAGTTTGGGCAGCAAACGTGTCCACAGCACCGTGAGTGGTGAAGATGTACCAAACTCTTTCCTCTTTATTCTTTTTCATTGTGATATCATTTTTATTTAATACTTTATTTCAGCAAAGCTCTCGTGCAGCTGTTTGTAAAAGAAGTGAAAACATAATGTTATTTTAGAAAACACTCATTTTCCATCCATCCATCCATTATCTACCGCTTATCCAAATTCGGGTCGCGGGGGGTGCTGGAGCCTATCCCAGCTGTCTTCGGGCGAGAGGGGGGGTACGGCCAGGACAGATCGCCAGTCCATCGCAGGGCCGACACATAGACATACAGACATACAACCATGCACACTCACATACACACCTACGGACAATTTCGGATCGCTCAATTAACCTGACATGCATGTCTTTGGACGGTGGGAGGAAACCGGACTGCCCGGAGGAAACCCACGCAGACACGGGGAGAACATGCAAACTCCACACAGAAAGGCACCCGGCCGACCCATTTTATTATTTATTTTTATTTGATTAGATTTGTAGTTTTTTGTACAGTAAAAACCAGGTGGTTTCCGGAAAACGTTTAAAAAATTTTGATAATCTAAAGCTGCAGAGGAAGGAATCACCTGATTTTTATGATTGCGTAGTTGTAGATGTAGATGCAAAGGTTTAATTTAAATTTGGGAAATGATCCTTTTTTTCACTATAGTAACTGTGTTTTCATGATTGATGAACTGAAGTGTGAATGTTTTTTTGCTGTCACAGAGCAATCTCTGAGATGACACACATTAATTCCTACAAAACATGGAGCAGCCACTCTGAGTTCTTGTTTCCCCACATGGTATCAACGCTGCAACGCTGATGTGTAGTTACAGTTTGGAGTAAGCACAGCCCTTTCCACAGAGGTAGAAATGTGGCTTTAGGCTCTAGTATGAGCCACACTTCTAATCTTTCTGATAATGACCACAATCAATCAAACTTCCCACTTAAGAGTCTCAAGCTTGATGACATCATCAGGGTTATTTACTTTAGAAAGCTCACGCCTCAAACACAGAAAACATTATAAACTTGCTGGAAAGCTCCTTTTGATTGAATAACAAATACATAACCCACTCACCCCATTCAGACTTCCCAGGTCCTTAACTTTATGCTCATCTGTGTTTGGCTCGTAGTTGATGACGGCATGTTGTTTGTCCACACTGCGGGACTAAATCACACAAAATCCAGTCGATCACTGTAATTCCTTTTAATCTCAGTGCTTCAGATAATAATCCAGACAAGTGAATAGTGACAGCTCAGAACCTGTATCCTGTGGAATTACTTAAGCACTGTACCTGTAGCATGAGCTCGCAGTCGTCCCTCCCCACAAAAATCATCTCCCTGGGGAGACGATGACGCGTCCCACTGCCGCTCACCAGGAACCAGGAAGTCAGACTCATCTCTGCCTCACTAGTTCACCTTTCACCCTTAATGGATCCTGCTGAAACCAGAAACAGTGTTAGAGAGCACAGATAGGCTCTATAGCTATAATTATTTCTTACGAGTCATACTTTGATCAATAAAAAAAATACCTTCTACAATCTCACTAAGCGCATCACTCCACCTACTTCTGTCTGTACGTGTGTGTTATACAGCCAGTAGCTACAGTTATCGCCTCAGCATCTGCCTATAGTGCTGCTAACATCATGAGACAAAACTGTGAGTGTAAAAATGCACAAACAGCTTACAGAGTTCCAGGCATCCTACTACTTCAATCCCACAGTCAATCAGTCGCCTGGTCACCAAATCCACAAAGTCACTGAAAAAAGAAGAGGAGCAGTAGATAGTTAGATATTGTACAAAGACAGGAAATGATGATGCATGTGCATTAGAGCTAATTAAATTGGTGCTGTGCAGAAAGTTAGACCCACACACATGGACACACACACAAACACGCAATACACACATATTGAGCACACAGGCCGGAAAGAGACAGTTAGACACGAAGAGAAACCAATGTGAGCCATCATATTTTTCCCTTGGAAACCCACATCTCTGCTTCTCACATGTCTGCATGATTTCCACGCAGCTGTCAGATAAAGACGCACCTGAAACAGAACAACAGCTCTTTTCACTGAAACACGCAGCCTCTTGTTCCTCTGCGGGAGCATCAGCAGCACGCAGGCCTTGCTGACTCACGCTCTGAAGGAGCTATAGGTGATATAATTACGCACAGTTTGTCATATTTGGACTTCAATTTTGTGCACCAGCTCAATCCCAATGGGACCTAACAATTTTGCCCCCTATAGGATAGACGTGGTTAACCCTTTCAGCGGCCTGACTTCTAGTGGCCCAGATTTCCCTTTTAGACGCTTGGCCACACACGGCTCCATCCGCGCAGAGATATGAATCTCCTCGGCAAATGACAACACATCAACTGTGCCTGTGGTATTCGGCCAATGATGATTAGCCCAGTTAGGCCATGTCTCGTCCCTGCGTTTATCATGGAGCATTGAAATAATAACATGCGGGTACAGGGGGCCATTCGCTTAAAATAACCCACTGTTATAAATATAAAAATCACGCACATCATTGTATAAATAAACGTAGGCTGTAGCTACAGTGTTTCCCCCGTGGATGCTGATCACCGACTTGTCAAATGAAGCGTATGATCCTTCCGGATATTCATCTTCATACACACTCTTTATCCTAACACGGGCTAATTTAGAAATATGCACAATAACACAAATCACGTGCTGTTGTTAATCAGGTTATGGAGGCTGTCTGCTGATGCGCTGCCAAGTCTCTGCTGTTATGGACGACATATAGGTTCGGTGCACAAACAAGGCGATGCTCGTTTCGCTATGCCTTCGTTTCATTCCTCAGAGGAAGACAGCAGAGGCGGGCTTCTTTGTGGAAAAACAAACACACGAGCATTAATGACACTCACCAGGTGTTCTGCGGACAATCAGCATCCGATATGTGGAGAATTATGAACAGCGCTGCTGCTGCTGCTCCTGTATGCCCGCCGCCCGCCGCCCAGCCCAGCTCCTTCAGCATTACTGTGTCTTGGCCTCACGGTGGCGCTATGTGCTCAGAGAAGGTGCACATGAGGTTATGTAATATTATAGTGACCGCAAACGGCGGGTGATGAAAATGACCTAAGTACTATAAGGACGTACTGAAGTCGACTTGCAGTGCATATATTATTATTATTATTGGTAATATTAATATTATTGTTATTAATATATAGACCGTATATAATAATTGTGGCCTACTACCTCCGTGTTTTAAGTCTTTGAATAATAATCTGAGTCTAATATGTTTCTTTTAACTGAATAAAAACCTTGACATCAAACCTCTCCCTAAATGATTATGACGACAAAGTCTTCATTAAATCATCCTGCACGGTGTCGATTACGATTTGCTGTCAGCGCCAATGTTGATTTAAAACACTAGATGGAGACAAAGTACTGAGCTGCGATGTGGTTTAAAGCTAAGATACATTTACTGAGCTTGATCAGTTTTGAAGATCACGCTGACACCAAAAAACAATTACTTTACAATAACTTTTAATTAAATCAAAGCAACTAAAACTTAAGTCATGATGTTCAGAGTATCAGTATGTAGACAAAGCCTCAGTGTAGATGTCTGTCTGCACAGCGTGCAGATGATTGTTGTGTGACTAATTTGACTCGTATCATTCTGTTATCTTTAATACGAAACCACAGACGCATTAAAAAGAAAATCTATCTAGTGTTTACAATAACAGAAACAGTGGATTTTCAGCTGAGTCTTTCTCTACTAGTCTCTGGTTTTTGACGTGTTGTCTGTTTTCATGTCACATATTCTTCATATCAGGTGGGGAAATTATGATGATTAGATGAGGAGACCGTTTCACTTTATAGTTGAGAAGAAGATATGAAATCCGGTTCATTGTTCACGCAGATGTAATTTATTTATTTATTACCTTTAATAAGCTGCTTAATTAAAAAATGTAACTATGTAGATATAAATCAAATATAATCTGTTTCCAGTTTGAAGATTATAACACAGCGGTTTCTTATAATCCGATGTACTTACACTAGAAAATGTGCAGTTTATTACTTTAATATTGACTTAAGCTGTTTATTAGGCTTTCTTGCATTCAGGCCACGTTATTTGACATTTGCAGTGTGGTTAGTCTTAACTAACGTATAAGTACAGTTTATACTACCGGGGAAACTGTGATTGATTCCTTTCAGAAAGATTCTAACTAATAATAATAAAAAAAAAGATATAAACACGGGAACTGGATTGTTTCCTCATGTCATCATGGCAACGCAACAATATTTATAAAAAGTAATAAGAAGAATATACATGTAATAAAATAATAATAAAAAACCACGAAATCCAGTGCACAGCTTAGATTTACATAACCACTGCATATTTAAATAAGAACATAAACTGATAATATGAAAGTTGATGTTGCTCACGTCGATCTATGCGCTTTCTACTTCTTCGATAACTCTGCCCCCCTCCTCTTCTTTCCCTTAGCCCAGCCCCCTTGATCTCCGCTGTCCATTGGTGTCTTCAGGGTCTCTCTCTGTTTTTTTCTCCTTCCATAGGTAGTCCATAATGAGTGTCCATTGGTTTTTATTATGGTTTGTCCCCCTCCCACTGGCCGGCTTCGCCCTGCCCATGTTTTGTATGTCTCAGTCCGTCCATCTCCTGACGTTCAAGTTCGCAGGAACGTCACGTCCGCACTTGAACTTGCAGCTCAGGGGGCTTCGCTGTACCCCCATCACTCTGTCTTTGCGAAAAAGTCATGAAGAGCTCCGCACAGCCCGTAGCGCGCAACGCCGCATCCTCTGCATGATCCGCTGCTCGTTTTTTTTTTGTTTGTTGTTTTTCTCCTACTTGGATGTCAGACGCATCAATGAAGATATTTCATTTGGAGTCTACCTTGTAGGAACGGATTTCCTAATGTGAACTCAGCTGAAAAGCCGCCACTGAACCAACATGTCTCGCCGCAAGCAAGGCAAACCCCAGCACTTGAGCAAAAGGGAGTTTTCGCGTAAGTGGATATAAATCGCATTTAGCTGTTTCTCTCCAGGCAGCTCTTGTTCTTGCCGTTTAGGGCAACTTCCTTGGGAGATTTCGATAGGTAGGATACGTCCACGTACGGCCCCACCGCTGTCCAGAGTGAAATTACAAAACGCGTAATATGTCGAAGCCTACATGTTCATTTCAAAGGATTGTTGGGTCACCTGGTGAAAGTTTTGAAACAGTGTGACATAACGCTTTAACTTATGCTGCTTAACGTGTTGTGCAGCGCAGCCTTCAAGCTTTCTTTCGCCATTAAAGGGCATGCATGGGCTTTATGGTCAGACCTTTGCCTATGTGAAGGCAGCCGGAGCTCTCGACCGCTGCCATTCGCTGGGAAGTTTTTAGCTGTAGCTGGTTAAGCCGGTGAACTACTACAATCTCCCTTCTTTTGTATTGTAAAAATGTATTTACAGAGGTTTGCGCTGGTTCGGATACAGGGAGGTGGTGTTTACATATCCACTTGTCCACAACGCAGAGACCTCGTGTGCGTCTCCCAGCAGGAATTCTGATTTTCTGCCACAAATTTTCTCGCTGCTGTTGTTTCAAGTCTGTGAATGTAATGTGTTGTAGTTTACAGGTATATATTTCATAAATCCACAAGCATCTCCGTGCGCGACACTGCTTTACACTCACGGGAGAGAGAAGCAGGAAACTCGTTTTACGCGCGTGTGATGAAATTGCTTGGCTTTTATTGAGATCTTCTTATTACCTTCTTCCTTTTTGCGCTGTCGAGATACATTTATGTTTGCGGGAAGAAATATTTTTCACCATTCCCCCGATGACAGCAGGAACTGGTTTATCAATAGGCTCTTACGCGCGTCAGTGAATTTGGAGACGTCTCCAAACATGTAGACTATTATAATTTAAGTTTTTGGCGGAGGTTATAAATCATGCAGGATATTTCTTTTGTCCCTAATTATTTTTGTCGTAAATGTGTGTTTGCATTAGGTTCCAATTTCGACTGAAATCAATTTTCCTCCCGCAACATGTATGCATTCATTTGTCGGGCAATTGTCAAAAGCTTTGCCAGTGGGGGGCGCAATGTGATTGTAGTCCCGTAGGCCATTTATGAACTTGAACTTGATCCACTGTATACCTGTGCTGCTTGACCAAGCGCATGCACAGGAGCGCTTTAGTAGAAATTAGTGGTGTTTATTTTGTGTCTAGTAATGCTCATGTATTTTTTTCTAAAGTAAGAGCGTAAAGTATAAAAGAGTATTCTGAAAGAAAATGGTTATAGACAAACAGTTTTTACAGAACAGTTTAAAAAGATGTTCTTACGCTTTTTATTGCTTAAATAATTTCTATTTTTTGCTCTGACCCACATTCTGTGAGTGAGCTTACAACGTTTATTTATTCATATTATTAATCTGAACAACTAAATACCTGAGACTCCTCAACACCATGTATAATTGTGTTTTAAGGAAAACACTGAGCTGTCATGCAGCAAAGTGACACTTCATTACATTGTTACACAGGCAGAGAGGAAAGTCATGAAAAATGTATTTGTTTTATGAAAAAAAAGCAATTTTTCAGTGAGTGAGTTCGATGACATTATCGATCCACTGTTATTACAGGGAGTCATAATAGTGTAAAATGGCAAAGGAAGAAGCCTAATGATTTTCCTGATAGTGGAACAGACCTTCTCCTGTATCCCGGTGGGAAACACTGGCATAAACTACTCTAAATTCTGGCGCAGTCAGATGTCTGAAAAAAAGGATTATATTTTGGTTTTTTAAAGTTATTCACGTCACTCTCGCTTGGCATAAAAATGAGATTATTTGGTTTGAAGAAAATCTTTCCACCTAACCCAGCCTCACACATCCCGCCTATGTTCCTGGCATAAGCTGGTTAAGATAAGCTCCAGTAAAATAGGCAAATTCCTTCATCTTTAATGCAGTTGAACATACAGGTAACAGGGCCTATCTTGCATAGTCCCTCACCACCTTCTCATCTGACCCGACATGGAATTAAAGGTTGAACCGACGGCAAGAATTCATCACATCTTATCTCAGCATCCCAGTCGGGGCGCCCGATGTCGTTTACCATGCGGCTAGATTACTCCTTTAAAAATGCTCTGTCTCTTTTCCCTCTGTCTATCTCTCCCTTTTCTCTATCTCTCTGTCGGTACTTCAGGGACCTACTCCACATCCAACCCCTCAATGTCTAACCTTGGTTCACAAGATCCCAGCACTTTTAACGAAATGGGGTCCAATCATCTTGAACTCAAATTAGAATCTATTTTTTGATTCTCAGAGGTGTTAGGTTCATTAAAAAAGCGAGATTGGCAGCACAATAAAGAGGGTCAAGCAACTTAATCGTTTGGCTGCTGCCTGCAAGCTGAACATGTCAGTCCTTATCAAAGTAGTTGGTGTGCTCTTTCTTTCCTAAAAATATTGTATACACATTTTACAACCTGACCTTATTCTTGTAGATGGACTCATGTACTGTAGCGCTGTGCTGCTCAGTAATGTGCCTTTGCATTTCCTCTTCTGACACATTTGGTTACAAACACCAGAATCTCTACCTTTCTCTGTCCAATATTTCACATTTATCTTTCTTGTGTGCCCATCCAGCTGAGCCACTCTCAGGTGTTTTACCAGAAGAAGACTCTCAGGACTCCCCCAGGCTGGGAGTGGCTCAGGGTGAGCCCCCAAAAGGGGACCAGGACCTGCTGACCTGCGGCCAGTGCCACTCTCGCTTCCCCCTGGCTGACATCCTACTGTTCATTGAACACAAACGGAGGCAGTGCCACGGGAGCCTCTGTTCGGAAAAACCTTTGGACAGGCCTCCGTCTTCGCCTCTTGCCTCACCCCTCTCCACATCCTCATCTCACTCGCGGACCCACCATCAGCACCCGCGGAGGGTGTGTCACCCCGTAGAGGTGGCTGTTCAGGTGTCACCGCAGGATGAGGATTGTTTATCTTCACCCTTGCAAGGAATAATCCCTAAGCAGGAGAATATCACAGGTAAACACATTTGGAGTTTAAAATGGCTGCCACACAAGTATAAACAAATGGGCAGGACAAATATGACAAGGGAGTCTTTAAGGTCACACATGCTCAGATTTAGAGAGACTACATTACAAACAAGGATGACTCCTCTCTCAGATTTACTTGGTTTTGCTCTTGGTAGTAGGGAGGTATCTAATCTGCATAACCAGGCTGTGAAATATCTGCCGCTGCGTTTAGAAAACTCTCTCAGATGAGCCGCGAGCCTGCATGAAGACCAGCCATCCTCAAAATGATTGTGAGAAAAGAAAACATTTGCAGACAGTGAAAAAGACACACACAGAGACAGACAAAGAGCCAGGTTATGAAAAACAGAGAGCGAGAGAGAGAAAATATGTATTTCTTTTGGTTAGTTGCTGCATCACAGATGTGCTCAGATCCTGTGGCCTCCTCAGTCTTTCTCATGTGGTGGTGAGAGATGTATCTCTATCCCTCCCTGGCTTATGACACTGCCAATTCTCTCACTCCCGCAAATATGCGCCTGCAAAGGCTCACTCTGTTGCTAAAATTAAAAAGATAGAAGAGAATGTAATTATGCAGAACTGTCAAGGAAGAAGTGCTTATTTGAGGAACTTTACAGCCACTAATTGTCGGTGTTTTTCTTGATTTGAGCAATTAAGGACTTTGTAAGGTGGCTGCTTGGTTTGTTGGTTCTCCACCGGGACTAAATGAGTCTCTAGTGAAAACATGAGTTGCTGTTCAAACAAGCGTGGGTCTCTTATGACGGGTTTTACAGCGTGGGGTTTGATTTTGACCAGCCTTTTTGAGCGTTAATTCATTTCCTTAAAATTCGGCCGATATAATGTGCCAGATTTTCTGGATGGCTGTGATTTAATTTGAAAACCAATTCAGGCCAACTGCACGGAGAGAGTGGTATCAAATAATGTGCACTGCTGTACTGTATCAGTCAGTGCTGCAGCTTTACAGATGGCATTTTAAAAGGACTACCGTTATCTGTTGTTAGCTAGTTATCCCTGGGTCATACAGAATGACCACTGCTTATTAGTGCACATTTTGTTAAACATCTGTGCACGCTTATGGGCTTGTACACACACATCCTCACACATATACACATCTGACATGCCTTTTGGCCTTGTCTGCTGTTCGAACATGATTTTCTTTGCTCGTCTAGATCATTATGAGGTCGCCAGCATTGTGGGCAGTTTTATTTATAGGACATATGTCCCAGTATATTACCGTAACTTCTCTTGTTTATGTGTAGAACAAAGAAAACACATTGATCAAGTGACAACGTGACGCCAAGATTGCAGATAAGAAAAAAAGGACAAAGCGGCAACAAATTTTGGGTGAAACAGGAGATAGGCTCCGTGTCGGACAGACCACACATCAGTCACATATGCTTAAAAGCCAGCCTCCCCCCACCTCTGTTTTCTGTGTCCAAGATTGATGGATCCAGACTGGCAGTGCCAGCGCGCCACCCCGCACTCCATATGCTAGCTGCCATGTTCTCTCACCCTTCTCAGTTAGAGGCTGACAATGAGCTGAGGCATCTCAATACCTACAGTACTGTCCCTACACATGGTGTCTCTGCCGCACTGGCTTCGTGTCCAGCTCATTCCAGCAGAGTGTATTATGTCTTGCTCCCTTAAAGATTTACTGTATCCTGCTGCACTGCATATGCTCAAATGAATGTGACCCCTCTGCTCCACACCCTCCTCCTGAAATGTCATATGATGCAGATGGATTTCTGTGTGAATGGCAGCTAATGCAGGCCACAGCACAGACTAGGTGTGGAAAAGAAGTTAAAGGACTTAAAGGGAGCTGACACCCAGGATGGTTGAACTTGAAGGTGGGGGCAGTTTTCTGTAATACAGAGAGAGCTGCAGATGAAGCTGTGCCTCTTCGTCTACGGGACAGCTGAGGCCGTCTGGGAGTCTCATGACTGCAGCTGGGGCTGGGGTGTGCAGTCTGGAGCTCTGGGCCGTTAGAAGAGGGCAGAGCAGCCTGCGTGCCATCATTTGCATGATAAACAATTTAAGATATGCACAGGGACACCGTAGCTTGTCTCCAGATTATGGATGGCCCAGAAAAAAGAGCAGATGATGGTTTCTCACACTATGTGGCTGCAGTGTAGAGTAAAACCGGATTTATTTTATAGGATGTAATTACTATTAAAAAGGCATATTAGTGAAGTAGTGTCATAGTTTTTATTTACAGTCACATTAATTATTCCATGGCCTAACTGTGATTGTTATCAGCGTGATAAATGATTGTGTGGTTTCCGACATTGAGTAATTGGAGCAAGCTGCTTTCTATTATTATGATTTAGGATGCACAACAGCATTACTGTAGATAGGTTTCATCTTGTCCTGTATACCATAATTAGTATTTTTACCAATCGTTTCTCTTCACTACATTTTATGTAGTGTGGTACCACATTCTTGTGCTCCTATTGCGGCCAGTATTTATTCATCCCAGCATTAGCACCTCTTGCAGTCTCACCAGTGTAGCCATGTGTGTTAATGAGGCCATTGTAGTCGCTCAAATCGACCTCCATCGCACACTTCTGCCTCTTTGCAGTGCACTGCCTCTATTGTAACCTGGACTCTGAATCAATACTGATTTAATTACAGCAGCCACCTTTCCCCCTTTTTCTCTATGAGGAGGAAAACATTCTAACAACTGAGTGGTATTTTTTATAACACCTCTCTGTACTGTGTATTCCTGCTGCAACTTGCCTGTCCTGTTCATCGCCGTGTGTTGTGAAGACAAAGGTATTTAGCAGTCTACGTATTGGCACTGTGCCACCTTTTTCCAAACCACCAGACCCCCCTCTCCCCCCCCTTAATCACACATATACCCACACTGGATGTCTGTCAGCCAGAACTGAGGGGCTGGGCAGTGCAGGAGGGGTGTGTGAGATCGGGGGGCGGGGGTTGATATCTTTTTTTGTGTGTCCAGTGTGTATGTGCATGCGCATAGGTCTCTGTCCAAGTTCACATGTGGTGTATGCCTTTGTTTTGGAGATCACTTTAATTGATAGTGAAAAGGCACAGATGAACTCTATTGTAATTATTGGACACCAGCTAATATTTTCAGCATAAGTGCTCCATTGTCTGTAAAAACTGACTCTAATTTGATCTTACAGTTGCTCCAGGCTCTGATAAAATCGGTCCTATTTTTGACTGTGGGTTCCACTAAGTTTTAATGAAGGTGAACAGGAATGGTTTTTAGGATGAATTTTTCATAGAGGACATTTTTGTATTCTGAAGCCAAGCTCTAAACTCCCACAAAATGTTGTTGGTGGAGATTTGTCAGCCTTTGTTGTTGGATGTGCTGAAGCCCAGTGGATGTTTACATCTTCAGTGTGGATGCAGTGTTAAACTTATGCGTGTGCATATGTGTGTGTGTGTGTGTGTGAGTGTGGTATTTTACCACTCAAACTGTTTATAGCTTTCTGTGTGTGTGTTGGCTGTTTGTTAAAGCTTTACTACCCTGGGTGTGCAGGCTGAACATGAAAGGGTCTTTGACTTGGCAAGCCTTGCCTGAGGACACCCCTCTGTGGACCATGCCAGGCCAGACTTGGCACAGCGCACTGGGCCGGAGGGATGGGTTGGGCCTAAATGTGTGTGTGCGTGTAAGACGGAGGTAGAGGAGGTGTATCTGTGTGTTAAAGTGTGTGTTGTGGGTTTAGGAAGCAGAACCTATGGTGAAGTGGTGGGTATGTGTAGGTAGGTATGCAGTAGGGTGCGTTTTTGTGTGTGTGCTGTCCTCAGGGCTCCTGGCTTGGGCTTCCTGTGTCTGTGTGTCTTCTAACAGCTCTGGTACCACAGCCTCAGGCCATTCAGGTGGAGACTAGTTGAAGTATGCACACACACACAATCACATACACGCAAAAAGAGGCTCACACAAATGCATGCACCCACACACAAATGTACACAGACACACACCTGTTTTATGTACACAACGGTGACCTCCCACACACACACACACTGTGTAAACCTTGCTCTGTGAACCAGTGTTTTGTCTGTAATAAATGTGTTGTGGCAGAGGCCCCGTGATGTGTTGTGAGTAGATGAGATCTGTCAGAAACATATGATCCTTATTTCAGCCACTTCTTCTCCAGTTTTCCCTCTTGTTCTTTCCCTTGCTCCTTCCCTTTCCTCTATCTCTTTCTCTCCCTCTCTCACTCACGCTCTCTCCATGCATCGCTCCAGTAGTTTGTCTCAAGGGACTGGAAACTTACAGTTTTGGCTACATTATCGTGTCTGCACCTCTTAAAGGCTTCCAACATCCACTCCAGAGCTAATTCTCACTCTCGCAGATTTGGCTGCAGAGCAAGCCAGAAGACACGCACTCACACACACATACGCACTCACACACACATACGCACTCACACACACATACTAGAGCTTTCTATCTACTCTACCTACTGTCAAATGAAGCTATAGGACAGAAGCAACCTTGTTTGTCTACAGCCGCATTGCACAAGATAAAAAAAGTATCCTCAGAAAAAGGCATGTCCCGCTGCTGTCCTGTCAATAGTGTGGCAGGCAGTCACATCACAGGGTCAGGGGTCATCTGACAGCGTCAGGGCCTGTCACGCCAGCCGACGGCTTCACCACCTGCAGGTTAATGACTTTATTTTTAGACAGAACAGAAACAGAGAAAAAAAAGTGTCTCTGAAACAGCTGTAGTTCAGGAAGTGGTGGAGGAGAGAAAAAGGACAGAAGCACTATTTTAGGATGGCAGGTTAGTTTGGGGTGAGAACAAAATTTTGACAAAGTTTTCGTTTTTCAATCATTTAGGTTACTGATCTAGTTTCTAGTTTATGTCTAAGAGTCTGTATCACATTATCGCATCCTGTATCACTTGCTCAGTATGTCACTTCAACCTCCTGTGTTGCTGTTGTGACTGTGCTGTTTGAAGCTGTGGTGCTGCAGGACTATTGTTTTGTCTTTCTCACACCCACAGAGATAATGCTGAGGCCACGGGAGAGCCACGTTGACGAGGGCATCATGTCAGTCTGAACCCAGTGATCCTGGTCACTATCTTTCTTTCTGGTGTTTCTTCCACCACTATCTGCCCCACTGCAGGTCCCAGTGCTGGGCTTGGCCTGACAGAGCGTGCGTGTCGATGGGTGTGTGCGCGAGTCTATTTGCCCCTTTTGTGTGTGGGTGGGTGGTCGTCTACAGCTGTGTCTCGCCAGCCTTATCTCCACCAGAGAGATACAGGACAGAGTGGGCCCCTGTGTCTGACGTTGTGAAACCTCACAGCCCTCTATTGGTGCGCGTGTATCAGAGTGCTTAGCGTGTACATGTGTATGCAAACCGTGCCTGCCACAGCACTTTTTCATAGATGTATACTAATAGGTTGCTGTATTCCACAGGGGGGGTTGTGTTCAAAAGCTCATTGCCTCCTAATAGCTCAAGTTAACTGTACATTTGATCTTAGATTCAAATCCCACGTCTTTTAAAAGATGATCAGATGATCTGGGCTTCATTCATTTTTAAGAGAGTGTTAATTTGGTTATTAGATTCACTCTAGGCAATATGGTGATACTGGTGCAGTGTAGTTTGTTTAGCACAAAAGCATGCAGGCACGGGCTGGCACACCAATGAGACCGATGCGCCACACCGCCATCACTCATGCATGGATGCGCACACACACACACACATGCATACTTACACCGCCACTCCATCCCCCACACCAAACTGACCCCCAGCCCTGATCACACACACACGCATACACTCTCATAAATGCACACTCCTGTCCCAGGCACCCTTTACTTTTGCAGGCTGAATCTCACTGATAACATGCTGGCGCCCTCATTTAAATTTGAAGCGCTTCTTTAATCTTCAAAGGCCTGATTGCTTTATGAATATGCATGGACCGAGCTGACTCTCAGTTCATTACCTTGTTGTAAATTCTAATGACCATTAGGGCCTGGCGCGGTAATTGCCAATTGTTTTGCATTTTTGATTAGCCCATTAACGGAGCGCATTCTGAACATGTCTGCCCTGCCTGCCTGCCAGGCCACAGCAAGAAGCAGAGGTAGGGGGAGAGAGATGAGGAGGAGAGAAAAAAGGGAGAGCGTGCAATGGAAGCCAGTGCGAGAGCACGGAAACACAGTTTAAGTAGTGTCAATTTTGAAACTTGGCTCAAAATGTTACTTTTGTTTACTGAGGAAAGTGGGGACGAAAGACACAAGGCAAGAAATGTAAAAGTGGATGTTCCCTTAACAAGCTCTATCCAGGTTGTTTCTGTAGAGGCTGAGTGCAAGAATATGTAACTGGCTGCATTTATGCCAACCTGTATTTGTTGACTGTGCGTAGATGTCGGTCTGACTGTGTGTACATGTCTAAGTTTGCGTGCAGTTTGGTGAGTTGGGATTAGTAGGGAGGTTCTAGTAGTGCATCCCAATGCACACCGTGCCTTGGACCTATGAAATATTGATTGCTCCTAGCAGAGTGGAATCGCCCTGCTACAACTTGATAACATCTAATGGATAATTTAGCGCTCTAAAATCATCAGGCTGGACCTGCTCTCTAACAGGCTGGAGAGGACAGAAGCCGCTGGGCTTTTGTGGCTGCTGCTGTGGCTATTTGTTGGAGAGAGGGATGAGGACAAACAGAAAAAAGGAGGAAGAGATGGGGGCAGAGATATATGTTTGAGTTGTTGTCTTGTGTATGATGGGAGTCCTTCCCCCATACCTGGAGTGATTTTGTGGTGAAACATTCTCTCTCTGGCTTTTTAACTACATGCAGCCTGACTTGTAAATATTTCTGCAGTAGTCCTTGTCAGCATTATGTGGGAACACGAGCTTAAGTCATTTCATTGAAGATACCCTGGAGGTTTATTTTCTACCAGCACATATAGACTACTGTACAACTAACACAATGAAATGCAATAACAAAAAGTACTAGTTTGTGCATTAAGTCTTAAACAATTGGCAAAAGTTACAACATACCATTCATTGTGCTAAAAGATCATGCTCCACAAACAATAGTAGGTGTGTTGTGGTGCCTAAAATTCCCTGAGATAAACAGTCACTTAACTGCAAAATACACTCTACATCTAGTCTACTCTCATTCATGTTAATGGACCTGACTAAATATTAGACAACAGCTCTCAGGATAACGCATTACAATTCAACAGCACTACAAAGCATAGCTTCCAAAATGACCATAAAGTGGAATCAAAAGCTCTCTAAATTAGGTTCAACTTATTGTACATGTTTGAAATTAATCATTTATTTAGCCTGTGTGGCCTTCATCTGTGGTATTTTTATTTTCCTACTCTCCATTTCAACATTACTGGCACCCACAATAAGCTGAAAATCTTGCGGCCACACCACAAAGTGGGAAAAGTCTTATTCCCATAAAGAAGAGCTGTGTTTGAACGCTGAAAACTGCTACCCAGACAATGACTGAATCCATAAACGTTGTACGATCTTTGCGTGAATGGAGCCTCTCTCCTTCTGTTCTCTTTCTCGCTCTCTCCTCCTCTCTCTTGTGTACCATTCATAATCTCCATAGTGTTTACACACAGCTCTTAGGCCTACTGTCAGTCTCTTATTCCCAGACTATTAAGCTGTTGACAGTTTGGTTAATCGTCCCACAGTTTGACTTCAGGGGAATCTGAGAGGGGTCAGCGGAGTCCGTCTCGGAGGTGTGGAGAGAAAGTGGACTATGTGTGCGTGCCGTTCTTTGCTCTGTGGTGTGTGTTCATGTTGTGAATTTGTCTCGTTTTAACAGGAGACAGGGGGTGCATTGGCAGAAAAGGAGAGGGGCTGTCTTTGCTCTGGTCTTGCAGAGGCCAGGAGGGGCCACTATCACAATGGGGAAATTGTCCAGCTCGGGATCAGCTAGAGCGAGTAGCTAGTCGGAGTTAGCAGGCTGACTGGCTGGTCCGTGTCCAGCCTGCGTGTGTTCATGCTCACACACATACAGATTGAGAGAGACATAGCAGCAGTGGAGCTCGCTATGGCCAAAGGAGTCTCGGGCAGACAGCATGATAGATGGCTTTGTTAAAGGGTCCCAGGGTGTCCCCTGAACTTGAAGCACTCTGTTTATCTTGAATAGGAGAAGCACAGAGTGTTGGGGGGGGGCAGTGGAGGAGGAGGAGAAGAGGGAGAAAGGGAATGATATAGCTTTCAGGCGAAGGGAGAGAAAGGGAATGAGGAGGAGGGAGAGGGAGAGTGAGGGCCTGTATCTGGGCAGGCCTGGCTGGGGGTTTGGGGAGGTTAAGGGGGGGGGGGGGGGTCGTGAGCAGGCAC
>JAUYWH010000001.1:18859625-18881949 GCA_034779795.1 Ctenopoma multispine
GTGATCGAGTGAGCAGAGGTTGGTTGTGGGGGGACACAAAGTTTGTGTGTGTGTGTGTGTGTGTGTGTGTGTGTGTGTGTGTGTGTGTGTGTGTGTGTGTGTGTGTAGGCATGCACAGGGGCCTTTAGTATATGTGAAAGGTGTGAGGTTTTATGGACTCATCTAATTGATGAGTTTGCATGATGTGACTAAAAGCAGCTTGGTGTTGTTCCATATGCCTTCTGTGCCTTGTTGTAAATACATTCAAACACATGTCTAAGAAACATATAGACCTACAGAAAAGGGGATGATGTGAGTTGAGATTTGGACTGAGAAAAAAGGGGGAGGAACAGAGGTAAGGATTGGCAATTTGTTGTCTTAGCACTGTTGACCTACTGTAGTAGCAGTTCATGGACATCTGGCAAATGGGGTCAGCACTAAAGACCAGGTGTCAGGCGGATTAGGTTTACATCATCTCTCTGCTGGACAGTGGGACAGTGCAAGAGAGAACTGAGTGTAAAGAAATTTTGTTTAGTGATATGTAACTTTTATTCTATAGGACTATATTTTACTACGATATCATCTGTGCTGTTCACTCACAAGTAGCTTCTGATGTTATGGGGGAAAATCTTCCGCTAGGAAAATAGCTCAAAGAATATAAGGGTCCCAATATTCAATATGAAATCCTGCTAGAGGGTTATGTCTAAATCCTGGTTTTCCCCTGGGGCAGTATATTAAAACAGGCCTGCAGCCCTGTTAAGAAGCGGTTATCTATTGGTTGGACAGACTCCAGCTTCTCTGACCTTGATGTTTGTTTTCCTTGTATCCCCAGACATAAACATGGCTCTCGCATCCAGACACACAGACAGACAGGAAGTTATCCTCTCTGATGTGCTTCTCTTACATCTGGCTCCTTGGTGAACACCAAGTCAGATGTATTGGGTTTGAAAATGTTTGTGTGCATGAGCACAAAGTCATGAACCCAAGTTGTGTGTGAATTTTTGCAGTGTGTTCTTCACCACCACACTTCTCTCATTCCTGTCAGACTGGTTCTCTCTCTTTCGTTTTTTAAAGCAAAGCCCTTCTCCTTTTTCTTGACCAGGTAGTATTTTGTTATCAAACAAGAAACCAGACTCCCTTATGACAACCCTTTACTGCATAGTTCAAAGTGTCAAGATAACCATTCTCTATTTATACCTTTATTGAGGCAAGCCCTTCTCTGCCAGTGAGCGGTCTGGCTGGGAGTGCTTTCCATGCTGGACATGCCCTGTTCTCCCCAGGCTCTGGTACTGCTGTGGTCTGCCAAGTTGCAAGGCCAGATTGCCTGTAATAGGCCTGCCATTTCCCTCTCATCATCTGTCAGCACTCTGGATCCAACTGCAGGGTCCAAAGAGGGCTACCACTCTCCAATTAAAAAGGTTAATTTGCCCTCGCCCACCTCTTCCGCCCCCCCCCCCCATCTCTACAGCTTGCTATGTCTTCATTAGCACTCATTTATGCTTCAGTGTTGCTTTTCCTTTTGCCTTTCTTTCTTTCGACACTGTTTTACATGGAAAAGGTAAGGGTTGAATGTCCATCAGGATATTTTTTAGCAGCCAAAATGTTTATTTAATTGATCTCAGTGGTGTCAGATTGCTGTAATTTAAATTGCTTTAATGTCACAGATTAAAGCAATTAACGGCTAACAGATACGTATTAGACATTAGAGCAATCATATAAATTGTGTGAATTTGACAGTGAACAGCCAAACCTACCTGTCTTGCTAGACTAGGAGAAAAGTTCACAACTCTTTCCATTTGTGTGGCGTTCATACATTGTCATTTTCCTCACACAGTGGTGTCAGTCTCTTAAGCCTAAGCCAAAGCTGAGAGGATGAGCGGTGTGCAAGTGAGACCTGCTCCTGTGGGATATATAGCCACAAGCTTATGTTCGTCATCTGTGATCTGCTCCATTCAAACAGAGAGAGTGAAGAACTGGTCTGTCATAGCTCTGCTGCTTCTCTATCTCTGCTTGGTGCTTTGGCCTTTTCCTGTTCCAGTTCCCTATTCCCCCCTGGTTTTCCTTACTTATGCCATCTTATCATCTGAGAGGTCGAAGGAAAAGGTTCAGTTGCATGTCCTCCTTCTACTCTTCAAAATAGCCCCTTCTATTTCAACCACCCCCTACGTCTTCCAGTCTTTCAGTTTATCTGAACAAAATGTATGTGGACGCATGTGGACATGTCGTTTAGTGAACCCAAAGCCCAGGAAGGAAGCTGCCCCTAACCGCCTGTACTGTTGCTTTCTGTCAGTTACCACTGCTGTCAAAGCTCCATCCCTGTGTCAGCCCAGCACAATGTTGTGTGGCTTTTTGTGTTTACTTTTGGGTACCTGGGTTTTTAGAAGCAGGATATTGAATAGGCAGCTGAAATATAGCACTTGTTTTTCGAAGGATAATGGTGGGCATTTCTACTCCCTGCCTCTTGTTTGTAGCTTGCTTAATTTTGGTTTGGATGCTGCTTTTTGACAAATTTGGCAAGCCTTCGTCCAGAGTTTGCAGGTTGAGGATTTTGGTGATCATCGGGAAAAGCAGCAAATGAAAAAGAGTGCTGAAATAAAATTTAATCTAATAAATGATCTAAAGAAATTGAATGAGGATTGGATGGAGCTTCTTACTGTATGTGATGAAGATAACATAATATAGGGTGAGTTGTGCAATTATTTTACCTTAATAAATCAGATGTAGCAGCTGCGTCGTCATCTGCTGTTAAGTGTAGTGGCATACTAAATGAAATTGGGGGTCACTGTTAGTAGTTTTAGTGATTAACATAAACTAATGACTTGGAAGGATGAACAGGAGGTGGAGATAAAGGGGGTAGAGTAGGAGGGATGAAGGGGGACGTTGTCTGGCTCTCTCACCCGCCATTAAGGGCCTGCCCCTGGACTGAGAGAGCGGGCCAGTTTCTCATGCACCAGCAGCACAAGTGAGCCCTCTTTGGTTACACAAAATGTCTGCCTGTACATCCACGGAGAGAGATATTATTAGCGTATTTTGCTTTAGTTATCTGAGAGCATGGTGCTTTTAGGCCCCCTTGTTTGAGTGGCTGACAGACACTTGAGTTTCTGCAGCAGATTAAATGAAATTTTAGCAGCTTTTTCTTGGGGCCTGGCCATAAAACCGCACAAAGGAAGCAGCTGCCACTAATGTAATCTAGAATGGGGTGCCGCAGTGTAAAGCTGTCCACCACTCTTTTGTTTTTCCCTTCTTCTTCTCTACACGGCTTTTTACACCCTTCAACTACACCCCTTCCTCTTCAGATAATATGCTTTTTCCTTCACTGCCCTTAATTCCTTTTTTGATCAGCTACCCTCTGTGTACTGCAAGGTGATGAAACTGGACAAGAGCAATAAAGGCCATGTGTTTTAAGAACAAACATATCTTTTTTATGTCTTTATATACCTATACAGCAATGTCAAAGGTAAATGAGTAGTTTTCTCAAGTATTCTGGGGCATTTTTCCTCCTGAGATTTTTTGTAGACACTCGCCATACCTGCTGGACATTTATGGGATGAGCATATAGGATCTTTACAGTTTGACCTTGTGCAAACCCACAGTTCACTGGGGTCATCACCCTTGCGAACTCTGCATCAGTCAAAGGTTGTCACTGTGTCTCAAAATGACAGGGTGGAGTTCATGTTGTCAGGGAGTGGGCTTACATTCCTAGCACTGATTCAAAAGAGAATGAAAGAAAAAGAGAGGAGGTGAGACAGAAACTGCAGGAGTGTACAAATGTTCCCAATAATGAAACGTTTTGTTAATCACATCCTGTAATTATTTGAACGTGGCATTAGCATCGGCACAGCAAAATTCTAGCATGTCAGCGGTGCTTTACATTACACTCCACTGTTGCCTTGTGTAAATGAAGTTTTATAGTCCGTTAGAGAAGCAATGGCACAAACATCTGGTCCATAAATCTCAGGTGGTGCTGCAGAGTGCAGCCCGAGAAACCAGCTCGACTCATCCCCTGATCAGCCATTAATCCAAATTTTCGCACTTCCACACTGACTTATTTATATATATGGTTTAACCAACCATACTGTACTTAAGCTTTACTTGGAGGTATTGTATTGGAACATTCTGCTGTACCGTTTAATACTTATGAAAATAAACGACAGTACAGTTTAAGGCATAGCTTTAGCAGAGCTCTCACACCTTTGTGTGCTTCAGAATTTGATTTACTGTGTGTAGCTGTTTATGTATTCGCATCGTGGGTGTGTATTGGTTGTGTGTGTGTCTTGCTAATGCCTGTTGTGGAATGTCTAAGTTCTTGGACCCGTCCTGTGCAGAAACGATGGCTTGGAGGTGGACTCAGGTGACAGTCAGTCTGTACATGCATGTGTCCTGTCCTGCAGCTGTCTGTAAATAAATCCTTATGTCACCAAAGGCACACAGGCTTTCTTCGTATATTCTATTTATCACTCTTGGTCTAAAAGCTCATTCCGGAGTTTTGCTTTAAATAAAGACATTTATTAACCTTTTGTTGAGGCCATGGGATGAATTTATTTTGCTTTTTTGCTGATTCCTTGAACATAACTGATTCACAGGACAAGTTTGTACCTATTACTGGAGTTCTCTTTCTCCGTGTTAAGCCTTGATCTCACTGTCTCTTAACTCCATCTTATTATTTTTCATTGCTTACCTTAGGTTTTATATACTGTCCTCATAAAAACAGGAGAATTTGTTGTGGTCTAGCACATATGCACGCTTGCATGCTTACACACCACATGTGTTTACTTAAACCTTATGACCCAATAGAAGTAGTTCTTGCTTTCTTTTTATCCTTTTCTGCTCCTCTCCTCCACTCTTCCTCCTTTGCTCCTCAGGATAGGTCACTATAGCCCTCCCTATGAGCATAGTGATCTATGGGAGCCCTAGACCCAGACAGATTTTTGGCATGGCTGTGCAGGTAGAATTCCAGCACCGTTTCATATCTTAGGGCTTGAGCCTTGTTAAAAGCTTGATTTATGCTCTACAGCTGGGCACAAAGGAACCTACTGGTTGGCTACCTTAATTAATATCACACTCACAAACGTTTCGACATGTGCGTGTTATTGACACACCTCTAGGGAGAATAAGCGGAAGGGTCCCCATTCAGTATTTTTAACAGGCAAGTGATGTTGGTACATAAGATGCTGAAACATACAAGAAACTGTGTTGAACAGTTTTAAAATATTCTTAAGAAGAATTACAGTGGCACATTAAGGAGATCATTGATATATGCATGGAAGACAGAGGAACAGAGTACTGGGTGTTATCTTTCTGAGCTTCACAAGGTCCTATTGTCCACTATTTTAGCCACCCCTTGCATTGCTATCGGCGCTGATCAGACCACATGTCTTCAATTAGTAGGCAGGAATCTGGTACGGCAAGCCTCGGCGATGAAGAATTATGTGGAGTGTGGCCTGCCATTGCTAAGCATATGGTCCATCCATCTTATGCATGCAATACCATGTTATTGATGGTATATGTTACATCTAGGTATTAACAGGCTGTCTTTAGCCCATTCTAACCCTACAGTCTTTTACCCTGCCATGTGTAGTGCAGTCTTGTGTCACTTGGAAAGAATATTTTACCCTGTAATGACAAACCCAATCAAACCTTGACACATTTGATTTGGTTTGTCATTAGTTCGGGGCATTCGTCCAAAATAACATATCAGAAAAGTCTGAACCGGTTGGTATCAGGCTCCTAGCTTAACATTAATGTCATTATAGCTAACAACATGCAGAGGAACTGCGATGAAAACATTTGTAGGTCACTTTATATATTACCACTTCCTCATGCTGCCATGTCAGAATGTCTTCAAGGGGCTGAATTAGGGCTAAACAGGAGGCCATTTTGCAATTTTAATCAGGATTTGGAAAGCGTCTGGGTTGAGAAGTGGCCCAGCACTGTTTTCTCCTTGATGAATTAATAATGGAACAGGGAATAGAGAGATGGATGAATGGATGGTGGTGGGTTGGAAGATTGAGATCTTACTGTTAGTATCTTTGTCCTTATTACAGGATCAGAGATCTTCATGTATTTAAGAGGGTAAAATGAGGATGTATTACATCAACATAAAAAAAATACACAAGTCCAGCGCTGCAGTTACCTCCTGTACAAGCTGAATCCTCTGTTCTTCTTGCTTCTCCAATTCTAAGGAAAATGAATTTGCTAACTACAGTCTGACCCTGAGATACCCCTCGATCTAAAAAGTCCAGCTATTGATGCTTCCTTAACCACTCGACCACCGTGTGCACAGTCACACACACCAGATGGGACGTGTGTTAAACCCTCAGCCTTCACAGCTCCAGGCCACGGGACACTCCAACACACTGGCCCTCTTGTTTTAAAGTGCCATGTCTTTCCACAATGCCTTGAGGCTTGTATGCATAACGAGCTGCTATGGTTGGCCCAAGCTCACATGCCCTGGTCCTCTCACCCTGAGGTGGTAGGACAGGGTGAAAAATAACTGCATGTTTAAAACGGCCCTTGTTCGTTGGTATCTAAACGATGGCCCATGCTTGAGACCTTCTGGGGCTTCTGCAAGCGTGTTCAGGAACAAACAACTGAGGTCAATATTTGTGGTGACTTTGTGTTTCCTAACACTTCTACTTCAAAAATGTAGTATTTTACCCAGACCCTCGAACTGCTCCACCCTTATTTTTGACCCACAACAATGACTGTTTTCCCTCCTTTCATTTTTCCTTTTGTCTGCTCAATCTGTCTCATTTTCTTGGGAAATATTATTTACAGTGAAGGAGCACCTCAGGCACAAGGTAGGAGGAAAAAAAACATACACACTGTACTGCGTGGCCTGATGGATGGATTTTGCGATCTGCCTTGCGCTAAATGAGTGGGTGGAGAAGATGAGAGTTGTATTGTAGCGCAGGTGTTTTATGGCCAAAGGTGCTGTCTCTTTAAGCTTAAGAAAAGAAAGATTTAGAGAAAGTATTTTGCAATTGTGTTATAACATTTGTGTTTGTTACAGGCCAAGGATAGAGTGTTTCAGAGATAAAAGAAAAAATATTTGAGGGAGAAACTGTATTCGTGTGTGTGTGTGTGTGTGTGCCTGTGTGATTGCGAAAGACAGACCCACTTTAACCTCTCTCAGTGCTGTCATCAGAGCGTGTTAAGTGTGATGCCAGGAGGAGCAACGAAGGAGCATGCAGGCTGCATGAGGGACAGAGAGCAAGAGGGAGAGGGAATTACTCTATCCTCCGGACACTGAAGTGTTTACTTACTCCAGACAGACAAAACATACGTGTGTGTGTGTGTGTGTGTGTGTGTGTGTCTGTGTATATGTATTCGTACTTCCATCAGCTCAGAGACACCCTGACTGCAGGTCTGTGACTGTAGATCAGGCAAGGCCTCTAACCCTCTCTGCCCTACTCTTCCTCTTCAACTTTTCTTCACTCACTTGTTGTCTTTCTCTCTATCTTCCTTGCCCTCTCTCACATCATCCTCTACTCTTTCAGCACTGTCCTAGTCACTCAACACAGTGAGCTCAATAGGGCCTCCTATGTTTGTGTCTTTCCTCTGCTTTTTGTTTCACCCCTACTTTTTTATTTATTTATGTATGGCTGATGTAAGTACAGTATATTGCATTATTTATGTCTGTTTATGGCAGTGTATAATACATGTCCATCTGCAATGCATAAATAGCTTTTTATCCTCGGTTAACTTATGTTAGTCCTTAGAATCGGACTACATGCTACACACAAGACAGACAATATAACACAACCACCAAAACTATCTTGGCTAAATGTCACAAGTATGCCACTTGTGACATTTAGCCAAGATAGTTTTGGTGGTTAGTTATCAGAGAAACTTCAGGGTTTTTTTATGGGGGTGTTTTATGGAGGTGTTGACGTGACCTGTCTGACTGAGACTATTCCCTAGGAGACAAACCTCTTTATTTGTTTATACATTAGGTGATGTGAAAATGATACTGCACAATTGTTTGTAAGCAAGAGGTTTAATTTGTACTTGCTGCAACCTTGCTGATGCTAGGTGATTTGATATTGCAAAGCGGAAAGGATCCTGGTTTTGTTTACTGTAAAAGTTTTTATATCTAAGGGTGGTAATTCAATGGTGTTGTATGCATGTATCTTGTGGTATTTATTTTTGTCATCTTTTCACTATGTTTGTGAGCCTTGATTTATGACTTTTGTTCTTTGCTGGTGGACGTTGCTTTGACATATATTAAGATTTCTTATAAGCTTGCCAAATGAAATAGAGCAACGGCAGCTTAAGCCACTGACATGTTGGCTTTTTAGGATTTCAGTTGGTGCCTTGTGTTGCTCTGAATATTCACCAGTAAAGCTGTTCAAGCTTTTTTTTCTAAGCTGTATTGCGATGCGACTGTAATGTGTTGATTTCAAATCTTCACTGTCTTTTTCCTTGTGGTGTTTGTGCTGCTCTGTCCATCTCTTTGCATGTCTGTGAAGGCTGAAGAGGGGGAAAGCTAGGAGGTCAGATACAGGGCCTTGTATGCTCCGGTGAAGCCGAATCACATCCTGGCAAATGGTATGCAGGCTCATAATGCGCTCCATTCGTCCAATAGCCGGAGACGAAACAGTTTTGACAGTGTCGAATGCCCTGCCCCGGGGGCCTTATCATCCTCCTCTGCTTGCCTGCCTCCTTCCCCTGTTTCTCTTCTCCTGATGCTATCTATCTGGAGATTTATGCAGAAATGTGCAGCTAGTCGACCTCTCTGGTCCCCCTCCATCCTTTCTGCGGGGACGGCAGCCTGTCATAAGCTGAGCTATGCAGAGATAGTGACGCTCAGGCTGCTGGCCTCATGTCTTACGGAGGTTATCTTGTCTGTGCACTTCAAACAGGGATGATGCTTGTAAAGAAAGACAGTGGATGCTCTGATTTGAATGTTGCAGCCTTCACGTCTACGCAGTCCATTTAATTTTATTGTATTCCATTGTATTATATTCAGTTATATTCTTCATTAGCCTATTTTACTCTGTTCTCCTCCCCCTAAGCTGCAGTTTATTGAGACATATCTTTTCTTTGACAGAACACTTTTCACTTTTCCCCTCTGAAGTGCTCAGAGACTCCTGGCCCATCTGGGATATTGCCCGAGTCCAAAAATACTCCTGCTTGATTAAGTCTTCTTATGTACCTGGATATGTGTACTTAAACTGACACTTGGCAGTTTGGAGTTTCTTTGATTCCACTTCTTTATTTAATAGCTTCTCCACTGAGTGTTGGCTTTTGTTGACAGCGGTTTGATCCTGTGAAGCGCATCCCAACTCAATAAATAATCTCTGCGGATGCTTACGTAAGCAATGGTCCATTTAATTAGACAGTTTAAGCTTAGAAGCCTTGAGGTCTTTGCACTGTACCATTAGCCTTAGGATGAGAAACAACAGTGTGCGGCCTCCCACCGTCACTGGTAAGCAGAGAGCAAATAATGATCTGCAAGGACCAAGCCGCACCCAAGCACGAAGCTGTCCAGCTGGGCTTAGTCGGAGTGGATAAATGAATGGATAGATGGACGGATGGATGGGTGGGTGGATGGTCAGTTCAAACACAGTTCAACCGAGAAAATATCAAAGGAAAGTGAGAAATGTGCAGTGTAGAGCGATGCTAATTTTAAAATGATTGTGGCGAGTGTATTACATATAAATGTCTACACACACACGCGTTAATGCAAGCATATATGGACACAGTCATGCGGTCTTCCTTGGTAACAATCAGCATGGCCATTAAAGAAACACTCATGCAAAAGCATATGAAAAACATGCTGACTTCCCCAGCAAGCACACACACATTTGTCTATTGTATATGGTGCACGCATTCATTGGCCCCTGTGTGGGTGCCATCTGTCCGTAATGGCTTCTTAGTGGCTCAGAGAGACGCCTCAGTTCCACAGTTGCTCTTATCAACTTTCAGGAGAAGGAGAAGGGGAAAGGAAAGGTAAGAAGTGTAAAAGTCTGATTGGAGACAAAGCCACAGCCAACAGATTACTTTATACTGGGCACAGGCCCTCAAAGACCACCATGCATCTTTATCTGGAGATCTGTCCCCCCACCCCCTTGCTTGTCCATGCCAGCTGAGCTTTTCTTCTCCCAGTACTCTCTCTTTCCCCATCTTTGCTCTTCTAACATCTCTCTTTTTCTCCCTGCTTCTTTCTATGTCTCCTGTTTTTTTCATTCTCTCCATGCGTGATGTTTAGTGGTCAGCTTTTCCCAACTGTGTAATGTGTGACTCCAACACCAGCCAGAGTTGCAGGCCCTGGTTCACATCAGACTTGTAAAAAGACTGGGATTTAGGCCTGCTCTATTCCCTGGCTGGCTTTCTGTTTAGTAAACCGTATTTCCTGCATCCGGCTTTGTCTCAGGAACAAGTGTTGGTCAAACAAGCCTTTTGTCTGTGGCCAGTGGCTCGGCATAGCACAACAAGTCTGGCCCAGGACAAAGAAGTGAGTGTATGAGCTTGGTTGTGTGTGGCTGTGTCAGAGAAACACAGAAAAAAAGAAAGCAATGAGGAAGTAGGAAGGTCAAATCCAACTAGCTGCTCTATCAGGTATTTTTTATAAATACAAATGGGTGCCGAAACACATAGCATCTTTGACACAATACCAAAACATAAAAGGATATGTTTTTCCTCCCTAAAGCCAATAATACATTACAAATATGAATAATTACAGTTCATTTGTCAACACTATTTTCCCCACCATGCTAAGTCAGCTGAAAGTCATGTACAAGAGAGTAAATTTAGAAAAAGCAAGAGACTGGAGAAGAGCTCTAATGGGAGTACTAATACTTCCCCACGCTGTTTCTCACCCTCTCCTCTACTGCCTCACCCTTCACCCCTGTCCAATCCCTGACTGTGAATACCCTAATGACATAAACAGAGTAGTAATCACATTAACGCCAGTTACGGCTGAGGCACTCTTAAGAGGCACTGTATTGACAACCCTCTGTCTTCCCAAGGCACCTATAAACACTTATGAATATTGGCAAAGACCTGCTATTAGCATAATCACTTTTCAGGTGTGAGTGTGAGTGCTCCCAAGCCCAGGCGACTGATAACTTTGGGAAATTGCGGTGACATACTGTGTCCCCTCGTGTCTCCTGTCTCTGAGCCTTCCTGTTCCTCCTCTTCTTGGAAGGCCTGTGAGCTGATCCTGTTAGCTTGTTTCTCCATTATCTAAATGACCAATATCAATGAGAGCTGCATGGTCACACCAGAACGGCCTGAGTCCACCACCAGGGTTGGTCAAGGACAATACAAAAAACTGGAGGTCAAGCCGACCCTGCTAACTTTTGGAAGTATGTCTAGAAAGTAGTGAGTGAGCATGCAGATGGATGATGAGGTTCAGTGATGAAGGGAGAAAGAGACACTTTTTTCCCCTTAACGCATCATTAACCTGCCAACACACTGGGTCTTGGTCATGGTTGTCTTAGCATCTTTTGTTTTGTTTGTTTGTGTTTGGGCTGATAGGAGAAAGGGACAAGCGGGGAGTATATTTGGTCTGTGTACATGTGCGTAGTGATTGAGAGACACTGAGTTTGTGTGGGACTGGGTTTGGGGGTTGGGTCTCTTATAATAGAGCAACCTGCATTGCCTAAGTGTACATGATGCCCCAGCCTCCTTGACTGTGTATTTTGCTTTGTCTGGGACCCTGGTGTGAATATGGTGTCAGCAGCTACCCACTATCGTATCTACTCTTCAAGGCGCCATAATTTTCCTTCTGCCTTTGCGTCAGTTGGCCTTGTTCCTTTTGCATGAGCCCTGGATTATATTCTGTGCTTGATAGCGGTGCACTATGTCTGTTAGACACCATAATAGCTATCGTCTGCTTTGTGTTGCAATGTCCTGAAACGTCTTTGAGGGAGTTGTCAACTCCTCTTTTCTCTTCCTTTGACTACATCTCTTGTCTTTGCTCCGCCTCTGTAGTATGTATTTCTCTTTTTTTCTGATTATCAACCTCCTAATATTCTACTCCTGATCCCCCGTTCTCGCTTTCTACTCCTATATGCTTTCTATCTTCTCTTCTTTCAGCCTCTTCCATGAAATGGCAGCTAAGGGATTGTCAGTGTGGTTTCTTCTCTCTGCTGATCCTATTTCAAAGGGACCTGGAGATCCAGCATTAGCCCCAGCTCTCCTGCACTCCAGCCCTAACTCACCACAGACTTAGAGTTAGTGGAAGGGTAGAAACAGACAGAAAGAGTGAGAGGGAGCTCTCTTTTATTCCATTAGAGGACAGACTCGTTTATAAGATCATCCTTCCTCCCTTGCACAGTCCCCTGCTCCTCTATACTAGAAAGAAACCCTTGAAGGCCATCAAACGCCTTGTCAGAATGTCTTTTTTTTCTGAATAACTGTCCTTCCATCCCTTTGAGGACAGCTATTAAGGACAATAGTGGGCTTATTTAGATATCCTTTTGCTATTGTTGTGAATGTGGGCATGCATCGGTCTGGCTTGTTGATGCCCATCAATGTGTCCACTGCCTGGATGAGAATAACAATTATCATTCCTGCTTTTGGCATGAGCACATTTTGTCCAATGCCTATAGATGGGCTTGTGATTGCATAGTACAAGACATGCTGCTTTTGATACCTAAGAGAATGAATTGAGTACTGCCTTTGAAGTGTGGTGTTGTGGTTCTTGTGTCCTTCAAAAAATGCGGTGAGCTGTCATTAAGAATGTCCCCTTCACGCCACACTTCTCTCACTCCTTCGCTACTTTCCTTTTTCCCTGCCTCCTTACTTCACTCTCATGATCCCTCATGGGGGTTTTTCTTTCCTCTGACGGAAATGGCTGCATCTCAAAGGAGCAGACGACATTCGATTCAACCTCCCATCTCCCTCTCTTGTCCTTCATAACAACAAAAAAAAAATCATTTGTTTTCCCCCTCATGCATACACACACATACATCGCTCACACATGCAGAGGGATGTGTGTATACAGGCATCAAATCAAAGCAAGGCGAACAGGATAGGGTAGGTTATTGCAGCCGTTTTACAGTAGGAGTCATATAAGGTTTTCTCTTTAAAGCAATAAAAACACACATAATCAGGAAACATACATAGAGCCAGAGCCAATGTAATGGGCACATTTTATTTGTGCTTATGAGAGAGGGAGCAAAAACTTGTATGGGCAAATGGCTTTTTTATGATGGAAAAATTCCATACTGGGTCAAAGCCCCTTGCAGGTGGCAGCAATTAACTGTAATTTTTGCAGATTGTAATGATCCATAATTTACCAGTATACCCCCCCTTCAAGTCTTTTCAGTCAAGAGAAAAAGGTTTGCGTAGAGGTTTGATTGGGTGCACATTTTATGCTGCGTTCTGGTCTTTAAGTGAGATTGTTCAGAGGGGGCCGCAGTGGCCGTGGACACATGAGACAGAAAGAACCACAAAACACCAATCTGTTCACTGTATTGCTCATCCACAACATCCCTCATTTCTCTCAGCTGCCGTCTTCTCTTTCTGCCCCCTCTTCACCCCTTTGTCTCTCAACCATAGCCGGCTTAAAACATGCAAGACTGTCCATCCACCATCTTAGGAATCGCTTGTAGTCGCAATCATACACACTCGGACTATCTTCTTCTCTCCCTCTCACTTGTTCTCTCTCTCCGGCACAGTATGGGTTTTGGGTTCAGTGTCTGCAAATGACTTCAGAAAAATGCCCTCCAGTGAAAAAATAAAAAAAGACAAGAAAGGATAAGAAAGGCAAAAGATGAAAGAGGGTGCACATTTGCAAGTGGCGGATGCTTCTTATTTTGCATATCTCTCACTTCTGCTTTCCTCTTCTTCTCCTTTTCTATTCACCTGAGAGGATTTAAATAAATCCATAAAGCATGAAATATCAGAAATAGAAAAGTAATGCATGAAATGCAATTTCATAGGAACCTCCCCACCCACACACAAACACACATACACAATTTTCCCCTTTGCTTCTTTTGGCTGTGAATGTGTGTTTTTTTTGTGATAAACGCTGGTACAATTTATTAACATGTGACCTCTTATTTGTATTCAGCGTTAATATGCAGCATCAGATACATGTCCCACTTTAGCCTTGCTAATTCTGTAAACAAGACATTGGAGAAGAGATGAGTGTGTTTAACGAGATTAGGCGTGCATTGTCAGGCAAATCTCAGGTCACTGTGCAAGTGCTATTGAAAGTCAATTATTGTTTCAAATATTCCTATGCCTTCTCAACTGTGTAAATTGTGTATTTGCTGCCTGAGATATTTCTCAATATTGTTTTATTTATTCTTTTGTTAAGCGCACACTCACCAAAGCTAGTACTTTGAAAATATTATTAAAAAATGCATATTTGATATTTCACATTTGCTATAGTTCAGATTTTTAAATAATTTTTAAAAATGTATTGCATAATGTGTTTCAGTCACGTGGTTAATCACAAAAATAAAAAGAGAGATTTATTTCTCTGTTATTTTTTTACAATCCATTTTGCAGTGATTTTTCATATTTATTTATGAGCTTTTATTAAATCACAGTGATTATGGGAATATATAATAGGTAATTAGTTCAAGTTTCAAAATTAAACTAGTCATATCAATGATATGTCATATAAAAATCTTTTTTTAATTCATCAATTCATTTTCTTTTTGTTTGTTTTTTTTGTCAGATAAAGATGAACCCAGCAGTTACACCTGCACCACCTGCAAGCAGCCCTTCACCAGTGCCTGGTTCCTGCTCCAGCATGCCCAAAACACCCATGGCTTCCGCATCTATCTGGAGAGCGAGCCTGGCAGTCCCCTCACCCCCCGCGTGGCTGCAGCTCCTGGGATGGGGGGTGACTGTGCCTCTTCCCAGCCTCCCCTCCATGCTGTCCACTTAGCTGATGGCAGTCCTTACAGCCTTCTGAGGATGCCAGGCTCTGGGTCTGGTCGGGATTCAGCATCCACACCTCGGGAAGGTCGTTACCCCCGAACTCCACCACTGTTCAGCCCACCGCCCCGCCATCACCTCAGTCCAGATGATCTTGCACTGGCAACCCATCATCCCAGCGCCTTTGACAGAGTGATGAGGCTAAACTCAGTGCCACTAGAACCTCCTCCAAGCATGGACTTCTCTAGACGTCTACGTGAGCTGGCTGGGAATGCCACCGGAGCTTCTCCGCCTCTCTCCCCTAACAGACCCAACCCTATGCAACGGCTTCTGCAGCCATTCCAGCCAGGTTCTAAGCCTCCATTTTCTGCTACGCCTCCCCTCTCCACCTCTCAGTCACCTTCTGGCTCACGCTCGACCCCCAATGCCATATCCAATGCAGTCCAGCCGGGCACACCCCTTAAGGCAAAGTCTTGTGAGTTCTGTGGGAAGACCTTTAAGTTCCAGAGCAACCTAATTGTTCACCGGCGTAGCCATACAGGGGAAAAGCCATTTAAGTGTCACCTCTGTAACCATGCCTGCACCCAGGCCAGCAAACTGAAACGACACATGAAGACACACTGTCAGAACAAGTCTTCGGGGCTTAATGCCAAGTCAGATGATGGCCTCTCAACTGCCAGTTCTCCTGAACCCGGTACCAGTGAGCTGATGGGCAGTGCTACAGATGCCCTTAAGTCAGTGGTGGCCAAGTTCAAAAGTGAGAACAATGGCCTGATGCCTGAAAATGGAGAGGAAGAGGAGGAGGAGGAGGAGGAGGAGGAGGAAGAAGAAGAGGAAGAGGAAGAAGAGGAGGAGGAAGAGGGGGAGGAGGAGGAAATGGAGAGTAAGCCTGGAGTTGATGAAGAGGGAAGGAATGACTATCGTTTCAGCCTGCGGTTAGAAGGGGCCCGCCACCATCAGAACAGTGAAGCCCTACACCCACGACGCCGGAGCTCTTCCCGGGATCCTGGTGATGAGGATTCAGCAATGGAGTCAGACCGGGCAGATGATGGAACCACTACTACCATCAATGGCTTGGGACCTTTATCCACTGACAGTCTCTCCAGGAAGCTACTGGGTGGAAGGGTCAGCCCTGGCTCCCTCAGTCCCCTGTCCAAGCGCATCAAGGTGGAGAAAGACCTCGACCCCCCCACACCCACTATCCCAAACACTGAGAACGTGTACTCCCAGTGGCTAGCGGGCTATGCTGCCTCACGACAATTCAAAGACCCCTTCATCACCTTTACAGGTGGGGACTCCAGACAATCGCCCTTTGCCTCCTCATCTGAGCATTCATCAGAGAATGGCAGCTTGCGCTTCTCCACACCACCTGGCGAGCTGGATGGGGAAAGGGCCGCTTCAGGACGTAGCGGCACCGGAAGTGGGGCAAGCACTCCCCACGGTGGGAGTGGGAATGGCAGGCCAAGCTCAAAGGACGGCCGCCGTAGTGACACTTGTGAGTATTGTGGCAAGGTCTTCAAGAACTGCAGCAACTTGACAGTGCACCGACGCAGTCACACTGGAGAGCGGCCATACAAGTGTGAGCTGTGCAGCTATGCGTGTGCCCAGAGCTCAAAGCTCACTCGCCACATGAAGACCCATGGACAGATGGGCAAGGACGTATACAAATGTGAAATCTGCCACATGCCTTTCAGTGTATACAGCACTCTGGAGAAACACATGAAGAAGTGGCACAGCGACCGCACTCTGGCTAATGACATTAAGACCGAGTAAGCAAAGAGCAGCATGCTGGCAACTCTCTCTCAGCTCCCCTGGCTAAAAAGCGACCCTGGCTAACTAGCCGACAAGTGAGGGGAAAGGACAACAGGGTTACACACCAATACACAGTACAACCCTGTTATGATCCTCGACTGGAAAAAGCTGAATGCATGATCCATTGTTGGGGCAATACAGTTGCATCAAACGCAAAACTTTTTGAGCCTTTGTATTGTGCAATAATTTACACGTTTTGTATTTTTTGTAACTGGACAGCATGCTCAGTGTGTTTTGGCTACTTAGAGAGAAAATTGTCCTTGGCTGGTGGTGTTGCTGTTGATACTCTTGATTTCTTCAACATAAAAAAAGTGAACTATGAGAACCCATGCTGCATACAGTGCATACTGTTTTACATATCATGTACAGTTTTGTGTTCAAACATAGTGAACAGTGTCATATTATCATAACATCAAAGCAAGCAGGGTCACACTTAAAACTGATCTTTGAGAAAGATTTTCCATGCAAGATTGATATATATGTATATACATATATATGTATATATATATACATATATATACATATATATACATATATATATATGTGTGTATATATATATATATATATATATATATATATATGAATTGGGCTGCCTATGAAATGCTAGGCACTAGCGCCATGACATATTTCTTTCTAAAACAGCAATGAAATTAACAATATGGTGTGAAATTACAACAAAGAGTGCCTTGGATATTTTACCTGCATTAGTTTATCCTCCTTTTTGCTATAAGCTCGGAGTTTCAGCTGTAGAAGATTACAGGACGTTGTTGCACACATATGGAATAAGCAGGTCCTTGCATCAAGCACCTGTATGACCCTGTCGTTTTGTGACTTAGCAGAGCATAAGGAACCAGGTGAGACAAAAATGAAAAAATGAAAAAAAAGTGTTATCTCTGTTAAATCATCTATCTGCCTGACTCACGTATATTGTTATTCTCCAGATTATGATTCTGTTTACTGGCATGTTACATGCTGAAAGGAGTTGGGGTTTTGGAATGGGTGTTTATGTTTTCTGGTACATGTGTACCATACTGAGGAGGGTACTCCAACAAGTCGTTTTAACCAGCGTAAAGCTCTTAATTTTTCAGAGTGCTTTTTTTCTTTGAAAATTAAAAGTTTTCAGGTTTTTTTGTAAGTAGCACATAATTATGTTTCTTCAGTGTCAGCCAGGCAGTGTAGCCAGCAGCCACTTGAAGGCCACACGGTGGGTTTTAGTTGTTCTAAGCCAGACAGAATTTGGGTGAGAATTGGGTGGGTGTAGAAGGGTAATGGTGGGTGGAGGGTCAGGGTAATGGGTGGGGAGTGGGTTGACCAGGTGTCTCTACAATTCAAATGTTTATATCCTTATAGCGCTTATTCTCTTTACTGCATTAGATCCTAGAAACCCTTAAGTAATCTGAAAAAAATTTTGTATTAACTCACAAGGAGGAAGAGGAGGAGGAAATGATCAAAATTGGAGTCAAGAGAAAAAGTTAAAAAATTTCAATTTATTAAAACATTGCCCCATTCACACGTATCTTTAAGAGTAAAAACTGTAAGTTTTGTTTTCTTTTGAGTTAACATGCTCTAGACCTTATTGTGGTAGTTGTATTTTTATCTCCATCCCCTGTCATTGTTGATGATATAGCACTTGTCACTCTGCCTTGGATTCTGTATCTGTCTCTCTAATCGGAGATACAGTCGGTTGAGTATAAAATGATGACCGGATTTCAATCTGGGACTACCTACGTGCACTGTTCAATTTTCCCAGTTTACACTCGGACACTCAAGGGAAAACTTGCTCTTATGCTGACAGATTAGTGTGGTATCATTGCTTTGCATTAAAAAAGAAAAAAAGAAAAAAAAATTTAACTAGAAAATGTTGCCAGCCATGTCCCCTCCTGAGAACTGAACATCAGTTTGGCTTTTGGGGGTATCAACGCAGGAACCGCCATAGAAACATCCTGCTTTGTACCAACTATAGAAATATACTGCTCGTTACAGAAAGATGTTCTACAAAGTCTACAGATTTGATTAAAAAGACAAGTAAAATGTGTTGTCAGTTTTTTTAATTAACACTTCATATCTTTAGGGGAGAACCTTATTTAAATTTTGTTTGAATTTTTATTTAGCGAATATTGTTTTTCTCTTTTGGGTCTTGGTGACATCTGAGGCTTGATCACTATGTAATGATTTGTAATGAACATGTGTCACATCTTTTTGCCTTTATTATACACAAGTCTTCAGGTTGAACAAAAATTTGCATTGGGGAGAGATTTATGATATATAAATATATAGAGAGAACTTAAAACACATAGGAAAATGCACACTCATGTAAGTTCCTATGTTCAGAACACATTTATGGTCTACTTTTTTCCTGTATTTAGAATGGTATTTGAAATTAATGTTCACTTAGTGTAGGCACTTATAGTATTTATGTTGGAGCCTGTATTTCTAACAGTTTTGCCTGTACTCTTTAAAGGTTTCAATGTACCTTTTTTCTGTAGTGAAAAAAAAATCCCAACAAGCTGCCACCGTATATTTTCTTAATTTGGCAGGATAATATAGTGTGAATAATTTGTATGCTTGAAAATAAGTATGTTTTGAAAAATAAAATGTTGTGGTGTTCCTCAAGGGTGAAAGGTCATATAATGGCCATTTCAGGCAGTCCCGCTGGAGTGACCACAATGAGGTAAAAACAGGTGGTTGTACATACCTTTTTAGTTTGTTTTATATATTTTTCTCTCCTGCCATTTTATATGCAGTAATACAAGCTATTGTTGGGTTTTCTCGGTAGCCAACTTTTTACTGTTCTTGAACATGTACCACCTGATAACATTCCAGTCATTTTTGAAAAAGACCTACTGTCATATGCAATCAATCCAACATCAATCTGAAAAGCTCTTTTATTGCTACAGTTTTCTTTTCTTGTTATTTTGAATTTAGTTTTTTCATTGCCAAAAGAGCCATGGTGCTTTATAATTTAAATATGGTACATCTCATATGCAAGGCATATTCTAAACAGAACTGAAATCATAGAAAGAAAAAAGTTTGGTACATGTTATCATTGCTGATGGTATTGAGGTACATCTAAGTTTTCAGCTTGATTGCATCCTGTGTTCTGTATTTTATACTCTCAAGCTATTTGTTCTGAACTGAACTTGAAGTTGACCTGTGGCATATTGGTCGACATTATTTATTATGACTACACACACACATGCTCTGTTCAGAACAGAGTCACTGCAAAACAAATCTGTTCATTCTTCTCCCTACTAATGGTTTCATTTCTCTGTTTGATGACCAAAGGTCATTGACCAACAATAATGAGTTCTTGCTCAAATTACAGATTTTGTTGTTGTTATTATTTTACAGTTATGGAGATGCCACTCTATTTTCAGCTGTTGTCTGCATTGTTCTCTTCACTCAGCCATTTTGTCTTGAAAAAAATAAAAAGTATTACATACATATCTGAATTTGGTGCTTCTCCTTTTTTTCTTGTTCTCATACTCGCAGTCTAATTAAATGTATGACATAAAGAGCCACTGGATCGAACATAAACACACAGACGATCTAATACTACCTTGTTCTTAAGAGCTGTGTGAGTATATTTGTTTGGATGTATGGCGCCCAGGTGTGTTTGCATGGCTCAGCTTGAGTCACCTATCATGGGGGTGGAAGTTCACCACTATATCTTTGGTCTGTGGCCTTGTCAGGTCAGCTCAGCGTCTGTGTTATATCTCCGGCAACCCTCCCATGTCCGCCTGTCTGTCTCCCTGTCCTGCATCCCATCTCCTTTTTCCCTGTCACCGCATTCCCTTAGCCTTTTCTCTGCCTTTGTGTGTCTTATTTCCCTTCGTGTGTTTTGTCTCTTTTAACAGATTTACCTTTACATATCCTCCTACGTCCCAGTATCTCTCTGTTCTCTCCCCCTCCCCTCTCTCTTCCCTGTTTCCTGCTCTCCCTGCTGAAGCACTGGAGGGCAACGTGACAGACTAATCGCTCTCCTTGTCCGAGCCCGGCGCTGTTTGCCTAGCAGGGCCAGATTAAAGTTCACAGATAGAGAGAGGTTCCTGCTCAGGCCAGGTGTTGACAGTTAAGATAAAGCAGAGTTCCAAGGAAGTGGGGGTGGTTGGATGGGTGTTGGTTGTGAGGAATAGCCTGTGTGTGTTCTCACACATGTACGAACACACTTATAAAGTTTAGCTGGGTGGTTACCCCCCCTTTAGTCTGTCCCAAGTTCAATGTCAAGAGAGCAACAATGCTTTGGCCCACAAATCCCGCCACCAAACAACCCATGCATAGCAGACATACTTTTCCCATAGCAGACTCTTAGTCCTTGCCTACCATCCCTACCCCCTTCTCTTCCTCTGTGTGTAGACATATGTACTTAACTCGTAAAGGCAACTGTTACAGCTCCGTGATTGAAAATTGAGGAGTTTTCAAAAGGTTTGTCACACACGGAGTAATGATAATGGAATAATGTCTGGGGTTCTGTATGAATAGTTTTCTTTGCTAGTCTTGTTTTTCGTTTGTAAAACAAGATGTTGGAGGAAATGAAAAAGAATTATTTTTGTTACTCTCATTTCTGGCAAGTCTTAGGGGGATACACTGGTTCTCTGTTGAAGGCAAGAATTTATTAGTTCATTATGAAAATTTAAACTAGTTCACAAACACTCTTGAAAAGATAAAGATTCCCCCATCTCTATTTTTCATTTTTCTTCCTCCTCTTCTTCACCTCTCTCTGTCCTGACTTGCCTATGTGTCTAAAGCAGGAGAGGCCTCCCAGGCATAGCTGTGGAAATCATGTCCAGCACAGAGATGATACTTAGATTTAGATTGTCTAATCTCTTAATACGCCACTTCTCCCTGTCTGCTGTTCTCTCTATACCTCTCCTATCCCTCCCTTTGCTTCATTCTTTATTTTATATGTACTCTGTTATGCTCAGTTTCTTTGTCCATTTCTCTTTCTGTAGATCGTGCCTCTGTTTCAGGCTAATTTTTTTTTCTTGGGTCTGAGCCTGTCTCATGAGTGTCAGTGAGTAGGGGAAGGCTGAAGAGCAGAGATGGAGAGGCAGACTGCAGCTGTGCTGTGCTGCAGTGAAGAGGGGGCCTCGTCCGGGCTCCTTGGAACAATATAAAAGCACTAATCACCCAGGACAGCTGACACCCAGTTCCTCACACATACACACACTGTGCTGCATACACTCTACTCATACACACACAAAGATCTGAAGATTGCCAGCACAGAGTTGAAGGAGAGGATCTCTGCCCAGACAAGACTTACAGGTCTAGAACAGCCAGAAAACAAAGTCTGTATTTTGTCTATGGGCAGCGACTCTTTGTAGCTGAAAGTGCTTTCTTACAAATGCACACATAGACACATACATTCTGCCTATGCATGTCAACACTCATACCTACTGTACGACGGACATGCATGGACACACATGAAAACTTAAAAGTTAAGCACTGGAGTATACAGGCAATTTTTCCCCTGTGCACGTTTGTATGCAGACAAGGAATCAAACACACATGCTGACAATGGAGCACAAACCATATAATGGATTTGGTGCGTTCACGCTCACACACACTCACACACACACACACACACACACACACACACACACACACACACTCACTCACACACACACTCACTCACACACACACACACACACACACACACACACACACACACACACACACACACACACAC
>JAUYWH010000001.1:18882049-18894573 GCA_034779795.1 Ctenopoma multispine
CACACACACACACACACACACACACACACACACACACACACACACACACACACACACACACACACACACACGTGCATGCACAAAAGTGTCTTAGGGAATGTGACCTTTTCCCAAAAGCCTCCCTTTCCTGCCCCGGCTCCCCTCCCCCTCTGGCTGTGTGAAGACTGAAGGGGTCAAGGGTTAGGTTTTGGGGGGCTGGAGATTAGGTTTCACATGACTGAGCACCTTTGTTGGGGCAGGCCAGCAGAAAGGAAACGTCCAGGAGGGTAGCTGTGTCTGTCTGAGGAGAGAGAGAGAGAGAGAGCGCTAAAAGGGGGGAAGGGAGAAAGGAGGGACACAGGGATGGATGGAGCGATGAGGTTTACATTGAAGTTTAGTCAGGCAGAGGTGGCTGAAGTTGAAGTGCAAGATTGAGGAGGAAGTGTATGTGAAGCACAAGGGAGAAGAAGAACACATGAGAGCACTGAGTGAGAAAAGAACATTAAAGAGAAAACCAGAGTAACCTCATCCACACTTTTCACTAAGTTCTTGCCTTTCTCTTTACAACTCGTCCTCTTTTAACTCCATCTCCTTCTCATTCTGTTTCTGACCATGTGGCTTCTGTGTCAGGTTGCAGCCAACCAGTGTCCTCAGTGCCTGCTGGCTCTGCCGGTCTCCCTCATGACCACACAGTGAGAAGAAAGCCCTAGCCAAAATAGTAAACTAGATCACAGCAGTCCACTGCTCCTCCTCCTCCTCCTTCACAACATCTGAGTCGTAGTCTGCCCACTAGACAATATGTGCTGTAACTGGCAGTGAAACTCTTGGCAGAGATCCGGATTACCTCGCTTGTGAAGTATTACTTTAAATGTCTGTGTGTGCGATTTTTTTTCCTACTTCTCAGACCCACTGAGAAGGTTTTAACGACGTGCAACAGTTTCAACTAAATGAGTCACAGAGGTGGGACTGGTACTGCTGATGGCTTCCAGATAAGGTGAAAACTTTGACCCTGGAGTGAAAAAGAAGGACAGGGGCCAAGAGGTGAAGGGGAAGGAATGTTCTGAACCCTGCACCGACTGTAATTGATTGGACTCTTTTCGGTTTCATGGTGCACAGATATGAGCCTTAAAGTTTTGCCTTTATTACTGACCTTTTTGACATCTGACGTCCCTTAAAACTCTTCAGTATATTGCTCAATTTCAGAGCCACAAGTATTTATGCTGCTTTGTGTGTGAATGTGTGTGGCTACAGGGTCACCACTATTTCAGTGAAAGCTGCACTGTACTGTATCAGTATGTGACTGGTTTTTTTGAAGGGGTTTCCTTTGGCACACTGCAGGGGTGGCTCATTCTAGAGCACGGGTGGCTGGAGGAGAGGGGTGGGTCAGAGGGTGAGGGAGGTGGAGCAAGGCAGGGACAGTAGATTCCAGAGACCGGCTGATCTGACCTTGAACTGCAGGGCGTGGAGCTGAGAGTGGCACCACTGTTACAGCTGAGGCTAGAAACTGTGTGTTTACAGTCATGTGTCGCGGCTTCGCTACGTGTGGACTAAGTGTATTCACAGGGATTGCGTTCCCCCACATGTGTACACCTACATGTGTCTGGGATAGTGTAAGCTTATGTTTGTGTGTCGTGTGTGTTCCCCAGGTGCAGCTGGCAGATTTTATATAACAAGTGAAACAGGATCATATTATCAGTACCCTCAGACTTGTGTGTGCTTTGCGTGTGTGGGCTATGTGTGTATATGCAGTGGCGAGATAGTAGAGCACCTGTTTACTGTCCTGTGAATAAAGAGGCAAAGTTCATCCTCTGTCCCCTTTATGCCAGCGTGCAGTATTTCACTATCAGTTAAGGCTGGACAGTAACTCAGCAAATGCATCATTTATAGCTTGTAAACTCTGTCACCTATGACAGTTGGGATTCTAGGAGTAATAGCTGATGTTTAACTACAACATACAATAATCCTACGTTTTAATGATGGATGTCCAGTATTGTAGCTGCCACTAAGGACACAAAGGTTCAGTTGGGCTTTTAGAGGGTTAAAGGCTTTTTTAACATCTTTATGCAATTGTTTAACCTTTTGAGAAGCATTTTTATTTTCATTCTTGACAAGGATCTTATCTAATGTGTGATATAATGTCTTAATGTGTCAGTTCATTGTTGCTTAAGAGGTTCTGGTGGTGGGGATTTAGTTACGTCACATATTGCAGTAAAAACTTATATATGTGATTTGTTATTTCACTTGACCTTTGTTTATCTGACAAATGTACAAAGAAAATATTTTCAGTGATTTCACTGATCTGCTTAATAGTACATTTGTGAATATGATCAAATTTAGACTTTCATGCCTGAAAAACCAAAAAGGTCCTTACATATTCAAGTAACCTCGGTGTGTCAAGGCCAGGTTTGGGAACCACTGTTTAATGGGCATGACTGTTGAGCCCTCAGCCGGCATTATATGACAAACCATTGTTCTACGATGATGAATAAGGCAACATAAGGCTCAGGAGTGTTTTGGAAAACTGTTGTGACCACAGTCCATCAATGCATTCAGAAATGCAACCTGAGCCTCTGTTGTGCCAGGAGGAAACCACACATTTATCTCCTCTCAAAAAATGGCAATGAATTCCTTGGACTTGTGTCCGATACGCTGAGAGAAAGTGAAAACTGTTCTGTGGTCAGACAATTTTATGTTTCAGCTCGTTTTTGGGAAGATGGACACCAGGATCTCTGTGCCAAAGACACACTGCTATCAGCAAAAAGTGCAAAAGCCACCGTCTGTCATAGTATGGTGGTGCATTGATGCCCACGCCATGGGTGACTTGCATATATTGTGAGGCGTATGTTGGGATTTTAGAGACATATGCTCCCATCAAGGCAGTGTATTTTCTCGGGAAGTGAGTTGATATTCCAGTAAGACAATGCCAGAACTCATTCTTCACATGCTAGAAGAGTGTGGCCTTGTAGGCACAGAATGTGTGTGCTTGACCTGCAGTCCACATGTCTTCTTAAAAATGTATGGCACAACAAGAGGAGGAGATTCAGTAGCTGAAGCTTTGTATCTAGCAACACTGGACAAATATTTCACTTGTAACTATTGATATCAGTTCCCAAATAAATGAAAGGTTTAATTAAAAGGAAAATATGTTTGTACAATGGTAAATATGCATCCAATCCATTGTTATTGTAGATTGAATTCTATTGTTAAACTTTACATTTACTTATATCGCTCTTTTTTATGTCTGTCTTTCTACCACTGCCGAAGCTTTACCAAGTGTTTTAGTTGCTAACCAAATCTTAAGCATAGTTCATTTGCCAAACCATCTTTCCTTATATCTAATGATTCTATAGTTGCCACACTCATGTATTGTTAATACTAAAATTTTTTAAATCACTTCCAGTGGTTGCACAAAGTTTCACAAAGCAGAATCATTCAGGATTGACATTGGACCTCAGTATTTCTGAAGGGATCTCATTGTGTTCGTTGTATCCTGTTCACATATGTGGTCTTTTGTGTTATGTTTACTTTTCTTATCCTATCCCACTGATGTTTACCCAACTTATAGTCTAGTGTATGTCATTTAATGTGTTTGTACGTTGAAGGTGTATATAGCCATAGTGACCCTCCCTGTGGAGGCAAGCAGTGCTCTCTGAGCTGCTCCAGCTGCTGCAGGGGTGATAGAGGCTGACTGGCTGAGGTTGAAGGGTGAGAGGGCTCTGGAAGTTTCTGAGAATTGCCGCGCCACTCCTGGTTCACTCCTGGTTCATTCCTGGTTCATTCCTGAGGCCCAGGGGTCAAAAAGAGCAGGATCAGGGGAGGGGAAGAGGACTGCAAGTCTATAGTCACATGCTTGACCTGCCAGGCTGAAGTTATTACACTCTGCACATACTTCCTTCTCGTTGCAGTATTTACAGTTTTTGTCTGTGTATTGTATGTTTTTAAGTTTTTTTTAAATCTCAGAGTAATGGTGTAAGAGTATGTGCAAGTCACACAGAGCAGGAGAGTCAGAGAAGTTGTGTCACATACATATTTGATCAGTAGATTATAATGTTCCTTTTTTATAGCTTGCTCTTTTTTAAAACATTTTTACAACAAAACTTCTTCAAAATATATCGACCACACCCACACCTTTTCTTTCCTTTGTAAACCTTCAATTAGTCTGTCCAGTAGTACTTATTGTACACATTAAGTATAGTACAAGTATTTGCCCATATATTGCCAACCTCCTGGATAGAGACTGCAGTTGTCCACACTACTCCAGGGGTGCATAGACTGTCTTGGACCAGGCAGCCTCTACTATTTTCATCTTTTTGGGGCCAACCAGTGGTCTTTAGTGGGGATACATTTATTGTGGTCCTACAAAGCGCTTGTCAGTCATTGTGCTGAACTTGTGTTGTTTCTATGCGGCAATCGGCAGCACAGCTGTCGTCAAAAGACCCAGGGCTACTCTACCCTAGCCTGAAAGAAACAAACAAACAAAGCTGTGAAACAAGAAAATGAAAGACAAAAAAGGGTCACAAATAATGATTGTACAAAAACCATCTTGTCGAATTGCACCTTGGGAGCCTGTCTTCAGGAAGAATGAGGGGTAAGAAGCTTCTGAGCGGACCAGGGGCACAAAGGGACTTGGCCCCTCCTGTGTTACTGTTAGCCAGGCCCTTTGGATGAACTTGTCTCCTTTCAGCTGGCGCTCTCATGCCCAGGTGTGTCCTTGTGTGTGCGTGCGTGTGTGTGTGTGTGTGTTTCCACAAAACTGACATCTCTTTGGCCCCAAGTGCTCCATTGAAAATAAGACGGAGAGCGCAGCAAATGAAAAGAGATAAAGTGCAAAACAAGGATGAGAGGAGAAATAAAAGGAGAGTGGCTTCCTTGCTTTTCAGGGCAAGGACAATGTTCAGGCCTTTCTCCCACGCTCTGTACAACACTCTGTCTGCCCCCATGGTCTACTTAGTGTCCGAGACATCAGTTTATATTTAAATTTATAGAGAGACGTTCAGTAATTTTGTGTACACTGAACAGCAATTTAGTAAATGTTTGAAGGGGAGAAATACACTTTCAGATGTGTGTTAGGTGAATGAAAATAGTGAAAGATAGATTTTCTATTGTTGATTTGATTTCCACCAAAACAAAAACATTTCAAAATGAATGTGATAAATTCTGCTTACTAAGTTGAAATTAGCTGCCTCCATACCTGATATTTTTGCTTTAAGCAGATCTGACACTTGGTAACTAACATTTTTTTTCAGCATTCATCACTAATAATCTGCCCATACTTTCCCAATATTGCAATCACCATGTAGATCTCTGGGGTTGGGTAGCCAGTCAGTGAGCCAAGCAGCCATCCAGACAGGCCAGTGAATGGCTCGATGCCAAGGCCAATTGAGAGGTGCTGCTGTGGTGGAGAGCCAGAGGGGAGATGGTCATCCATTATTCATCACTAAGCCAAATAATCCCCAACAGAATTGGTCTGGTCTTGTCTGGCCCAACGGTTGTGGAATGGATGGGATGGTCCGAGGGGCAAGAGGGGAGGGTTTTTTTTTGGGCTGGGGGATGGCAGGTTGGAGGGTTTTTTCAGGGGAGGTTTAGTAGGATCTTTTCGTGGGGCCGAAAGGGGGTAGGAGGCTCGCTGTATGGGGTGGGAGGGGGGTTCTTTGAGGATTAGATGCAAATATGTCTTTGATAGCTTTCACAGTCTGGGAGTCCCATTCTGTTTATGGATATTCATATTAAGTCTAATCTTTGGAAACGATCCCTGGCATGGAGGAGTGAGAGGCTGCTGGGATGGGGATGGAGCATAGAATCAGCAGGGGGTTCTTGGGGATGGAATGGACCTGAATGGGGTCTCCCCTGACCCAGATCTGGGGCAGGACCAGCAGAAACCCTCATGGTGTGTGCTTGTGTGTTTGTTTTTGTGTGTGTATGTGTGTGAACCACCTAGTGGACCGGGGACCAAATGAGCGATAACCCCTCGTCCCGTCTGCTGACAGCTCTGGTGTGTAAATACAGAGGTAGAAACACACTTAAACACACACATTTTTTCACAGACACACACAGATATAAAGACGCAGATATAGAAAGAGCTATGACACTCATTCAGTGTGATGGACAAATAACATATTTAGACACAATATAGCCTTCACCTTCTCTCCAGCTCTGATTTTCTGTCTTCGTGAGTTATCTGTGTATTTGTCCTTGACATTGGTTCATGTCACTGCTTTGTCTGTATGCCTCTTCCTCCAGGCAGCTGCTGCATTAAGAGTTTAGATCACACTGAAGAAGAAGATGAAGAAGACCCTTCTCAAGATGAAGTCAACAACCAGCAGCTTTGTCTCACCCAAACCTCTACAACGGTATTCTTTTTTTTTCACCTAGCTGTGCACAAAGGTTGTTTTTCATCAACAGCCATGACATTTGGTCCATGGAGTTTGCTGTTTAGAACAAAACAGTAGTCTACCATTGGCCACTGAGGTAGGAGAGATTAGTAGAAGAGAAAATTAACACTGGCTGGCATCTTGTCTGGAACCTGATCAGTGCAGCATTACAGATTTCATGAATCAGGTGTTTATCAGATACTAGGTTTGCTCTCATAGCTCTGCTGTCAATATGTGCAACTTTTCATTTATTTTGGTTAGTTTCAACAAATCAAAGGTCAATAAGACGTCTGACTGCAAGTGTGAAGTGTGAAGGTCTCTCTGCAGCCATGTAGTGGACCAGACTTGGCCAGTCCTCCTCCCAGCAGCAGGTCAGAGAGCAGTGGGAGAGGGGAAGGTTTTGTTTTCTCCTCCCCCTCCCCAGCTGGGCCTGTGGTCTCTCCAGTCCTCATAGCCTTCCTTCCCCCTTCTTCCTCTCTGTCCTGGTAGGCTCCATAGTGCTCCAGGTCACGAGGTTCGTGAAGGATATACAGGGTTCCCCTCTCTATTGCAGTCTGTGTGTGTGTCTACAGTCCCGTGTATATGTGTGTGTGTGTGTGTGCACTCAGGAGTATCAGGGGAAGAGGAAAAGACCCAGACAGCAGCTCATCTCATTTTAAACCTAAACTTGCACAAAGACCTGTATGTGTGTATATTACATTATTCTAGGCTGCTACTCCATTACTGTACTAGACAGATTACATTCAATATAGCAAAGTGGACATGTGCACAAAAACCCAAAATCCAGAAACAAACATGCAACACACACAAACTTTTGCTAAAAACTTATGTTTACTAAGTGAAAGTATACCAAGAAAAACTGTAAGCCACATTGCTGCAATTTCACTCTTATGTTTGATGGTCAGTGTCGCTATTTACATCATTTGGAGACAAAACACTGGTCACAATGAACCGTGTTTTCCATTTGAATGTGTTCACTCTCTTCTTTCACTGGGGTCGGGGGGAAAGACTGAGTTGGGGTTATTGGGGTGTGGGGGGGTGGGGTTGTGCACTGTCTGGAGGGGAGGCGCTGAGATGACACTGACCAGCGCACATAAATTTCTCTCAGACCCCTCACCACCACAACCAAAGGCACTTAACTCTTACTGTGTGTATTTCTTCTTTAGCCTACGTGTGTATGTTATTGGTGAATTATAGCAAATTTACATTAAACTGAATGGACAGGACTGCTACACATAAGTACGTGTGTGTGTGTGTGTTGTGAATAGAGGGGTTTAGGGATCGTGGGACCCCCTTTCCCAGACATGCACTGACCTTTCCAACCAGACAGGGATAAAGGGACAAGGAGGGAGGGTTGAGGGCACGAGGGCATTGGAGTGTGTGTGTCTGTGTGCATGTGTGCTTATTTGCATGCGTGTGGGTGAGTTCATGGCTATAACTTGTGTGTGTGTGTTTGTGTGTGTGTGTGTGTGTGTGTGTGTGTGCGTGTGTGTGTGTGTGTCTGTGTGTGTTAGTTTATACTGCGGACCTCTGAACTAGCCACTTCTCTCCATCCTGGAGAGTTTGGCATGTTGCAATAAAAACCCCACAAACCTCCCCCCTGTCTCCCCCTCTCTCTTTCTCTCTCTCCTCATCCCTCTCTCATCTTTTGTTGGGCCGAGTCATTGTGCTATCCCTGCAGCGCTCTGTATGCAAAAAAGGTGGTGCTCTGAGGGCTCGCCAGCTCCGGACCCTTACAAATCAATTTGTCTGTGGAAGGGTGAGGGCAAGGAGGTAAGATGGGGGTTGTGGAGCACCGGGGATGAATTGGTGTGCACCTCTCCCTCTTGAAAATAACGTCATGGTCTCTTATTCCTTGCAATATTTGTTACAAATGAGGACGCTCTCAGTTAGCAGATGTATCTGCAGTTTTGTTTTAGCATAACCAAAAAAAGTCAAAAAAGAACAGCTATCATCATGCCACAACAGGTTTTTATACTAGAAAAATGTTTTGAACAAGCCTCTGCATTTTGTAATCATTGTTTCCTCTATTACCTTTTCTGTATTTCTTTGACTGAAGACATAAGAACAAAACATGCATATTGACATTTTGATGTTTCTGTTATTTGTCCATTTGTTTACTGACATATCTTATTTTGCTGCTGTCAGTCAGGAACAAAAAAAAAGAGGTAAATGCAGAACGACTCCGCCGCTCTGAGAGAAGGATCGGACATTGATTATGGTTGTCCCCTCTCTCCCTCTCGCTCTCCCAGGATACAGACAGGAGTCTCCCAAAAGCACACAGGCTTGAGAGGGTCTTTGCTTGACTGGAACAGCGATGATCAATACCTGTCACTTCTGTCTCGTCTAGGCAGAGCGCTGCTCCCCTGCCCCCCTAACATGCAGACAGACACACACACAAACACACAGAGTAGCACATACATGCTCGTGTGTGTGTACACATGAAAATGTTTAAATCTAAATGGGTGCCCCACATGGTCAGGAGAGGAGAGTGTGTGCATGCAAGCATGCACAGGAAAACATATGCACAAATTTAAGAAACACATATGGACATATACATAAAAAAATCTTGTCTCACACACACACGTATAGACACACACACACAGACTGTGACAGCGAGGTCAGACAGGGCATTCAGACCCAGACACCAGTCTCTTCTCTGGGGTCAGACCACAAGGCCAAGGTCTACTCCTTAACCCCAATGGCCCTCCAGACACACACACACACACACACACACACACAAATCCACTGACCAGCAGGGCAGTGAGGTGGGGTGAGAGGGAGTGAAAGAATGGCATGATGGGGGATGGTTTGGGGAAAAAAGAATGGTTTTAATATAATCTTTGAGGGCAAAGCTTCGGTTGATATTTGAGTATGCAAATATGCATTCACTTGGAGGATTACTTATTAAAGTGCAACTTTTACATCATTTTAGTGCAAGTAAAGAAAAAGTTCTTCAACCTCGAACTATCATTATTCAGTAAATGTGAATTAGTCCATATAATCCAACTATTTTCTTTATCAGCCTGACAGTGTGAAAGGCTGAAAATAAAAAGAAAATGTATTGTGCTTGGCTGTTATCGAAAGAAGGGAGGGTAGGAAGTCATAAGTAAAGCCTGCTTCCTTTCAGCAACTTACCCATTCATTTGTATGAGGTCTCCTTCTTCTTTGCGCGAGTTTTCTTATTTTCAGCTCTCTCTCTCTCGCTCTCTCTTCCTCCTCCTTCTGTCCTCCCTGTCTTCTTACTCAAGAGACCCTTGCTCTGCCCAGCCAGAGAGATAAGGAAGTGGAAGGGCCAAGTTTACCACTGCAGATAAGCTGTAATTGCAGGGCAATAAAAAGACTGAAAAAAAAAGAGAAGGAAAACGAAGGAGGAGAGGAAGAAAGAACGGACACAAAGGGGTGAATGTGAGCAGCCACAGAAATGATTGATGTAAAGCGGTGACACTTTGGTTCGCTGACAGTTATCAGTGAGGGCAACCTTTTGCTCATTACAGTCATTGCAGCAGAGGACCAGTGGCTGCACTCAAACAATAACCGCCAGCCTTGACCCCTCTGATAAACAGCGACTGCGAACTAACTAGCTGAACAATCACTTCTCTGTTCTGTGACATCTCTTAGTCAGTCTGTAAATGCAGGTCATTAACATGGACACACATAAAACCAGCTGTTCCACTTTTGTGCGTGTCATAAAGTTAGGAAACGTTTCAAAAGACTGTTGTCATTAGCTGTCATTCAACGGAGTTAACAGCCACATTTACTGTATTTCATTCGGGTGTGTCTAGAGCCATGCCACATATTTACAGAAGTATTTTTCAATTCTAATAATACAAAGAGAGAGAGAGAGAGAGATCTAAATAGGCTGAACTGTAGGATGCATAAACAGGTTAAAATGACAAATGAGGTTTATGGTTGTTTGGTTTGTTCCTGAAAAATAACCTAATAAACTGTGCTAAACCACAATTTGTCAAGAACAGTATATTTAAAAGTGAATGTATTTTTTCATGCACAGTACACAGGGACAACAACAACGCTATTGCAGAGGTCAAACATCTGTCAAAAAATAACTTTATATTTTGAACAAATAGCTGAACTGCCTGCTGCACTATTCTCATGAAAATGGTTTCCATTTTTAAACAACTCAATTGTTTTATAGTTACTCTACGTGTTATTTTATTAAAAAGCGTGGTCCTTAACTTCTTCATGAGCTTATTAAAATTTTACAACATTTACAGCAAACATTTTAGTTTAGTTGTTCTAGTGATGTCCTGTTTGCTGGGGAAAAGATGATTGCCAAACAAGTATTTTTTTTATTCTACAAGTGTATTATATCCAGTTCTGATTGTAGCTTTTACTGTTAAATCCTGAAACAATTCATTTAATTGAATTTTAACTGTTGGCAGCAGTTGCAGGTGTTTTAAAGTTCACATTTCTGACACAGTTGCAAATGTAATTTATGTTTTATGTTTTGAGTCTGAAGAACTCAAAAAAGCAGTTAATAGTAACATTTTGAATAATTGTTATTACATTGAAATTAGGGGTTTTTGTAAAAAAACATTTCCATGCCAGGGCTTTCATAAACATCAAAGTGTTAAGGCTTAAAGCATTCTTACGTCTTATCATTGAACTGTGGCTTTTCTGAACTTCATAAATGGTGTATACAGAAGCCTTGTTACCGCTCACTCTGACACGTCTTCAGTGCTAAAAAGTTTCTTCACATTCAGAAATTCTGTAAGAACTGTATAGATATGATCGAATACCTTCCTTTGGAAAGTCTTCAGTGCAGATGCTGTACAACGAGAAAAGAAGTGTACTGAATAGTTTGTGCCTAAGGGTTTTCAAGTTTCACACACTCCAAGTGTCAAAGCTTCAAAGCCAAGCTGAGCTGCATTGTTGACGATGTTGAATATTTTTCATGGTGATGAAAAGAACTAGTTCATGTTTGATTAAAGAAAGGAATGAAAATGAATAACTCCATATACACTCACTGGCCACTTTATTAGGTACACCTAGTAGCACCTCTGGTATATATATATATATATATATATATATATATATATATACATATGGTAGAATAATGACCTTTCTGACAATTTCTACAAAAACAGAGAAACTATAACCTTACAAAAGTAGAATTCAAGGCAGAGCTACTGTATTGCATTGTATTAGAGTGTACAGGTGTACCTAATAAAGTGCCCAGTGAATGTATTTCATCTCAACGTCAGTCCTCTTTGGAGGATATGCTGGTGAAAGGAGACATAACTTGCAGGGTGTGTGACAGGTTTACCGTTGGCATGCTGTGTGACCACCAGCCCTTACTTCCTTCCTCTCTGCTGGCCTGGGGAAGAGCGTGTGTCCTGTTGTTCTGTTCCTCTGGGGCTTGCGCATGCGCGTGTGTACATGTCTGTGTATGCATGCGTGTGCATTTTCGGTCACACTCCACCACTCGCGACAGGTCAGGTGAGATTAGGTCTGGTTCCTGATTCCTCTGAAAAATGGACAGCTGCAACATGTCACACAAATGCAGTGACGGAAGACACGCTCGCGTGCGCACACGCACAGAGACACACAAACAGAGCTCACATACATTCTCATGACTGTCTCTATTTCTTTTTGCAAGATTTATAATGTAAATGTGTGAATTGAACCTAAATACTTTCTTTGTACTGAATGGTCAAAATCATTCTTTGATCACTTAGTTTCAGATTCATATTATAATTATGCCAGTTTTAGAGATGTTTAATTTTAGATTTTTCATATGGGTGCTACAAAGCTGTCTACTGTTATTAGCTGAGAGAAAACATAAGTATGGTATGGATTGTATCAGAACATTTGTCTGTAAAAAAAAACAAACACACCAAGCCTCTATACGTTTGTGCTGACTGGCAGCAATATGGTGCATATTATGTCCCACTGTTTTGAACACCTTTTTTAATTTAATCTTGTGTTATCTGCCCACGTCGCTCTCCTGTACACAGACTTATCTGAGGGGCCATTATAGCAGCTTCTCCATATACTCACTATCTACATGGACATTGATAAGATATACCGGAGGTAGACCAGAGAGGGGTTTAGGCAGGGTCTCTCTCTCTCTCTCTCACATACACACACACACACACACACACACACACACACACACACACACACACACACACACACACACACACACACACA
>JAUYWH010000001.1:18909119-18923041 GCA_034779795.1 Ctenopoma multispine
ACACACACACACACACACACACACACACACACATACTTTGTGTCCCCCCACAAGCATCCTCTGCTGACTGGATCACACACACACGCACGCACACACAGAAGGGGAGAAGGACTGGGGGCATTTGCGCTATGTAAAATAATCACAATGCATTTACATTCATTGTGGTGTGAATTTGTTGCTATAATAAGGCTGGAGAAATCATGAATATTCACGCACACTTTAAGCAATTATGATAATCGGCATTATTCCTAGCCTCACCGCTATCTGTCAGAGAAGGTGGCAGCAGACACAAGAAAAGTAGGTTGGAATAGTCTGCAGTTTTACACTCTTGATATTATATTACATTTTTCTTTTTTTTGTGCTCATCCATTTTCCCTCTTTTCTTCTTTGTCCGCCTCGCTCTGTTCTTTTGTATCTTTGTTTCACTGTTCTTCCTCCGTATGCTTCTTCCTCCCCTTCCCTTCCTCATATTTTACTCTCTTCTTCTTCTTCTAGGCTTGTTTTGTGCTAAAGTCCATTGAGCTGTACGGAGAGGAGGGGTAGGATCCCGGAGTGAGAATGGCCCCTGGGTGTTACAGAGCTGGCAGCAGTGTTCGTCTAATCTTCCGGGTCAGGCCTGGTGCTTTCATCTTCTCTCACTTGGAGCTCCTTGTGTTTGATGTGAACTTAGCCCAGGAATAACCGTTCCTTTCTTCTTTGCTAACCTGGCCCTGGAGTAGGGGAAAGCACTTTGTTGTTATCCTACAAGCCAAACAATGCTGGAAGGAGTGCAGAAAACCTTAATGAAAGGCTTTTGATCCACAGTGATATTAAAGTGAAAACCTTGAGAGCGAATGTGTGTGTAGAAACAAAATAAAGTGCAGAAATCGCAGAAATCGAAATGCAAATTGCACAGGAATGGTTAGATGGAATTTTTCTTTAATTCACACCCTTTGAAATCAATTGTTTTAGATTTGTCTGCATTTGTTTCAAGTTTGAGAGGGAGAGAAAAAAAAAGCAAGCTAATTTATTGAAGAAGTGGAATTTAAATTAGCACATGGAGCCTTGCAGGGTTTTAATGATTAATCTTCTCAGGTCTGCACCATGCAAAACAATTTCTCTGCTTCACACAATTAAAGCCAAGTGTATCTGTGCCAAGTATGTCAAGGCCAGAAATATTTTTTACTTTTTACTTTACATGCACAGTATGTGTGTGTAAATTAATGCTGCACCACTGAGCCTTACAACTGGCCAGTTGTTACATGTTTCTTCATTTGACCCCACCCACTGACCTCAGCCCTTGACCCATGACCCATGACTTTTTGTCCATGTGCTACCAGCCTTGTACAACTGCAGGAGGAACAAATGTGCTGGTGTTTAAAGAGGAGCTTGTGGATGCTTTCTGCTGGGCTTCTGGACTTGACAGTATTTCCTTAATACTGGTTCAACAGCAGTTTCACATTTACTAAAACATCATCTTTTCACCCTCAACTTACTTGAAAGTGTCAAAGCTAACCCTTTTCAACCTACAATTTGAAAATGAAGTTGAACCCAAAGGCCAAAAAACAAGTCGCAAACACAACTCTCTTTTAGGAGGAAGGAAATGCACCTTGGTATTCGACATGCTTGCTGCCATGGTGATAGCCCAAACCTCTGTGCAACAGCAGCACATTAACCCCTCTTGACCCTCTATTCTCACCTGTGATAAAAGAGGAGGAAGAGAAGGAGGAGGTGTCCCCCTTTCCACTGCGCCGCACTTTCGAGTGCCCGGGCACCAGCAGGCCCTTGAGAGCCCATGGTCATTAGGAGCGCTTTATTCTTGGAGAGTTAGAGAAAAGGAGGAGGAGGAAAAAGGAGAGGAGGAGGAAGAACATTGAGCCTGAAAGATAATGTATGGTCAAGGCTGGAGACTTGTGGGCACTGGATGAAGAGAGGGTCGAGAGAGAAGCAGTGCTTTCATACAGAAGCACCAAGCAAGCCAGCTGCTTTTGGGTTTTTGTTTGTCTTTCATTCTAAGTAAAGAAAGGTAGGGGAAAGAGCTATGGATAATTGGTCCAGGGTGCTGACTCACACACAGGACTGTGGACACAGGATATAGAGTTTCAAAGTCTTTGCTCCTCATCTTACCTATTGGCCTGCTTCTGTTTTGTCTGCTGAAGATGAAAAAAAACCCTTTTCCATTGCTTGCCTGGGGTGCACGGAGTTTGAAAGAACTGAAGAAGTAATAAGAATGCATGTATGATTTGAGCATTAATTCTGCAGTCTTTGCATATTCACAAAGCATCTAACCCCGCACATAAGATGGAAGCGTGCAGTGACATCAGCCTGACAAAGAGGACTGGCTCCTTTCCATTGACCAACTGCACTGGGGCTCTAACCTTAACTTTCGCTGGGAGCTAATCCCTCTGGTAATCAATAATAAAGACCAACTTTCATCTCAGCTGGGGACTTGATAAAGTTGAGAGGCCATGAATGATTGAATAGTGGAAGCATGTTCTGTGGGAACCTGAGAAGCAATGGAGGCAAGAAATATAACAAATGCCGCTCCTCAAAAATAACTGGGTGAAGCTTATGCACATCTGATGATATGATGAAAATAAATGAATTATGCATTGGCTATCAATGAGGGCGCAGAAGACGCATTGCTTCAGGCCATAGTTAAGCCTCTATTCATAAAGAAGAGACAGACAAAAAGACCCAAGGACTGTGGGAGTCCACCATCGGGGAGGGAGGAATGAGGACACACATTTTAAGAGAAAAACTGTTTTTTTTTATCCCCTCTCCTTTGGTTTCTCTTGTTCTGTCATATTTCTAATAATTAGATGTATTACTAAGATTGTTGTTTGTTTACAGTTGGATTACCTTAAGATGCCAGGATGTGGGAGTGAAGCTCCAGGATTACTGAGGAAAACACATGTTTAGGGCACTCCTCTATTGTTATTCTCATCTCTTATCTGCAATTTCCACATGTTCTTTTCAACCTATATGTTTATTTTAATTAATTTTGTCCTATCTAAAATAAAAAAATAAAATATTCCTGATTATACATTTAGATAACATATGTATATTTGGCTTTATGTGTACCATTAACACATTTGACTTGTTATAACCTCTAATCTATTACATGTCATGGTAACTGTTCACTCGGGGTGGCCAGTCTATTATTAGCAATTGTTGGTTTGTGAACAATACACAGTGAAGGACGCTCAGGGTTTTATTGTGGCAGGAGGAGAAGTAGAATCTTTTTAACAATACATTTAATCCTGTTACATCTGCCAATACTAGAATTTTATTTATAAACAGGCTTCCTTTTGAAATACATTTATTTTCCTGTGAGTATCCATTATATCCCTCACATTTAATTTTACCTGTTATAACCCACATTGCTGTCACTTAGTTATTTTATTTTTTTCGATTTTCTTTGACATGAAACGTCTCTCTGACCATATGTTTTTGAATACACTGGTGATTATTGGTCAACAATATATATAAAAGTGAATCATTAACTTACAGTGTGTCTTTGTTGACATATAACCTTCTGTGTCTATTTTACGAGAACATGTATTTTCTATACAAATTGGTAGCTATACATTTCCAGGATGATTTTCAGCATCCCCAAGTTATCTCATGTTGACGGATGCACCAGTTACTTGCAAATAAAACTAGGAATAACAGTTTTCCAGATGAGAAAATGAGCAATTTTGAGATAAGAAACTTGGCTGTGTGATGACAATAAAACTGCAAAGACATTTCATCCCCTTTTAAGAACAGATAATTACTGTTCTTCTGACAACATATATAAATCCAGCCAGTGACATTTGCTTTCTTGCTCAGTTCATACCTGCAGATATTAAATTGTCCCCCATAAATCAAAGCACAATTCTTGATCTTTAATACTTGCAGGTAATATAAATAATAATATAAATTGTAGATAAGATTAGGTAACTAAAACTACTTGGTTAAATTTTCTAGTCATGGTAAAATAATTAAAACTCAGACTACATTAGACAAATAAATGCAACGTACACTTTCTTTTATCTTCGTTTATTTTAGGCTGAACAGGCAGAATAATAGTGACTTTTATTTTCAGGTATTGGTCAGAGCCACTGTATCCTAATAATGCAGGTTCCTGTGATGAACACCTACACCTATAACAACTACACTCCCCAACAGAGGCTACCTGTTAAACATTTTTAAGCCCAACGTGAGATAGCCTCATTGGCACTGGCATTATTTTTTTCCAGTCCTTAGAAAGCTCTGTCCAGAGCCACATTAAACATCTGTTTGCCTGAGCGAATGAGCTGCATAAAGTCAGTGAAGCAGGTGTTTTTTTTCATTTACCGGTGGTATTGGCATAAAGCACCCCTGTATCTTCAGAATTACATTTATAAGACTGTAATTTTCTTTTTTCCTATAAAAAAACTTAATTCCTAATACAGCATGTCACACAAGACATCTAAGACATTTGTCACTATCATTTGACTACTTCAAATCAAGACAACCATTTTAGTCATTTGTATGACTAATTGGAGGTGCAACACAAGAAATGTCAACATTTCCACATCGCTTTATGTTTTGTGGAACGGCGAAGAATGCAGCGAGGCCTGAAGGCCAAGGCTTCAACCTGTGTCTGTTTCTTGTCAAGTCCGATTTCTTGGTAGTGGGGTCTGGGGTACCCTGGCATTTTCTTTTCTGAGGGGTTTTGTTTATATGGCCAAAGGACTCTGCTCAGTCTCATCAGCCCACAGCAGCTAAACACATAGTGCTTCCTCAAAAAGGGTCTCTTTCTTAACAGAGAAAAAAATTAATTTGACGCTTGGTTGTGATAAATTTGTTATTATCTAAATTATAAATTAAATTCTTGACCAGTGATTTCTGTCAGCCAAGGGACATTTAGTCATCAGGAACATTTCAGTGTGCCGCTCCTCTAAATGTTTTGACATGTCATTACAGGGCATCTGATGGAAAGGGCAGTGACATACAGTGACCATTCCACCACTGTTAGAACGTGTTACTTCACTCAGGCTCCACACAAGTCATTTGGACCAATGACACAACTCCTGCCAGGGCCCCAGTGTCCTAATGTCACACACGTCCCAACAGTTTTACTTCAAATTTCTCCCTCTCCCTGCACCCCTCCCTCTCTTCTCCCCCTCACCCTGTTGTTCCCGCCTTCCTTTCATGCAAAGCCTCTACGTCCCTTTCAGCATGCACTCCCTCCTCTACCTCTCTGTTTCTTATTTCTCTCACTCTCACTCCTCTGTCTGTCTGTCTGTCTGCCTGTCAGTTTGTCTCTCTTATCATGCCTTGCATTAACCCTTTGCTTCGCTCTCTCCCGCGCCCTCTTGTCTCTTCCCCTGCTTTGTCCCTGTGTAACATACGCTTAGACTGGCATCCCATCTCAGAGTCGCTGCAGGTCTTGTCCGCTTCATGTCGTGTGAGGATGGACGTTTGAAGGCTCCTCCAGGCATCTCTCTTTGTCACCAGCGCTTAGCCTCAACATTGCCGCAAACCCACCACAAACGTTGTCAGTGTGTCTGGCCTCTGCTGTGTGCGTATGTTGCTGCAGAGCTGAATTAAATGAGTGTGAGGAGACAAATGTGCGCGTGTGCACCATCAGAAACACATACATGTTTGTGTATGTATGTTATGACTGCAGACATATTTCTGTAATGAGATGCTTGAATAGATCCTGCACCTGGATGCTTACACCCACATGGACACTCACCCCATGTTGATCCTTACCTATTCCCCACCCGTTTATCTAACCAGGGCATGTATGGTTTCCTTGAGGCACAATAGTGGTTTTGTCTTGAGGTTGTGCTCTGACAGTTGTCACAGACTGATCCCTCCTGATATGTTAATTGGGTTGACAACCGACAAAGCCGTATTGGAAATTAAGAGTCTCTTTGTCCTATTTTGCTTAACAGCCTTTCAGACCTGCTATCTAAGGCAGCCCTACCCCACAGATGAGGTGTTTCTCTGTTAGGTCACAAAGGCCTTAGAATATTTCCCACATATGTTATGCCACATATCCACCATCACCATGTCCACCGTGTTATATGAATGCATGACAGAGACAATAATATGAGGGGTCTGGGTGCTGGGGAATATGCTAATTATGATTAATAGCCATTACATTCATTATTGTTCATTCATCGAATGGTTGTCAGCAACGTGTCATTTTAACCTTGCTTTCTTCAACTTGCCATTGTCATGATTTTCTGTATGAATCAGCTGCAACATTTGAGAATATAATGCAAAGCAGACTTTCCATCATCACCTCATCCCTCTGACGAATCCTTGTGATTCTAATCTGCCCACCTAGTCCAGTGCCTCTCATGTCCAAGCTGCTTTTCTCCCTCTTGGCTCTTTAAGCTCCACAGTAGGCTTTGCACACGCCTCTTTATCTGTCAGCCTTACCGTGGCACAAATGGACCACGGTCGTTTCTTCTTCTGTGTTCCACTTTCAAACAGACAAAAAGGAATCTGTGTTTTGGTGGCAAATCAACTTTCCTTTGGACCTACTGAAACGACCCATCATCTGTGGATCAGCTGGCACAAAGAGCAAGCCATTTATAGTGAGCTGATCATTCACTGCCAGGAAAAAGACTATCATAGAACGAATAAGACTCTTTGAATCGGATTCAAATAGTGACTCTCAGTCTGCTTTTCATTGCAATAAAGACCCTTATATAGCAGTCAGGCAGTAGATGATTAGGGAAAAGAGGGTGTAGTAAAACAGAAATATTGCACTGTACAGTGTTGAACTTTGTCCAGTTCTGTAATGCCTGTAAATTTGTCTCATAGGTAAATGGATCACAGCCTGGCCAAGAGAGGCACGATAAAACACAGTAGTTCCTCTCACACAGAGACTCTTTGCAGAAAGTTCTGTTTCCTTCTGAGAAATAATGCGGCACTTCTATCTGCATATTATGGGTATAGCTCAGAATAAAGTTTTGGCAGTAAGCCTAAGGCAAATTACTTCAAAGTTAAGGTCAAATGAAAAAGAAATCTTGGATTTTAAAATGATTGAGTTGCTATTTGGGTAAAGGTGTGTCTTAAAAATGTCTTGAGCTGTAGATTTATTTTTAAGCAGCATCTTTTTATTTCTGACTACAGTTCCCAGAACTTTGGGTGCAACATGCACCTGAACAGTTAAGAGCAAGTGATGTACCTCCTCACTGTACACGGGCAATTAAAAATCAACAGTCTCTGCTACTATCATTGGAAACTAACCTCACAAACAAAGAATGAATAATAAAAAGTGGATAGACATATATAATGAGGCACTCAAAATAAGTTATAGGATATTTTAGGTTACCAAAACACTTTGCTCTTCTTTGGTTTTGCAAAAGCTACTTCATATGGCCTGTTGAGTTTGGGGACTGGGAATCAAATGATAAAAATGTTTTTGCAAAATATGAAAAATTTACTGTACATTAAAGGGATGTAAAGCATGTCAAGCATGCACTGCCATTTAAGACATCATGCTCACAAAGGTTTATGAGACCATAATGCCTACACTGAGAGAACATGAAAGGAAAAGGCAAATGCCTGTGGCAGATTCAATAACAATATATCTCTACAATAAGACGTCTGCTAACTTAGCACTTACAGTTTAGCCATTTAGCTGCTTACCTTTCAGTGTACAGTAGATCAGATGTCTTCTCTTCGTCATTGTGAGGTCAAAACATAAGATAGAGATCACTTATGTTTGACCTCATCTCTACAGCTAAGATCTTTTCATCTTAAGGCCAGCTAATTGCTAACAGCTAATTACCTATTCTCAAATGGTCTTTGACACCACTCAGACACTTGCTAAGTGTACCATGAAACATTTTCAGCATGTTGTCTCAGAGTGTGAAATAACATGTGAAGAAAATGGATACATATGGAAGCAAATGAAAGAAGAAGAAAAAAAAAAGTCATGATTAGTTGCCCTAGATTTTTAAAATTATCTGCTGTTTTGGGCATTAAATAAAATAAGCATAGTGATGGTAGAGCATAATCAACTGGCCCCATTCCAGCAAGTCCTCCCATGTAGGGCAATTGAACAAAGTGCGTCGGAATTGAAATCAGGTCGTTCCTGGGGGCCGCTGATAATGAACTTGGCGAGGAGACGGAGAGGAGGAAAGGGGAGGAGGGCCGTGAGTTGCAGTTGAGCTGACCTCAGTTGTAACGCTACAGCAGAGAAGCATGTGCTCAAACTTGGCTACGCTAACCTTTTTCAGCCACTGACTGCAAAGTGCTGTAAGTAATGACTATAAGTGATGATCCTCACTGAAGGTGGCAAGTGAACAGAGCTTTAAGAGCCACATGAAAAGGAGGGCTGTCATTGTGACATTTTTCCAGGCTTCTGAATTACAGAGAGAGCAGGTGGACTAGCAAATGTCATCTGTTAAATATACAGAAATTCACACATTCATAATCATTTGCTGTACTTAGTTTTCTACTGATTTACAATGTTATAGAAGTTTTACATATTGAAATATGTTCTGAAGCTGCTGAATCTATCTGGCCTAGTATGTTGGAATAACCTCACACAGGAATAACTACTCAGAAAGCAGCGAATATGCATTTGTGAATATATAGCCACAATACCGTGGTCTTAAGATTGATCGTGAATTTGACCAGTATCCCTCATCTCAATCCCCTGTGCATACATAACTGCCTCATCTGCTCTTCTCTCCCTTCTCCTCTGCCTGTCCGGGGGCCTAATTTAGCCTTAGTAGGCTCTCCCGGTGCCTAGGAGAATTCTCCTTTATGCAAGCCAGGTAAAATAAGAGCGCAGCACGGATGAGGCCCCTCTCCATCATGGTGGATGGGGGGAGTCACGGGTGACACCCCCTGATCAGGTGTGCATGCGTAATGGCCGTCCCAAAATAATCACTGCTTTGAATAATTTCCCCGCTCTGTCTCTCGCCCCATGATTCTTGCTGCTTCGACTCGTTTTGTGGCGGGCATCCCATAAATCCTTGCGGTAAATGTAAATCAGTGGGCCGGGTGCGTCTGACAGATGGGGGCTGCAAGGAGTCCTGGGAGATCTCTCCTCTCACCTTTCCCTTCAGCTGGAATGGATGAATCACTAGCAGGGCTAGCTAAATAGCATTAGTGTGTGTCCCTCACTTAAGGAGAGAGTGAGATAGGAAGCTGTCTGTACGAGGCAGTACAGTGAAAATGTAAGTACGGGTGTTTTGATTAAGAGTGATGTGCGGAGGATGTGCGTGTTGTGAAGACAGGGACAGTACCAGTAAACAGAAAACCCTCCTACCTTTGTTGTTGTTGTTATGATGGGGAAATGAGGTTGTGCAGGTGGAGAGGAGACGCAGGCTTGCGGATCTTTGAGCTGTCAGCTCCTTGGAGGATTGGAGATTTGAGGGGTGTAGGAGAGGAATGAGGAGGAGGTGGGGAGGGCCTTTCCTTGGTCCCTTGGACTGTCTGTGGAGCAGAACCCATCTCTCATTAAGGGAGAGTGCCGAGGAGACACTTGAAAGTGACATTCACCCTCCCTCCCCAACCCCACCCCCCTCCATTTTAGAGATGCTATGCATGACGGCCACTGCCACTCAGCCAGCAGGGTCACCTCTCTCTCCCTCTCTGTCTCTCTCCCTCTCTCTTCCTTTGCCTGGGGGAGAATATCAATGCCATAGTGCTTTTGGCAGATATACATACAACACCTACACCCTTCATTGAAATCCATCAATTACAAACATCTAACAGAGAGGGAGACGACAACAGCTATGAGAAAGCAGGAAAAGAAGGGAAAGAGAAAGAAAAAAAGGAATATTGCTTATTAGAGGCGAGGACAACGGGGTGGAGTCTGATAGTATGCAAAGAGATGAAACGATATGTGTTCTTGATGTGGGGATGAAAAAAGGAGGAGACAAATCAAAGTCTGCAGCCTGCTGTGGGGTCAGGCGCTCAGGAGCTGGATCATCTCTTCTGTGGCAGAGTGTCGATTGTCACCCCCAGTTCTAACCTCCGGCCTTGACTCCTCCGCTCATATCCATCTCTTTAATCTCGGGCAGCTCCACCTAATGAGCTACATAGTTCATTGAGTCAAGGAACAATGGGTGCCTCTATACTCCATTGTCCCTCTATGACCATCAGGCGTTATTCTGTACATTTATGATCAATCCTTTGTCCAATTGTCACCATGTATTTTCACATTTTCTTCCTTGTTCTGTAATTACTTGACAAAATATGATTATGGTCTTTAAAAAAAGCATTTCCTGTTGACGTCCTGGGCCAGTTGTTGTCTGTCCAGTGGTCACGTTTGCCCTGTAATCGCCACCGGCTGCTTGAACCCTGCTCTTAGCCAATGAGGTTCCTCTACCCTGCCAACGCAGGCCATAAATAAATTACCAAAATGGCCCGTGGTGCTGTCATACTTCTTAACTGAGCGAAGCACTTGTAATTAAATTCACACAGTTATGCTGAAATAAACCCACCCCGTCTAAAGATCCAAAACACTTCAGCCTGGAAGGGTGTTATAATGTATGCAATTCATACCCAGTCATAAATCCTGACAAAACTAAACACTCATAAAGGCGATATAAATGGCTGCAGACACATATCCTCACAAGAAGCCAGAGTCCTGTAAGTAATTTGTCGTGGAATCCTTTCATTTGCTAACTATCTGTTTGTCACTCGGACTATTTTGGATGAGGCTTAAACACAGTTGGGGTGGCGGTGAGACCTCAGCTATGGGTGTTGATGAGACGGCAATGAGGAGCAAATGTCCAAATGTGCCCGAGCGTGGACACTGTAATACCAGGAATCATCCGAGTGAATTATCTCAAGATGGCTGACTACTGTGTTGTCTGTAATTACTGTGCTCAAGCTAAACATTTTATATTCGATATGGTCAAAACATCCCAAACAAATCGTTTGAAATCTGTTCTATGGAAATGCCTCTATCATCATGATCTAATTGTTACTGTAAAATGTCATACAATTAGGGGTGTTCATCATTACTTCTTTCCATTTGGCTGCAATATTAACAAGAAATCTGTACTTTCTGAATGAAACACAAATCTCTTCTTTTAGATTACTCTTAGAGCAGATACAAAGTGCATATTCTTGGCTATTTTCTCTTTAGTGCAGTCCTCATCACACTGGCTGAGAGGGAGAATAGCCAGTGCCCGTGTGAGGGATAATTTGTACCTTCTCAATGAATGAGGACAGGCAAATTACTGGCTGAATAAGGACTGCCTGTGGATCCCACTGTCAGAAAGAGAGAGGAGGGCAGAGAAGGAGAGTGTAATTATCAACTAGCAAAGTGCATTCATATCCTATCACAAAAGGATTGGGTTGTGGGTGGAAGAGAGAAAGAGAGCAAGAGAGAGCGAAGGAGGTTGAAAAATGGAGAGAGATATGGAAAGGGGGGGGATGCGGAGTGAAGGACTCCTGGCCAAATGGATGCAAGGCCGTAAACAGGGTTAAAAACAGCCTTCTATGGTCTGGCTCCATGAATGCAGACACATTAAGACCTTTTAGCCCAGCACACAAGCACCTCTTTGGAGTTAAAGACGAGAAGAGTTGGGCAAGGAGATGGAAGAAGATGAGGAGAGGCAGGGACGCTGAAGAGGGGGAGAGAAAGGTGGTGGGCTGTGGGCTTACAATCAAAAGCACCCATTTTTAATTTGAATAGACCCAGATACGTTATAAGGACGGTGGGTTAGAGGGAAAAATTTTTTTTCCCTCGTCTTTTCCTTTTTGGGAGCTGACATCGCAGAACAAAGCTAGTCTATTAGTGACCCTGGACTTTATTGACAAGCCTGCCATTACCCATACTTCCTGGGGTCTGTGGGGTTAGGGGTCACAGACAAGCGGCTTGAGGGGGGCTGGTGAAGGGTCTGGGGAACACATTTAGAGAGCAGGGACACCTGTAGGGTCGCATCCAGTTCAGAACGTGACCATGAACAACAGTAAAACCTTTTGAGAGGGAGCAGACAATGCAGGCCCAGTCTCTAAAAACTCACCCACCCTCCTCCTCCTCTGTTCTCAAGCTTTCTTCCTTCTGGCTCCATAATGACTGCACTAACTGTGGTTTGCTGGCCACAGAGGTAGGAAATCTGCATGCAATTTTAGACGTGTATGTGCAATTTTGTGCTTTTGCATCTGCGGATGTGATTGCGTGTCCGTGAGATCATTAAGAAGGTCACAGGTTTGCGAATTGGTGGCAGGGAAATAAAATCCCAAGAAATGTCAGTTTGTGTTGAAGTAGAGCGGGGTGAACGTCTGGTCACAGATAATCCCGAAAACACTTTCATTCACTCTGATTTTCACACAGTCAATCATGGCATTATAGTGGACTGTCGTCAGTCAAATTCTGTGGAGTACATAGCGGTGGATGAAGCCAGATGCTAAACACAAACACACGCACACATTTGCACAGCAAGGCGGGCAGGGTTCAGACTACTGAGGGCTAAGTGATAGCAGCATGGATTTGATATATGTGACACTGCAAATGGAGGGCATCAGTGCTGTTTGCTGGCACAGCATGGCAGTGTGTGGTGCACTGCGGGCGACTGGCACACCAGCCAAGCCTGGCATACACACTCTCTGAATAAGGAAATTAATCCCCAGTGGATTTGCTCTGGAAGTCAGTGTGTGCGTATATGTTTGTGTGTGTGTGTGTGTGTGTGTGTGTGTGTGTGTGTGTGTGTGTGTGTGTGTGTGGCCTGATAGGATGCCATACTTGTGTAGCATGAGTGATTATGACTAACAACATATGTTAGTCTAAGTGTTCATTTCAGCGATGAAGTATTTGAATGTTTTTATATAGTATACACACATGCAGATGTTAAGCCAGATTTGCATGCATTATTGTACATGCTACAGAATCTTCCTCCCCCAGAATTGTGAGTGTGTGTTCAAGCTACATGTGCCGTGTTTGTGCTTTCTGGCAACCGGGTCTGGTGGCACAGCAATCAGGTGTTGCTGCATATGTTCCTGGTGTCAGCTCCCTGTTTTCCCCAGCGGGCAGGCCAACGTATTGCCAGCCTCGTAATAGGAGGGCTGGGCAGGGGCCATGACTACCACTTGGCACACGGCACCGCCAATATGGCTGGCTTTTTGTTCCACCTCCCTCTGAAACTTAACCACTTCTGTGCCAAGATTGATTGCTGTGGATTTGCATAGCATCGTTACTGCTGCACGTGTCAGTTGTCAGAAATGTCTGTCTTTATTGTGCTATTAATCACCAGACCACACAGCTTTACACACGCAAGCTTTACAGTGATAGTATATTTAGTACAGTAGTATGGGTAGAGGGAAGTGGTACAGAATAGTATATAATATATATGTATTATATGGCTTTTTAACATAAATTATTTCACTGGGAAAATATAAAGGACAATCAGCCTTGTGTTCACCTCCCTCGGTGTGATATGGAGCACTTCAAATGTTCATTCATAGTGCATAATGCTTCCTGCCACAGTGGTTCAATTAGCTGATGTCTGTTTGCTATTAACTATCTGTAGGGACTGTTTTTAGTTGTTCCTGCTCTGGACTAGTCTCTGCATCTGCATGTAGATCCATGAATGAGCCTGCATACGCAGTATATTATTTTCTATTTTCAGTGACTGTAACAAATAATGAGACTGTTATATTTTTCTGCATGAAATGACAGTTAGTTGATTTGATTTTAACAGTGAGATGTTACTTTTATATGACTTTAATACAGTACTAAAAATCTAAATGTTTCATTCACTGCTGCCTATCTTTAAATATGATCTGATAATGTGAGTAATATGCTGTGCGTATTCACACATCTGTGCAACATTTACACCTTCATTCACACTTATCAGTTGGTCTCAAAGGCTTTGGATCTGTATTCAAAGATGCTGTATGGGATATCTGTTCTTTCTTTCTTTCTTTCTTTCTTTCTTTCTTTCTTTCTTTCTTTCTTTCTTTCTTTCTTTCTTTCTTTCTTT
>JAUYWH010000001.1:18923141-18958154 GCA_034779795.1 Ctenopoma multispine
TTTCTTTCTTTCTTTCTTTCTTTCTTTCTTTCTTTCTTTCTTTCTTTCTTTCTTTCTTTCTTTCTTTCTTTCTTTTATCAAAAGTTTCCCTCAGTCATGTAGAAAAGATTCTAACCCACTAAATCTGCAGATCAAAGAGCAACACACACACACACACACAGTTAAAACCCTGTACTGTTACTGTCTTGTAAAACTTTCTGACAACTACAGTGCTGAAAGATATGAACCCTGTGTGTGTGTGTGTGTGTGTGTGTGTGTGTGTGTGTGTCCTTGCATGCTGTGTTTTTTGCAGAGACAGAATATTACCATTGTTTCTATAAATTCTGTAAAGGTCAGTTAAGCAATTGACACATGCAGATAATTATCAGTGCACTAATGTCGTGTATTTCATCAGTTAGGTGCAGTATCAGTGGCATGATGCTTCAGCCATGTGCCATATGGAGTGATGCCACTTTTTTTTGTCTCGCTCTTCCTTTGCTTGATTTCGTTCTCTGTGTGAGCTGTGTCCGAGATATTCCACAGCCCCAGGGCCTTGCCTTTGACAAGGAGAGCACATTGTTTATTTTCCCCTTCTGGTCACACACACACATACACACACACGCACACATTAATGCATGAACAGACACATGTGGATATGTGAACACACACACAAAGTCCTGCACATGAAGATGCTGGATAGTGTATATACATATTATTACTTATTGAGTGCACATTAATTAAAATATGAAGCTTTCTCCACATAAACATGCTCACAAACACACACACATATATACATATGCACATACACACACACACACACTGTCCCTGGCCTGGCCAGAGGAGCCAGGGTCAGCGGCAGGGCAGCCTGTACCGCTGCACATCTCTGTTATTCATCCATGTCATTCAGGCCAGGATCACAAGGGAGGGGTGGAGTGGTGGATGGAAGGGATGAAGAGGCTTGCATGGCTTACATTCAACCCCCACGCTGTTGCCCTCTGCTCACCCATTGCCTCTAGCAGAGGCCAACCCCTTCCTCTCTCTCATACACACACACACACACACACAGACACTCCTCCTCCCTCTCCTACCACCTTAGCCCGCAGGCACCAGCTCTTCCAGCATGGGTCAGTGCTGAAGAGAACACATGGCAAAAGAAAGAGACCCAAGGCTGCTTGGACCCTGTCAGACCTGGCCATGGACAGAAGGGTGGAGGAGAAAGCAGGTCCACTGAATATATGTTTGTAAGCAAGTGTTTACTTTAAGGTGTTGATGTTTCAATTTGTACAAACTGACTGATTGGCAGTCACGTTTAAGAAACTTTCTGTGGTGCAGAAAGTGCCCAGGTCAGAAACAAACATCTGATTTTGTCATAATTCTGTGATGTGCTGTGTCTGATGGAATTCACCAACAGAGCCAAACGAAGCAATTAATTCCACTGATAATGCAAACATATCTGTTATGTGCCACTAGCCTGACTGTGCTAATTGATTGAGAAACACATACAAGCGTAAGCACACACACACACACACAGACACAGAGTGTCTCTGGAGTTCGAAGATGAACGCATCATTAGGGGAGGCTCACATGCATTTCAGAGGAGTGCCACTAATCCAGCATGAAATTCAATTTAAAACTTGAAGCACGTCTCTTTCCCCTGCTTTGATACAGCGCCAGATACCAGTGTAAGAGAGAGCCAACGCTGCTGAGACGAGCATGTGTTGGTGTGTTAGCGGTTGTAAACACACAAGTACCTCAAGTAAACAAACACGAAAAATATGTCGAGTGGTTGCTGCTTGGTTTATTTTCTCTTTTGGTTATACGGTAGAACAGAGAGATCTGGAAATATTTCACAGCTGTCTTTATTATCTTTAGATTTTTTTTCTTTAAACTACCAATCATTACCACTACAAGAGCAGACAGTAATAAATGAGTTAAATACTGCTCGTGTTAAACAGAATAAACCTTTTTACTATGAAGAAAACCACGGCTACCTTTATGCACTAAATGGCATTGGATCATCACTTAACAATAACAAGCACACTGAAGCTACACTTTTCATGGTTGCCAAGGCGTCACTTTGCAAGATAAAATTGGTGTTTAAAAAAAAAAAAAAAAAACAATGGGTGAAAAATGACCTGTCAGTCAGCAGCCCACTCTAACAATACTGCTGCTAGTCCTGCCACTCTTTATGCTCAGGCAGAGAACGGGGCCCCCTTCTATCCCAGAGACCAGGACTAAAGGTCAGCATGGACCTCTGGACATATCCTATGATAGTACCCCAGGCTGTGTCATGTGAAGGAGGAGGGGGTGTGATTTCTAAACAAGAAAGAGAGAAAAACAGACTGAGTGATGAGCGGGAGATGAGAAGTAAAAAGCTTGCATTTAGGATGGACTGGAAGGCACAGATCATGAGATCAGCATGCAGCAAGCATTTACACAATTCATGCCCTGGGTTGTCAAGTCCATACTGCTCCCTATCATCCCAGAACTAACCCCCCCATAACCCTAGCCTTGCACTTCTCCGCAACCCATTCTGGTTTTCCATAATTAAAGAGGGCATTTTGACTGGGAGCTATGAGAAAATGGCTACCACATTTGGTGGAAAGGCAAGGGGAGCATGATGGGACGAAGAGGAGTTGTATCCCACAGTGTGACATCATCATTATCTTTAAAAAATGCTGCTCACGCCTTGTTAAGGACACAGCTGTACATGTTGGTGTCAGCTTTGAATATGAACTTTAAACATCTTTCAGGGACTTCAACAACTGTCCTTGCTAAAGAGAAGGACTTTAAAAAAAGGCCAGTTCAGCCAAATTACAATACATTTCCCATGATTTCTAGATACTAGGAAGGGGTGTGAGACAAAGCTATGATCTATATTTGTCACAAAATATCTATTTTAATAACTTATTCTTAATTACAGTGAACAGCATAAATACAGGAAGTTACTATATGTGTAAAACATGACTGTTGGGTACAATTTTAAGGTCACGAGCGGTCGCTTAAGCATTACACTGCATATTGTACTGTGTATGACTGTGTATGTGACAAATAAAATTTGAATTTGAAATTTGAATTTGTATAAAATAGGAGAAGAGGAAAGTAGCATTGGTCTCAATCATCTATAGTAAAAAAAAAGTGTTACAGTCATTTTCTAATAAAAAAATATGTTGAGTATGCAATGAGAAAAAGTACAAATGAAAATAAAATTGGTTTGAAGTGTCTGTGAATAAAAATGACAACAATAATTCTCTCGACCATTTTGTTGAACTTCTGACAGGTTCAGCTGGTCGTCTTTTGCTAAAAAACAATATAGGTCAATGAAGTAAAACATTGCATTAAACATTGCATTCAAAATGTATTGAATGCATTTTTAATGTATTTTTAAAAAAATCAATGTTCACGTGCAGTAATTTAATCTGAATAATGTATTTCTGTCAAGTTTTTTTTATAGTTACAAGGTTTTGAGTGTCGGGAATCTTTGCGTTGCTACAATACAATGTGAAGGTTAGTTACACTAACGGCGGTGACTGATGACACCCACAATATTTAATAGAAATATTTTCTCCAAAATAAAAGTTCTGGTCTGGATAATCTGCAGAACACCAATAAGCCACTTCTAATACTGTCTAATACAAAAAATATACTATATTGGAGCTGTTCACAGAGAGATTGGTACACATTTGAAATTTTATTATAAGTACAAAAAAGAACAATCGCCTCCATTTGATTTGGGTGGTGTCACATGCAATCTCACAAATGTCTCGAAAAAAATGTCTTGGACATAATATAATATAAAACTCCCTCTTTCAGAAACCAAACTTGACGTGACATTTCATTATCATTTAGGTAATAAGAACGGTTGTGTATGTTGTTCATAAAAGCTGTGACAAATAACATATTGTTTTCTTTCTCTTGAATACCACCCTGTGTTATTATTGCCTAATAAATAAAAAAAAAGCAGGCTATCAACCGTCACTGCCTTCCCTGGCTCTCTCTCATCACATGACCCACATGCTGGACAACGTGTCACATTCAGCGTGGCCTCATTTGCATAAGACAATCATCCCTTTCGGACGCAGGGCGCAAATGTTGTCTAGACAACATGCATCAGACGGGTGATCCCCCCTAGACACACACATACGCCTTAACCCACCCACAAGGACACATGCATAAACACCTATGTCTTTATCTATGTGCATCCATTCATACACACTGACACCCTCATGTCACTTCAAAGACCCCAGACGCAGTCTCCAGCCAGGGTACGACTACAAATCAGCTCCAGGTCTGCCTTGGCTTCATTCACATGCTGTGTTATTATAGTGTGGTGGACAAGGCATGAGAAAGTATTAAATACATCACACACATGCAAATCCTTACTGATGGAATGACAGGATGGCCCAGCTAGTCATTTAGATATGTATATCACTCCTTAGTTTGGAGATTATGCGATTATTCTGCTCTGTGTGCCATGGAGGGGCAAGGGAACAATTCCTTTGATATGAGATATGTGTCGATGTGACGACAATGGCCGCTGACAGCGTGTGCAATTATGTGCACATAAGTGAGTGTGTGAGTGCATATGTGTGTTAAATATGCAGCAGTTACGTGAATAGATGTGATTGTGTTGGAGTAGTGTAGTGGCCAGTGGCCCCTGATTGTTTGATGTATGTATTAGTCCAGCTGTAATGAATGTGGCAGCAGTGCGATGGGTCTCTGGAGAGCTGATTATATCTGTTTGTCATCTGTGGCGAGGGTGATCCTGTGACACTGGGAACAGCTACACAGCCTCTGTCGTCTGATGTGGGCACCAGAAAAGTGTGTGTATGTGTTTGTGTGAAGAATTTACCTAAAGTGCTTTGCATAACAGAGAGACACTCACACCCCAGCATGGTGCAGCTGTCATAATGTGGGGTGTTAGTACAGAAATGTGTACATGTGGACTCTACTTCCTGTCCTGTGTTTCCTCATTGCAAAAGTGGCACCAAACATCTGTCAGCTGTCACTGTGGCAACAATAATAGCGCAGGATGTTGGCATTAGTGCAGAGTCGGAGGAGGAGAGAGAGAAGGAAAGATGGCCGGTAGGGAAATAGAACAAAATGAGAGAAGACAAGAGGAGAGATGGAGAGATGACCAGAGAAAAACATGTGGGTCACTTCACTGCTGTCCAAAAGGTTCTCATTTATCCTCCCCCCCTTTCCCCACATTGCCAGAGGGCAAACTTCAGCTCTACAATAAGACAGCACCGCCTCTGTCAGGGCAGGAACTGAAGTGACGGTGAGAGCTGTTGCTGCAGACAGAAGTTAGTTATTGTTGGCTGAGGGTGTAGACTATAACTCATCTCAGTGCACCAGGCTTCTCTTAGCTACACCAGCACTAATCAACACCTTGCTATTCACACACTACACTAGGAGTCATTAACACTTATTCTGCTTGTTTGCATATCTGTCAGCACGTTGCAATAAAGCTGTGTTTAAGCAAATAAATGATGATGGGCTGATATGGTTTATCAGTTTGCCAAAGGTAGAAATCTCTGTAACGTTGTTCTTCAAACAGACCTACTGTAGAAGCTGAATACGTTTGTGAACAATATCAATAGAAAGCTATAATCCTTTAGATAGTTACCATATCAAGCAACATTTTCATATGACCAGCATTTACAATTTGACAGTTTGATTTAAAATTGTTAGCTTCAATGATTTTGCCTCATCAGTAGCAGAGTCTGCATTTAAATAGCCTAAACATGCATGAAAGACAAACATGCACAATTATGCATGCATGTATGTCATGTTTGGACACAATCTGAAAGAACAAAGCGGGAAGCTGCAGAGCTTTTGAAGAAGAAACATGTAGCTATAGTCATTTATAAACACAAGAGCTTCATAAGATCATTATTTGTTATTTGTTCCATCAGATGTGTTTCCGGAAAAATATATTTTGTGTGTATTGCTTGGGTGAACCAATTCCTTAATAATACAATAAAATTTTCTGCAAGTGCATCATCTGAATGACATTAAGCGTCTTCAGTCTTTGCAGCCAAAATAAATGAATCAGTGAAGGGAGCGCTTCACATTATATTGACTTTTAGGTCTTTCTGTTACTAGTATATCTTATTATTGTTCTTCCCTGTCATATTGTAAGCTAAAATGTCATCATCACGTTCACTTATAGTCTTCATACCTCAGCATCTTTTATTACAGGCCCGCACAAAAAAACAAACAAACATATGAAGCAGTCTTTCCATTTTTCATGTGGAGTTCAAAAACATGCAGAGAGACTGTCTCCCTCAGGCTAAGACTGGCCTATATAATGTGCATCAAAATCTGTATTAAACATTTCACTACATGTTTTCAATTGAACACTACCTTTCACAGTACAGTACGGGTATTGTCTGGGAAACAGATGGATGTGGAGAGAGAAATAAGTGTGTGATGGCATATGGTGTTGAGAAAGGTCTTTTGATACAACAATTTATAGAAGTGCAACGTACCCTTGGTGATGGTTTGGTTTGTTTGACTTCCCTCTAAGCTCAGCAACACCATGTTGTCCCAAAGTGCTGCTTTACCTCCTTTTCTGAGTGACAATTTTGGGGGGCTGCTGTGGAGCTTGGATTACACACACACACACACACACACACACACACACACACACACACACACACACACACACACACACACACACACACACACAAGTTAATATGTATGTATAGGTCAAGGCAGCCAGACGTAATGGAAAAGCTTGAGGCATATCTGCCAGGCAAATGATCTTACGAAATGATTAAACAGTGGTTTCTCTCACTGAAGGCGCAGATATAGTAAAATAAGACTAGTGGTGCATATATGCAGCTGTATGCATATGCATATGTGTCTGTGTCTGTGACAGAGAGAAAGGGAGAAAGAATGCATGACTGTGTTTGATGGAGAATAGAGTGATACCGGTAAATCTATGCATGGGTGTGTCCAGTAGTGACAAAAATGGGAACACTATCTATCGAGGTATATATTTGTGGTCACTACCAACTTCACTCAGATTGATAAAGTTCTGTGGATGCAGAACGAAACGTCTCTACTTGGAAGAAAGAAGTCCAGTTGCCATGACTCAATCCTCAGACTATCTATCTATCTATCTATCTATCTATCTATCTATCTATCTATCTATCTATCTATCTATCTATCTGCGGTTGCTCACCTGTTTGCTATGTTCAAATTAAAAACGCGGTAATGTTTTTTTTGCACTGAGTTTCTTGCCTACTCACCTGCTATGGTAGCAGACTGACAGATACCTGAGAAGTTCCCAGGACTATTGTTGGGCAGTGAAGTATTTTTGATATAGTGGCAAAATGGTATTGCAAATGCCACACTGATCATGTGAAACACACTGGCCCGAAAAGCTTTTTGAATCATTTGAAAACAAGTTAATACATTTTTTGAGCATCACAAACTCTACAAATTAACTATATTCATTATCAAAAGTTGATTCATTCAGCTCAATATAATTCAGAAAGTCAAGAAGTGTCGTTGGATTATTTGATTTTGTCCCCATTCACGTTTGCTCTATGGACCCAAAAATGAAGATCATCCAGGAAATTTTGAAGACTGGAATCCAGAAGAGTGATGGGTTTTTTTTAGACAATGCACCACTGAGCAGACCAAACGGGCGTCACGTTTTGATCTGATCCACTTCTTCCAGCTTCAGCTTTTTTACTTCATTCTGTTCATCTCTGGATTTTTATGTATTACCATAGTTTTCTTTTCTACAAGCACAAATGCCTATGAAAGCCTTTCAGAATCATCTGGATAAACATATATGCAGCTATAAACAGCTGGTGACACAGTGAAAGAGCCAAATGAGCAATCTAACACAGAAAGAAGGAGAAAGAAAAAAGAAAAACAAATGTACATTATTTTCGATATATATGAGGTTTTACAGTTGACAGACAGGGTACGTGTTCATTGCCAGTCATATTTCAGGGATGTGCACTTTTAAGTTGGCCTGCAGTGACAAATGGGCACTGAGCTGTTTAGTTTTACATGTGAATGACCTCTTTGGGACACTGTTATTGGCCAAAGGCCCTCGTAAGCAGAAAAAGAGCAGAAATATGGGTGTTAAATATTTTCCTGTTTTATCTGGCCAGCTAGTGAACCATTTGGAAAAAGTGAGGAGCCAGTGGAAAAGACAGGCAAGTCATTGCAACATTACTGTTTGCTAAGAGCATATCCTTAATGCTCACTGATGTGGCCTTACGAATTCTGGTGATTAGAACAACAGCTCTGCATAAATAATATGTTACCTTCCACTGCACACAGAAAACCAATTTGCCTTTTAAATGGGCAGTCATGTCTTCAAATAAACGCAAGCTGAGGAGACAGCAGGGAGTGGTCACCCCTCCAAGACCTCTTGTACAGTCAGCCCAGCTCTTGCCTGCTCGCCTCGGGACAGCAGAGTGATGGATGGAGGGACGAAGGAGCTGTGGGTCAGGGAAGGAGGTGAGCATGAATCAGTGGCAGGCTGAAAGATGTTGAGTTGGAAGGTAAAATTAGGGGACAGATAGATAGAAAGCAGGAAAGACAGAAAAAATGAGGGTGGTGCGTGAGAGTAAATGAGAAGAGAAAAGGAGTGATTACTGAGCTGTTCATTTTGGATGCAGAAATGACCTTTGACCCCATGAGGCCACAGGTGAGGAAGAAGCAGGCTGAGTCATTAAGTAAACATATGGACTCGATTTATCCGCTCCATATGAGCACAGCACACAGATGCAGGTAACTCTGTAGGTGTTCATGTTCCTAATCCACAGTGAGAAAACTGCTTTTTACTCGTGGTGATAAATCAGCAATGCAGCTTAGGTCACCTGCTGTTTACCGGGGCAAATGTATTTATGTCTCTCGCTCAAACACACTGCGTCATCTGTTCAATTTGAAAAAAATATAACTGGATTCATCAGTAATGTGAAGCAGTGAATCATAGTGAATTAGGATCCTGGTATAAGAAATGATGCATTTGATCATCTTTCCACCCATGAGTGTGCTTTGACTGACACACACTTAAACTCACCGTGGTCTATTTCCACATTCAAGCAGCGGAGAGATAATGTTGGTTTCTAATCCTATGGAATGACCTTCGGCTATACAAGCATACCTGATATTTTTGATAGCACTCCATCTGTGAGATTGCGACGAAACTGCTCTCCATCCCTGAAGCCATATCACATGCTCTTGTATCTCTTCATTCCAGTTTCAATCAAATGTTGGTCGAACGTTTTTCACTTGATGTGGGTGAGGAGTAGCCTTGGGGAGCCAAAGGGTATGAGGCCAATGTGTGGCTATCAGGCCTCCCTTGCATGAAAGGACATCTTTTATGTGCAGAACCTGAGAGCATGTTGAATTCTTATATACAAGGACAAAGGGATACAAGTTTCATTCATGTAGACTACTCACCAGACACATCTAACTAGTAATTACTACATTTTATTGCATTGTAGAATGTGTCACTTATCACATTCAAGATCTAAAGCATGTGACAGCACCGTGTTGGAGGGGTTTATGCAGTCATATACAGAAGGAATGAAGAGGAGTAATCAACGTATCTAACGTTCAGACAAAATTAGCGTTGCAATGCGAAACTTAAGAGGCTGCTCTGGCGCACTGTGTTGTGTGGTACAGGCATGTTGAAATGTTAAATGTGGTGCAGGAAGACATGTTTGGAAGAGTGTTTGGAGTGTTTATCATGTGCCATGTGTGCGTACACGTGACAAATTAGCCAAAACGCAGATGATGTTACACTCCATAATGGCAAACGTGGAGCCAGGTTCAACTTTTTTTGGCAGTTAAATGGTCTTTAACTTCCACAGTGTGACCTAATTCCAAGTCAAACAAAATATGTGGATAAGATCTCCTTTTGAGAGAGATTTGATCAAACTGTTCAGGAATGTGACTACACAGTGGATGTGGATTAGTGAGCATGAATTTGGAATATGGCGCTGCAGAGGACTTTTCACCTCCACCCACTCGGGGGAGCAGTAAATAAATTTATCTCAACCATGCTCTTTTGGCAACACAAACAAAGTGTTCTTTGTGTAGAAACGCACAGGTAACCACTTGGTGCACCTGTTGGTAATACGTTGGCTGACACTCATTGTTTGTGAAAAGTTAAAAGGACTCAACCATGAAACTGAAGCACTGTTGCACACTGAAGAAGGGCTTTTGTGCTTTAGGCTTTTTTTGTACATAGAAACTTTTTTAGCCATGTCGAAAGACTAAACTCATTGCCCTCTCCTCAGTCTTCTCTACGTGCTCTATAAATTGAGTGTGAAGCATGTTGGACAGTGAACATACTCTCGTCATAAACAGTACATCATTAAGACATGTGTCTGTGGAATGTAACCTTTGCAGACGCAGTGACACGATCCTTAGAGTACTGTACAGAAGTGTGTATTGCAGTGTGTGTTAGTTTGGAATGTATGTGCATTTATCTTTAGGTGAGTATGTACATGCACTGTATGTGTGAGCACTGGTCCATATCTGTGTGTGACCCTTTTCACCCTGAACTGTCTGTGTTGCCCAACCTGCGTACATGCAGAGCATGTGGATTAAGAACAGACCTCAGGTTATAGACAGTATTTACTTGAATGTATGCACTCCGCAGCATGTAGTGTACTGCACATTTGACAACCACAAGGACTATTTCTGTCATGTAATGTGAAGATAGCTTCTTGTCAGCTGTGTGAAGTGGACGCTGGCAGTAGGAGAACATGGGGCAGAGTGTATGTGTGTATGTTTATGACCTACCTCTGTGGGTGCTGTCTGTGTACTGGGCATTATCAATTTGTTGTAAGCCAGGTCAGGTGCACGGGTTCATTATGTCTGCCTGTGAATGAAACTCATTGTGTTGATTACTCAATACAAGCTGCGCTTTGAAAAACTGATGAGGGTAATGAGGCAGCATGTATGAAGGCAGCAGAACCTGAGACTCAATTTTGCGCAAAAGAGATAATAGAACAACAGCTTGATGTTGACTGTGTAGAGCTGAGAGGTCATTTCAGCTATGAGGAAGGCAAATATTTTCCTGCATGAACTCTGTTTGTTTTGCTGGCAGGTCAAGGGAGTGTTCCACAGATTGGTTTGAAGTTATATATATTTTTTCATGTACATGTCAGTGTAATAAATTTTCTCTACTTGGAGTGATTTCTGCTTAAAAATGTTTTATAAGGCATTTTATGACACGGCGGAGTGTACTTGTGATTTGTTAAGCTTCTACTCAGCACCCAGCTTCACTCTAGGATTTTAGCTTTAAAGGTCATTGTTTATTTCCATGCACAGTTGATGATATTCAGCTTTAGGTGGTCCCAGAAGGACTTCTATCTGCCGTGAACTCATTTCAGGATGCGTTCACTGGGTCTTTCTTTTCATATATCAACACAACCGGCAGAACAATCATCCTCAATCACCCTTTTTCTGTCTGTCACTCGGAACCCCACACCACATTGGCAGTGCTCCCAAAAGCTAACGTGGCATCACATTCTTGACTAAACGTGCATAAAAACAAATTAGCCTGGCCCATACAATTTGCAAAGAGATGTGTGCAGCCAGCCAGCAAATAGATGTCATTCCAAACCAAGGTCATGATGGTATTGAGGCTGGAAATTTAGGATTGATGTTTGCACATGCCGGGCTCCTCCACTTTTCACTCTCAGTGTGACGGGTTTGATGCAGGCTTATTGGACGAGACCCACGGGGAGCGAGACAGCTCAGAGAACAGAGACAATCCTCCACAACCTTGTGATTTAGAGCTGAATTAAATCCTAACTTATCATCATTTGGTGCTTGTAAAGAGTGTTTTAGTAGTTGCGTCAATACATTTGAGAGAGAAAATGTTTACAATTCTTTGGTGCCACAACTGTTTTTTAAAGTTTGAATTAATGATTTGACCTTTAATTCAAATGTGGGTGAAGGACATAGTCAGTTCGCACAAAATTAACACGAAAAGTTTTTTAAATGACGCGGCTCCGTACAATATAAATACTAGATCATGCTCGTCATTTTTTGCACTTCTGGCAATATATTAAAAATATTCTGCATATCTGAAATTATTAAATTTTCTAGCTATTGTGTTTTCTTGACTTTTTTTGCAGCTGCTTTTGCTGCTTAGAATCAAGCTTACAAAGTTTGTGAAAGTGAAAAAAATATGGAACTTTTTATAAAACACTATTTTCAAACATATTCCTGTGTTTGCCAAAAAAAAAATACATTATCCAATCTATTAACTTCTTCATTGTAGGTAAGATAAATATGTTTTCTGCCTTACAGGCAACAAATCTGAGGGATCACCTGCAGCTAGCCTCCCACATGAGGCAGCAGAGAAACCAGACACAAGAAGAACAAAACCAACTGTCTCATCTCACCGCCTACTTTTCCCACACTCATATTTGGAACCCTTCATAATTATCGCTCATTGTCTTCTCAGTAATATATATATATATATATATATATATATATATATATATTATATTTATACATTGTAATTGTTTCAGCAGATGGTTTTCAGGATAATTACACAACCAAAGAGATGTTTCTTTTATTTAGCTTGGCCTCACTGATATAAACAGACTGGACAAAATAATATATATTGATAAATAAATCTGGGATCAGGTACATAAAACTCTAAATATCTGAGATTCAAGATGAAAAAAATGATTTCAGAGATAAATGGTTTTAAAAATGTGATAGATGATTTATAAATACTGTAAGCACACATATTGAGCATAGCTGCATAAAATACATTGAATTAACACTTTTTTCTAGCTATGGTTTCTGAGAGTCCATATAGAAAAAAATATATTTGTAGCTGACCTCTGAAACATTTTGTCAGTTCAGTCAGCATTTTTATTCAATACACATCACAAAGGCACGTTGTGTCAAAAAGTGCCAATGTAAAGCAAACTGACATATACTGCACATATAACTGAACAACTTCCTAACAAAGTTGTAGTGTTAAGTTTTGATGTTTTCATAGTGCATTTATCAGTATCCTATCGAATCCTAAACAGAACATTAGGGATTCATAATCTATTTAACACAATTGCACATACAGTATCCTATTACATGCTGTACGTATGTACAGTACGTCTTTGCACTTCATCTGAGTCCTTGGGTCGCATTGTAAATATACAATATATTATAGCAGCAGAGGCTTTTTACCCTCCTTGGTATGTAAAGAGAGGGGCTGTGTTGAAGAGCACAGGGCCGGTCTAATAAGTCCCCAGGCTATGGCAGGCAGGCCTGTGGTAGGTGGATGATGGATCTCAGTGCCAGGGTACATAATGGTGGGACAGGGGAGCATGGGGGTGAAGGACAACACTCTGCCCTCTCTCCTTAATCAGATGCAGATCAAGCTAAAAAGCAGCAGAGCAGCAAATCCCTCCTCTAACAGTGAGCCCCTGGACCCCACACAATCCCCTCTCCCTTTGCCACTCTCCTTCACTCCTTCTGCCCCTCCTCCTCTCTTCATCCCTCTCTTTTTTCTTCTGATTATCTTAGCAACAGAGCTTAGGGAGCGGACCAGAGGAGGAGATGGATGCTCCGAGGCCTTTACCACTAAGATCATATAGGATAAGTGCAAAAGCCCCTTGTGGCTTGTTGATAAAGTATTGATTTCTCCGCAAGCTGCTGTTTACGAATCACCTTGGAGGGAGTGACCCCCTGAGACCTTAGGGTGTGAGGTAGGAGGGTATGAGGGGGGGCAACAGGGACACAATGGGGTAATGCAAAAAATGAAAAAAGGGGAATGCAGAGGGAGGGAGAAAGACAGCTAGAGGATCAGAGGAGGAAGATGGGAATTGATTGGGGACAAACCTGGCTGTTAATTGAAGGGATGGATCAATGATGGTGTAATGTTGAATTTGGGGAAAAAAAGAAGGCAAGAAGCTCAGCTTCTTCATTCTGGCAGACCAAGCACACACATGCATGAACGTGCTGATACACTCAAATGAACAGTGTCTGTGCTTTGATGCCCCCTTTCATTGTCTCCCGAGAGATCAAGGCCTTGGTCACATGAAGAATATAAGAAATGCTAATGTCATCCTCAACCTAGACAGTCCTTCCTGTCGTCGGTTCAGGAGGTCGGTGGTAAACAATGATGGTAAAGCCATTTTGGAGCATTCAGGCTAGTTCCAGGGTGACTAACACAGACAATGTCATCACCCCTTGAGGTAGAAACAGACCAGACAGGCACATAGCTCTCAGCTTTCAAGCTTAGTCTGAAAAGTTTAAGCCCCCATTCAGACTTTTTTTTTCCCTTTCCACCACCTTCTTTACCCAGTGTCAAGGTGAAGGCCTCAGATTGTCTACGAGTTTGTGTGTGGCCTCTCACTTTAGATAGCTGCCCATTTGCCCACATTTAAAAATATGACCAATGTGCTTTTCTCTGTTGGGGCTGCAAGATATTCGACAATCCTTATACCTGGAAGAAAAAAAAAAAAGCTCATTAAGGAGAAACATTGTTGACTACTAGGTAAAGGAATTCAGTCCCCTGGTTTCCTTACAGAGTCAGTCTCCTTGTACATCCATACACCCACCATAAGATATCTTATCTGTAGATTTTTTGCAGTGGGCTTCCTTGCTTTATTTTTTTTGGAGCCTCATTTCAGCAGTTTATACAAATGACCAGTATTGTTATTTTTCTGGGGAGAACATAATCCCTAATTTATGATTATGCTGCACAACAGCGACAGGCATGCATAACAACAAGACTGTTGAAAGCAGGAAAAACAAGCAAGAAAGAGAGAAAATAAGCAAACTGCTAGCTTCAACTATTCCTCTCTTCTCTTTTACACCTTGTTGTCAGGGAATCTAATTTGTACCCCCAGCCCACGGAGCCACCTGGCAACATATGCGGCATGCAAATGTAGCTCTGTTTTCAGCATTGCCAGTTGTACAAAAAGAGAGAGCGAGGTAGAGAGAGTGAGAAAGAGATTGCCCTGGAGGATTAATGACATCATTCAGTATGCACCTCTGGACTCCCAGACCGCCAGAATATTACCCACCTCTGACATAGAGGGATAATGTTGGTTCTATGAAGGCACAACGTTCGGGAATCTATCTCTTCCTGCTGGTGTACAAAAAAATAATAGGTCTGGTTCATCATCAGATTGTCGTGTCAGGTTTGGGGAAAAAATGAATAAAAATGTGGCATATTGAGAATAGATGGGTTTGAGGCTGTGGGCTAGTTAGAGTATGCCATCTGAGTCTGCGACAGTCTCGCTAATGGCGGCTCTGCTTTCTAGTACAGCAGCACACCTCCTGCAGCAGGGCGCAGTGTGTGGCTGATCTACATGCACTCATTGTGCAACATTATCAATCTTCTATGCTTATTATGTTTAATGCTTTTATTTGACTTAGCGGAACAATGTGTCTATTAAAGGAGGCACAGAGGACAATGCGCTACATTGGCCTTCTCTCCAGAGGAGCAACTATCACAAACAAAATTTATCACTTTGTCATCAAAGCATTTGTTGGTCTTTTAGCACTGTAGCTTCAGTTTGTTGTCATCGAGTATTACGCACTTGTCTTGGGTCCATATTTTGTTCTCACAGAATAAACACTTGTATCACTTTCACACACTGAACCTCTCAGCTGTATTGTGTTAAAGGAAAACTTTGCTGATTTTCACTTCACATCCTGTGGTTCACGTTTCAGTAAAATACTACCTCCACAGTGTCCTTCAGATTATATCATCTGGAGCAGAGGTAGTAAGTAACTAAGTACATTTACTCAAGTACTGAACTTCAGTATAATTTTGAGTTACTTGTACTTTACTGAATGATTTCCTTTTCGTGTTGCTTTTACATTTACAATTTTACTTGAGTATTTGGTTTGTCTACTTTATACACCTTTGAAGATATATTTTAATATACGAAAGGCTTGGGAATGTAACAGCACTCCTCTACATGCAATCCACAAACTAGAGTCATAGGAGGCAAGTTGAAAATCACTGAAGTTGCCTTTTAAAATATTGAGGTAAACTGGTTTCACACAGAAATATAAAATGTACAATTAATCTGCATTAAAGCTATCTCTCTTTGAAAAAAAAATATGACAGGTACATTTGGTATATTTGGAAATAAATAAATAAATCACCACACCAATAAGCAAAACAGTTTAAATAGTTCAGTTGATTTATTTGTCTCAGAAGATCAGCAGGTGGCAAAATGGAAAAATTTTTGGCACAGGGCAGGGACAGTGAATCATAGCCGGAAGAGGAGAGTAGTGTTATTCAGCATCCCAGTTTCAATTTGGCGACATTGTGGCCTCCCATCAAAACTTTTCTGTTATTGGTGGACACCTTTACCTTCAGCGCTGGCACAATCTGATGAAAAGCAGTCCCCGCAAGCTCCTTTTTATTCACATGCCCTTCCACATTCACAAAACCGGTGGTGATGTTCAAACATTGTTGAGAATTTATATCACATTTACGAATGTGCAGTCATGTCCAGCAACTTTTTTTCAGTGTATAACTGTTTCTCATAAAACAATATTGTGTGTTTTTGTTCAGGAACATTGTTGCTTTCAGCCCCTAAGCCACCAAATTGCCGCAACATTATCCACTGAAAATCAGCTCACTGCTCTCACATGACATTGACATAGAAAATTGCTGGAACATTTACGTGTTGCGTGTGGCAAAGGAGTTTCTCTTTCTATCTCTGTTACACACACTAACATACAACCTTTCCACACACACACACACACACATATCTATACTGTTTATCCTGTCCTCTGGACAGAGAGGCCCCTGCCTTCAAGGCCAGAGAAGACCAGCCTAGAGGCTATCTGTCCTATCCTGTTTCAGGCCCCTCGTAGCCAGCCACATCTGTTTAATGCATACATCCAGTCATGAGGTCATGAGGTGGGAATGTGACAGGGAGCAAATAGGACCTCTGGACTCTGAGATCAATAGCATTAGCACCTCCAGCTGTGATGTTTGCTAAACACTCAACTAAACAGTGCGAATCATGGAAAATAAAATGGGTAGTGTCTGTGTGTGACACGAGAGGAGGTTTATGGCGAAGGCGTGCATATTCTTTCAAACAAAGGTGGTGGGCTGTGGAAGTATGAAAACAGCTTAGATCATTAAAAACGAAGAAAAATACATTTGAAACATTGTTTACAGAGGTAACAAACAACCTGACTTGAATTTGGCAGGCAAATCAGCCCTTTCTCCGTTTATCAGGGTGCATGTCATTTCTCATTGAGACCCAAAGCTGTGCCGAGGTAAGAACAGAGCATTTTTCACTCTTGGGCTCTGTCACAGAGACATAATGGGATCTGCCTGGCCACAGGCCCTTTTTTGGTTTCCATCAAATAGAGAGGAGAATGGATCCCAGAGGAAGGTATCACTGTCCGTGCGATGCTCTCTGGTCCGACTGAGGAATGCCAAGAACAACACAGCAGGTTTAGTGCTTAGAACCCGGAGAGGAAATTACAAGCTAAAGACACTAGATCTTAGGACATTTCCAGGTATTTAAGGCTATTAATCTGCTGAATTCCTTAATGACAATATTATGGTTAGTTGGCTACTGCTTTAACTCTGTCTGCGTGTCTACCTGTCGACTGGATGCACAGAGACACACATACATGCATGGTCACACAAATCAGAACACACACACACACACACACACACGAATGAAAGGATGAACACTGTTCGACTTCCTTCATACACAAACCAGTATGTTTAAAAAAAGATGCAAGCAGCAGCTCTACAGATGTAGACACACGTCTCACTCACTCTTTCATCCATACTTATACATGTACCACATAATACTTAGAGAAGGTCTGCTCTAATTGTGGCACACTGCCACTCACTGGTTTATACGAGGTGCTGCTGTGTCTCCTCTTTTTCTCACATCTCATTTCAAACACTGTCTAGACATCTCTCAATTTCGAGCACAGAACAACACAACACAAGATCTAGTAACATTCATCATATTTCATTTGAAGTTATACAAGACAAAAACCTTTCCAGGTGCTTGCAGACTTCCTCTTGCTCTCCAAGTCAAGAGGTGCCTGCAGCTCTCTGTCTCTTTTTAATGAATAGATAACCTCTTGCTCCAATAGTTACCATCTAGGTGGAAGATGAGAAAGAATCAAAAGAGGACAGGAAGCAAGATAAAGTATGAAGGTATGGGAGAATGAGAGAAGAGCAAAAGATGTGCAGGAAGAGAAAGACATAGAGATCAGCAGACAAAGTGTGAGAGCAGCGCACTGTGTGACATGCGGACAGATGGCAGCCACGCTGCATAGCCACCGAGGCACATGCGATAGCCGTGAACCATGGTAGAGCCTCCCACACCCACGCCTCTACTGTTGACACCTCTCAACATACTCAGGCAGGGATAGAAGAGAGCAGGGGGTGGGCGCACAGACAGGATGCTGATTCTTACACTACACACTGCTAGGCAGAGGTGTTAAGCTATTTGATGTCTGGCATCTTTGTTTTTTTAGAGGAAGAGCACATGAGAAGATGGGCATAGAGAGCCAACGTCAAACTGGACTTCAGAAGTCTGCTCAAGTACTTGGAAAAACTGATTGACAGTAACAGCTCAAACTGGGACATAACCTTATTCACCAGTATGCTGTGCAGTTCATTCAATTTATTTAACCAGACATGGCAGCATTTCTAAAATATTTATTTAATATGTCTGTTTTTACTTAATGAATTCCATTTCACAAAACCACAAGACATTTTCAGATGAAACGTTACCAGTCAAGTGGCCTTGGCTACTCCAGACATGGTTGTAACAGTAGCAGGACAGGCACGTCCAAACAGCATGGCCTCTAAATGACTGTTGGCGGTGACCTTGGTGCCCTGGGAATTTAAGGCACCAACCATGAACCACAACATCTCCAGCTGGTGTCTGGCCAGGGACCTTTGCTGCATGTCGTTGTGCATCTCTGTCTCCTCTCATTTCCTGTCGTTACTTGCACTAATAAAAGGAAAGCAAAAAATATATATATCCCTAAAATAACAAGTGAATGACAAGAAGAAAAAAAATGTTTCTAGTCCAATGTTCTTTGAATAGTAGAACACTATTCTCTACTAAAAATTCCTATAATTACTAAGTTACTAATTACCAAGTACTGAAATTTTAAACTTTGTATTTTGTTACACATTGTTTGCATCTGTCAAATGGGAAAAAATACTAATTGCCTTAAACATTAATTTAGGCATGAAATACAGTACTTTTTACCTTTTTCTTCTGATGTAGTAGAAGTGTAATGAAAAGCAGTAATTCTTGTCTTAAACTGGGTTTGCATATTTGATGAAAAAGGAGTTGTTGGTTTTTTTTGTGAGTTTATGTATATACAACAAAATGGCAAATTACAGAAATACTGTAAATATTCAGTCCTGCATAACGGCATAACAGCTAACTGTTATTAGATGCCTTTATTGTCTCTGTATAAGTTATAAAATGAAATTGCAGATGCCCCTCACAGTGACGTAAGTATGTACAAAACATACAAGAAAAAGGACTGTGAACACCACTCACAGATCCAAAGCCAATTTTAATTAAGCATGATTTACAACAGACGTAAAACAGCATTTCCTGTAGCAGTCTTCTGAAACTTGCCATTGAAACAATAAAATTATATTAAAATTTAGTTTATAACCAATTCTCATAAAATTAGGAAGAACCAGGATCGAGCTCGAGATGATAAAGCAATGCATGGATGATAAAGAAGACCCTTAGTCTCCGAAACTCCCGAAAGAACGTTAGGGTTAAGTGAAGCTAGAGACAGGTGTAATTGTTTTTAAATTGAAGAACCGAAGGTAATTGAAGAATTCTAATGTAACAAACCTTTAATGAGAATCAGAGTAGCGAGTGAAACAGCACCCAGCCCAGACGTGACATTATAAAGCCCAGGGGTGGCTCTCTTTTGTAAGCTAATCTATGACATTAGCTGGTGTCATCTCTATAAAGAAACAAAACAATTCTGTTTTTACAGTTATCCCTGTGCCTCTTTTTGTGCCTTTTTCACATCATCTACCCTTTTCTCTCTACCACTCCCTCTCAGTACTTTAACACCCGCCTCTCTCGGTCTGTTTTCCTCCTCGTCCCCCTTCATCGTGCCCATGCAGGTTGATCTGCACAGTCCGCTGTGTTGTTTAATATGCACAGCCTATTCTTGCTCCTTTATTATTGTCCCACTGGCGACGGAGGCCCTTTTCTTTGGCCAAACAATGGGCGGCGTCATGACAGAGAGCACGGTGGTCATGTCCCATTTGCCACACCGCGCTATCTCTCTATCCTGCCCCCCTTCTCACCCGCCGTCCGCTTTTCAATAGCACCCTAATACAGGAGAGAAAGACCTGAGAGCCTTCAATACGCCCCAAGCCTCTGGGGCCACAGCTATATACATACTATTAGCATAATTATAGCCTGAGAGAGAGAGAAAGACAGATAGATGGAGAAAGAGAGAGAGAGGCAGCAAAGGTGTTTGTAATGTGACAGTAGTCTCCCACAACCACCTTACACGCACAGACACCCACACACATTCTTGTAAAAGACATTTGAATAGCTCTAGTATTGGGTTTGTCCGGATCTCATCTATAGTCGTAATAGTTCACACTGGACTGGAACTCGTGGGTGGGCAATTCTCCCGTTGGTGCCATGGTTGCCTGACTTTGAACTTGAACTTGGACCCTGGGGGTCGAGCAGATTGAAATTGAATTGAAGAGGGCTCCCCCTGGAAAACTGGTCTGGTAAATGCAGGCTGAAGCAGCTGTGGTCCTGGTTGCTTGTTTACATGTTAACATCTCCTCCCGTTTGGTTGTGTTATTCGGTCCTGCTCGGCTCTATTCATTCATGTTCACATGTAATGATGGGGTATTAAATACAGCCTCAAAGAATTCGTCTTTCATGTGTTTGAAAAGTTTCTTTCCAAAACATCTATCATTCTTATAAAATCACCACTTGCATGAACGTGAGGCATACCAAGGTTACAAATGCTGACTTTGTTTGCTCCCCAAAAATAGTGCTTTAGAAAGAAACCATGTATTTTATCTGGTTTGTGTTATCTCCTGACGATTAAAAAATGGATAAAAAAATGGAAAAAAAGGATATCACTTTAATTGTGTTTTAATCAACTTAACTAAATGAGCATTTTCAGTTTGTTCACAACAAAGGTGAGGGGATAATTGAAATAAAGTCTAAATAGAAAAAGGCTAAAAAGGAAAAGTTGGAAAACTGAAAACAGATTTAATGAATAAATCATGATGTACATGATGCATGTGACTTATTTGTCACTCAGGCTTCTGCTCCACTGAAGGGACTAAAAACAGCAGCAGTGGAAAAACACGAGAATTGTATCTACCGATGAGAAAACTGTGAACCTCTTCAAATGTATCCATGGAAGAAACATAAATGTTGTCCTTCAGTCATGTTTTCTACAGGATTTCCACTGTTCGAGGTTTGACTGGAGCTCTTTTATTTTGCATTGTGCCCTCTTATTTTATTACTAATGACACCAAACGGGAGAGTTTGTGGCATTAAAAGCTTATTTCACGTGGCAGTCTGCAACTACAGCATATTTCACAGATATTGTGATTTTGCTTATGCATACATTCCTGTAGCATACATTACTCCAAGCTGTCTATCACAAAAACAGCTTTGAATGGGGTGTCCTAGTATCTTGATAGTTAAGATGCCTGCCATGTAATTGCAACACCCTCACTTCGATTCAGGCCACGGACCTTTGTTGCATGTCATCTCTCTCTTCCCGTGTTTACTGGCTTTACTATCTAGTGTCGATCAAGACTAAATTCCCCCCAAAAATAGCCTGATAGACATCAGTGAACTCTGTTCATAGTGGCATCACAAATGCTGCTTTTCACTCAATACAATACAAATGAACACACTGTAACACTCAGACAGACAGGCAGGCACGCCCTTACAGCAGCTACTGTACAACATCTCTACAGAATGAAATTATGATCTGTTCATCTATATATTTTTCACAGGAAAAAAATACCATAACAATAGAAAATACCAACTCCTCACTACCATTCGTCCAGTCATCCTGTTTTAGGGGCGGCTTTAAAGCATGTCACAAGACCTCATGCATAGTAAACAGTGCGGCCTCCATGGCTGACTGGTGAGCAATTTGCCTCGTAGATTGCCTGGCCCCGGGGCCTTGGAGCTATGTTTATGTATGAGCCCTCCTGTTTCATATGTATCGGCCCCGGATCATTTTCTACTTCCTCCCTCCCCATTTTCCCCCCTGCAGAACTGATGACATACACATAGAAACACAAGCACACATAAAAACACACTGTGGAAAATGTGCATAGAAACACACACCCACACATATGCGTGCGGACAGACACATAACATAAACATTAAGAGTGATGACCTGCACAAGGGGCAACACTGTCCCAGCAGATTAAACTATTGTCAATACAAATAGAAATTTACTATACATGTGTCGCAGCTGCTGCTGCTTACCATGGCAGTTGTGTTTTGCAGGGTGAGTGGAGATGTATTAGGAACATGTTGTCTGTGATGGTGTTTTCACACCTCCTCATGCTGGTTGTTTTATCACTTTTAACCATATTTTCTACCTAAAATAAACCGTGAATATGGAAATGTAGCCTCATTAACACCTTTTCATTACATAATCACAAGGCCGTCATCACATGTAAATAAAGATATATTTTAAACTTGTCAGGCATTATTTGCATTTCTTGATGTTGATGGCATATGCTGCGAGAGTGCATGTAGAGAAACAATTACGAAACTGAATTCATGTAAAATAAGAATGTGAATCCATTAACCCTTTATCGTTCCCTCTGTTGTCCCTCCGTCCTTTTTCCTGCATTCATATGCCTCAATTCATCGTTTGAACGCCAACCCTTGCTATCTCCTTTAATGATAGCGAGGACAGGTTTTAAAGTTCCGCAAAGCTCATCTGTGACTACGAAAGAGACGCTGATAGTTTGTTTCCCATATTTGTCACACTTCAGGGATTCACATTGTGAAAGATAGCCTGAGTAAATACAAAACACTGTTTTTAAATGATGATTCAAAAAGCCTGTCTAATGTTTAATTAGCCACATTGGAGTTTTTAAGCATGAATGTTTAACCTCATGCCACAGCATTTCCATCGGATTTAAGTCCAGACTTTGACTAGACCACTCCAAAACCTTAATTTTTTTTTAGTTAGCCATTCAGAGGTGCACTTGCTGGTGTGTTTTTGATCATTGTCCTGCTGCATGACCACAAACTGATTGAGCGTTCTCCTTCAGGACTTTCTTGTAGAGCGAAGAATTCATTGTTCCATGAATCAGAGCGAGTGAAATGTGTCAGTTTCACGCTAAATATAACTTTAGTCTCATCATTCGACAGAACATTTGCCCACAATTCTTGGAGATAATCATGTTTTTTGGCTAATGCGAGATGATCCTTTGCGTTCTTTTTGGTAAACAGTGGCTTTCGCCATGGAACTCTCCCATGGATACCAGTTTGGTTTTTTGTTTCTTGTTTAGTCATAGATTCTGACGTTAACTGAGGTAACTGAGGCCTGCAGTTCTTTAGATGTTGTTTTGGGTTCTTTTATGACCTCCTGGATGAGCTGTTGTTGTGCTCCTGGAGTAATTTTGGTAGGCCAGCCATTCCTGAGGAACTTCACCACAAGTTTTCTCTATTTGTGGGTAATGGCTCTCACCGTGGTTCGCTGGAGTCCCAAAGCCTCAGAAACGACTTTGTAACACTTTCCAGACAGATACATGTCAGTTACATCTGTTCTTGAATTTCTTCAGATGTTGGTATGGTGTGTTGCCTTTTAAGATCTTTTAGCATGCTTCACTTTGTCAGACACCTCCAGTTTATTCATGATTTAGCAGGGGGAGGCAATTACTTTTCATATAGGGCCAGACAGGTTTTTCCCTTTGAATGAAATCATCCTTGAGAAATTATCATTTTATGTTTACTTAAGTTATCTTTGTGTAATATTAGAATTAGTTTGATGAGCTCAATCACTGAAGTGTGACAAATATGCAAAAAAAAAATCAGCAAAGGGGAAAATACTTTTTCATAGCACTGTATTTACAGCATCAAAAGTCATGCCAATGATGTCCTCTACGTGTCAGCTAAGGGCGAAGCATCTCCAAAGGGCCCAAAATGTAATGGGTTTCACAGGACACAATTTGTTTGATATGAAATGATCCTCGGCAGACACAAAGTGGCCCCCATTAGAAGCCAAGCAGATTAGCACAGTCCTCTGAGGGTCCATGGCTCAGTGTCAGTGGTGGAGGACCCTTCTTATCTTTCATTAAGCGCACACAGCAGGGCGGATTCACCAACCCAGGAAGGGGGGTAGACTGAGAGAGACAGAGAGAAAGAGAGTGAAAAAGGAAGAGAGGGAGGGAAACTGAGATTGGTGGCGTTTATAAAATCATTTCCACATATCATAGCCCTATCTCTAATTCAGTGCTGGAAGCAAAGAAGCCGTGGGGAACGCACAGCGTCTTTCTCTCCAAATGCCAAAATTGACCAGCAGGCTCAGAGGAAATGAGGCTGAACACAAACACACAAACACATGCACTGACACACTCTTGTGCATGCACATACACTTAAAAGCAGGTTGGATAAATGCACAAACAGGAAAATAAGATGTACACACTCGTGCAATCACCAGCAACAAACACATTCACACATGCCAAGTGTTGAATACAGACAAACAAGAACCACAAAAATGGAACCCACTCAGACGCACACAGGGGAATACCACTCACACACATACATCCACACGCCAGGGTGATGGCAGAATGCCATCCAGGTTCATGTCTAATCTGTGTTTGTTAATGCTTGGTGTGTGCTAATTACTGCGACTGTGCACCAGGTGCCTTTGCTGGCCAATCACCAACTAGAGTAGCCTCTGACCGGCCAATCGCTAGTCGGTCTAGCCTGTAAACCAAAGGGGTTTCTTGGAGAGAGATCCTTTCAGTGAAGGAAATATTGGCCTTGGAAGTCGCCTAATGCTGGAACATAGTGCATGTAAGAGAGAAGAAGGAGAAACAAGGATGGAAAGATAGACTTGGTATGTGTGTGTGTGTGTGTGTGAGCGTGTGTGTGTGAGCGTGTGTGTGTGTGTGAGCGTGTGTGTGTGAGCGTGTGTGTGTGTGTGAGTGTGTGTGTGTGAGCGTGTGTGTGTGTGTGTGAGCGTGTGTGTGTGTGTGAGTGTGTGTGTGTGTGAGTGTGTGTGTGTGTGTGTGTGTTTTATTTGTGTGTGTGTGAGCGTGTGTGTGTGTGTGTGAGCGCGTGTGTGTGTGTGTGTGTGTGTGTGTGTGTGAGCGTGTGTGTGTGTGTGTGTGTGTGTTGTGAGAGAGAGAGTGCTTCCGTGTGTACGCGTCTGTGTGCACATGTGGCACTATGAGCATGTGAGCCTGTGTGCCTATATGTGTGTGAGCAGCAGACGACAGAGTGGAAAGGAAAACAGGGGCTGAATGTGGGCCAAGTCAACCACTCCACGGGCTCAAAGGCAGCAGTAATCCAGTGTTGACATGGTAATAGCCATGAGCTTAGTGTCAATTAGATAGAAACAATATGCTTACTCTACTGGAGTAAGTGGATAGTACCTTTTAAGTAGAGCAAGCCTTGCAATACTGAGTTTAAACTGAAATTAAATGAGCCAGTGAATCTGAGACTTTCCAAGCTAATGTATAATGTCTGTTTCTCTTATGTTTTAAAATTCTAACCACATCTTTCAGGTTGTTTGCATCAATTTAAAATTCACATTCTGGTAGTGACAGCCACCAGCGTAGGATTCTACCACCATTTTGTGCTGGCATCATATTCTACCCTCAGAGGCTAGATGGCCTTATTACATTTCAGTCACTCAGAATGGGTTTCTAGGCCATGATAATCTCAAACCACGCAGGCCACCATCATTCAGCTTTGGTGAAAGAGAAGAGATACAAAGGATGAAACCATCTTTGACATTCGTGGAATGGCCCTAGAGCAAATATATGGGTGAGGTGGTGCATGTGTGCGTCTATGTACAGTATGTGTGTATGTTTGTATAAATGACTGCTTTACTCCTCTGATAATACTGTGGTACTAGCTAAGGCCAGAGGGTATGTGGGGGAAGAGGATTGTGCGATTGGATGATGTGTTACGCCATCTTAACGACAGAGAGAGTCCATGCTGCCCTGGGGCTTACGAGTCATGAAGACACCTGAATATAAACAAGCCATGTTTTCAAAGATACAGCATATGCATGCTTACACAGCTTAATGTGAGAAAGAAAAACTTTGTGCAGACATTCGTGCTCCGCGGGGGATGCATTCTGCTATTGAACTGACTTTTCCTTTACCATGAGTTTGAAATGTTTTTTACTGAAATGCTTCGACAGCTATCAGATAGATTGCCATGCCATTTGCTGCAGAGATTAATGGTGTGCAGGGTGTCTGACTTTTCATTTAATGCCAACTCAATGAAAAAAAAAATCTCATCATTTACTTGATGGATTGACTCATAATTTTGCGCAGGTGTTCGTGGTGCCTTGAGGATGTTTCCTGACTTTGGCAATACCAATAATTTTCCTTTGGTGACACCATGAGATCTATGATTCTGAGTCAAATGTCCCAAAAGGAAAATGCTTTTGGGCCACTGTGAGTAATGTGATCAACGCAGAAGTAGCAGTCTTGGGGTTTGCTCATTACGCCAAAATTGCTACACTGCCAAGCGCCAAACCTTCGTAGGTTTGGATTACAGTTTTGCTAAAAGGGTTTTGGAGTGTACCTGGATTCTCTTTTTCTGTTTATTAGTGTGGTGGCACTAACAAGATCAGGAGAGATGAGCCGCTTTGACTTACAAACTATATTGTCTAGTCTCTAGTGTAGACACCCTAATGGCAGTTACACAAACCATTACCATTAGTGGCTGCCTTGGTTTTGGGTGACTAATGGCTAAGTGGGTATAACAAGCTGTCACTTATAACAAGAGATTACTAAGTGAAAAGTATCAGGTCTAAAATTGTATGATTTAGTACACGGTGAGTGGCAATAGTTAATTACTGGATGGAATACAAATTGAATTAGAAAGTAACAAGAAGGATAAGGAACATGCTCATCATTTATGAGCAATTATGGATCTCATACAAAATCTGCTAGCATGACTGTAGACTTTTAGGGCAATTTCACACCTTGGTATGTTTGCACAGGTCTGAATCACTTGATGAGTTTGTAAATTTGCAGCATTTTACTCTTAGTTTGTTTCTAAAACAAGATGCACCTGAATGAGTCACTTCAAACTCTGTGAGAACATCTGCTCTTCTTATCGGTTGGATGTGTCTGCCGTGGGAACAACTAAAGTAAATACAGGAAGGCCCTGTGTTTTGGACTACTGCATGTTTCTGCGACATGTCAGAGACAATTACACAACGTATGTTAAAGCAGATTTGTCGTCATCCAGGTGATTGTTTATTACGTTTCATCATTTGTCGTTTTGTCATCTGACCAGATGTCCTTCTCCCAACTCCAAATTTGTCTGCAGTTCATCCTGCAGCATGTTCTGGGAACACAAACTAAATAAATTAAAACCCAATGCCCTCAAATCGTGCGATTCATAGCTTTTGGTCCTGTTTTTTTTTTTGGTTTGGACTGCACCAGAGTTTGCTAGATGACTTGGATCAAGAACGTGTCTTTTGGGGTCTCGGCGGTTGTTTTGTGATTACTGTCTTCGCACCAGAGGAAACAAACCGCGCCAAGCGGGAAAACGAACTTGAGTTCGATTCAAGTCTGTAGGTGTGAAAGCACTCCAAGCATTATGATGTGCCCTCAGTCCTAAAAACAAGGAGAACAAATGAGTGTACAGACATTATTTCTTCAGTAAAGTGCTACAAGCTCTAGCTATCTGCCCATGTGCTGCTGCCTCTGTCCACCCATTTAATTTTTAGCTATTTTCTGCAAGCTGCACTCCCGTCTCTATGAATACCCAAGCTCACTGCATCTTCAAGTCAACGTATTGTTTGCTTAAATTGGAAGGTCAGAAGGGGGAAGCAGACTAATGTGGCGAACCACTTCAAAACCACTTCTCATCTTTTTCTCTTCTTTCCTTTTTTATCAGCCTGTCCATCATTTTCATTCACCATGCAGCTTGAGAAGGCCCTTTCATCCGAATGGGGGAAGCTGAGCGAAAGGAAGAGACAGTCAAAAAAACAACAAAAAAAAAGGGAGACATGGTGATGGCATTGGGATGTGATCAAGCAACCTGTATGGAGGCTATACTACTTCCTTGCTGAACAATAGTTGAAGGCTTGTCATGCTTGCCTTAAGAACATAGCTATCGCTGTTAGGAGTGACCTTGTGAGGGTGGTTTTTAAGTTTGTTGGTAAAGATGATATGTTCCAGTCTAAGTGAGACTGTATTTATTTGCAATCCAAAATGTGGATCCGATTTTCTTCCACATGAGCATGGGGTGACCACTGCACATGCACATAAGGTTTGGGTTCAAGAAAGCCCATGTAATACAATTCTGCATCCATTTATCAGGCATATTAAGGATGATAGCGTATTGGGAAAAGCACTTCTAAGCTCATGGCACATCATGTCTCAAGCAACAATTTTAATTCTAGTCATTCCCTGTATTCTTTTCAAAACTTGAGAAGCCAGAGTTCACTGCCAGTTCCTCTTCTCTTTTCTATTCTGAAATTATAGTGGCTTTCAGCGAGGTCAGTGCGCTGCCATATGAATAATAGATTTTAATTGATTTAACCTGGTCCTGAAGTGGGCTAAAACACAAGCCCTGTCGCTTTCAGAGGGCAGCAAGAGGAGAGCATGGTCCAGCACACATCTTTAAAAGCCCCTTGACGTGAGTCCGGGATGAAATATTTACAGTGTAGTGAGGACTGACCTCCCTCTGCAAAACCACGTCATGATCTCCAATTGATTTCTGACAAGACAATTGGGGCGAGACAAAATGCACCCAGCACTGTTAAGCTGAACTCGTGAGTCCCCACAGAGACAACACACTGTAGTGACCTCATGGAAACCAGATTGAATATTTATGTTTAACTGTAAATTATTTCAACTCAAGTTGCTGCTTCTGGTCTCTCAGTGGTTTCAAGTGCTTTGTGTGGATGAAGAATGAACTATTCAGTAATGTGATCACTCCCGTTGTCACAGTTCAGCCCTGAATGCCTGATTGATTCTGTTTTCAGTTAATTATTTTATTTTGACATCTTCCTGTGCAGCTTGTTCTGCTTCCTGTCTGTATCCTTGTCTGCAGGTGATTGATTATAACACATGTTGTGTTGACTTTTTAAGAGAGCACTGTGCCCTGTCACCCCTGCCAGAGTCTTGCCTAATATTGGTGGTAGCTTTTCAGTCAACCTTGACCTGTTTTCGCATGATCTTTTCTGAACCTTAGCCCATTTATCTGCCCGCCTAGCTAGATATGACCTTAACTGTCCAACACCTCGACTCTGTCAACTTTTCACTCAGTAAGCCCTAGTTCTGTCTCTTGACAGTTAAAAACTTCTTGACTAGATGGAAGTGATTCTTTATTTACAGATAAAGATATCTGAACCTTAAGTTAATTTCATGGAGTTGTTTAATGGACCTTATGGATTTTCTGTGGACATCTGTGTGCACACTGTCACAGCTACCTGGAGGGAGGACATACCTGGAATGATTATTATTCAGTTTCAATCTGCTTCTCACCTGTTTTCCCCCCCAAGTGTCTGTGTTGCCGTTACTCACTGTGTGACAGACAGCAACTAGCTCTGGGCACCGCCATCTTGGTCTCCAGTCTCGTCCGCCATCTTGTGTCGCCAATCCAGTCACTTCCTCTCAGTTGTCATTCACCTCTTCGAGTATTGTGTAAGTCCCACCAGAGACACCTTAACTTTAAATACCTGGATTTTGTTAATGCTCACCTCTCTGTTCATGTGTAGACACCGTTTGATTTACCAATTTGATTCATCACTTCCTGACCCCTGAACCAATCATTGGTTTTCTTTAATGAGCCTTTCAGAGTCTGGTCAGAGTGTCCGTCCACTTGACACGTGTACATTTACAGTAAGGTTTTGTTTTAAACATCCTGCCTGCTATAAAGGCAGATTATTTACTATGTAGAAGGTCCTTGAATAGTTGATTTGATGATCCAAGAGTGATGAATGAGAAAGGCTATTTAATATGTTTCCACGTAAGTAAAGCTATGGTTGTTACATTATATTATTTCTTCTTCTCATCTAGCACACACACACACACAAAAACTGATTAGTGCAAAGAATTAAGTTTCCCCAAAAATGTAACCTAATGACTTTGGCAACCCCATTATCCTCTAGAACCATCATGACATTCACCTTTGTTTTTTTTCTCAATATAAGTACGCAATACAAATGACCACTCAGTGAACTCTGACCTATTGATGTATTTATGTATTGCACATCAATAAATGTAGTAGTACAAATTCAATATTTTGCTTTACCAAAGTGTGTTGCTAGCTGATCCAACAGGCACTGTTGAAATTATGTAGATTTATTCATAACATTAACATGATAAATTGGGAACAAAATGAAGCAGCTACACTTGAATTATTAAGATTATGAAAAATTATAATGAATGCTTTGCTCTTGATGTGACTTGTTTTCCTGATAAACAAAGGCCTCTAATTACCACAGAAACATCTGGGGACTTTGGTAACCTTCATTAATCTAGCCCAATCCCACCATTCATCTCCCTGCAGAGTTTCACATTAGAAAGGATAAGTGCACCAGTGACACTGCATATAAATGCTTACTAGTTATCAGACGCATTCTCTGCGGTTACTTTCTGGCATCTTCCCACACCTCAGGGATATTGCCCAATAAATGCCTTCTGCTGGTGCCACATCCTCTGATCTCATTGTCTCTGAGTGTTAATTGCGAGATAGTAAACACTGATTACAAGTCAATTAGCTGCTGCTTCAAACAGCCTGCTGCAGTTTTCTTTTCCAAAAACAGGTGATGTAAGGAAAAGTTGAACATCTTTATTGATTTTGGCAGATATTTCCAAAAGCAAGAGCACTTTAAGTTCATCTCAGACATGACAACAAACATTACACCTGGTCTTACACTACATATAATCCAAATCTTGTTTCCAATTCACATCCATTCTTAACTATAGATTCTTCAGCGCTCATCCAACACATCAATCCATCATATTTTCTTATCTTTGTGTTCCTGAGGGCCACTGAGTGTTTGTACCTATATTTCTGTGCACTGATCCTGTGTGTGTTCCTCTCATCCCTCACATAGTCTGAGCCAAGGGTAGTGGTGTGTGGATAACCCCTACAACCGGGGCCCCAGGCTGCCAGAAAACCTGGCTCAGACAGAGAGAAAAGAGCCGGGATATGAGACTGGAACAGACTGGGAGTGATGGAGGGCCATGACCAGGTGTGTGTGTGTCTGCGTGCAAAGGAGGTGATGGAAGATTTAGTATAGGTAGAGCAGGGGAGAGGAGACGAGGTGCTGTCAGAGTACTTTTAAAGTTTCAGCAATCATTTGTTTAGTCAGTGTGTGTAGTGCTCTGTTGTGCATTGTGTTTGCACGTGAATGTAGTTTGTATCTCTGTGTGTGGGTGCACTTGTGTGTGTGTGTGTGTGTGTGTGTTGCTCCCTCTCTGACCTGCAGGATGAGTATGGGGGAGACTCCTGCTGATTAATGGGCCTGTCGGCTCTCCCATGGTGGCACGTTTCCAAACTAAATTTGGCCACTGCTGGCTAGCAGGGTCAGGTGCAGGCAATGGAGACATTAGGGAGGGCCTGCCTCACAGCAGCATCTCCTGAACACTGCTGGACCTCAGCGCCAGGAGAGCCTGGACATAGGCTAAGACAGGTCATCTTGCTGAGTTGTTAAAGGTACTGTTTGTAATCAGGAGCTGTCATTCATGGACGGCCTTTTCAGCTAAAACTATATTAAGTCCAAGAAACAGTGAAAGTGTATGGGGAGAAGTTATACGTTATCCAGTGTATATAGGACAAAGTGATGTGTTTTGAAAAGTGTTATATAAGTCAAATTGGTGGTCTAATATGTTGTTATTGGTGATTAAAGGGATAGTTCAGTATTTTGAGGATTAGATGACTAGACTTGACTTACTTGCATCCCTCTGCATTAATATGGATGATTAGCTTAACCCAAACTATCAAAAGCCTTTTAATTAAGATGTTTTTTTTTGTTTGCTTGATTGGGAAAATAAATGTAATTACATTACAACAATTAGGAGTTGTAGCTTCTTGTGAATACAAAAACTCTAACTTAAGTCATCAGTGACTGCTGGCAGTTTGTTCAATAAGTCTGGGTTTTAAACAATATTTCACTTTTAATGTAATCTAGACAGAAATGGTCCTTTTGAAAATGTAAATGCACTTTCTAAGTGTATAGTTCTTCACTATCACTGTCTTATGATCGTATCTGAAAAAAGATCTTTAGTGATCACACATGTAGTAAAGTTTATTGATCAAATCATTTATGGAGTCTCAGTAGAGTTTGTGAGTACCTGTCCAGCGCTACCTTGATCTGCCTGATAAAGCAGTGCAGGCCTGTGAAGTTGTTAACTCAGCATGCTCCAGATGAAAGGCAGTGGTCAGCTAGAGGGCAGGGTCACGGCAACGTTTTACATCAAGAATCAAAGGTGTCAATGATTTTTCAATAATAATAAAAAAGAGATTTTATCGCATTTCATCACCAGCTAATGTTGATGAAAGAGGCAGCACCGTTAAACTGTAGACATAACCAACAGCATCCCACTCAACACCACATCCATCCCCCACAGTGACATTTCCTTGTCCACCTCACGGTGCAATCAGCACTAACCATTATGTATTCGCTACTAGGTAACAAGCGCAACTTGACCAATTATAGACACAATGATAGAACCTGCAGCTCATTTTTCTCTGTGTTTTTGCCAGTGCTGTCATGGCGACCTCTACAATGGACGGACGTCAAGACTGGTTGGCAGGTCACCCAAGGTGGGCAATGTGAGTACATAATTACAGCTTGGGAACATTTGCCCTTTGCAAATTGTATGAAATGCATAGTGGCTAATTGGGCCACTCTGGCATTTATGGAGTTTACTGGGTCATCTTTTATGTGATGGCCATTATCACTAAAGTGATGAGTGATAGGCCTACTCAGCTCGATCTGCTTCCTTTACTGTATCCATAGAAATAACTGGGAATGGGTCAAGTTGAGGAAGACTTTACAAAGTGGGTGATACAGGTCATAAAACAAAGCTTTTTATATAAAAAATGTTGTTCTGGTTAAGTAAACTAAAACTGAATGAGAATAAATACATTTTTAAGAAGATGTTCTAGTAGCAATACTAAGATCTTCTAGTGGAGACATTAATGGGTAAGATATTAAATATTACTCCTGTAGGCTCAGTTATTTTTTTTTTAGTTTACTCGTGATGAAAGTGACATGACAACATGAGAGCTTAAAAAGTGGCTTGAAATTGTGCATAAGCATATTCTAATTTTACTGAAAAACAATCCTCTCCTACATTAATATTCATAAGCAGAGGAACCTTTTGTGTTCAAACAATAGCAAACCTCTTCACCTTCAGGAACCGTAAGCTCATTTCATCCTACCAAAACAAAGCATTTTACTATTTTAAATCCCCCTCTCTGACAGCAAACTTCTGCCATTCTATGGACACCTCCCAGTTCACAGAGAATCAGGAATGTGCTAAATCCTCCTCAGGTGGGGGAGTCAGCCCGTCAGCCATTGGCAGACTCCATTCTCATACAGACTGATAAATCTCTTCCCTTGCATCCACACCCCTACATTAAGTAAAGGTAGCACCATCTGCTCCCTATTAATTCCCCAGCAGGCGACTTATCACCTCAACCCCCGTGACCCCGTGTGCCTCCTACGTCCTCCCAGCACCTCTCCTTCTCTCTCCTCTTCACTTCTCCCCTCTACTCCCTCATTCCTGAACGCTATTCATCTCATCCTCTGCATGTTTTATACGTTATAGTTTAAGAGGTTTGTTGACGTTTCATTTCACTGAGCCTTAGAATATGGATTTCTACACATACATACACATAAACACAAAGTATAACCTTTTACTAACCGCCAAACTCCCTCCTATGTCCCTGTGACGAGAGTTCAGCGGACAAGTCTGGTCCTCTAGGTCAACAGCAAATGAGAAGCAGAGCTTTAGGATTAGGGAAGAGATAGTTGAGGGTTCAGGAGGCTCTCTCTGGCTTTGATTAGCTCCTTTACTTGATTAAATGCCCATCGCAGAGGAAAAAAGATGAAAATTGGATGAGGGGAGAAGAAGAGAATTGAAAGGAGAGACGGAGTCAAAGCCATTTGTTTTCTCAGCTGGGGCTAGTTCAAGTGGTCGTCTTTTGGAGTCCTCTGGCCCAGGTTCACTCACACTCACACACATAAGCACACACATACACACTGAGATTAATAAAAATGTCCTGGGGGAGGACAGAATAAGTCAGAAGGTTGGCTCTCGTAAGTCCACCACCTCACTGTCTTACTTTCCAGTCCCATCCCTCACTCACTTGTTTAGTCCTCATCTCTCTCTCACTGTCTTTTTCTCCCTTTCTCCCCCCACTGTACTCACTCCCAGTCTGGTCTGTCAGGGTAACCTGACTCCGGCAGCTTCTGACACGATCCAGACCGCTCATAGCCCCTGCCCAACACTTTCACCACCAGAGCCAGACAGTAAAACAACCAGATTACTACCACATGTTCTCCCCCTCTCTCTTTCTCTATCCTCCACCCCCCCGCTCTCTCTCACACACACAAACACTCACAAACACACACAGACTTTCTGTGGCAAGCATCCCCCACCACCATTGTTAACTGGGCTCAGGATCATAGGCCACGACAAAGCCCCAGAGCAGAGTAAGCTGACCCAACCTGTGTAGGAAAAAAGTGGTGCTGGGGTTGTGGTGGTGGTGGTGTGTGTGTGTGTGTGTGTGTGTGGGGGGGGGGGGGGGGTTCCCTGCATGTGTGTAACCGTAGGTACGGAGTTATGAG
>JAUYWH010000001.1:18958254-18968324 GCA_034779795.1 Ctenopoma multispine
CACACACACACACACACACACACACACACACACACACACACACACACACACACACACACACACACACACACTTGTTCGCTTGACAGCTAATCATTAATTTTAATTGTTCAATTAAACTGACGGTTGAAACAAGACCCAGCTGAAATTTTGGCCCAGGAGAACAGCAGCTCCTGTTCTCAGCAGCTCCTGCAGCTCCTGTTCTCCTGTTTTATTGTCCCTGCCATTTACCAGCTGTAGAATTTACCGAAGACAATGTTCCCTGAGCTAATCGATAGAAACAATTAGCAACCTGTTTAGGGATGACATCTCCTAAACCCCTGTCTAATATACTACACACACAGACACACATACATAAATGTGCATACATTTACTCCAGATATTGCTGTTGTTGTCCTGCAGGTGCTGTGCCATTTCGGTATGAATCTGTCAGAAGAGGAATTTTTCCACCTCTGATCTGACTTTGACACCAAAACCATAGGACAGATCATCTACAACAACTTCCTGTGAGTGTTTCTTCACTGACCTTAATCCAGACACATACAGAAGCTACAACCAGCACAGCAGTGTGGGCTCCGGACACTCAGGGACTGAAGATTAAGCAGGAATCACTTTGTTATGAATTCATTAACTGCACATTTTGTTGTGCTGTATAAAGCTAATTATGACCTGCAAAGATGAGCAACTCAAAGTGGTTTTCTTAAAAAATACAACGTTAGATATTATTTAACCTTTAAAAAACTTTATCAGGAGTGTTTAGGAGGGATTTAATCAAATTAGATTGACACATCTGGCAACATTAGTCCTACAGTGGTGATTCTTTGTTTTCAATATTACCAAACTCTGACTGGCACACAGAAATAGATAACATCACCAGAAATGATCACTGTTGAAACTGTGGTGCTCTGTGTGGGGTACGTGCCAGCAAAGCTGGTTTTTCATTGATAATAAAAGGACTTTTATATCCTATAGACCTATTTGAGACACAGATCTGACACTGGAGCTTCAATGACTGGAATCAGCACACTGCACACCATTACCCAGCAGTGGTCATAGGTGCAGCACACCAGAAACTGTTAACCAGAAATAACAGGGAGTGACCAGTTCTGTCAAAATCTAATTTTAATACTTTCAGTAACAATAGTTTTTGATATAATGATACAATGCTTACATTGTACATATTCTTAAAATAAATTAGTGCGCAAATGATCACAAATGAACTTGCACTCAGAGTGGGTAATAGGGACCCACAGCTGATTTTTGCTCTGGCCTCCACTAGTAGGTTAATATGGCCCTGAAAGACGTTTAAACCTGATCTGCGCCAATATGACAAATTGTTACATCAAGGAAATGAAACTGAAAATAATGCAAAATAAAGATGAACAGGAATGAATTGATAAATGATTTGAGAGTTCTGTTACTGCAGTCTCCGCCACTCCTATCTGCTGCCTCACTGTTTGACACTGATTTGTGTTCCAAAGCCAATCACATAAAGTGCCTTTTTAATGACGCCGCAGCCGAGAAGCCCTGAGCGCATCTTTTGTTCCAAAGCAAGTGTGAAGTGAGATGGATGACAAGGAGATAGAGGAGACTTCTGTCATTCATTCAAAGGAAGCGCTACCGTGGCACAATATATACTGTATGGCACTCAGAGAGGAGCGAGAAATGTAGAGAGCTGGGAATGATTATCTGAGGAAGCGCAGAGAAGGACGAGCAGATGGAAATGGAAAAGGGATGATGAGAGCTGAGAAAAGGATCTCAGCATTGTGGTTGGAGAGGCAGAGGGAGAAAAAAAAGAGAGAGGGAGGGAGCTAGAAGAAGACAAGAGTATATGAAAGCTAGTTGTATTAATGGTAAAGTAAAAAAGCCGGCTGCGAATAAATTACCCGGTCTCCCCCAGGATTACTAATGTAATTATTTGAATGAGGGTTCTCATTAGAATGTGTTGAGGTGTGGAAGACCTGCAGAGCAAAATGAGAGACAGAGACGAAGTGGCAAGGGTTTAGCTGCTGGAAATTAACTTGCTGCTCTGGGCTCTATAATTGATATGAGACACGGTTACCTTTGATTGGAACAAAAGGCAAAGAACAAGGAAAAAAAGGAGAAAAGTTTCCTCTCTGCCTCTAATTTTTTTTCTCTTCCTGTAGAACAAAAAGGAACAGAGACGAGAACGAGAGACAAAAGAGTAGTGAGGAGAGAAATAAGATTTTATTCAGTCATGAATAATTTCTCAGAACTAGCAGTTTTAAGAAAAGAAGGTACTTTACATTGTTAGAGTTTTCTCCAGGAGCAACACATTTTTCTTTTTTACAGCAGCAGCTGAATCTTAATTTTCTTATTTTAACTTAGTTTTTAAAAAATGCTAAAGTCCCCAACAACGATGGCAAAATACAACACCATATCCGCTCTTTCATTCCAAAATGCTATAATCTGTAAAAAAAAAGAAAAAGACCTGAAGTTCATAGCCATCCACTATTGTTGAAATATGAAAGAACCAGTGAGTAAGAAATGTCACCAAGGACACAAGTTACTTCCAGTCGTTTGAAATGTGCCACTGCAATCTGCTTTCAGGTTTTAGCTGCCAATCATTCTGCCCGTGTTGGGGTGGGGGGGGGGGGGGGGGGGGGGGTGACCTGCATGTGTGTAACCGTAGGTACGTAGTTATGAGAGTTAAGATAAATAGTTGCAGCTTCACACAGGAGAGGGGAGAGGAGGGCATGATGGGAGGTTAGGAAAGCAAAGAGTCCTTGTGAGTTCCCAAGGAAAGAGTTTTACCTTTCCACTCATTTGTCAGTGACAGTACATTAGTAGCATCACAGGTAAAATCGTGAACTGCCATCTAGCGTTCACCTGGGTAATGTACAGCCAGAGTTGTATAACAGGGTATCACAATGACATTAAACTATGTTTTTTTAAGTAAAGATTGTGTGAGAGATATACAAGTTTTTAACTCAGTAACTAACCACAACAAGACGCTGTTACTTGAGGCACTTCACAATTCAGTCTTTTGACATCGTTTGGTCGCTCTGTGTTTGGTGGTAAGTGATCAGGAATGTGTTACAGCTTCACACATGAGCTTAGATGTGGAAAGTTGGCCAGTTAGCTGGCTTAACATCACCTCAGAGGAGGTGGACAGCCTGGTCCTGCAAGTGCTAATCCGGTGAAAGGGATGGAGGTGGACAGAGGCAGCAACCATGATAAAAAGATGAATCTGTTGGATTGTGTTGCAGGGTAAAATACCATAGCTGTGAGGACTGGACAATAATAATGTTAAGTTTTCTAATTTTGTGTTTTAAATACAGAAATACAGACATTTATAAGCTGAGTAACAATAACGTACCAACGTACAATAAAGTAAGTGCCATTGCTGTTTAGTAATCAATAAAATAATACAATCACTTTGTCATTTACTAATATGTAACAAGAAAGTGATTATGATTTCGAAAGTCCAACACTCTATAAAAACACAATTTCTTCTTCTTCTAACTTCAGCTATCATTAGAGCTCCTTCTTTAGCTTTTTAATTGAAGAGCGAGTACAGTTTTTTCCTCAATCATTCAAACAAAATCCTTATACATTCCTCTTATGTTCACTCTGTAATTACTTGAAAGAATTATGATTCATAAGTGTCAAGTAAGAGTTTATCTAGATAGTATGCACAATTTGCAACACTGCCTGAGAGTTATCTTAAGAGAGTTACTGTCCCCTTTTGACTTTGCACCTGCACAATGTTTCCTCCCTCCTCCACGCTTTGTTGGCAAGAACTGTCTTGGTCATTCTGCATGCCCAGGCACATCATCAACTTGCAATTATACTCAGACTCTGTTTTACTCATCCAAATGAACCAGCTGGTGAGACAGCAACACTGCATTACAAACACACTGACTACTTGCACATTCTTAAATAAGAGGTCTTCCTATCACAAATAACCCTAATATGAACTTAATGCGAAGTAATGAATCTGTTGGAGTTTCATTCCGGCATACTGAAAAGTTAATAAAACAATATTGTGATTGGTGGGGAAGGAGAACCCCACGGACCAAGCTTTAGATTACGCCCCTAATGGCTCTGAAGCTGGAGGCTAAATTGAAATGTAAAACCCAGAGCGAGACCCTAATTCACCCTTATCTGTGTGAGTGACGAGCCTGCCTCCCCCGACTGAGATTGGGGCCATCGAGTTGGATGAACTGCAATTTGCTTTGTTAGAGGTAGGTGTATATGCATGCGTGGCCCGGATCACAGTATGGAGATATAGAATGCGTGTTTGGAATGCATTGGAATAGATGAACGAGTTTCAGAGGCGCTCACTCTTCTCTTTCTGTCTCTTTTTCTTCACACTAAATGAAGCTGTAGCACCCGACTGGGTTACAGTGCAGCATGGCAGGAAAGGTCCATATGTACAAATACAAATGACACAATCTTCCCCTTTGTAAAAATGTGAATGCATAATTAAACGTAATAGCAATAAATAAAGGGACAATTTAAGTGTTTACAGTGTAAAATCTTTGAGCTTTGTTACATGCTGTAAGATTTTGTTGCCCTGGATGTGTTGCACTAAAAAACACAAAAACAACAAAACATCCCCCTGCTACCCCTCCTCTTAGTGCCTCAGTCAACAGGCCACTCGTCCACCTGTTTCCATTATGTTACCTCGGTGATATCTCTCTCTCTCTTGTCCTCTTCCTCCCTCACTTTCTAATAATCCTTCCTTCCTCCCCTCTCACCCTAATATCCTCCTTTTTCCTTTATCTCTCCTCGTTTTACCACCACTGGTGCCTCCATTGCTGACCGTTCATTACCCTAATCAAATCCAGCAGCTGAACAACCGCTCACTGCCACTCCACGCACTGTTATTTTTTTTCCTAAATCCCCGGACTCATTTGCATATGCGTCCAGTTAATTAGCGCGGGGGCGCAGGTGCGTGGTGATAATCATTATTAAACATGACAGTCACCTGTGACTGCGCTGCCCTCCTCAACCTTACACATATACACACTCACACACACTAACACACGCTCGCACACATTCATACGCAGCGACTCTGCCTCAGCCTCCTCTCCGCCCGAGCATCAATGAGCATAACCAGTGGTGATGTAATTTCCTGTTTCTGTTTTAGTAGTCAGCAAGTATTCAACGCATGCATTCGCTGTTTGAGCTCATTTGTGGAGTAATATCTACAGCAGGTTTTTAGAGAAACTGACCTGTGTCTAAACTAGCATTGTGTTGCGTGTCCTCTAGCAGGTGGGTGTGAAAAGGAAAAGAAATAAAAGAAAATCAGTCCCCACTGAAAGAGAGAGGATGTGTGCTTTGGCCTGTTGACATCACTGGGAGCGCTGGTTCCCTTAGTCCATTAGTCGAGCCAAAATTTTTCTGTTGGCGTGTGCCAGTGTCAGCATGCATAATGCTGTTGCGTGCACATTTGCATTTTTATTTGTGTATGCCTGCTTGTATGCTTGTGTGCAGGGACGTAGCTTGAACTGGATCTTTATGACATAATCTGCACTATTCTTGATGACAAAGCTGATGTGATATAGTTACAGCATGTAGTCACCACTTCGATTCCAATGGGTGGAGCAGACAGTAGTTTTCCCTTATTGTTCATACTGAGTGAAATTATTATTTACATGTGGTTACACAGAGAACTCTTAGGATTTCCAAATTTTTCTGCAGCTCCTTTACTGCTTCTATTGTTACATGAAAATTTCCCAGCGGATATCCACAAACATGCATTCAAGGCCATAAGCATGTGTTGTCTCTGTGATGGGTTTGTTTTGGTCTTATGGCTTCTCCGGCTTCTCTGGCAGTGACGGCTCTTCAGACTTCATACCGCAGGTTTCAAATGGCAATGCCACACTTGAAATCAACTCTACACTCTTGAACAAATCAGGGGAACTACACAAGCCTGGGACTGCTGATGCACCAGTTGACCTTTCAAAGATTTGTGTTTATTTAATCCATGCGATATTCTTAACCAAACTCTTAAATTAAAACACATCTTGATTACAAGGCCGTTGTAATGGCATACAAAACCTAAAATCATGACAACTGTTTAAATACTGACCTGACTGTTAGTAACACCCCAGTAATACACTGTTGCATGCACCTGTGTGGTGTGAACATAACATAAAAACAGATGAAAACATTCGTGCAATTAAAAATGCAAATTAAAGCAATGGAAAAGGGTGATATCAAAAAAACATCAATATTTTTTATATTAAATCATCATGAAGGGCAGTGGTATCTATGGTGGGTCTTTACATAGAATTGTACCACCCTCTGCTGTGTGTTTGCTGAAAGTGCAGTACATTGATGCTGGTGAAATCTCAAACCCAAAATGAATATCCAAAATGAAATACCAGCTAGCACCACAAAACGACATAATCAGCAGGTCAACTTCCAAAAATCTGTGACAATCTGAACAACTCTAACAATGGGGACATCTAAGACTTGTATTGCTGTACTTGAGCAATCGAAAACTATGCAGCTATTACTGTTACTACACTACACTAAAGCTACAATCAACTGCAAAATGCCAAAATAAAACTATTAGTTGCCTTATTATATTACTTTACATTTCATAAAGTAAAAATAATGGAAAGAAATGTCTGTGTTAAAATATCCCACTGCACTGTGCCATAGATTCGGATGCCTTTGGGTTTTATAGTTTATTATGACATCTTATAAGTGAATCTGAGCAAAAATGTAATCAGATGTCAAATTTGTATGCTTGCACTCATTTAGCTAAGTGTGTGTATTTATTGTGTTGTGATATTCATAATGAATGCGGAAGATCTAGAAAAATTTACATTGGGTGGCAAAGCAGTGGCTTGAGGTTTTGGCCGGGGAGACGGGCTTAAATGACTCCCTGTGAGGGAATGGTGCTGTGCAGATTTGTCACAGTGCCATAGCAGCGATGTTTTTATTTTATTTATGTAATATTTTAAAACGAATTAACTATATAGAAGCAGCAAGACAAAACATGCAAAAACCAAATGAATTTTTAATTCTATTAATTAACTGAGGATCTATGAAGCATTAGTTAAACACTGTTAAACTTTTTAATTCTTATCGAAATTAATAAAAATAACCCCTTTAAGAAGTATGCCTTATTGGAGAGTGGTAGCCATACACATGACCTGTAGGATACGTTGGTGTTGTTAAATTACATTATTTTGAAAATGTCTGACTTGTGAAACTGTGCTTGCGAATCCACATCCACTAGGTGGCAGCATGTTTCTTTAATACTGCAGAGTCAGTGAACCTCTGTGATGCAAGCTTGATCCCCCTCTCATCACAAAGCTGATCCAGCTCAACTACTGTCTCTCAGGAGTGTCTCAAGCCAAACGCTAAATGCCATCAACAGATGGTGAAAACCGTGTCCCCAAGTTTACGAAAACATACATGGATGTATTTTATGGTTCTATCAAGTACTGCATTTAGAAATAAGAGGGAAACTTTTCTTGTGTGCAGGCATGTGTGGTGGTGTCATATATATTCTTATATGAGAATACAGATGTGAGCAGTACCTACAGCTGAGAGGGACGGCTCGAAGACAAAGGAGCCGTTGAGGGAAATACTGAAGGTGTAGACCCTTGTTAATTATTAAAGCAACATAATTTGCGGTTGTGCTTCAGTCAGCAATGCCCCTCATCTCTCTGATTTGGGTAAGCTGGTTAAAACTTTAATGATGAGGGAGATATTATTGTTAAAAAGGGAAATTGTAAGCCAAAGTGAAACTTGAGTTTACAATAGTAAAAAAAAAAAAAACTATTGATTATGTCCTTTGGCTATAGTGTTTTGACTGGCTCTGCTACAAAAGAAAACACTGATCAATAAGTTATTTTTGAAGCTAAATGTACCAGTACAAGCAGGCTGATTACAACAGAGAGAGTGAAGAGAAAATTGGACATGGCATGTAGCCCAATACTTTGTTGGTTTCTTTCAAAGTGATAATAGATGTTGTATTTTATGCCTTTCAGTATTTTAAATTATGGTCCTTTAAAGTCAGTCTTTGTTCATCTTCAGTTTATATTTCAAAACAGAAAATAGAGCTATGATATAGACAAAATATCACACCTGCAGGATCTTGAGGTGTGTGAAAAACGTGACAACCAGAAACTCATTTTAAGCATCGTTCTGTGATCAATCTATGTGTGGCGCTATGGCATGTTCTTTAATCTTTTCTTAGCCCCATTCTCCTTGTGCCAGGCAGCTTTTATTCAGGTGGAAAATGGAGGTTAGACCTAACTGGACAGAGCACAGGGGAGAGGAGCTGGATGGGGGAAGGGGACATCTTGACTGTTGTAGCTGATGCTGGTGAGCCTGGTGGAAGTAGGTCAAAGGTAGGTCAGCTTTTCCACTGCAAGACAAGTACATCCATCTGGTTTGCATTGCCCAGAGCCTTGAAATCAAATCCATCTGTTTACATTCTTGGTGTTTATCACAGGGCGTTATTGTCAGTACATTTTTTACCTCACAAGCTTAAAATGTGCAATCACCTGTTCACCAAGGTCCCAGCAAATACATATGGACAATCTTTTATTATGCTACATTCAAGACTACTGTCAGCACTGTCTTTTGAAAATGTTGTCATTACCAGTGATTATAGCTTTATCACACAATGCTGGTTAATAGTAGACCTATCACATTACGACATCTGTCCAGCAGAATCAGTAGAATAAATCACTGTTAAAGAAAATGTCAAAGTAACCAAACAAATATTTCTGTAGTTTGCTGCTTTAATAATAAAGTCAGAGTTTTGAAAAAACAGAAAGCAAAAAATAAATTTCTTTGCTCTTTGATTTCAGTTATACTTGCCTGAGTCTCCAACATTATTGAACCATTATGTTTCGCATCAGCACATTGCACCTTGCAGACAGAGGTTTGCTGTGGTCTAGGTAATGTTAGGTTCTAGCTACAGCTAAGCTTAGGTATGAAAAAATACAAGAGACAAATACTTAGCCTGGCTCTGTCTGCAGGTAATAAAATCCATATTTGTATTGAGTTTTTGAGTTCACCTGTCTCGTGATTTTACCTTGACATATAATACTGTACTTTACAAAACTAAAATATTTTTGCAGGTTTTCACATATTTTATATGAAACTTTATTTTGTAAAAAGAATCAAAAATTAAACTTTTTTGTAGTACACAGCTCCAAGAGGAGACAGCAGATGAAGCAGGAAGATAAGAAGATTCAGACAACATATTTATATCTACTTACAGTGTGAAACTGATGGAGACAAAAACAGATTCCTTGTTTCCCCAACTGACCTTGGTGGCAGCCGAGCTGCAACCCGAGGGCAGAAACCCAAATAACCCAGCCATGAAAATAAAAATCAATGCAGGAAGCAGATCTGTTGCCAGAAGGTAGTCCTCCAAGGTCAACAACACCAGCTATCACATTCAGCTTTCCACCCAGTCACACATCTGTAGACAAACAACAGACATGGGAAGAAAAATGCCCACAACAATATTCTGTCCACCTCAGATACGCAGTTAGCTTGTTACTAGAAAGAAGTGCAATGTGAGGATTTGATATGTGGTGGTAGAAACACTCTTATTGAGGACAAAGAGCCAGCCAATGTTTTTGATCCTAACTCCACCAAATCAGAAACTAGTTACACTTATACTGAAGTTATAGTGTTGTGGTTAGCACTCATCTCACTGCTAGAAGAACTGGGGCCACGTGCTTTTCTGTGTGGAGTTTGCTTCCTGTGTCTGCATGTTTTGTTTGTTTTTTACTGGTTACTCTGGCTTCCTCCCATCATCCAAAACATGTGGTTAGGTTAATTGGCAACTCTAAATTGCCCATAGGTGTGAATGGTGAATGGTCTGTCTCCATAAGCAACAATCCTGCAACAGACTGGTGAAACTGGCCAATTGTGTAAATTTAAATATGTAAATAGAAGCACATATTTCAGAAAAATGTATTTTTTGTAAATATAACGACTCTCTTGATTCTAGTTCTCATCTAAACTTTACATAAGCACCAGCTAGGTGTCAGAGTGAGGTTGTTGTAAATGGTGGACCCAAACGCAAACCAGGACAAGAGAGGGTTCAAACAAAAGAGTCT
>JAUYWH010000001.1:18968424-18999720 GCA_034779795.1 Ctenopoma multispine
AATCAGGGAGTGAGAGTGGAGAGAGGGCGTGGCTAAGGTGAGGGAGGAGCAGAAAGACGTGGAAAAAGAGACAGACAAGGGCAAGGGGAAGACATGACACTGACACTAGGGAGTTAAAATCATACTTAAGGAGAACAGAAGGACACCCTGTAAAGTTTTGTATTCCAGATAGCAACAAAGACACCGCATAGCATAAATCCATGCTGAAGTACTGCAAATCAGTCTCTAAAACATTTAGTTTTGTACTCTACCAGTGAAGACCTCTTTTATACTTACTGCACATTGATCAAAATTTAAATCAGCCTTTGTTATAACTGTAGGTATCTGTAATGTGAGATTATAGAACAACTGATGTCATTGGATGTATTGACCATAAAGACAGCCCAGGTTTGACAATGCAACACGAATAAACATAACAGATACATAAGACACATGGTACGACATTTACATTTACCATGGTGTTGACATGTATCTCTTATGGTATGAAACTCTTCTTTTTGGTTTAGGTTACTTTACAGTAATCTAACTTTATCATTTTCTTTTATAACTCAGTGTGTAAGTACTATCCCCAGAGCTGGAACAAAACACATTAATTTTGTTGAGTTGGAAGCAATTTGATCTCAGCAAACCAAAGAAATCTAGCAGTTAAACAAGATTATGTTCTGCTTTAATCACCTGCTGTGATTAACCCATCACAAGTTCATGTAGGAGCCATTAACTCAGCTCACTTCTTCAGATTCTCAGAGGAAACCTGGGTAAGACTCTTAAAACATAATAAGAGAAAGCAACTAATTCTTTCAGTCATTACTGAAGTTCAGTTTGAGGTCACACAAGTAATTAGTTGGGTTTAGGTTAATGTACAGAAAAGAAACTGAACAGTTAAGTGGGATTAGAAGAGGGATAGATATGCCTTTATTGTCATTGTACAAGAACACCCAAATGTCAGCAGATGCCCAGAGATGACTTAGTTTAAAAGTATAAACATGTAAAATGTTACAAAGGACATACCATGGCTGTAGGAAATTGTGGATTCATTGCTCCTGCAGTAGTTTTTGGCATACAACTTTAAAAACGTTCATCAGAAAAGGATTTTGAAAATCATTTCTTCCTACTTGCAGGCAGAAATACACTCTCAAAATCCTGTTTGCTCCTCTAACAAGGCTTTCATGCCTTATAAATTCACTTGTAATGCTGCTGACATGTTTGTCATGCCCTTAGAACATGTGCCAATCATACTGTGGCTTGCCAAACAGACTGGGCATTTTGGCTAGAGAGTGAGTAAGGCAGAAATAAATAAAAAAAAAAAACGCTTCATTTCAAATGTCTTTGGAGCAGCTTTAACAAGTGCCATTTATATTATCTCTCCAAAAATGAAAATCCCAACTTAAGCGTCTGCTCCAATTTAGCTGTTTGGTTTGTCAGATGTTCCACGAGAAGGTCAGAGTGATAGACTGAGTGAGTGTTAAACACACTGATTAAGCTCATGCAGCACTGGAGGGGTCACAGCTGTCAGAGCAGAAGCAGAGAAGACATTTCTCTGCAGAGTCTTTGTCTCTTGTCATTTTTCTCTTTCTTTCACGAGGTCTTTGGATTGGTGAGATACGTTCTAATTCACACGGGGAAATACCTTAACACTAACTATAGAACAGTTAATCTGTTCATCACTTAATTGTTTGATGCAAGTAAAAACTGTATTTGATCATTGTTAAGCATAAGTAAGTCCAGTGCAACATCGTCCAGCACGAACACTCATTTCTTTTTGGTCAGCTCAGTCCCTTAATTGCCCTAAAAAAAGGTCACGACATACAGCTCTCGGCATGCTTATCCACCAGAGACTGCACAGGTGAGCACTCCAAGGCACCTGTCTGACACGTCATTCCCATAAGCCACAATTCAGCAGCGACGAGCAAAGCCATCGCCCCTCAGTCGGCAGCAAGTAATGTTTCCTCTTGCAGCGTGCGTTTCCTGATTTATAAGAGCATGTTAGCTTGTCACGTGGAGGGCATTACATCTGCAATCAAGAGACAAGCAAGCAGAGAAATGGTAATCAGGCAACACTAGCACGAGTGTGCCAGCTACTGTGCTCTTGTGATTTATGTTTCTAGTATAGCCACTAAAATGTAGTGTATGAGAGTTGCTGCTGTGCAGTGTTGGACTGGTTCCACTAAGTTGAAGTGGACAGCTTTTGCTGCAGCTGTTGTGACTGTAGAAGCAGTAAACAGTGCAGGTAACAGGGCCTTAATGTAGTCACACAGGTAAAACTACATCAACTAATATGAAAACAAACTGGACTGGGCAAAGTCTGCCATAAGTTTAGCAATAAAACAGCAGATCTTTATGTAATTATTTGGATTAAAATCAAGGATTAGTAACTTTTGAAACAACCAAGTGATGTTTACCAAAATTGTCTTGTGCTTTGAGGAAACTATTATATCTTTGCTACCATTTGCAAACCAAAATTTCTGAAACCACAGTATATGGCTACAGATCTATATCGGGGGCAAACACAGGATCTCCCGTGGCGCACTGTGAAACACTCGCCGTTGATCAGTCTCTGGCTTAACGTGCTCCTCTGTCCAGCCAGGACACTGTGTAGTGGGTGGGAGGGATTGTCCCGCATCGAGAGGAGTTTGGACAGCATCTTTCTCTCAGCCATAACATTTAGAGGATTCAGCTTCACACCCAGAACAGAGCCAGCCCTCCCGACTAGTTTATTCAGCCTGTTAGTGTCTGCGACCCTCGTGTTGCTGCCTCTGCAGATCACAGCATAGAAGATGAAACAGGCCAACACAGACTCTCAGAACATCTGCAGCCTGATGGTGCAGACGTTGAAGGACCTGAGCCTCCTCAGAACATACAGCAGGCTCTGGGCTTTTTTGTACAGTTCTATTGACTTTGTTATCCAGTCAAGTTTAACGTCCAAGTATACTCCATATGTCTCCACCCTGAATACATCCAATAACTGCAGAGTCATCAGCTGCGTCACCGTGGAGCTTTGTTAACAGCTAGGATCAGCTGATGGTAGTGTAACAAATATGAATGTGCAATTACTTGTGACAGTTTATATTGTGGGGAAATGTCTGAGATATTTCATGCTCACTTTAGTCATGCTGGAGGGCGTCACTACACCGCTGTGTTGGCAGTAGTTGCACCTGCAGACTGAGCTGATCCAGCTGTGTTGTCGTCATCAGAACCTGACACAGCTTCAGATCTCAGGTCAGTGGCAAGGACGTCCAACTTCTCTAAAAAAGTGATTATCTCAGTTTCTCTTTTCTCACCCCTTTTGCTTGCATCTCTTCCTCGTACCTTAGATGGGAAGGTCTACGATGAAATGTATTCATATAATAAATGAGTCAAAGAATCAAAGAGGTAATTTTAAGGTAATGAGAAGCACAGTTCAGGGGAAGTATGTCGGTGACAGCGATGCATTTTAATTCTACTCCTACAATTGCAAGTATTTGCTTCATTATCCGCTGCCAGTTGAGATGTTACAGTTTAAAAACACCGTCAAACATTTGTGTTACAGATCATAGTGTTGCACTTTCACAACATTGCTTCTATGGAGCGGTTGTCTTTAATACTGTGATGCTGTACAAGCGAGCAATATGTGATGTGTTCACAGACAATATGATGCAAAGGTCAGAGTCTTTGTCAGCAGCTAAGGTCAAATCCCTTGAGAGATGTTTTTTCAACCAGACAGAATGAACAATACCTCTTCAGGGGCATGTAATCGTGACTCAGCTCTCTATGGATGCCGGCCTCGCTGCATGTAAATGCGAATGCCTCTGTCATCCTGACTGACATTCTGATTCAATGAGACCTCAGGACTGTGTGTAGGGGTGATGCAGTAAAAGCCCCCCACGCAAGGATCACTGATAACATTTCCATTTGCTTTAGTCGAGTGGATGTGCAGGTAAAACCACTGCATTTTTAACACACGTATTCTGCCGCAGGCCAGCGGACTCATTTGGTGACTAAGCGTAGTGTCATTCCTGACTTGCCTTGATTCGATCAGCCTTTAAGTTAAAAAGACAAATGAGTGCATTAACATTTCAGGTTAAATGGCACAAATTTAGATTGACTGCTAGGATGGATTTAAAATATACAACTGAATGTGGAACGGTTATTAGCATAGTTTGTACAAAGAATATCTGAATTGCAAATTGGGGAATCAGAAAAAGTTCTTACTTTGAAAAGAGGCAGAAACATTTAGCTTTGGATCTACTGTAGCTATAGATAAAGAAATAATGTAAATAATTTGAGTTAATCAAAAGAATGGCACGTCTTATGTGCACTAAACTTCCCCTTGGACATAAAGAATCTATAATTGGAGCAAAGCTAAACCGCTGTCTGTCGTGCATGGAGACTCACAGAGGGTTAAGTGACCTGACTGCTGGACTATGATTCACACTATGCTGGGATAAGTACTCGCATGCAGCAGAGCAGAACTGTCCTCGGGCCCAGAGACGCCCACAGTGCACAGACAGTGTATGTGTGTGTGCGTTTATACACTGGTGTACATGCTTGTCTCACAGAACATTTGCATGTGTCACATTTGTTATGTTTAAGTGTCTTTTAATGAGATTGGTGGAAGGCAATCCTACTGCAGTGATGCATGCACAGTGACACACATACACACTCAATGAAATTGTCCACATTGAACCAGTAAAACAAGGATATAGCTTTATTTTTTTTTTCTGATGAGCCACGGTATAGTTCTCCCTGGAGTGATGAGCTCATGTGATTTATCTGAACATACTCCCGCTTTCAGAAGCAGCTTCTAAAATCCTTGCTCCTCAGTACTTACAGTCCAGTTGTAACATACTGACTGCATGGCAGAACCTCCTGGGAGGCTCACAGACACAATGGCTTTCCATCTAGATGCTTGGACTTCTACTTTTTTTTTCTTTGGTGATCTATGAATGTGCTGTTGCTCAGCACTATCTGGAGAACCTGTGGAGAGAATCACACAAAGGAAGAACAATTGATAGACACTGCTAGACTTAAAGTAACAAATGATGTAGAAAAAGCAAAAAGGGGGACACAAAAAGGGTATAAGAGTATGTAAGATAGTAAAAGAGAAGGAAAAATAAAGAGTGAGAAGGATGAGCAGGGAGCAAAAGGAAGACTAATGGTAATTTATGGTCACCATGTGGCCCGGTTATCTATTTGAAGGTGGTCCCTGGAAGTGACACTCGGCTGGAGGCTGGGCTGACAGAGCCGTGATCAACTGCAGGCTGCTGTTGCCAGCAATGCAACACTAACCTTAGAAGATGACATCTGAAACATAAATTCACAACCATGGTAAATGCTGCCCGGCCTCACATATTTCTCTCTTTTTCATGAAGTCTTCTTAAACAGAGACTCATGCAGTTTTCTCCCTGCATGTGTCTCTTAATTGTCTGTCTGCACCTGGTCCTCTATTGCTGTTTTTGCCTTTGTCTGTGTGGAACAATATCTGTTTCCAGTTAAGTGCATACCGTCAACAATTATATTGTTTAGCATGCCCTCCACCTCTCTTTCTGTCAGGTGCTAAACCGCAGGATCACAGTCTTTTCTACCACTTTCCATATGTTTCCTTTCCGTCAGTGTATAATACACAAGGTCAGGCTCCCTCTGTTCCATCCACGTCGCTCACACAGAACTGTTATAATTATCAGCTTGCACAGAAACTGCTAACCTCTGTTTATGCTCATTCTCTGTCTGGTGCACGTTAGATAACCCCACAGCAGCTTATTATACAACATTATGTAAGCTGCTGTGCAATAGTCCAGACATTCATCCATCTTGTGTGTTCAACAAATAAAGTCGAGGTCAGTGCTGTGAATGTTGTTACTAGAGTCACTTTAGCACTACATAGAGCTATGTTCATATGGGACAATTTACCTTCAGTGCCAATGTTCAGATGTGCATGAAGTCATATGGCCTTTAGTAGAAGGGACATCTGCGACTCAGGAGATAGAGCAGGCTGTCCACTTGTCACAGGGTCAGTGGCTCCTCCAGCATCCACATAAAGAAGTGTACTTGTGAAGGCACTGAACCCCAAATCGCTCCTGATGTGTCAACTAACTATGCTCCCATTGTTCCTCGAGTGTGTGATGAGAGGGCGACTGTGAGGTGCCTTGTCCAGTAAGGTAGAAGTGTAGTCCATTTACCATTTAATGGGATTGAGGCCGGGTTTACGTGACCCAACTGAGCCATAATTTATTTTATGTGTTATGACCTCTTCTTGGCTGTTGTTATGCGCAGATATAGAAAGGAAGGGTTTTAAAAAATAAGCAGTGATATCAACAGTCTGTCTGATGATAAAGTGGACTATTCAGAATTTATTTTTCGGTCAGTAGCAGCCAAGCAGGCTAAATCAGTACTTAATTGCCACAATCTGCTACCTGACTTCCTAGTTTACCACCAGATTACTATTTCACTCAATCTTTTATTGTGGTTCTCTGTTTCTGCCCCACGGCTGTTTTCGTCTAGCCCACTGATTATTTCACCCTGAATACTTCTTGATCAAATGTGCCTGCTCACTGGTCTATTTAACATCCTCTGTTTTTCCTATTCAGTGCCAGATTGTTATTGCTACTACCTACATCTATCCTGCCTGATCTTCTGTGTTGCTGACCAGTATATTTGTCTTGACCTCTAGCCTCAGCCTGCTCCTTGCTTTCCATTAGCCTGCTCTTGATTTATTCTGCTTTAAAGCTTGAGTACAAGTTTTTGGATGTTTGATTTTGGATTTGGATGTTTGCCTTTAAGAACAAAGACTAGATAATGATATTTGGAGATTTAACCATGTGGATGTGAACTGGAGAAAGATTTCTGGATTCATGCATGACTTTGGATATGGCACTGGATTGTGAACCTTTAATTATGCGGAAAAGATTTGCTGACCAGTGAAATGACTAGCCTTTTTGTAATCACGTGCCACATACTCACACTATCTTGGAATGAGTTTTACAGAAATCACTGTACTGTTTCTCCTAACGCAGTTGATCTCTGCCACTCAGCCTCTCACTTGCCAGTCTGTGCCACCTTCTTTGTCACTCACCTGTGCTGCCGACTTCACTCTAGTCAAGATTGTCTTCCATCTCCCATGTCACCCTCTCAACTGCCCCAGATAGCCAAGCCATACAAAAATAATAATTAATGCCAATAAACTATTCAGATAGGTCTGGTGGTCCTTTCTGTGTGCACACAGTAGACCTATAGACTTTAGGACTAGGAATGGGTCTGTAATCTACCTAAATAACCAATGAGCTGCTGAGCTACTCTAGATTACATGAGACCTGATACTGGAGCGACAGTTAACCTTTCCGTATGACAGTGATCCAAAGCATACAGCGAAGACAATGCTGCATCAGGACAAGTCTCTGTCCTTGAGTGGCCAAAGCAAAGCCCAGACATAAATCCTTCAGTATAAAATGTGTGCAGAGACATGAACATGGCAGTTCCTACACTCTGACCATCCAAGCTGATGGAGGTTATCTACTAGTGAGAATGGGATAAACAGGTGTGAGAAACATGTACTGGCATTACCAAGACTTAGAGCAATAGTTGCTGCCAAAGTGACACTGAGCAGGTGAATACAATTCTATAGCACTGCTAGCACTGACTCGAGCATGCACTGAAAATGTAATTGAAAATGACAAAACATAACAGAGAGTGTCTGTGATGTAGAGGCATCAAATACACAGACAAGCATATTCCATCTCCTGTCTAATATGATCATATCGATACAACAGGGACTAGTGAGCATATAAAAATAGGAATTAACACGTGATGATGATGACATGACAACAACATCAGATACTGAAAAATATCAAATGTAAATAAAAAGTGATTAGAACATTTTTTAGAACAAACTCTTCAAGGGCCACCAGAGGGTGTCTGTCCAAGCCTAGCAAAATCTAGGCTTCAAAAAAAGAATTGACTATAGGACAACAACTAAATGAACTAAATAATTCAAGGAAAAGTCTAATGGAATCCGATTAGGGACCTTTATCCTACTGTATGTTATACCATTTGATATCGAGTTTGACATTTCCACTTAAAATAAAAATTTTCCACAGCTGAACCTATGCAATTGATTAATTCAGTTATTGCAATGATTTTGAGTCAGTTCACTTCCCACAGAATGTGGACACAAATGTCAAGGCTCTTTCATCTTGTGGCACTCAATGACAGAGCTTCGTGCGAGAGGAGAGCCAGAGGTTGGAGCAGACGCCTTGCTCTCCTCAGTCTGCCGGTCTCTTGTTTTATATGTGTAATATGTGTTTTGGCCTTGGTCCAGACCAGGGAAGTGCAGCAATAATAAGATTATCAGTGAGCCCAAACTTCATCACTTGTCTGCTGCAGTGCCAGGGGAGATAAATTGATGAGATGATATATGGTTTGATATGACATGAGGAGCATGGCCATGTGTGAGAAAATAATATTAATCTAGTTTATTAGTGAAATTGAAGCAAATTATGCATAACAGTCTTAGCCTTTTGCTGCTGCTTTACTTTAATTTAATTCACACAGTAAGTTTGTTCTGCTTTATGCATTCCTCAGTTCATTCACCTGGAATTATCAAACACAGATGTGTAAAGACAATTTGTGCTTTAGCTGAGCAAGAGCAGCAGCTATTCTCAAAGTCTAAACCTAATGAAGTTTTACAATTAAAAAACGAATCAGCAGAATAAAATAGAAAAAGAGTTGTAACAAGAGAATACATCAGCAAATAATTTACTTTCATGACTATTTTGTTCTTACTCAGTCAGGAGCTTCAAGATTAAGCTAAAGGTGCAAATGTGCCAACACTGTGTATGTGCACTATATGCTCTATGAATGTGTATGTGCATATGTTTTCTATTTCTTAACAGTTTTCTACCAACTGTTCTGAACATTGTTTGAAAAATAAGTAATTTCTGTAGGATTTAAAGTCTCATAGATGAAAATCAGCCACTTGAATTGTTTATTTTTCTACATGCAATTACACAAAAAAGATTGTTCAGTCTCACCAAAACTAGACATAACCAAATGTACAGTATCTATGTTTTTCTACAGTATGCGTCTACATTACACATGTGCCTGTGTGCATTCGTCCCTCCCGGGTGTGGACTGTCCAGTGGCTCAGGTTGACTCAATATAGAAAGTAAATACAACAATCTGGCAAAAACAATTACCTGATTTTAACATCCCCCTCATTCGCCGAGCTGACATTGCCTTTAAGGAGAAAGGAAGCTGACATTCGAATTTGCATCTAAGCAGGGTTACTGGCTGGTAGAGCGGAGGGTACAGCAGCTCCTCACCCCTGTCAGAGCGAGGCTGTGTTTGTGTGTGTGTCAGGACCAATCGGTGTGTTGTGGCTTTGAAGAATGCACAGTGCTTCCTCCATTTAAGTGTTACACTGGATAGCAGGCTGGAAGAAGAGAGAGAATAGAGATAAACAGTAGTGGAGAGGTGGGGGGAAAAAAATTGAGAAGAAGAAACATACAGGAGACATGTTAACATTTACAGAGGCAAGGATAACAATGATGTTAGCTGGTCTTTATAGCTTCTTCCTCCTTATGGAATAACATAGGTATAAAAATAGTTATTTGTATGTTAAATATATGAACCCACGAGTCGGGTTTTTGATGCATGTATATGAGACCAGCTTGCTGAAATCATATACGTTAGTATTTGATGGTTGCTGATTACTGCTGGTGTTATTTTAGCTCTTAAAGGACTCATTCGTATGCTCATACTGCAACATGATGTTTTCAGTTCAGTCAATTTCTACGTGTGCTGCTGTAGAAGTGACTATAACTGAATGTATAAGGAGTTTGCACAACTGTGTAACACTGTGACTTCTAAGTGCTGACGGAGCTTTTTCTGTGTCTGTATAATACATGTTTTGGTGTAGTGGATTAATTTGTAATTGAACGGGACAGTGTGCTTTCATTGAGCTGCACCAACCACCTCATTGTGGAGGTCAATCTCACTTGCCCCCTTAATCAACCTTCTACCTCAAAACACCATATTCTTTTCTATTGGTCATTCATTTTGTGGGAGTTCACTCTCGCCCACCAGAACACAAATCAATACAGTTAAAGCTGAGCTCAGTAGGTGGACAGAAAAACCATTTCTTTCTCACTGACCATGTCGAAGAAAAAAATAAGTTAGAAACTGTATCTTTTAAACTGATTTTAGCTGCTTTCACTTTTCTAGTGCAGAAGTTTGTTGAGATCACACCACAAACCAAGCAACTACACAATGAGAAAGAAAAGAAAGAAATCTCATTCATAAAGGTTAATTGATTAATTGTTGCCTCTAAATTGCCTATAGGTGTAAATGAATGTGAATGGTTGTTTGTCTCTATATGTTAGCCCTGCGATCGACAGGCGACCTGCCCAGATTGTACCCAGCCTCTCACCCAATGACAGCTGAGATTGACTCCAGCACCCTCACGACACCTTAAGAGGTAAAGGGATGGATATCTGAGTAATGCCCAGCTCACATCAGAAAATGAACTTAATGAACATTTTAGTCTTTAGCTGTAAGATGTGCACTGATATGTGGTCTCATTAAGTGCGATCTATCTGTCAGGGTAAAGCCGTGTGGAGAGAGTGTTGTGTTGTAATGAGAGCTGGCGACTGGCTGAGGATGAGGAACAGAAAGATCGGGACACTATGTCTCAAACATAAAGCATGGAGCATTTACCCAGTCCTACTGAGTTTTACCACATTGGAAGAGGAAACACTCTGGCACCATGATGGCAAAGAGATCTGATTATTTGTGACAGTAAATAACTAAGGGCTAAAGCACTACACCAAAAAAACGTCCAAAGAAAACAATTATCATAATCTCTGACGTGGTCTGAATATGTTTCAGGACCGGTCTATACAATTTCTTTCAATCTAGTATCTTATCTCCAGGAAGTCCGATGCATAGCTAAAAAAAACACAGCTTAGTCAGGTTTTGTATTAGTCATAATACAAGTGTGTTATAATAGGTTTAACACATCATTAGTGAGCCCTCGATACACAGATTTTGTTACATTTGGATAGAACCAAACTAGTGGTTTCTTGTGAACAAGAACAAGATTGTTTCCATTGTGAGCAACAAAAAGAATGAAATACTTTTTTGTTTCACATATTTACCAAAATGACCACCTCCACCGTTCCTCATTTAATGTTTAGTTGGGCACAGTAGGTAATAAGATGTGATGGGACTTGCTTTCAGCAGGTGGTGGAGGATGGGAGAAGTCAAGGTTGCGTAAGTGCACTGTCAGGACCCTGACTGCAGAGGACAGACTATCTAGACGTGTCCTTCAATCCAACCTGATCCGTGATTGGCTGGGACTGGCTAGATGACTTTTGCAGATGAGCTTATCCTTCTCTAGTTGTCATAAGGAGAACAACAACAACTGCAAACATCATCGCAGAAGGCAGAGAGAAACTGAGGGGAATACAAGAGAAACACAACAAGGAGGAGAGATCAGAACGAATGAGTGAGGGAACAAATTGTTTAGAGAACAACACTAACAATCACGTCCCTGGAGGGAAGAGAGCAGGAATAATTATGATAATAAATTAATTATAATATGTTGAATTTACTGTATAGGCACCTTTTTTTTTACCTAATTACAAAACACAGAAAAGAACAGTTAGTGAACAATTCCAAAAGTCAAATAAAGATAAAAAAATATGATAACATAAAATATATATGTTATTCATTAGTCAATACAGAGTCGAAGAAGAAGATTTTTAACCTTGTAGAATCCTCTCAGCCTTCCTGCCACTGTCTTCAACCATCTTCTGAGCTGCAGAGGTCCCATCTCTCAGTTAGTGCTATGGTATGAGCCACGCATGATCGAGGCAGCTGTAAAGCTTAAGGTTATATGTAAATGACTGACTTATAAGGTCAAACATCATTCTCATGAGTGAAAAGTGAGTCTCATCGCATTTTCATCTGGCAAATTCCTAAAATGTGTTCAAGAGTGTAATTATCAACTTATAGCAACATTATCTGCATGTTTCATTATATTGTCTGAAATGTTTAAATCTTTGGACTGCAACGTTTCCTAATAATTTTGCTGCAGCTCTCAAGCTGCAGAGTGATCTTATTTTAAAACACAGTCTTGTGCCAAGAACAGACACAGAGTGTATATCATTTCAACAAATCTGAGTGGAGACAAATTCACAGCTCCCTATCACGATTCTGATGGATACAGAGGAGGAGGAAGAGAGCACTCACTGTGCAAGCCCTCTAACTCACTGGCTGTCTGTGCTGTGGGTGTGGTGATGCTGCAGAAATAACACGCACACAGTGATAAGGTGAGTGCAAACACACAGGCATTCAAACACTCACCCACACTTCAGTGATATTTATGCAGACAGGGTATAGTACATAAATGCATTGTTAACCACCGTTAGTTCAGAGGCTGGGACTCACTGTGAGCCCTATAGATGGTAAAGGAAGATGAGCTGTTGGCTATTCCTCACTGCTGTCCTCAGCCCAGGACATAAATGTGGGGGTGGGGTAAGGTGGAGTAGTGACAGGAAGTATATTATCTGGAAAGTGTGATGGGCAGGAATCTAGAAAATGTATTTATTGCTTATTACATATGACAATTAATTGGCAGTTCTGTCACAGGTATCTTTAAATAACACCAAAGCCTCCACACCACATGTCAGCCACAGAAAGGCAATTATTCTGAGGTATTTACTGACTAGCTAACTCTGTCTATGATTGCTCTAGTTCAGGGGTGAAAACTTAACGAATAGGTAGCTGCAGTGCTGGTTCAGGTCTTGTTTTGTCATGAACTGAATGTAACTGATTGAACCAGCAACAGACTGAAGTAACTGAACTATCAGATGGACAGTCAGATTTTCCCCTCCAACTCATAACAACATTCAGATGTCTCAAATGTACCCAGTTGCACACACGAAAGTACAAACAGTACAACTGTGGAGATACCAGGATGGGCACTTCTTTAAATGCACACCAACCTAGCAGATGCTCACCAAGTTTCTTAACCGAATGCACAGGAACAAAACGTGCTATCATCCAGTCAAACTCAGGGTAAGATGTAACATCAAGCTGATCCCCCAAACTGTCAAAGCCAGAGTTGCCTAGCAACACAAATATCACCAGGGGTAATCATGTCATTCATTGACTGTAACTATGATTTACCAATAAGTGGCATGTTATCACCCAGCTCTGGGGATGAAAAGATACCATGAAAATTAAACCAGGTCACATGGGTGTTGACGTCTGTGATAAACCTGTGAAAAATCAATCAAGGTTCTCTCATTAAAGTGATAACTAAGTATGTCTGTTGGAGCTGCACTGACTGGAAAACAGTTTGAGTTACAGCCACGCTAACCTCAGGGGCAGTTAGTGATGAGTCATGGTGAGCGAGACGGTTGAAGCATCGTCTGTGTCACTTGTCATATTCTGCTCCCTCGCTTTGATCTGGCGGGACACTGTGGGTCACATGCTGTGACACTAACGAAATAATGACAAGATTCACAAACTTACTCACTGCAGTCTGTATTTACAGTGAGGCATTCGAAAACTAATATGAGCAAAGGCAAAGGAGTGAGTGTAAACACAAGTTTACTTTCTGCACAGCTGGTTCTTAAAACTATATGTTCATGATGACACCCCTGCACTGTGCAGTACAGTACGTGCAAAGTTTAATCAGCAGTCCTTCCCCAGAAAATGCAGATTTTACTCTGGAGCTGTTGCCACAACAGTCCCATTCTCTCTGCCTCTCCTCGCTCTTCATCTGTATGGAAGCTTCAGGACACCGATCTCTCCACCCACGGTTTACAGAGAAAGTTGCTTCCACCCACCTACGGACACACATTCCCTCACTAAGTTATTAAACACAACTCCCCCAGTCATGACAGTACCGGCTCATCACCTGTGTGTGTGTGTGACTTTATTTCACTTTCATAAAACTAAACAGAATTCCCCAAGGTGAGGAAAATATTTGTTCACCTTTTGACTGTTTGGAGGCTCATGTGTATGTGTGTGCATTTGTGTTTGTTTGGTATTATTGCCCACTGGCCGTCCATATTGTCCCGCGGGGCATCAATAAATACTGATGAGTGGAGGCAGAGTAAAGGCACAGCGCACTCAACATCACTCAAGTGGTCAAGTGGAGACGTCACACTGACGGGAAGCACAAAAACTGCATCCTGCTAAACGGCGGCAAGCTTGAACACATAAAGAGATGTATTTTTTGTCAGTGCTAAAGGTCTCTCTCTTATGAGTTTTGCAAAAGGCCAAAACATAAGACACACGTAACCTCTAACTTCAAGCAGGCGCACATATACAAGCTGTGGGTTGGCTTTATGAGTAGCTTTATAGCAATTGTCTGACTTAACCTAAACCAGACTGCAGTCTGCCATTGATTTATCATTCTGAATAATGATTAACTGAGCCTGTGAGACATAAATTCAAGCTTTCTGTGGCATAGTTCTACCTCACATTTTGGATTAAAATGGGCAGGACAACACAAACCACCATTTTGTTTTCTACAGACAGTACTTGTTCCTTAACAGGTGCAACTGTTGTGTTGCTGGTGGAACTAACTGGCAAATGGGAGTCAAATATTCGCTGTCCTGCCACTAACAACCATGCCAGCATGCACAATATCATGACCCGGAAACAAATTAGGCTAAATGGAATTCAGCCATTATTCATTTAATTATTTTACTGTAGACCTGAGATATTTCTACTGTAACATGTCAAAACGTAGTCTATGAGCCGTCCCTGCAGGTGCCTGTCTGGATGTTACTCTTATAGGGCAAGGCGTTGTGCATTACCCAGGTCCCTGTGCAGGGGGAGGGGCTAGCAGGTGCAGAGTCAGCTTATCCTATGAGCTTGGTAGGGAGATGGTTAGGCAGGTAGGTATGAGAGATGGACGATCAGCAAGTGAACAGTTGCTAAGCCAGCCAGAGGGATTCTTTTGTCAACAGATTGCTGTTTTAACTTCTCGTAGCAACCCGGAGAGATAAGCCTCCCTGCCAGACAATTAGGGGTTGAATAGTGAACAAGGCAGCTATCCAAACAGCCAAGGAAGCCAAGGAGACAGACATAGATATAAAAACTGTAATGACAGGTGTTGAAATAGGCTGTGCAATGTCACACTGTCTGTGTGACCGGTGTACGTGTGTGTGTGTGTGTGTGTGTGTGTGTGTGGGGAGGTGGGGGTACACTGAGGTGGCAGCTGCATAACAGCACACAAGGGAAATCACTGTCAAACTGCAGGAGGGTTGTGTCAGCCCTGACCCCAGAGGATGAGCAGTTGGATTAGCAGGGTCGCGTCATGTTATTAGTCACTGTGGTGAATGTGGGTGCGGACATGTAGAAGGCAGAACTGGTTCGGCATGTCTAGTCCTTTTGTGTGTGTGTGTGTGTGTGTGTGTGTGTGTGTGTGTGTGTGTGTGTGTGTGTGTGTGTGGTGCGTTTGGTCAAACAAATTAGACCCCAGAGTTTAGTCCCCAACAATCCCTGGGTGCGCTGGTGATCACTGTTCATCACTGATCACCTCTGTTTATTGGTGAGCAGAACTTTTCATGTTTCACTTTGAACTGTGAAGCTGTGACATATTAAAATTGATTTGTATTCTATCTGCTTACAACATAGTGAACAAAATGTGCTTGGAGATTGTACACATCATAAAACATTATGTGGCTCCAGAGGGAGCCGTGTAACATCTCATGATTTGGGGTCTGAAGATTACAAGAAAAATTTTGGATTGTGGAGTTAAAAAAATTTACTTAACACATCAATGTAGCCAATTCCTTGTCTCCTGAGGCTCCTGAGGCTAGCAGCTTAATGCTTCATTCAATGTTATGGGCATATCACACCTGATACTACGACTGACCAGAAGTGACTGAGTTGCATTGTGGATTTTGACAAGTAAGGAGAATGTTTGGAATAAAAAAGTTGATATCTGTGGTTCATAGGTCAGTCAGTGTTGTAGGAGAACATTTCTAAATTGTTGGAGTATCCTTAAAGAAATTTAACATCAAATGAAGTTCAGTACTACTATTACTTCTTCAAATAATGCAGGCGTCGTCTCTTATTCTGTGAACACAGTTTTTAATTGTTGTCCAGTAAATAATGTCCAGTGCAGATGTATAGTCATTCACCGCTTACATGTTTTCCTCTTCCTAAGCTCAGCTGATAACAGAGCGTAAAGCATGTCAGGGGAAAGAAAATATCAGCTCTAAAGTCAAGAATTCAGTACAAATGCCTTCATGCTGGAAAACATGTATACCTGCAGCCTGAGTGTAGTGTTTCAGTATGCTGCCAGAGCACTGCGTCTAAATCTCCACAGAGGCGGTGTCAAATGGCCTCTGCAGTAGTTACTGAATACCTGCTGCCTGCTCTCTAAGTGTGTGTCCGTGTGCACATACATAAGAAGAAGGCAGTGCACTCGTCTTGTAGTATACATGTACCTGCCTCTATGAGTGTTGAGCTAATGGGCTGTTATGTGTACAAATATGCTTCTGCATTATGTTCTGTGTCTATATTTGTCGCCAAATGCACAATAAAGCTGTCAACCTGATGGAGCTACTGAATTTGTCTGTATCAGCCGTGCTTTTTGCTTTGTTAAATGACTTTTATAGTGGGTACTGCATGTGTCATTTGTGTATATATATATTACCTAAATGTGCATGTGGCAAAAACTTCCTTGTGAAGACAATAAAGTATCTACGCCTGTATTCACTTTCCATATACTGGGAAATGTGTTTGAGTTTATGAACTTCATAACACCGTCCCTCAGAAGGAGACTATACGTTATAGAAGTATATCAATGCTGGCAGTATGTGTTCGCCCTGACGATAAAGCAGACAATAGCCAAGCCTCTTATACGTTGTTCCTCAAGAGGGAAATACCCATAAAGGTTAACAAACGTCACCTCGTAGACGGCTCTCAAAGTCTATTAATCATATTAAGATGATTACATAAAAGGAATTATCTTTCAAAGTGGGCTCAGGCAGGTCACAAGAGTAATTTAGGTTTCTTTTAGCACAGGCACTTGGTTAGAAATGCTTTTCATCGGTAGAGCAGAGCTCAGCTTATCTGTTCATACAAAGGCTTTGAACGTCACAGAAACTAAATCATCAAAGGTGAAAAGTCCAACGAAATATCTTCATATTTTTTTACTGCAGGTCTCAACATATACATTCTTTGTTTTTTAAGGTTATATGGTTCCATTGAAACACATCGATATCTTATCTACAATAGCACTTTTTTATACTTATTTTTCTTTTTTTACTCGGGCCCAGTAATTATAAAAAGATAAGTACATGTAGCTGGTCTCTATTCTATATAGATGTCAAAGAGAAATACAGTTAAGGAAATGACTTACATGTGTCAGGTAGATGGGGATGTTTTCAGCTTGTTCTGCTGCAGTCAAGTGTCCAAAATAAGCTATTGCTTGTTTAAGATTAAATCTAGCTCCATCTCATCAGGCTACATCTAAAACTGTTTGTAGATGCTAATCCATCAGTAATAATACTACTAATAATTCTTTATGTGAATTTTTCTTTATAGCACAGACTGGTTCTCCATACAGTGTTTTACTTGTGATACTTACATAGGTAATAGTCACACCCAAAAGGCTGCACCCCCTTCCACCTTTTCAAATTAGCGATGAATAGTATCATGAGATGAGAGTTCAGCTTTGAAATGGTTCCTTGATTCCACAAGAATGAGTGCACGGGAGGCTCTGCCCTCACCTGTGGCTGCAGCCATCCTTTCTCTGCACTGCAAGACTCAGTGGGCTGATCCTGCTGCTTCTCTGATGTCATCACCACTCCCCCACTGAGAAGGCTGCATGCCTTCATCAGTAGGGCACTGATTGATCCTCCTCTTCTTACCCCTGTGCTTCCTCCATACCATCCCTCCTCCATCTTTGACTCTCCACAATGAGAGTTTGAGTCTGCCTGAAGGCTGTCAGCAGGACATTGTGTTTCTTTTTTTTATAGAGACGTGCTGATGAAAAGGCAGACCACCTACATGTGCAACCACAGTGCAGTTGATTCAAAAATAGAACATCAAATTTTGACAAACTGAAATCATGTATTCCAGCAAAAACAGATAAAATCACATGAAAATAAAATGAGAATGAATATTCTGGTGATTCTGCTATTTAGTGTGCAATGCAGTGAAATATCAGATGAGTAGGTTGCAAAGTTTATTTGTGTATGTTTGTGTTAAAGAAATGAATAAATATAAATTAAATTAAATTAAATTAAACTAATTGCTCTGTAGTAAAGAGATACAAATGTATTTCATTGTTCGCCTGCATATAATTGTTTTTTAAAACATATTTGCCATTAGAATAGGAAACATACAGTACAACCACAAAATAAGATGACACATTTGTGTGATATAAAAGACACATGGAAACAACAAAAAAGAGAAGGCATATCCACAGTCATCATCAGCTGATGATGAACCTGTTTCCCTGCCTCACCACTGGTTTCAGACCCAGAACTGCTCCCACTGTGTTGTTTCTTCCTTTGTTTTCCACTTGCCTCTTCTGTCCTATCTTCCTCTCCCATGGGTGTTTGCCTGATTGATATAAAATGCATTGCTTTTGAATCTTTAATTCTCATTAAACCAAAGTGTCCAATGCCTGCATAATGGCTAGCAAATTCAAACTTGCCATCAATTATCTCTCTAGACCTCTCATTAGAGATTCTGGCCACAGTTTGGGCTGCTGCTGCTGCTGTCCCCGGCAGGATGCTGGCAGGTCCGCCTCTACTAATAAGCAGAAAAGTGCAAAGTCATAGAGAGGAGGAGAGGGAGTGCTACACAATTCTTCTCTTCTCTTTTTCTCTTTTTGGCTCGTTTTTATTTATCTCTCAGTTGGTGTTAAAGCTGTTACATTACACAGACACATTGGCAAAGATAATAGTGGCAGTTTTATACTATTAAAAACATTCTGTTCCTAAATTTAACCCACGACTGTGTATATAGTATTCACTGCATGGAGTTGTCGTATTTAACTAATGAAATAAAAACAAACATCTCTGTTATATCGTCTAGGAGTAATACTTGCCTGTATTGAAATATTTTATCATTTCCTAAGTGGCTTAAATTTTCACTAGTTTTAAGATGATTTCCAAATTCTGCAACTAAAATTTTTAACTGTCTATGTTTACTGTCACCAACTTCCAGACAAGACCAACTGACTGGTTTTGCTCATGATGAAAAATGATGGGTGCAGAATGTTCGCCTTGATTTTGCTGTGGGTACTGGGGAGGCTGTCAGTCACTGACTGACTGTGTATTCAATGAAAGAAACATCCACACCACCAGTCAAAAGTTTGGAAATGAGCAAAGAAATGTGAAAGAAAAGCAGATTTCATAACATCAAATTGATCGGAATGAATGTGTAGACATTGTTCATATTGTAAATGACTATTGTAGCTGAAAACAACTGTTTTAATATTTACATAAACATACAGAGACTTAAATTCTGCAGACAGTAGTACTGTCTTCCAACAAGTTTTGTTTGAAGATATGTATCTTTTCATGAAAAACATGGTCATTCCTATGCGTGTCCAAACTTTTGACTGGTAGTGTACATTGTACTCTCCTCTCTGTGACACACACAACAACATTGTGTTGCCCAATCAACAGAACACCCAGGAAGTAAAAAGGGAAGAATCGAATTCAATCTGTTGATTTGATGGTGTGTTTGAGGATTGGAAGGGAAGCGTGTATGTGTTTCCTTACACTCAACACCATGCCACGGTCCACTTTTGTCTAAAACAACCCTACAAGTATTTCTATTTAAAGGACTATCAGCAGCTCATGTGGCTGCAGCTGGAGAGCTCTCTTGTTGCTGCAGCCACACAGTAATTGTTACATCCTCGAGCAAAGTTCTCCAGGATACCATCTGAGGTAAACTGAGGCTGACAAGCTTCAACCCAAGCTTTGCTGAATATCAGCATTACTGCAAAACATCACGGTGAGAGGCTCATTTACTTAAGTCCACACTTGTGTCATAGACACCGAAGGGGACTTCCGGACAAATATGACCAGACAACTGGTTTTCTGAACCTGCAGAATTGGTTGAGATAGCATTGTGATATATACTCTGTGTTCTTTTAGGACAGCCTGTCTGCTGCAATTTGCTTCTGAGGCAGAACAGTTTCTTCATCTGCCAGTGTTTAGAAGCCTCCAGACCAAAGACTGTGTTCTGATTCACCTCGCCTCTATGATTTTGCCCTGAAGCAAGTAAATACCTGACCTGTTTAGGTTAATGCAAATCTATCACTAACTGTAAGTGATAAAACATGATTAGGCCTAACCTGTCAAACTCCTGTCAGACAAGACATCTGGGCTCATGCATAAAACAGAGCCACACATTTCCTTGTTACTACACAACAGCACGTCTGAGTCTGGGGGTAAGATAAAGTGGCAGAAAGTGTGCCATGATAAATGGTATGACCCTTAGAGTGAGTAGTTTATGTATGGAGGAGGGGGAGCAAATGATCTTTTTTTACTAGTGTGCAGGTGGTGTGATAAATTTCCCACCCCGGTGGCCATTTTAAGCAGCTTGGCCTGTTTTTGCAGACCTTCTTGGATGTCTCAGGAAATGCAGGCAGGCACCATCCTGTGGGAGATGTACTCTGTATATTCGTACATTTAATTGTATATTCAAATATTAGGTTCATTAGGCAAAAAAGGCTTTACTAGTTTACTGGTAATCATATTACCCCACTATGTTTTTTGTGTAAATATACCAAACTACAGATCTGTGGTCTGTTGTACTTACTAAAAATATCAGTAATAATTTTAGTCATGAAGCTTTAGGTCCAATTTCCCTAGAAAAATCTGCATTGTCAGGAGTAAATCTTACATAAACTGTAAGGCTAAAAGAGCAGCTTTTGTTTAAGAAAGGAAGTACATTACAGTGTTATTTACGCTAACATAAATAAGATAAGCTAATTTATCTCCCTTGTTTCTTATCAGCTCACCACTATCCCCATAAATGTTTTTACCTTGACTGATTTATAAATTACAAGCTTTAAAGTCTTTACTGCTCTGCTCAATCATTGTCTGAAGCATATGTGGGTAACTGTGGGCCAACGAGGAGGACCTGGCATCCCTATCCTACTCACTACATGATGGTTCAATCAATAAGCACTTAGGGTTGCCCAACCATGGTCTAAAGTACGCTGACATGTCACCTTTGACAGCGGACCTGAGGTCAAGGTTACATAATATTTTCCAGTGCAGTTAATTCAAATTGATTTCACGCCTACATCTTGAAGTGATACATATTCAGTAGTTTGCAAAATCTGTTGGCACAGTTGTCCCAATAAAACAGGTGACAGAGATAAAAGAATCCTCCACAAGTTACAGCTCAGCGATTCATTTCCAGGTAACAGGAAAAAAAACATTTCTCTTCCACCCACTGATTTACAAGCACTTGTAGGCATGCCGCCATATGCTCCTATTCACTTGTTTACCTCTTTAGACTGGACACAAGGAGAAATCAATACTGCTCACTGACAGGTCGGTAAGCAGCCTCCACCCAGTATTTACTGGTGTCAAGGTTCAGTGATCCTCCTTTTGCTACCATCTCTATCTACTCAACCTGAGTTTAGATTTCTGCCCAAATCCCGTCACTCAATCACCTGGTCTAGTTGCAGGCTCATCCCACTTATATAACTATAGTAACGGGGTGTTTAATCAATGTGGAGCCAATAGGTCCAGAAAAGGCCATTTAACTTGGGTTGTTGACAGTACTGCTCAGACAGAATGATAAAGCGTCTTTCTATTAAATAAAGGATGCAGAGACACTGGGATGAAATGACATAAAGATGAAGGATCTGGGGTGGGGTCTCCGTACTGTATCATTATGGTGCCATGTGTCTGAATTCAACGTTGCCTAGGCTCCCTGCTTTATTAATTTTTAATAGCACATGGTTGAGTGTGCCACCTAGTTAGGTGCCATGTTGTGAGCAGAGCATGACGCAGACATGGTACATTTATCATATGACAGTAGGGAAATGGATGTTACTTGATCGTCCATGTACAATGTGTGCACTGTTTAGTTATTATAATTATGACACTGGCTTTATAGCTTCTTCTTTCGCTCCTATGACAGTTTGCCATCTCTAAAAATCTCCTTATTTTTAACCAAACTGCTACTACACCATTCGTTTTAGAACAACAGCTATTGTTGAGATGTACACAGTTAAATGTCTTATTGTGCTTAGTGAACAGAAATTGAGCCACAGAACAAACAACTAAAAATACTGAAAAAAATGATTGTTTTTAACAGTTGCAAAATATGCAAATATGCCAGCTGAGCACTCTTTATATAACGTAAGTAAAAATATTCTTCAGGAAACCCTCCTCAACTTTGTTAACTTTTGGAAACTTGTCTGATTCTGTTGTGGCTCCAGGTCTGTGGCACCTATTCCTGTGAGAGTTTTTTTTTCCAGTTTTCAAACTGATGGCGTAGGACACTGTACACACACTGAGGCTGTGGCTGTTTCTCTAAGGAAAAGACCTACACTTTTAAGGGTTATAATGGTCCGTTATCTTTCTTTGCTAATTGCATTTTTTCTGTCTGCATCAAATTACACAGCAAGACGCACAACAGTTGATAAGATATTTAACCAACAGCAAAAATGACGAGCTTGTGGGGGCTCTAGAGTAAATGTCAGGGGATTACTAAAGTCAGTATCATTCATCCACTGGACACCACAACCATTACACGTTACATTTCCATGACAATGCATCACATTCAGTAGTTGTGGAGATATTTCATTCTGGTCCAAAGCGGTGGACTGACAGAGCCAATGCAGCTGCACAAAGAGGTGGGTTTGTGTTGACAGTGTGTCGCAATGAATATTAAACGTCACCATCAGATGAGTGAAGGTGAAAAAAAAGGTGAAGCTCCTTCCTGAAGACAACATAAGTGTAATGTCCAAACACGTCCATTGATACACAACAGCCTCACAATGAGTGAAAGCAGAACATTTAAAAATAGCCCATTCTCTCTTCCAACCATGCGACCACACATGTTAAGCCAATCAGGTCACTGTGATGTCAGCAGCGCTCACAGAAGGGCAGGGATCATCACAGTTTGGCTCTGCTTGGGAGCAAGGCCGTATTATCATGGGTCAGTGCATAGCCCTGTGCTGTGAGGATGCAAGGGAAATACAGATGAGCGTGACGCACTATTTTTAAAATGATGCAGTGAAAAGAAATGTAAGAATGTGCAAAAAGAAGAGAGAACATACTGTATGTCGCATTGTCTTTGTGTTCGTCCACCTCACAATCACCATTGTGCAGACAGGAAAGAAAATATGATCTTTGTGATGAAGACAGAATAATGAGGAATCAGAACAGGAGATCATTTGATAAATAAGAGCAGTGCTTATGTTCATTCATAATGCATAGACGCTGTTACTGGCCTACTGGTAAAGTGGAACTTGTGTAGGTATAAAGGTTAACTGTATATATTGATCAGAGAGTATCAGAGGTTGAAAGGCTACGTGAAAGGGAGACAAAAACAGAAGAGGCAGGCAAAAAGCCTTATTCAGAGAGAAATAACACATTGTGTTGGGGGAGTTTGAGTGTGAGGATGAAGCATCTGCTCCTGCCCACTGGCCCTCCCAGCTAGTGCAAGCAAACGCTCTCACACTCTCACACACACACAGACACTCTCACACACACACTCAGAACCAAATTACTGCTGATTCTAATGACGCCGAAGCCTGCTCGGCAGCAGGACGGCTGTTTCAGCTTGTCTCAGGCTCTCTCTTTCTTGTCCCAAAGCTCATCACATGTCATCCACTGTTTCACACCATCCACACTGGTTTACACTTAATGATGTTTCCTCCCAGCATTGGCTCTACACAGTAGCCTCACATTAATTGAGTTTTAAATTGAAAACAATAGAAGAAAAGCATTATTAGCTTTGCTTACAATTCATCCAGTATTTTCCCATTATGAGAACACGTTGTAATATACTTACTCCATAACCATTAAGGTTTAATATTAAGTGATTATATTTAATTCATCATATACTGCGTTTCACTGTTCAAACAGAGATGCTGCAATATTGCAGTGTAAAACAGACTTAGGTCTAATTTAGAACAGTGAACTGAAGCTAAATACATAAATAAAAACAATGTTGCTGCCATTAAATATGTTTATATTCAGTAATTACCTCTACCATTCATGTGCTGGAATCCTGAATCTTAATGGTTGCCATTTTAAGGCTGCACCCAGCTATGCAGGAAGTGTGTGACAAGACAGAGAGCAAGTGTTGTGAATTACATTACTGCTGATGCTTCTCACCATCACGTGTAAGGAGGCAAAAACGCTTAAGACCTTTACCTTTATCTTGAATCACCTTTGCTTATATGAAGTCTTTTTTTCCTTCAGTTTTAAGGTCTGGCAGTATTTTGGAGTGATACTTATGCTAGTTATTTGCAGTGCAGGGTTTTGTGTTTGCAGGCTCGCTGATGTTTCCCAATGTTTGACTCTCCAGGGCCCACCCATTTTATCTCATCCAAACTCCACGTCTTTCAGCCTCTTTGAGTCTCCTTTGTCCCCATTATTCATTCACTCCGACACTCTCTTTGCTTCTGCGTCTCAGAGTCTCTCTATCAACAAGAGGGATAAGCTCAAATAAATCTGCCTAAAGCCTTTGCACAGATGATGGTCTCACAAGAATGATACCTATTCCCTCTCATTTCAGATGGCACTAATGGCATATTGATGTGCATGCAGATTAACAGATTATTGTGTTTGTGTATGTGTGTACTGTACGATGGCCGGGGACTGCGCGCTCACGTTTGGGCATATTTTACTCCAACTTCTGAGCAACCTTTATCATTTCTGACCACTTTGAAGAAATTGTCCTTTCGTCCTATACCCCCCAACAGGCGTTAGCATGAGCTACTCCCAGTGTTGGTAGTGATGATTTATAAATGTAAAACTCTTTGATTCATTAAGGACTGACTCAGCTTTAAAGCAGCAAATCAGCATTTTGCAGGTATTATGCTTATATATTTATTTATTTAACTATTAATCACTGGCATATTTATTATCACTATCATTTTAGAAAATATCAATGCAGTTCATGGATGTCTAATCAATTCTCACTCAGTTCTCTTTTATCAAACACCATGGCAGTGGTTGTTGGGGCATGGTTAATTTGAAAGTGACAATAAAGCCAGAGGAAGAAAAAAAAAGGCAGCTTGGAATGTCAGTATCGTAAAGAACAGGAGGGGACAAAGTCATCAAAAATATCCCTACGGAGTGATTTCATCCTTTATTTCAAGCCCCGTAACTAAACTAATATAGTGAAACGATCTAAGATGGCCTTTTATTTCTCACCTCATCTTCTGGGTCTACGCAATTGTGTGTCTGTGTGTGCGTGCACTGCCATGAGTGCACCCTGGTGCCCGATCATTCTGTGAAGTGGAGCTAAAATGGTACCCTACTGGATTTAGCATTTTGTTCAAAAATTCCCTTTCAATAGTTTAGCTTACAGACAGTTACTCTTATCAGAACTGAACAAAAGGATCTGTCGTCTTTTTGAAGTGGGTGAAAAGCCAGACACGTCCAGCAGCAAATTGGCTGTCCAGTGTTGTTGTATTCAGCCAAAAGATGATTATATTGCATTTGCGTGTGTGTATGTGTGACCCTGTTGGATGGCTTATTGCTGGCGTCACTGCTCTGGTAGAGATCATCTTCTATTCATTTGATCATTGACAGAGATAGATTGAAAGTCATAATAAGAAATTCACCCTGAGCTGAATCAGAAAGACCGTAAGGCGATTAAGCAGCAAATTATTAACCAAAAGCATTCTTCCTTCAGCAGGGGATACAAATTTGTCATTGTACCAGGTGCTGTTTGTGCATCTGATACATGGTATTCCTCCCAGCAGTGCAGCAAATTCACATCCACTTCCTTCAGTCACATCACGTCCAGCTGAGGCTCTCACAGTCTGCTCTGTTTGAGCTGGCTTCCACACAAACAAGCAGGATGTAGTTTGCATCTTCTTGGCTTTTCTCTGGTGCCCCTGTTCATTCTCATGTTCTTCAGACATGGACATTGGGTGGAGCGAAGATTTTAAACAGCTCACACGATGAATTTGACAAATGTATTCTGTCACTGTTACATGCTGAGATAAGCTCGAGCTTTTACTCTTTCTCTGGAAGAGTCAAACGTTCTTTGTCAAAGTGTTACTTTGGGGTACAGGAAATTATTTAAACTATAGTTCAGCATTTCAGCATTTACTGTCATACAATACTGCTGCTTTTCTGTAGCACTTTGTAGTTTTATCTGTTAATGCTGTACAATGTTTAGTTTCTATTGAATGTTATACTAACATTGTACTACTATAGCTAATGTCTACAGCATGGACTGGAAATGAGAATAGCACTTTCTAGAATGTCATTTTTATTACCTCCAATTGTACTCACATAAGAAAATTAGGAGCCCAGACATAGCACTATAATGAGATAAATAGCATTTATTTCATCTGTTTACACAACTTTAACCACATACTTGCACAGTTACCATGGTTGGAACGACAGGGCTCTGATACCTACAGAAGCACCCTGCTACAGCAACAATCTGTGTTATTGTGAGTTTGACTGTGTTTGACCATGGAGGCAATTTCATAAGTAAGAAAAAGACAGATGAAAACACAAAGATGCAGAAGTAGAAAGAATGTGAATTACAGATCACAGGGGTCGAGGCAGTTTCATGCGAGAGCTTGGTGTAAGAGTCCTGCCTCTTGTTCTCGCCATTGTCTCGATGAGTCAGTTCTGGTCTCTCTGAGTTCAGCTCCTCTATCTGCCTGCCTCCACTGCTGTCACTGCATATCAGCGTTGTTTCAGTGCTTGAGTCTCACTTCACCATTCATGACTCTGCTCACCCACTCAGGAGACGAATGACGAAGAATGCAGGAACAATTTGAGAGATGACAACAATGAACACACCAACACGGACAAAAACAGATCATGAAACTAATTCTAAACATATTACATTATTATCAGACTTTTCTTCTTAGGGTATTTATGAGACTGATTTTGCATGGGAAATTGTCCAGCTGTGACAAGCGTGTACAGATTGTGTGTGAAAGAAAAAAATTAATTAACTTTTATTTTTCACCAAAATCTCAACCTGAGCACATCATAAAACAACTCTAGGGAAACTGGAAGAAAGAAGCAATTTTCACATAAATCCCTCGACTGAGTTCTACCTTTTAAGCCCTCTGTCTCTTGCAGAGTGTGTTTAGAAAGCAGGCAGCGCTAGTCACTAATTGCATAATTAGCTACTGCCTTTAGTAAATCAGATGCTAATTACACACAGATGGCAACTGCAAATACAATGTGTGCTTTCTTTGAACATCCATCAATCAGCGTACCTGTCTGTCAATGTGCATGATCAAGTCACCTTAAGCTCATAACACGAGTTAGTGTGCTGCCTCATTTCTTCAGTAATGGTTGAGTAGTGTTATTGAACGACAGTTATCAAGTTGGTTTAATGGTTATTCTACATTTAGTCTTATTCTGCTTAAAACACAGTAGTTATGTGAAGATGAGGAAAGAAAATAAGTTTAAAATAATGTAAACTGTGGTGTGGTTGTAGCCTGCAGAGCTGAAAAACATATGTATACTTCCATGTTGCTTCTTTGTTTTCCATTCTCATCAAAGTATTTCCATCAAGGACACTTAAAATACAGAGACGTCTGTAATGTCAACTATCTCAAAAATCACTTCATATTCACTTATAACATGAAATATAAGACAAACGTCTTATATTTATATATAAATATACTGTATATATATATACATATATTACATATATAAATATATGTTTATATATATAAATAATTATTTATATATATGTTTATATATGTGTATATATATATATATATATATATATATATATATATATATATATAGACAAACATAAGACACTTTTCTTCCTAACTTTTTGTCATTTTCCACATAATTTGTTGCTAAATAAAGTGTTTATACTGTAGACCCCTTTACAGTTATCAAACATAATGATGTTTTAGATAAAATGCTTAGAAGGTTATGAGAGATATAACCTCTCACATTATTCCTCTTAGTTTTCCAATTTCTGATTAATGCCAGGTGGGGATGACAAACTTTTAGACACATATCCATAACAACAACAGACAATATTTACCTTAAACCAGATAAAGTGTGCCTCACAAACACAAGCATTTTTGATCAAATCATTTTATCCCATTTAACCACAATTGCTGTACTATTTGCACTGGCAGATAGATGAAACTTGTAATTAGAGGCATTACTTCTTTTGACTCATAGACATACTCATAGACATAAAAAAAGCAATACTTCTACTGCTATATGAGTTACATTTTTCAACTAATGAGTGTGTACAAGGCGTGTGTATGAGTGTAGGCTTACTTGAACTGAATTAATTAAGTGGTGAAACATAATTGCCATAAGGAATTATAAAAATGCATGTTAAGCCTTATTCTCCTTGGTTAATGTGAAGACCTCCTTGTATAATATTTGTCATTATATTGAGGAAATACCTTTTTCTGTCTGAGCAACAGATTTTGATCATTTAGATTTTAGTTATCATGAATCCCCATTTGCAGTGCTAGTCATATTATGAAAACACTAAATTACCTCACTAGTTAAATGCGTGCTGTGATGACAGCAGCTCTTCATGACAGATTTAAACACATTAGTCTCCATTTCAACCAAGACCTCCATAAATGTGGCAAGTGTCTTCGCAACAAAGTGCGAGCAGTTTTGTTTAATAAGCTTTCCATTCAAGCCAAGATATGTGCACAGTGGTAATGAGAGATCTGTTATCTCTGTTGGCCATTAGCCTTGGTGTATGAAGTCATTAGAGGATGTAATTAACTCCTATTGTGCTAGAGATAGGTTGTTAGCAAATGAGTCTAAGATGTACGTAGCACTTATGCGATGATAGTGACCTACATGTGGTGAGAAGTGACACGCACTTTGCTATAAGAATGAGTTGGTGTTATGCTTACAGCATTGTGTTTGGATGTGATCACAAAATATTAACTTAATTACATGCTGAATGCAGATGAAGACATTACTAGACTTATTATTTTCTCTCTTCAGATGAAATGCAGCAGTTCAAAGACATTCATCACTGTAAAGTGTTAACACTAAGATAACATAACACAGAAAACAATAAAACATCTGTACAATTTTATATGTGTTTATTTGAATCAGTGTAGCGTAATGAAGCTTTTTTTTCTATTTTTCTATTCATACTTGCAGTTATAGTTCAGAGTATTAATAGTGATCGATTATTTTCTTGTATTGTCACTGTGTCTGGTTTAAAGTAGTTCTCCGTGATCTCCTGCATTGCCGATCGCTGTTTTTTGTACACCTAAACTGTTCACTAGCAGAAGAAGAGAAGTTATTTCCTGCTCTGTCTGCTGTTCCATAATAATCTGGACCTGGAAGAGATATTCAATAAGAATACATACAATATACTTGTATTGATGGAGTCAAGAACTATCATAAATCAGTAACGACTAACTCTTATGTCTTCTGCTTTTTAGCTCCTTCATTTTCTCCTTCATACCACTTGGGGTTTATCCATGAAGGGAAGGAGTGTAAGAAGGCATTTAGCTCTCCCACTCGATCATTCCTTGTGGGTTCACTCACTAACCATTTTCCAGGCACTTGTCAGTTAAATCCTTCAAGATATGATCAACAACTTTTGATTACGTGCATGACTTTCTGGTCTTTTCTCAGTTCTTGCGGGAGATATCCTCCATGTTCAGGCCATGTTATAATGGCTCCTAGGGCAACTTGCTTTATATAGTTCACTAACTTTACTGGAAATGTCCATTCCTCTCAATGCCTAAACCACAGCTCAGACAGGACTGTTTGATGTGCAGTCTTTCTTCACTGTACCTCTGACGATGGGGTTGGGGCCGTCTTGTCCCAACAGTCCACCATAGACAACTGTGCCTTTTTCTCTCTCCATCTCGCACTGGCCAAAAGAAACTATGACACATAGGAACTGGTATTGAAGCTCTCCCTGTGTAAGTGGTGGGGGCAGAACTTTTAGTCTGGACTGTCTTTAAAAATATTGAGTATCTCGTCTCTGCCAAAAGACTCTCACCAAGCTAGCTGGGTACTCTTCTTTAACCACATCAACTTAACTCTGTTCTGTGGCACTGGAACCAAGAATGGGAAAACCAGATGCTCTACCATCAGTTCAGACAAGAAGAAGACAAGACATGTTAATTGTGATATTCACCTGTGTTCTCTTGTTACTTAAGGTATTTATATCCCTGGCAGCAAAAGGAAATTTGTTAGTTTCATTCTGCTCTTGAACTTAGATTTGTGAGAGTGTGTTTGTGTTACCTGTATGCACAGGTATTTACAAGTGGGAGTTATGTTATATATTTTAATGTGAACTTAAAGCACCAAAAATGTATTTACTTGTTTTTCTATAAATATAAATTAAATGTATTTAAAAATGAATACCAGGATAGTGTTAGTCATAAAGCCTTGGCTCTACATGCTTTGACAATTCCTATAATAGTCCTCATTCTCCCCAGATGGACAATACATTTCACTAGCTCCTATCACTATTTCAGACATTAGCTGCACGTATTTGCATGTAGATTGTGTGTTTTCATGTGTCAGCTTAGCTGTTATGTCTTAGTAGATGATAAACCGGTCATCTGGGTAGATTTCATGTCTGATCTCCACCTCAGTAAATTATTCTGACCATATATCCTGAATGAGGTTATATCCATTGGTTTTTCCTGGTGTCTTGTTGCTCTAACAGCTGACAGATTTGGTGTGGTGTTTATGGATTTACCCTCGCAGTGGTGGGTATGCAGATGGGGAGGACTGACCCGCTGCGACCTTGGAAGAGCGCCCTGGCGGAGGACGACGGCGACCTCAGGATGAGCAGGACGTGCTGCAATGCAGCAGAGCAGAGCAGTGGCGCTGCAAGCTCTCACACACCCACCCACCCACACACACACACACAAAATGCCATTCACAACACACTTTTCCCACACATACAAACACACTTACCTTACATAAATATGATGAAACAGAAAACTGAATATATACATACAGATTAATATGTAATGACCCACGCTGTGATGTCTGAACTCAGACATATATATATATCATTTTTAATTCTCTTTGGGCTTTGTTTTTTTCACCTGTTTTCTTGTATTGGAGTTTTTCTTGTATTGCTGGAGTCGGTGTTTTGCTGCTAGAAAAAGAATTT